>CP129452.1:33957500-34562500 GCA_030445155.1 Quercus variabilis | reverse complement strand
TTATATATATATATATATATATATATATATAACCCAAAAGTCTGTAATAAATACGATAAATTAAAGCAAAAGGTTTACTACCTTCTTCCATGTGATAACCAGATGAAGCAATATTCAAAGTCAAAAACTTTAACAATATTAGGATCATCCAAAGCAAGAGTAATATTAGGATAACAGTTGAAATAAACAGGACCATCATACAAAGAAGCAGTAATCATACCAAGAAGCAATAATCATACCAAGAATGCTATCTTTAAAGTGCTTAAATCTAGCATCTCTTAAACAAATGAGAATAGAAGCATTTATTCCTTTTCTAGTGAGTGGTTTAACAGCAACTTGAACCATACCAATATGCAAATAACTGAGTTTTTTAGCAAGGAAATCATTAATATTTCTCTTAGAAAACAAACAACATTTTTCATGAGTTTTTGAAATAGAAAATATTTGTTCAACAGTTCTTACTTTGTAAATGGGATGAAAAGTGGTTTCAACCTAATTAGTTTTGCAAGTAGTTTTAGTATCGACTTTGGGAATGTTCCATTTCTGAAAATCAGGAAACTCATTATCTTCAACAATGTGATCTTCTTCATTTACAATATCAAGAGGACAACCGGTCTTGGAGCTGATAGAGGAGTTGGATCTCCACAACTTATCCATACTATCCTAGGTTTAACACTCAATTATTATGTTTTCCTCACAATTGTTGCATTTCGTAACACATACCCTAAGCAACCCTATACCTCTCACATGCCCTACATGCCCTCTCTTGGCTCAAACAGGCCTTTCAGTTAAGTTATGGGAATTCACTTTACATCTAGGGTGGCACCAATGACAGTAAGAAGGGAACACAACAACGAAGTATCAAAGTTTCAGGTACACACAGACAAGAGATAAAGACACAACAACACTATCACCGACCAAAAAGAATGGCTCTGATACTAAAATGGGGAAGGGGATGCATAGCTGAAGAGATGGAAGAACAGTATAATATATGTTGAAAGTAAAGTATTGAAAGTAAAGAAAGCAAAGTAGAACCAGCCAAGAAGGCGGTATTGCAGTTATAATAAAAGTGCAAGTAATTTAAAACAATAATAAGGCGGTAGAACCAGTCAAACAGTATATATCAAAATAATTCGAAGTAAATGAAAGCAATTTAGTACCGTCCAAGATGGCGGTAGCAACAAGTAGTATGTTAAACAGAAAGTTGAAAATACTTGTTTATTGAAAGTAGAATAAACACTTATAGTAGTAGTGAATACAAGATCTCAATAGTAGAGGTTAATAGTTATAAAGTTTGAACTAATCCTAATTACAAGGTTTGTAGGGAAAGTGGTGGTAGGAACAAGATAGTAGGAATTCTCTAAGGAAAGCTTCTAAGGAAAGAAGGTTTTTTAAGAAGAGAATTCTAAGAAAATTCTCTGAAAAATTTTGTTTCAAACTTAAGGGACAACCCAACTTAAATAGGAAAAATTCAAAGTGAACAGTGTCATGAACAGTAAAAAGTGAACAGTGTTAGTGAACAGTAATTTGTGAACAGTGCTTTTTCCACTTTTTGACTTAAAATCTCCAACAACTGGGGCCTTGTCAAATTCTCAAAACTAAAGAAGGCTTGAAAAGACAAAAAGCCAAAAGAGTTTCCAAAATTCCAACATAAAGAAGACTTTGAAAGGACATTGATTATGTATGGAGTAATAGTGTTCTTTTAGAGACTAAAAGAATCTTTATGAGAAAATACCATTTTATTTTTAATATAAATTTTCATGTGAAATATTGGAGGAAATTAAAACCCTACAATTATTTCATCCAAGCTCCCAACCCTACAATTAATATTCTTGTATCATTCCAACCTCATTAACATATATTGGGATTAGTTTCATCTTTATACGAAATTTTTTTATTGCATCAGGGCTCATATGTATCATACCTGATTGATAGATCCGACCCATCAAACAACGAGCAAGGTTCATAGGACAATTTGTTTTAATCCAATAATTTAATAATCTGTAACCAATTTGACTTTTACCCAACCAGATAAACCGAAACCTATCCTACCAAACCCATTTGCTACGTCTAGTTTTATAAACATTTTTTTTTAATCGGTTATAAACATTGTTTATTAGTGTCACAAAATTTGAAACGCTAATACATATATCAAATCTATTTGGCGTCCATTTTTTGCTTATTTAACTGATTTCATGTCGAGTTGGCATTCGGCCTTTAACTAACAAGTTCACATCTGGAAGATGCAGATCATGCTTTGTGGTCATGTCCGGAGTTGGATGTGGTGTGGGTGAATCAGGTACCATGGAGTTTCAGGCATGAAGTTGGGTTCTCAGGTGTGAAGGAGTTGCTGTCATGGATGGTTGAGAAAGGAATGCCCCTGGAGCTGTATGCATTTACGGCTTGGAGTGTTTGGAGTCAGCGGAATAAAGTCTGGTTGAACCTTCAGTCCAGTCCGCTTCATCAGGTGGCAGAACAAGCAAGAACCATGTTTGCGCAATATCAGGTGACCACACGAACTGCAGAATTGCAGCTTGGGAGCAGTGGCATCGGAGGAACAAGGTGGAGACCTCCGCAAGCTGGTTTTGTCAAGATTAATTTCGACGGCGCCGTGTTTGGTAATTCAAACTCGTCGGGTGTTGGAGCTGTAATACGGAACCATTATGGAGCTGTTATGGCCTCTTGTGCAGAAAAATTAAACCAAGCTTACAAGGCAGAGGAGATAGAAGCTTTGGCAGCACTTAAAGCATTACAGTTCGCGTACAACCTGGGTTTCCAAAAAGCCATACTCGGAGGGGATTTGCTTGGTCTTATCAAAGCTTTGAAGGCAGAAGACCATAATTTGTCCCCACTATGTTTATTGGTAGAGGATGTCAAGTTGGTTGCAAATAATTTTGTAAGTTTATTGTATTCTCACATTAAAAGAAACGGAAACAGTGTAGCTCATAATCTGGCGAAACATGCTATACACATACCAGATTTTCAAGTATGGATGGAAGATGCCCCATCACATGTTGTTTCGTTTTTACATTCAGATGTAGTTCATTTACCTTAATAAAATTACACAAGTTTCATTCTCCAAAAAAAAAAAAAAAAGTTCACATCTGATCGGGTCAAAACTAAACCCGCATAACCCGACCTATTTCGCAACTCTACTCTTCCCTTTCTTATTTTCTTCGAAGGGTGACCATTTGCATTAAGTGGCTAAGCACTCTTTCTACTTTTTGTGTTTGTTCCAAGCAAGTTTTATGAAATTTTTTAGGGAAGACTTGAAACTTTTTTTTTTATACTTCTTTAATCGTTGCCATGGGTCATTCTACCATACACCCCTCCCCCCAAAAAAAGGGGTAAAGTACCCCCTAAATCTGAACCCTTCATTTAGTATTGTTTTAATCTTGACCGTTGATGTAATTTTAATGGGTTTTGGTTACCGGTTAAACAGGTTTTATATATAAACCAAAAATTATAACATTCATCAAACTTTTCTCTCTCACATTTCCCTCTCTTACCTATGCTTGCTCTGTCTTTGTTTGCCTCTCTAAACAAAACCCTCAAATCACAGCTAAAACCATACAAGAACCAAACAGCCGCACACCCACAACCTAAAATCGGCAGCGCTTCTTCTCATCCAATCCAACTCGTCGGCACCGCTCTCTAATTTCGTCTCTTCTAGTCCATCCTCAAATCGGTAGCGCACTTATATCCAATCCAACTCAGCGGTGCTTCAACTCTTCTCGTGCGACTCAGCGGCGCTTCTTTTCTGCCATTCTAAATCGGCGGAACCACCCACAATCCTCAAGTTCTCTCTTTACATATGATTAACGCTGATAAGGGTTTACATTATTTCTCTAAACTTTGTGGGTTTATGCTATTATTGTTTTGTTTGAGTTTTGGTTCTTATATATTTGACAAATTAATATTTACATCGAAGGGCTTGATAGTCCACCATTGATTGCCTGGATCACTACTGCCATGTGAAACGAAATTGTAATAAGGTTGCCGATGCTTTGGCAAAGAAATCTCGGGTTGGGCTAGAACTTCAGGTTTGGGTTGAAGACTTACCGGGGGACATTATCACCCTTGCTTTGTTTGATGTTCATAGTTTTCTTACGTTGGGATAAGATTAGATTTGGTTGGGAGTGTGGGGAGGACATGATACTATGAACCTATGGACTTAGGAGATTTTTTTTTTTCAACCACCTTGGCAATAAGAACACCAATTTTAGTGTTGGTTTGTGCTATATTTTAGAGTTGGTTTCCAATTTTAGAGTTGGTTTCTCTAAAATTTAGAATTTGAAAGAAGCCTGGTGAGTTTGCTCAGAGTTTCAAGAGCAGATATTTTATCTGGACTTTTTAATTTAAATAATTATGAAAATATCCTTAGTTTAGTCAGTGTTCATGCTCATATTCTCCTTGTCTATTTGTACTGTCACTTGCATTCTCTGTTACCTGGGCTGTGCCCCACTTTTTGTTGTGTTTGCCATACATTGTCTGGATAAGACCCTAGTCTTCACTATCTTTGATGCTTTCTACAACTTGGGGAAAAAAAATACTATATGAAAAACACATGAAAAGTGGAAAGTGTTGGAAAGAAACCAGTGTATGATGGGAATGTCTGGGAAGATCTTTTATGATGGAAATATAGGCATAGAGCTCACATGTAAGTACTAAAAATGCACTTGTAATGTCATCCGTTAGTTTAATTCTGCCAATGGTGAGGTTATTTTCTGCTTATGGCACCTTGGACAAGATACTCAAGAAATTTAATTGTAAAGGTAAGGGAATGGTGAGTGAGAACACAAGATTGTGGCCTTGGATGAACAAGAATGTTTATGAAGGTCATCACGGCTGTACAGTCATAATATGGTCATTGTTCAAATAGTGGTCACAACCATTTGCGGTTGTAGTTACATGTGAGTCCTTTTGAATGAGACCACACTTAGAACTGACTGCAACACTAGGTTTGTCAAAATTGTTCTGTTGCCACTATAGCGATGGTATGAATTGAGTGTACAGCTAATGCACTTCTTATATTGAAATTGTGTTTCCTGCCATCATGCTTTCAAATGATAGCTACATCTTTCTTTTCTTTTTTTGGGTTCATTCACTGGTTTTCTTGTGTTAAACAGTATGTCATCTGTTGGGTGATCAACATTCTCAGTTAACATCAGATTGCCAAGTTTGATATTCTTTATTTAAAATATGTGATTCAGGTGAAGCATTACTTCCAATATGGAGACCAAATGGTACAGTAAATGAAATCTGGTGCCAAGTCTCACAGAAGCTGACCTTAATTACATTGATGATTAATTAGGACAAACGGCTTGTTAATAGGGAATTAACTGAGCCAAACTGTTCTTGCCTCTACACGAATCAGACAGGGATACTCACCAGCTTATGAAGCCACTTTAGTCGATGATTTTGGAGCATATACCTTGAAAACTGGCACGGTTGTCTTCCGATATCACCGTGGAGGATTCTTTTGTTTCAAGGAAGGATTTGGTGGTAATTACTTCATAAATTTAGCACATATAACAAATGCTGATAGTACCACAATTTCCTTTCTAGGCTTTTTTTTCCCCACTCTATAGGGTACTAGAGCTTGCCGTGTGTTAAGGTTTTGTTACACATTTTCTTGTTGTAGATTTGGTGATTGAAGAACAGATTCAGCACTAGTAAATTATATCAATACTCGATAATGTAATTCATTTGTACATGGTAGAGAATAAAAAGATCTCTATACTCATCGATTCTTTTATTCCTTCTGTATTAAAATTTTATCTCTCAATGACTACGCAAGTAATGTGCCTCTATTTTTAAAGCCATTCTCATCCATCTTGAGTTTTCATGTATTATTTGCAAACAGGACTCATACCATTTTCAAAAAATAAAATAAATAATCCTACTCAGTTCAACAAAATTGAAAAATTCAAAAAAATAAAATTGCAGGCATGAAGGATTCGAACCAAAGTTGCTCGGCAAAAAATATATTGACTTGCCACCATGCTGATTCGAACAAAGTATAGAGATAAAAATTGACCTTTTAATAGTCAATTATGTTCAAATTATACATTCCAATATTTTATAAGAACAAATACCAAATGGCTTTAAAATGACGAGTTTGTATAAATTTTGCGAAACCCTGAGAGAGAGAGAGAGAGAGAGAGAGAGAGAGAGAGAGATAAGTGTTTTGTGGCATTGATAAGTCTTCAATAACGAAAACATTTCATTGCTATTAGGACTCTCTCAAACTTAGCTAGTGGGGGTTCTACTGACTCAAATGAGGCTCACACTTATCATTGTGGTCGATATGTTAAACTCTCAATGACAAAATTATTTTGATAATTTTTTTAAAAACGGACTGGGTTGTTCCCTTTTGGTAAAATCGGTCAATTGTGCTTAATTGTTTTTAGCTTTTCTATTGATAATTTTTGTTATTGTGGAAATTTTTTGGGATGTTTATTTTGTTTTAGATGAGTCTAAATATAATAATAATTTCATGAAACAAAACTGCATAGAGACTTTAGTTGGGATGGTTATACTCATGTCGGACACAGTCATTTGACACTTCCGCACACGTGGATCAAATGAAAATACCAAAAAAATATAAAACCCAGTGTAGTAGCCTTGATTGATGACTATTTCATACTAATCTATAGTTTCAATTCAAGTGTTTATTGAAAGTTTTAAAATTGTCAATAATTTTTGTATTGGATTTTTTACATAACTTGCTAATTGTATAGTCACTCTATTTCCAACCTTAGACACCACAATAAACACAAAACTGTGATTAAGTTGCAGATGTTGTATAAGAACAATTAGAGGGCACATAAGGTTATACATCTTTGATTTTATAATATATATTGATGATGCATAGAAAATCAGTAGGTTGAATGCTTCGGGCTTCAATGGGCTTGAGATTACTTGGAAGGCCTGAAAAGAAAGAAGCACAAGATCAAAGGTGACCGGGGTGAATTGGCCGAGAACCCTCCAATGCTTAAGTTAGTTTTCTCTCTTGAACTCATGAATCCCAACTCTATAAGTGGTGAAAAATTTACTTTGATTTCATATAGCTGAGTCCTTTTATAGTGAGCTTTGGAGTGGTCACTTGTTTAGTAACTTTCTCAACGTGAATGGAAGTTAGAAGTAAGAGAACCACCAAATGTGAAAAAAGAACTGTCACATGTGATGTTAGAACTACACAATATAAAGATGAAACCGTCAAATATGAGAAAAAAAAGTCAGAGAACCACCCAGTGTGACAAAAGAATTGTCACATGTGATTTTAGAACTGCACAATATGAGAATGAAATCATCAAATGTGAGAAAAAAAATAAGGAAACCACCAAATATGAAAAAAGCACTGTCAAATGTGATGTTAAAATTGCACAATATGAGGATGGAACCGTCAAATGTGAGAAAAAAATAAAGGAACCACCAAATGTGACATAAGAACTAACACATGTGATATTAGAACTGCACAATGTGAGGATGAAATCGTTAAATGTAAGAAAAAAAAATAAAGGAATCACCAAATGTGAGAAAAGAATTGTCACATGTGATGTTGAAATTGCACAATGTGAGGATGAAACCGTCAAATGTGAGAAAAAAGTAAGAAAATCACTCAATGTGACAAAAAAATTATCATATGTGATCTTGGAATTGCAAAATGTGAAGATACAACCGTCAAGTGTAAGAAAATAATAAAGAAACCAGCTAATGTGACAAAAGAATTGTCACATGTGATGTTGGAACTACATAACATGAGAATGGAACCGTCAAATGTGGAAAAAAAAAAAAACCACCAAATATGACAAAAGAACTGTCACATGTGATGTTGGAACTGCACATTGTGAAGATAGATCCGTCAAATATGAGAAAAAAAAAGTAAGGGAACAACTCAATGTAACAAAAGAACTGTCATATGTGATGTTGGAACCGCATAATGTGAAGATAGAACTGTCAAATGTGAGAAAAGGGTAAGGAAACCACTAAATGTGAGAAAGAACTGACACATGTGATGTTGAAACTATACAATGTGAAGGTGGAACCGTCAAATGTGAGAAAAAAGTAACATAATACAGCAGATTACCTACTAATGGGTACCGTACCCCCCTTTTTTGGGGGGGTACAATAGAATTACTCTTCCCTAAATAACTTACCTTCAACTTTGGAGGGTTGAAACAACTCGGTACTTAACTTAGGTTTGATTTCTCTAAACAAACTCTAATTAAATTGATTAATTATTACTATTTTTCTTTTTCTTTTTTGCAAATTCTCTAATTTGACTTTTATTTATTAGGTTGGAAGTAGCATGAGAGAGAAGAAAATTTATCGATGAGAATGTTACAAACTGAATATCTAAGCCTGATTCAATTGTTTAAAAAAAGAAAAAAATCACCACTACACAATTTTTATCTTTTATTTTCTGAGGTAGACCAGTTCACATTTATTCACTACAACAATTGTTTTTCCCCCCTTGAATCCTATAGGACTAAATCCACAGGCATGCACCCAGTACATATAATTGCAAATACAGAAAATAACTACCAAGAATCAGTACTTAAAAATGAAAAATCACCAATTGTTTAGCAATAATTCTTCTAAGCTAATGTAAACTAAAATGTTCCCCACCCTTCCTCCAGAATATGACTACTAAGATTACCAACGGCAGTTAAGCTTCAATCAACTTGATCGGATTAAGACCAAGCAATCATAGAAGTACTGAAACCCAAAACTATATTGGAACTCCAGCAACAGGACAAACTATTGCTTGGAGGAAATGATTTAACTAAGATGGGAAATATCAATCTCATCAGGGATCTTAAATGTATCTGCTGCACCAAACTTCTTAAACTCTTCTCGATCTTCTGTAGTTTCTTCAGTGCTATCCTCTTCCTCATCATTGTGATGGCTAGGTGTTGTTATGGGATCATTAATACTTTTGGACCTACAATCATGGGTGGCAAGCATGTTTACTTGGCCAAGGTGAGAGATTTCTACCACAACAGTGTCATCATCAACTGGGAGAGGTTGTTTCCAGGGTTCCCCATCAATCCTCATGAACGTATGATCACATGCACCTTTGTGAAACTCAAAGCGGATTCGATGTGCCTAATGCCAAAAATCATAAAAACAATTATATACTGGGTCATTCAATTAGTGAGTTGGTTTTCAGTCATCCTTTCATTGAGTAATTCAAAATAATATATGTCAAATGGTAGGTTAGTGAAGTCATTCCCTGATAAAACCAAACCTTGTAACCAAAAAGTACCACTCAATCTGTTCACGAGGGAAGGTTGTCTGCTTAACCCACCGGAGCTGGGAGAACTACTCAGAAATCTGTTCCCCGAAGGACCAAGATAAAAAATTAAAAAAAAAAAAAAAAGGCCATGGTCTTCTAACTAGTGTCTTCTCTGCCAATAGGTTCAATCCCATATAGGGGTGTGATTTGCATTTACCTACCAAAAATAGAGTTGTCTACCTCATTACCATGACATAAAACTTCCAATGTTTTCGAACTTTTCTGGAACACCAAGATGGTGAACCTCTTAGCCATAGACTGCCAAATACATATATGGATTACGACCATATCAAAAGTTATGCAATTCCTTGTGCACGCCCTTTTGTGAGATTTGTCTTTTAGTTCACCAGAAAACTACAAAATTTTCTACCAATAAATTGAGGCTAGCATTTTAACAGTTGATTTCTTACCTGTGCAAGACGAGTTCCATGTCCATTTGGAGCGAGCAAAACAAGCCCATGCCAAGCATCTCGAAACCCCACAATCTCAAGAAGGCCATCATCTACAAATGGTGGAGTCAACTCTCTCTGTAAATCATATTCCATCAGGATATAAAATTAGAACTGTGTAAGCAGAAACAACTTGTGTGAAATTATTCAAGATCAACACATAGATTTGCAAAAAGAAGATTAAATGAAGTGAGCAACATCACGCTTTTTCTTGCTATTTGGCGTTCCCCAAGGATTTAGTCCACCAGAAAAGCTAGGCAAGTTCAGGCATATAATAGACCGGATACTGTATTTTTAACAAAAAATAAAAAAGGGTTATAATATTGAAGCTTGAACTTGAACAATCTAATGATACATCTAACTTTAGGAAAAAAATATAAAAAAGAGATACAACAGAAAAAATTGAGTAGCTGCATTTTTTTTTTTTTTTTAAGTACCCAAGAATGCAAGAGCTCCAGTGATTTCCCCCACCCCCCCCCCCCCCCCCCCCCCTTACCCACTAAAAAAAGAGTAAGAAAGCAAGGAATTATATACAGGAGCATTACAGCTAAAGGATGTTGCACTATAGATTAATGCTTTCAAAAAACTTTTACATGGAAAAGGTAAGAAATTAGGACCTCATACTAAAGCATTGGATTCTGCAATGTCAGCAACAAACAGATTATGTAGAGCCCTAATGAGCAATAGTTCAAACCGTACTTCCTCCTCCCATAAAAACATGATGAAGGTTGTCTATGGGTTTAAAACCACCGAGGCATATGTAAAAATAAAATAACATAGATGATGAATAATCTCACACCTTAGATAAACAGATTGCAGTCAGACATTAACACATGAGAATGACTAATGAAAAACTTTTGCATGCTATGTATGTTCCTTTTTAACGTTTAACACAAGGAAGAAGATGTGATTTTGTCACCTGCAAGACAACAGCCAATAACATCTAAGCACAAATTTTTAATGAGACAGTCGTGTAATTTTACATTGTTTACACGTAGCTGAGATTACATTCAAATCACATATAAATGCATGATCTTTTACTGTTTAAGGGATCGATAATATACTGTCCAAGTAGTCTATAAGCAGCAACCAGCATAAAACTGGGAACACGAAAACTAAACTAAATTAGTTCTAAAAATAAACACACTGATTTACCTGTGAGGTATGTGGAGATCTTGCCAGGAACCATGTTTCCTCATAACCTTTACTTTTGCAAGTTGTGCTATGTTCCTGTATTGAAAGAATAACATTTGCAATTTACTAAAAACTGCTAACAAAAGCAGGTAATACAGGCTGAAAACCTTACCTTCCATTGCATAATGGTAATTGTTCATGCATCGTAACAAACAAATTTTTTTTTTTATAAGTAAAATTTTACCCAAAAAAAGACTATTTCATGCAAAAAGACATGAAGCAGCCAGAAATTACAAAGAGAAAAGAACAAAAAACTGTGTACATAAAAAAAAAAGAGTCTATAAACATCAAAAGGAGATCACTAGATGTGAGTCTCCAAACCTGAGACCAATCAAACAAAGTACCAATAAACATGGCAAATAGCTGATTCCCAGAACTTTCCACATCCTCAAATGTGCAATTATTGCACTCCCTCCTAATACACCACATCAAGCACAATAGTGTCAAATTCCAAATGTCAGATGAAAGCTTCCCCAACCAATTCCTCTATCCAAAGAAAAGATCTAGCACCCTTTTAGGTAAGACCCACAAAACCCTGAATGATCTAAAGACAAAACATCACAATAGATAAGCCTTCTCACAATGAATCAAAAGATGATCCACTGTCTCCCCACTATGCCAACACATACAACACCAATCCACAATAGAAAAACCTTTTCTCCTCAGATTGTCACCAGCGAGTATCTTCCTTCACGCCACCGTCCAAACAATAAAGGAAACCCAAGGGAAAGATGACAAAAGAAGACCCTCTTAACACATTATAGTAAGACTGGATATCAAAGATTATTTTTCTTCAACTTCCATGATGATTAAATGTATATATATAAAGAAGCAAATATAAGTAGGAATGCTAATCAATTAGCAATGCTAGGAACACAAAAGTTTATACAACTTTTTTCACAACTGCTAACATGATTTGTTGTAATTGGAGCAACATCATTTTTATAATTTTTTATTTAGAAGAAACATCATTTTTATTTTGTATCACTACTAACACCACTTTTATTATGCATCAATCACAACAGGCAATGTTAGCAATTGTGAAAAAAATTATGAAAAATATTGTCTGTAGACTTAGTGATAATTATAAGTGTTTATATCTCTTATTTAAAGAATAAATTCTGTCTAAAAATTTTGGTAGTTGGTTTTGCTAAGGCTTATGCATAGTATGCATCTTTTGAACGAATTACCAAATTTTATAAAGATCCATAACATATGGACAATATGGATAATATATGGTCCGTTGATGTAAGCTTACATGAAATAATAATTGATGGAAAGTCAAAATTCTGATCAATTGTATACAGCAAGTGTTAAGCTAAAGAATTGGCTTTCTGGATATGAATTTCCCAAAAAAAATGGTCCCTCCGTCAATTTATTTATTTCTTTTTTCTCTATTATTTTTTTCCCAAAATCCATAATTAATAAGACTTAAGGAGTTATGTTCATAAACTTAATAGGCGCATATATGACATCCACTTTGGAAACTCTTAAACTGTGTTTGGAAGTGTGGTGGGAGACGAGAGTAGAAGCTACAAGGGGGGAGGAAAGGGGAGAGGAGAGGGAAGGAGAATGGATACAACGTGCAATTAAATAGGGTGAGTAGAATAGATATCCCTCCCCTTTGTTTGGATGTTTTCAAAAATAAAACGGAAAGGAGAGGAAATAATACAACGTCATATAAATTGAAAATTATAAACTTTTTCTTTAATTTAAAGAAATATTTATAAATGGTCATACTAAGAGCAAAAAATTTGATAATATATATATATTTTTTTAATATAAGTGGAATCCCTCCCCCTCAAAATTCCCCCAATTTGGGGGAATTTAAAATTTGGGGTTTGGAGGGCATCTTATCCCTCCAAATCTCCTCAAACCATTTCTCTCTCCCTTTAAAAACATCTCCCCTTCCCCTTCCCTCTACTTTCCTCTCCTCCCCTTTATCAAACATTGAATTCGAGGAAAGTGCATAAGAATACCGCTGAAGTATAATTTGGAAGTTTATTAAGTGCACAAGCTAGATATCAGAAAATTTTACAGTAACATATGGCATACAATAATATGCAGTATTAAGAAAAGAAAATGAAAAGACACGTTGCAAATAAAGAACTAGTAATGAAATAGAAGTCTTTTTTCTTCTTAATGAAATGCAGAATATAAATCCCAAATCACCGAAAAGTAATTGTTGCTTCCATAGCATTTTCTTAAATTATCTTGTTGAACACAAATGTAAAAATTAGTAAATTTAATTCAATATATTTGTTAATAACACATGCTTTAATTCAGCTATTAAAATTATAATATTATTACATCTGATATTTTAGAAAATAATTTAGCAAGCATAGCTACACAATGACTCTTTATTTTTTAAGTAAGTTTTGGGCCCAAGGAAAGTGGGAAGGGAAGATTTAAACTAGTGGCCTACGCTTCATGAGGTGTGAACCCTAACCAACTGTGCAACCCCTTAGGGAAAACACATGTTGAAACCCCATGTTAAGATATGACAAAATTGATCATCTGGATGTGAGTCCTTACTGTCTTATGTGAGCAATTTGGAGAGAACGTAATAACCAAACCCTTGAATGCATGGAGATCTATTATTGAGATTAGGCCAGTCCAACAAGAACCGAACCTGAAGAAACCAACCAACCCATCTTCATCCAACCAATCTGATGAGCCTGTCAGTCAATGGCAGTTCTGAAAGGTGTAGACCTGATGAAGTCGGTTCAAATGATGGGTGAGAGAGCTTGAAACTGGACAAACCCAACCTGTCCCAAAACCTTCTCTTCCACCCTTTTTCCAGCGAGTTCTCCGCCCATTTGAAGGTTCATTTGCTGTCCACATCAATATTCCGGCTAGATTTCATTGTCTTCACCTCATTCCAGTAAGAATCTTCTTTTGGTTCCGTTCTCCCCCACCCGAAGTGGTCGGGTCGAGTTCGGGTTGGGCACAAACCCAACCTGGGACCGATCAGTGGACTGATCAGTGGTTGAGTCCGGGTTGGGCACAAACCCAACCCGAGGTCGAGCCTGGGTCGATTCTAGTAAGAATCTTCTTTTTTTTTTTCTTTTTTTTTTTTATTTGGGGGGGGGGGGTGTTTAACCTATAATTCTTTAGTTGACCTCTATTTTTTTAGTAATAAAATTCTTGATCACTTATCAAAACAAACAAATAAAAAAATAAAGAAAATTCTTGATCACTTGTCAATCAGTATACTTTAGTAATATGTTGATTTTTTTTACCAATAAATTTAGGCACCTAGTGGGTCTCAAACCCACAACCTCACCCTTCACCTTGTTTTTACAAAGAAAAGATGTGTCATTTGAGTTAGAGCTCATTGGTGCATTAGTAATATGTTGATAACATAAAGTGGCTCATGTTGCGCAATTGAAAATATTCATGAACTGATATTAATCCATCCTAAAAAGTTTCTACCAAAAAAGAGAGTTAAACTAAGACAACCAATGGCAACTAGTTCTTCATTTTAAGAGGTAAATACACGGGCACTGAATCCCCACCCTCCCCCTCCACCCCACCATACTTATGGGGGTGGAAATGCCATTTGGCCCAAAGGCCAATGGTACTAATCTATAGTGACTAGTGGGACGATAATATAAAAAAAGAACAAGAAAAGAATAGTATTGACTTGTTTAAAGGGTCATATCTTTGTACTCACCGGGAAGCAGGATGAAAAAGAGAAGCACAAAACCATCCTTGCGTACATCCAAGCTTTGCATAAGTACTCTAATTTTGAGGATTGAAATAAGAATAAAAGTTAGATAAAGAGTTAAAGAAAAGGGAGGCAGTAAGTAGCATTTGCTTCCAACAAATATAATTTTTGGTCAAAATATGATTTTAGTCCCTGAACTATGAGGCAAATTTCAATTTTGTCACTAAACTACTGACTATCTCAATTAGTCCTCGAAGATCCAAAAAAGTCTACCTGACTGTCACTATGTGAAAAGTAATTCAATGTCCATATTTTTTATGTATGATTATACTATATTGACCAGAAAGGGAAACTATATATATGATTATGAGAAGCATAAGAATGCCACTGCAATATACATACTGCCTTGTAGCTAATCAATACAAGCATTATACATACATTCTTATAGCTAGTCAATGCAATTATACATAACAATTGTGTACATTCCAAGAACATCTGTGCTACACGTATCACATTCTTCTTTGCAAAATTACTACACTATTCACCTCTGACAAGTTTGCTTATCAAAGTCCTCCATCAAGATATTTAAGAACAGTTATGTGTACTCCAAAATTCAAACATGTCTCAATATATCTCCATAGAAGAGTACAAATAAGCATAAATGGTCCAGGAACAATAGCCATACCTGATTAATTAACTGGTTTTTAAATTTTTCAGGATGCAACTTTCGCTCAGAATGAAAAGCATATGAAACTTGAGCATCCATTCCTACAGACGACAAATAACATGTTATTCCAAAACCAGATGGATTCATAAAGAGTCGCAAGAAATAAGCAAAAAGATATTAATTATGAAATCAAGTGAAAAAAAAGAAATAAATAGAAGTATCAATCTTAGTTCCTAATCTCTTTTTGATAGGATACTAATGATAAACAACAATCAATAACTAGAAATTTCAAATCAATGCGCACAAAAGAATTTAATTTTTCAATTATTGGCCATAATTTATATGGATGTTTGAATAACTGGGCTCCTATTAAATGGTAAGGTTTATTTCTCCAATATCAGATTTGTATTGGTTTAAAAGTTTAAATGTTAAGAATATAGAAGTTAAAGTTTGCTCAGGACTCATACTCTTACCCATGCTAAAGTAGTTCCAAAATCCCCCACGAAATGTGTGGCAACCTTCCTGAGGAGATGTCAGACATAAGCATGGTCAAAAAAATGCAGTATATACTAAAAGGAGACAGCTTTCACTGAAGGAATGTCAAGCAGGACAAAACATTAATGTTATCGTTATGGTTATTGTTTCTTCTCTATACAACTACTTCAGAATTTGGGTTGGGAGTGCTTATTTACGATTTAGCAGAGATGGAGACTGATGTGTTCAGAAGAAGTAATTACATACTGATCAATTGGGTTTGAGGAAGGTTTCATTTGAGAATCTAAAACAAAAGTGTCAAATTATAAATAGTCAGGTAAAACAACCAATTATAATTGCCACACAAAAGTTAAAATATTTTGTTCCAAATTCTTCATATAAAAATTTGCCACCTGAAACCAACTGGGCAGACTCTTTAAAGATAGCATGACTAAATCAGTTGTGTAAATCACTGAAAATCATAATCAGGTATATTAATTAGAAGTTCCAGTTTCGCTACCTTTTTTTTTAATGATAAGTTCCAGTTCTACTACCCGAAGCTTTTTTTGGGCCAAATCTTAGCGGTTACAAATAAATAATAGTTGTATCATTAGGCCTAGGCATTTCCCAGCAAATCGGCCAATCTATCATATTTTCTCTGTAGATCCAAAGCTAACATTGCACACTGTCATGGAGACTTAATCCACCTTCAATATTGCCACCCCCTATGAACATTGAATAGAGCAGTAAATTTCTCTCTCTCTCTCTCTTCCTTTTTACTGCCTTTAACTTCAATGTCATGTATCATGCCACATGAATGAAATTTACCCTTTTTTTTTTTTTTTGCATGATTGTCATATAGATTTGTTCATCCCTAAAAATGGAAGCTTGGGTCTTTGTACAGAATGACTTGGGAATGGACCAGGGAGACAACCAGCAATTCAGAAAAAAGAAATGGATATATTCAAACATATTTGTGAAAATTTCGAAGTATTATTAGGAACCAAAAAAAAAAAAACTAGTCTATGATTTAGAAAAAGAGGGCTTAAAAAAAAAAAACTTCTTGCATGCAAGATACAGTATCTAAATTTAGAAGCCACACAGGGTCACAGATACATTTTGTTTAGAGTGCATATAAGTTTAGATTGGTACCACATTCAGTTCATCAGCCTCAGAGCAACGATGAAATGCATGCAGAGAGTGTGGTAGTTCAAGAGGTGCAATGGGATCACAGGAACCTTCTTTTGGAGTCTTCATCCTCATGATAATATGCCAGCTGGGTTACAATAAACAAATTCAATAACCATATCTTGGGAAATGATAAGGGGGAAGACAAAGGAAAGAAATACTGATGGATAGCTGTTGTAACAAAATTGAACTAGTCTATCAATATCAATTGTCCACGACTCCACATGCAAATGATAAGTGCCTTGTGAAACACCAAGTACTACCAGAACACAGATGCACAATGGCGGTTAAATTAAGCAGCACAGACGCACAATGGCAGTTAAATTAAGTAGCACAGCCATAAAATGTTCAGAACAAAGGAGCACAGCTGCACAATGGCAGTTTAAGATTCAGGCACTAAATAAAAAGACCTTAAGAGGAAAGGTGCATCCCTCCCAACTTTACTGACATCACCGACCTCACACATATCCATGAGTGCCCGAAAATTCTTTGACAATATGCACAAACTGGTATTGGAATTTCAACCAAGCTCCAACTTATTTATGGTATACTAAAGAAGGAATAACCTCAAGCTACAGTAATCACTCTTGCTAAGAAATGTAGATAACATAGTTCATAATAAGCTAAAGATTACTATGCCAAAGAAGGGCAGCTCCTCAAAAGTACATTGCCTTCATTTCATCTAAGATGTACATCACAAGGAAAGTATGTAACGTTAAAAAGTTTAGCATCATTTCAGTTTTAGATCACTTTTGTGTGAAACTCTAGAGTTAGAAGAGTAAAGTTGAAAGGATAAAGCATCTAGGAATTGATACTTTGATAGAGCATCTTCCAGGGAGTAACGCTATAAGGGTAAATTATACTTTTGGCCCATAAAAATTGGGGTAAGTTTGATTTTGGTTCCTTGAATTTTTAGAAGGTGACAATTTAGTGCCTTCGTAATTTTCTGTCAATTTTATGCACACATCCCTTAATGGGCTGCTGATTTGGAACTTTTTATTTGATATGGCTCTCGTTTAGTTTTATTTGTCCTTCTTTTTCACTTACTTTCTCCTTCTTTAAATTCTCCTTTTTCCTTTCTTCTCCAGCCACCATGAACTCCCAAATTCCTCACCAGAAATCCACCAGCAAGAAAAAGCTCACCACCACAACTCCAAATCCTCACCACACAAAGCCCATGAAACCCATTCAACAAAAACCAAACACTGCCACAAATCACTAAGATCACAAGACCCCTCTCTTGTAGTTTTTTTTTTTTTATTTTTTAATTTTTTTTATTTAAATTATAAGTAATGGCATTATATTTAGAGAATATATTACTTCATGTTCACAATGACCTTAAAGTAAGTAAGTAACTATAAAAATTACAAAGAAGTATACAAAAAGGTGAAGTGAATCTTGGAACTCAAGGATAAAGTTAGTGTGTAAAACCCCATGTGTGATACCCATCAAACAAAGTTTGAATCAACAAGGATTCCAACTAATCCACTGGTCTCTCAATATCCTGAAAATCGTAGCTATTACGTCCCCCCACACTATCTACATCAAACATATCAGTCATATTCCAAACATTTGAAGAGTGCATCCCAAACCAATTCTTCCACACAAACAGTAGGTATGCTATCATCTTCGGCAACACCCAATGAACCCCGAACACCCTAAAGACTGCACTCCACAAAACATATACAACATCACAATGGAGCTACAAATAGACCACCATTTCCAAACTACACTGACATACACAACACCAGCCAGCTAAAGATAAATTCTTCTCGATAAGGCTGGCATAGGTAGTAATATTTTCCCAGTCTGCCATTCAAACAAAGAAGGGCACCCTCATTGGGGCCTTGACACACCAGATACTCTTCCAAGAGAATGAAACAGCATAAGGAAGTTAGATAGCCTTTTAATAAGAATGAACATCAAACTTTTCACTCCCATTCAACTGCCATCTCATCCTATCACATCCCTCTTCCCCTAGGCACTTGAGTAAATAAGTTCTAGAAAGGAATTCACCAACTCTAACTCCCAATCATGAAAGTTTTTGTGAAATTACACATTCAAACTCAGTCCACCCTATCCAATTGGCTATCCAAACATGCTAAAACTGAGGTATTTCTGTCACCTGAGCATACCAAAACCTTAATCATGTGCCAACTCCTACCACAAAGGACACGTGCTAGACGAATCTATCCATCCCGCTCTAGACTACACCAAAAGATAAGCCCATGAGCCCCACAACTTGGTTTTCCTTCCACCCCATACTTTGAAGCTATCACCCTATAGCATACGTGCATATCTTCATTCCCAAAGCAACATAATTATTTCCTCATTAAGGCTTGATTAAAGCTCTCTATGGGCATGAGGATAAATTGCTTAGCCCATCAGGTGTGAAAAGCCCCTGAATTCCTCAGGTAACTAGTTCTAGCAGGTGGGGTCAATTGCTCGTAAAAGTTTGATTGACAATGAGGATTGTTGTGCAGTATGCTCTGCAACATGCAACTAATTTGAGTGAACAAACCTTATTTGAGCAAACCTTATCCCACTCCACCATAGAATATTTGAGCCCCTCTTCCGAGGTACTCCACAAGAAGGTTGACTGGTGACTAGTGACTGGTGATTGGTGACTGGTGACTGGTGACCAGGGAAGTTTGGTGGTGCTGGCTTGATTTGGACTTGTGTAGTGTGTGGTGGCTCATGGCTGAGACTAGATAACATGTTGGCTGGCCGTGGAGGTTGATTTGACAGTGGTGATGCTTAGGGCTTGGTTTTGAGAAAGATTTTGGATTTTGGCGTTAATGGGGATTGTGGGGGTATGGTTGGTTGGGAATTGCATTGGTTGATTGTCTACTTGTAATTTTTTAGCAAAGTGGTAGTGGAGTGATGACTATGGCATTTTGGCTCAAATGAATGAAGTTTCACCACCCTCAGATTTCAGCATTAATGGAGTTTGTGTGGGCTTGTAAGCAGCCATGGAGTTCTTAGTCCTACTAAACAGGCTTTGGGGCAGGGAAGGGGAAGCACATGTGTGGGCTTGTAGGCAGCCATGAAGTTCTCAGTCCTACTAAACAGGCTTTGGGGCAGGGAAGGGGAAGCACATGTGTGGACTATAGTGTCCAAAAAAGAAGCAATTTAAATTACTATATCAGAAGCCACCTTAGCATGCCATTAGCCACATAGCAAAAAATTGATAGAAAATTAGGGGGACAAAATTGTCACCATTTAAAAATTTGTGGGACCAAAATTGAACTTAATCTATATTTCAAGGAACAAAGTATATTTACCCAAAATAAAATATATGAAGAATAAGTCACCAAGGAAATGGTATAACACAAATAGATCTAGGCATCTAAGCAGCAACTCATGAAAATTTTATAAGCTATGCTTTAAAAGAAGAGATCAAGCCAGCTTCATAACCTGTCTATTTTCATTTCCTTGGCTTTCATTACTTCACCCAAAAATAATTTCACAGAATTATCATCTGTCCCGGGGTTCTTCTTTCCCTATAAAAGCAAATACACATTACCCAATTCAAATCATTGATGCATATACTGCTTACATATTAAAATGGAGAAACTTCTTGGTAGCAATATAATCACAATCTTCAAAAGTGGATGTTGCGTAAAATATAGATGGCAGCATATCTTCAAGCTCAGAGGCTACATTAGTAAAGTAAAAAAAATCTTCCAGATACTACAGCAACATACACGCTCGCATGCTGTCATTGAGATGCTTGACTAATGTCAAATGCTTTATCCAAAATAGTAAAATGGAGTGGATCAAGACAAATACAAGCTTTCAAATTAGATAATTGCATGCAAAATTAAATAGCTTTTATTAAAAAAAAAAAAAAAAAAAAAAAAAAAAAAAAAAAAAACCTACAGCATATCGAGCTTGAAAATGAAGATGGCTCATCTAGCCATTATAACTTTTTATAGGTAGTTTTAAGTCATAAAGGCATGATAAGTCATTTCCTACCCATCCAAAAGAAAATGGAAGATTATTTCCTGTTCCCAAGGGAACCGTAGCTATTGGCGGTGAATGAGATAATTTTAGATCAGAAACAACTCCAAGAAGCCAGCCAGCTGTTCCATCACCACCTGCAACCTAAAAGGGAAATAACAGTCAGAAATATTAAAGGGAAACTGCATACAAGGTTGCCGCAAATAATACGTTGTAAAATTAATAAGTACATATAAAGGAAACATATGCATCTGAAAGCATCCAAAACTACTCAACTCACAATTAATCTCAAATTCTTCTGAATCTTAACAGCTAATTCATCTCCACTATTCTTGAGCTTTTCTAAATTGACATAGATTCGGCGAAGCACCTTATCAGGAGCCTCTTCCCCCAGATCAAAAACCTGAAAATTATTACTTTTAAAGTCAGCCCTCATGACAAAAATAGATGCTTAAATAAAAGAAATCTACCACATTTCACACGCGACTAAATTTACCTGCTCTTCATTGAGAAGGTTACGAAATGTCACAAGAAGATCCCCACCCAGCTGACCACCACTCTTGGAATTGATGAACACTATCACCGGACACTTAGGCTCTTCAGGAACTTTCTCAACCTTCGCTTCACTTACAAGTATATAAGTAGGGATTTTGAAGTCCTTTAATAACACAGACTCGGAATTGGCAACCGCCATTACTGCCTCTAACTGCATATCACTTAATCATTGTTTGTTAATTTCAGGGACCAAGAAATAAATATTTTCCTTCTTTTATCTACAAGAAACACGAGAAATATCACCCATACCACCAATTCACGTTTTTATCAAATACAGCCAAAGAATCAAATCTTTATTTCTTAACTGAAATTTCAAAACAATGTAAGCCTTATCAAAATTTCAATACGAAATTAAGAATCATACTCATCTCAAATACCAAAAAAAAAAAAAAAAAAACCGATAACTTTCAATTTTTTTTTTTTTTTTTTTTTTGGGGGGGATAATTCAATAGTTACAGTAATAGAGAATGGGAAATTTGAACCGTAAACGTCTCTGTTAAGCTTAAAGGGAAAAAAAAAGCTAACTAATTAAGCAATTTCTTAGCAAAATTTAATATTAAATATGAATATTTTTAGCAAAATTTGATTAAAAAAAACAATAAGAATACCAAAGAATATTCTTGAGGACATAGAATCATAGTTTGAAAGTTACAGAGAGTGAATATTCCACGTCAAAAAATGTATTACCAATTATAATATTCGTAGTCTTGCGCGACCAGCTTTAAAGAAATCTCATTCAGTAAATTCAACGAACACGTTACGTTTGAACGGAATCCAAAACATATAAAAGCTAAAGCGGATTCATTAACATTCTCAGCAACCAAACAATACTCAATAACACAGATTGAGAAAGCAAAGGAATTCCATTCTTTCAAATTATAGAAATGAAATTTTGATTAAAACAAGAAAGTCCGAAGTACCTGGAAAACAAATTCTCGAGAACCGGAATTCGGATCGCTTGGAATTCAGAACTCAGATCCAGAGAATATTAATAGTTGTGAAATGAAAACCGTTCTTAAAATAATGGCTGTATTTTGTTTTTATGTACGAAAGAGGAACGATTGAGAGGAAGAGGATGCGGGATCCAGAGGTCTGCGTTGACCGATTCGGATATTAACGGTACATAATTTTTTTTTGCCAAATTTTAGACGCAGGGAAAAAAAAAAGTGAAATTGAATATAAAAAAATTTTAAAAAAAAAATGCTAACATGCACAATATTTTAATAATATGTTTTTAACAAATTATATATGTGCATTTATGTGTATTTACATGAAATCAATGTCTTTATGTAGTTATATTTTGGTTAGGTAATATATTATAAATTCAATTTAAAATATTATTATTACAATTTTTTATGTATTTTAATAATTATTACTGTTTATTAAAAAAAAAAAAAACGTGGATCTTCTGTGCCATTGCTGGTGCTCCTTCAATGTCTCAATCCAATGATTGAAATGGTGAAAGATTCAGAGTGACACGTCGGATTTCCACTTGGCAAGTCTTGTCGAGCTACTAGGCAAAATCAAGTGCTCTGTGGAGGACGATGGGTTTGGTGTTCTTTTGCCATTGATTTTGTTGGACAGGGTGAAATTTGATACGATCTTGGTTTTGGACCTAACCTGACAGGTTCGGGTTGACAGAATTCAATGGTTCGACCCGACTTTATTTGGTTCAGAAAGGGGTTGTAAATTATATGTCCTTTAATTTTTTAAGGCTCCTCTTAATCTGATATGAACTGTATTTTTTTTTTTCACTTGTCAACAAAATAATAAAAAATCAAAAGATAAATATTATCATTTTATCATTCTCTTCCTTTCAATATAATTACTCCATAATAGAACAAATAACCGAAAACAAAGATTAAGTTGGTAGTGGTCAATGGTCACTGGCTTTCGAAAAAAAAAAATTTCTGGGAGACTCCAAGCATATTCTGGTCGTGTGGTAGAAAGATGATTTAGATGATTTGTGGCTGGAAAATG
Source organism: Quercus variabilis (assembly GCA_030445155.1). NCBI lineage: Eukaryota > Viridiplantae > Streptophyta > Magnoliopsida > Fagales > Fagaceae > Quercus > Quercus variabilis. Next base: position 34,539,056 of record CP129452.1, on the reverse strand, counting down.
AAATTGCAAAAGCTAAGTCACTATTAAGAAGATTTGAGCGATGTGAGATTTTCATTATAATTTTATGGAGAGAAATGAATATATGTATTAGCCCATAAAGTTGGCCAGGCAGGCTCATACGTTTTGGACTTGGCAGTTAGGAACTTAGGATGGAGGAGGTGCTTTCTTTTATCCAAAACCAAGGGCCTGTTCGGTCTTTAATTTTAAACTTATATTTTTACATTTTAAATAACATTATACACACTTTTTTTCACCCACAAATATTTTAAAAAACTATGAAAATTTTATCGTAAACTACAAAAATTACATCTCAAACTACTCTACCAAACACCCCCTTGTCCCTTGATGTTGATGTTTTGATTCCTTTTGATAAATTAATGAAATAACTATATTACATAATTCACCAAGGTTCACCACTTTTATGATCATAACCACAAGAGAAGGAAAAAAATGGAAATAAAATTAAATGCTATGGACCATATTAAATTATCAACCTCCATCATCTTAGTTGAACGTGCCATAGGTAAAATATGAAATAAATTTAAAATACAAATCACTCTCTTTGTTTCAATATTAATATTTTTTTGAAAAATGAATCATTTTCTAAAAAGTATTTTCTAGAAAACTTCTTTATTTTCCTTTATTTAGTACTACAAATGGGCGGGTTGGGTCATAAATGGGTTGGGTCATAAATGGGTTGGATGTATAATTACCCATTTATCCATTTATGACCCGTTTATAATAAATTAATTATCCATTACCAACCCAACCCATTTAATTAGTAACCCACCCATTTAACCCAATATGACCCAAATACCTCTAAAACTACTTGCATACCCTATTGACCTCTAAAATTACCAAAATACCCTTAAATACCTAAAATGATACAAATACTCCCTACACTTTCAAAATTACCAATATACCCTTAGACATCCAAAATTATCTCCAAAATCTCTAAAATGAACAAAATACCCATGAAACCTCTAAAATGACCAAAATACCCCTGATATCTCTAAAATCACCATATATGCTTAAAAACCACTAAAATGACCAAAACATCTCCAAAATCTCTAAAATGACCAAAATACCCCCAAAAACCCAAAAAATAACCAAAATACCCCCGGAACCTAAAAATGACCAAAATACCCCCCAAAACCTAAAAAATGAACAAAATACACCCGAAACCTAAAAAAATTACCAAAATACCTTGAAACCTAAAAAATTATCGAAATACCCCCAAAATCTAAAAAATGACCAAAATACCTCCAAAACCCAAAAAATGACCAAAATACCCCCAAAACCCAAAAAATGACCAAAATACCCCAAAAACCCAAAAATGACCAAAATACCCCCCCAAACCTAAAAAAATTACCAAAATACCTTAAAACCTAAAAAATTATCGAAATACCCCCAAAATCTAAAAAATGACCAAAATAACTCCAAAACCTGAAAAATGACCAAAATACCCCTGAAACCAAAAAATTACCAAAATACTCCTAAACACCAAAAAATAACCAAAATACCCCCAAAACCCAAAAAATGACCAAAATACCCCCCAAAACCCAAAAATGACCAAAATACCCCCCGAAACCTAAAAAAATTACCAAAATACCTTGAAACCTAAAGAATTATTGAAATACCCCCAAAATCTAAAAAATGACCAAAATAACCCCAAAACCCAAAAAATGACCAAAATTCCCTCGAAACCTAAAAATGACCAAAATACCCCTAAAACCTAAAAAATGACCAAAATACCCCCAAAACCCAAAAAATGACCAAAATACCCCCCAAAACCCAAAAATGACCAAAATACCCCCCGAAACCTAAAAAAATTACCAAAATACCTTGAAACCTAAAGAATTATTGAAATACCCCCAAAATCTAAAAAATGACCAAAATAACCCCAAAACCCAAAAAATGACCAAAATACCCTCGAAACGTAAAAATGACCAAAATACCTCCGAAACCTTAAACTGACCAAAATACCCCCGAAACCTAAAACTGACCAAAATACCCCCCAAAACCCACAAAATGACCAAAATACCCCCGAAACTAAAAAAATACGAAAATACCCCCGAAACCCAGGAAATGACCAAAATACCCTCAAAATCTAAAAATGACCAAAATACCCCCGAAACTTAAAAAATTATCAAAATACTTATGGACCCTAGAAATTTACTGAAATAACCCAAAAATCTAAAAATTATTGAAATAACCCTAAAACTAAAAGATGACATAAATGCCCTCGTAACATAAAAAATGACTAAAATACCCTTAGAATCTAAAAGATGACCAAAATAACCCCGAGACCTAAACAATTACCAAAATTCCCTCGAAACCTAAAAAATTACTGAAATTCCCTCGAAACCTATAAAATGACTAAAAGCCTCTTAGAACCTTTAATTTGTCAAAAATATTCTCGAAACGTCCAAAATACTCTGAACCTCTATTTTGGTAATTTTAGATGTTTTTGGTGTATTTTGGTCATCTTACATGTTTAGCGGTATTTTGGTCATAATTTGGGTTTCAAGGGTTTTTATTGATCATTTTTTTTTTTTTTTTTTTAGGTTTTGGGGTTATTTTAGGTTTTTGGGATATTTCGATAATTTTTTAGGTTTCAAGGTATTTTGTAATTTTTTTAGGTTTTGGGGGTATTTCAGTTATTTTTTAGGTTTTGGAGGTATTTTGGTAATTTTTTAGGTTTAGGGAGTATTTTGGTAATTTTTTAGGTTTAGGGTGTATTTTGGTAATTGTTAGGTTTTGGGGGTATTTCGATCATTTTTTTAGGTTTTTGGGGTATTTTGGTCATTGTTTTAGGTTTTGGGGTTATTTTAGTCATTTTTTAGTAGTAGCTTTTTTTTTTTTTTTTTTTTTATACAAGATATAAATTTTACTCTAACTTAATTTAAGTGTATATATATGTGAAATTCTCTCTTGGAGACTTGAACTTTGACTAGGGGTGTGCATGGGTCAGGTTGGGTCAGGTTGAACCCATGGGTTGGACAAATCTATTATTATTATTATTATTATTATTATTATTAAATTGAGTAGAAAAGAATATAAATATAAGTATATTAAAAAAAACCAAAAATCAGTATCAATGTGACTCATTAAAGGCAAACAACACTAATGATTAGACAACAATAATAATTTACTAGAGTTTTTGTAAACTAATTTACTTTTATATAGCATAGGAAGAGCTAGTTATTTTAAAAATTTTAATAATAATATAATATATTTTAAATATATATATTAAATATATAGGTGGGCCGGGTTGGGTTTGGTGGGTTTGGAATTTTATGACTCAAACCCAACTTGACTCGCTATCAAAAAAAATTTTGTAACCCAACCCAACCCAACCCACTAAGCCCTAAAAACCGACCCAACTTGACAGGTTGGGTTGGCTTGGGTCGGTTTTGGTGGGTTGGTGGGTTGGCTGCACACCCCTAACTCTAACCCTTTCCCCCTACATCCCACATGCACTTAATACTTGTGAAGCAGTCATCACGTTAAGGGTGAGTAGTGGTAATAGTAGCCTTAAAATGAGTTGAAAAACTCCTCTTGACTTCCCTTAATTAACTTTGCTTAAGATGGAGTTGTTTCTCATAAAATTTTAGCGAAAAACAATTCTATCTCATGTCAAGTTAAATAAAGAAGTTAAAAGAGTTTTCATTTGACTCATTTTTTTGATACTACCAAATACAAGAAAATGCATAAAGCTATTTTCATATAAGGATTTTCAATGAAACACACTTAGAACAAAAAATATGAATTTAAACTTGAAGCACACATAGAATATATTATATTAAACTTGAATCACAATCAGAATCTCAATTGAATTCAAATTAGTTTCTAATTTATTTATAATTTTGCACCATGTGTCCAATTTAATTTTCAAAATTTTGGCGTCAGACTCAACATGAAAACCAAGATGATCACCTCAATCACTTATGTAAGACCACCCCAACATCACTATTGTTGAATGATTCATGTGTAAGCATGAGTTACAACCTAGTAATATATAATTTAAATTCATATAGTTGGCTCTTTTTGGTTAGATTTATGTGCTCCCAAACAGGATTTGAACAACATACATTTTTTTTTTTTTTTTGCTTTAATTTTTTTTTTTTTTTGGTAAATTAGATAGTAACAATGGGAAATGAATTATTTAAACCCTAAATGTCTTCTGTTGAAAGCATCATGAAATACCAATTAAACTACAAAGTGAAATGTTAATGGATACCTTAAGAACATTTTTTTTATGAAATATTTTTAGAAAATTTTCATGAGAAAAGAAAAAATGTAATTGATTTTTTATTAATTTATAAATTTTTATGTTTTCTATAAAAGTAATGTTAAAACTTTCCTAAAATTGTTCATTAATAAATGCTCCAAAGACATTATCAAGATCCAGCTACAAAATAGGTTTTTTTTTTTAGAGAGTTTCAACATATGGCGTCTGTTCTTGATGATAACTCTTTATCATCAAATTAAAACATCAATCAGTTTTTTGTGTAGGCGGGAACCTCAGATCTCTTATACAATCATCAAAGACTTTGCCAGTTGAGCTAACTGAAACCTACTATAACTATAAAATAGGTTTAATATGACAAAAAAGTGTCATTGGTGCACAAGGGTCATGGGCGGCTCCATAATTATTGTTCTTTGGCATCCACACCAAGTTACGGCCCATTAGTTTTGAGAATTGACAAATTTGAATTTTGGAATTTCTGAAGCAGAATGAGGAATGTGTTTTGAAAATTGAAAACTCCTTTCTCTCATATAGCACGGATTGGCCCAATGTTATAATGCCTTGCATTCTAAGTGAGTAGGGGCGTTAAGTGGGGACCAAATATTAGATGAGATAATAATAGATCAGCTATGCTATGTGATTCATGAACCCAAAACCAAAAGGTCCAAAACTTAACGCGTGTCCCACATTAGTTATTCCATGCATTGATGTTTATCCTTTCTTTGAATTTGTATAATCCAAGAAAAGTTGATTTTGCATGATCTTTCAATAAAATGATCTCATTTTTCCACCTGAGAAGTGACCTATAGATCATTAAAGACTTTGTTGATGTCTTAAATTGGATTTTGGTCTTTTAGTGGTACAAACTGACCTTTACTCTCGATCGAACATGTTAAATGACCATTTTACCATCAAATTTGGATTTGATATCGGTTGCAAAACTAATTATCTACACATTCAAGATATATTGTGTATTTATTTTGTTTGGATCTGTTTTGTGTTTTGATCAGATTGTGTTTGATTCAATGTGCTTAGAACATAATCTTACTTAGTAGGATTTTTTGGATCAAATTGTCTTTGATTCTTAGATTGCCTCACACCATGGTTACTCAGCTTATGTTATTACATAGCACATCGACTTTGCTTATAAAATAACTATTCTGCAGGAGTTGCTGGAAGACAAATTATACTTGCTCTCTTTCAACAACTAGAAGAATTTATTCACCATTGATCATTTCAACAAGTGCGGCATGATGCATTTGGACGTCTCAGGCGAAAGCTAAATTAAGGCATTATATATATATATATATATATATGACTTTTTTTTGTAAAAAAAAATTAATATTACTTAAACTTTATTCACTTGTTTTAGATGCAAAATTATTAATTAAGCATGTAGATTTTTTTTTTTTTTTTGAAAAACTCTATAAATACAAAAAATTTGACAAAAATTTTCACACCTGTTAATGTGACAGATTAATAGTTGTAAATAAGAATGTGATGTTAGTGATGGATCTATAAGGGAAGTGCTACATTTATAACATTTTTACAACAAATTTTAAGTTGTTACTAGTTCTACCTACCACTAAAATTACCTTTTACTTACCAATAACAACCAGTAACAATTTGACACTTATAATTTATTGGGAAAAATGTTATGGATATAGTATTTTTTTTTTTTTTTTTTGGGGTCATTTGATAAAAAAATATAATTTTATTTATTTGCAAATATTTAGATTTAATTAATAGAGTTTAAGTTACTCTATTGCCTATTATTTAAAATTTGGAGGCTTCAGAGAACCGCCTCATTCGCTATAATAAAGGGGTGGCAAAATCAACCCAAACCCATTTGCCCACCCAAACCCGCCCACTTAAAATAGACCCAAACCCACCCAATTATTAGTTGGGTTAAATGGGTATTAACCCAAGTAAACCCAATTAACACTAATGTTTATTGGGTTTTAATTGGGTACCCAATTACCCAACCCCAAAACTACTAAAATTACAAAAATACCCCCTCAACCTAAAAAATGACCAAAATAACACATAAACCTGCAAAATGACCAAAATACCCCAAAAACTCAAAAAATGACCAAAATACCTTCCGAAATCTAAAAAATGACCAAAATACCCCCGAAACCTAATAAATGACCAAAATACCTCTCGAAACCTAAAAAATGACCAAAATACCCTAAAATCAGAAAATTACCAAAATAACCCTGAAACCCAAAAAATGACCAAAATACCCCTCAAAACCTAAAAATGACCAAAATACCCCCGAAACCCAAAAAAATGACCAAAATACCCCAAAAACTTAAAAATGACCAAAATACCTCTGAAACCCAAAAAATGACCAAAATACCCCCGAAACCTAAAAAGGACCAAAATACCCCTGAAATCCAAAAAATGACCAAAATACCCTCAAAACCTAAAAATGACCAAAATACCCCATAAACCCAAAAAAATGTCCAAAATACCTCCAAAACCTAAAAATGGCAAAAATACCCCTAAAACCCAAAAAATAACCAAAATAACCCCGAAACCTAAAAAAATGACCAAAATACCCCTGAAATCCAAAAAATGACCAAATTACCCCTCTAAACCCAAAAAATGACCAAAATACCCCTAAAACCCCAAAAATGACCAAAATACCCCCCGAAACCTAAAAATTACCAAAATACCCATTAAATCCAAAAAATGATCAAAATACCCCCGAAACCTAAAAATTACCAAAATACCTCCGAAACCTAAAAAATGGCCAAAATAACCCCGAAGCCTAAAAAATAACCAAAATAACCCCGAAACCTAAGAAAATGACCAAAATAACCCTGAAACCTAAAAAATGTCTAAAATACTCTCGAAACCTAAAAAATGGCCAAAATAACCCCAAAACCTAAAAATGACCAAAATAACCCTAGAACCTAAAAATGACCAAAATAACCCCGAAGTCTAAAAATTGACAAAAATAACCCCGAAACCTAAAAATGACCAAAATACCCCCTAAAACTATAAAATTACCAAAATACCTCCTAAAACTAAAAAGTGACCAAAATACCCCTGAAACGTAAAAAATGACCAAAATACCCTCAAACCTCTAAAGTGACGAAAATACCCCTAAACCTTTGAAATGACCCAAATAAACCCAAAACCTCTAAAATTACCAAAAATACCCTGAAACCTCTAAAACGACCAAAATACCTCTAAACCTTTAAAATGACCAAAATACCCCTCAAAATATCTAAAATGACCAACATACAACTAATCCTGTAAGATGAACAAAATACACCCAAAGCCTCTAAAATTACCAAAATAGGGGTTGGGGGTATCTTAGTCATTTTTTAGGTTTAGGGAGTATTTTGGTCATTTTTTATGTTTAGGGAGTATTTTGGTCATTTTTTAGTTCTACGGGAGATTTTGGTAATTTTTTAGGTTTAGGGTGTATTTTTATCGACTTACAGGTTTAAGGGGCTTTTTTGTCATTTTATAGGTTTCGGGGTATTTTGGTCATTTTTTAGGTTTCGAGGATATTTTGGTCATTTTAAGGTTTAGGGGTTATTTTGGTCGTATTTAGGTTTCAAAGGTATTTTCGTCATTTTTTAGGTTTCAAGGGGTATTTTAGTTAATTTTTAGGTTTCAAAGGTATATCGATCATTTTTTAGGTTTAGGGGGTATTTGGGTCATTTTTAGGTTTAGGGGTTATTTTGGTCATTTTTAGGTTTCAAGGTTATTTTGGTCAATTTTTAAACTTCGTGGTTATTTTGGCCATTTTAAAGGTTTTGTGGTTATTTTGGTTAATTTTTAGGCTTCGTGGTTACTTTGGCCATTTTTAAGGTTTCGGGGGTATTTTGGTCATTTTTAGTTTTCAGGGTTATTTTGGTCAATTTTTAGGCATCGAGGTTATTTTGGCCATTTTTTAGGTTTTAGAGGTATTTTAGTAATTTTTTAGGTTTTGGAGGTATTTTGGACATTTTTTTGGGTTTATGGGGTATTTTGGTCATTTTTAGGTTTTGGGGGTATTTTGGTCATTTTTTTTGTTTTAGGGGTATTTTGGTCATTTTATGGGTTTTGGGGGTATTTTGATCATTTTTAGGTTTCAGGGGTATTTTGGTCATTTTTTGGGTTCCAGGGATATTTTGGTAATTTTTAGGTTTCGGGGGTATTTTCGTCATTTTTTGGTTTTGGGGATATTTTGGTAATTTTATGGGTTTTGGGGGTATTTTGGTAATTTTTAGGTTTTAGGAGTATTTTGGTCATTTTTTGGGTTCTAGGGGTATTTTGGTCATTTTGTAAGTTTTGAGATTATTTTTGTAATTTTTAGGTTTCGGGGGTATTTTGGTAATTTTTTAGGTTCTAGGAGGTATTTTGGTCATTTTTTGGGTTTTGAGGGTATTTTGGTCATTTTTTGGGTTTTGGGGGTATTTTGGTCATTTTCTGGGTTTCGGAGTTACTTTGGTCATTTTTTTGGGTTTTAGGGGTATTTTGGTAATTTTCAGGTTTTGGGGGCATTTTGGTCATTTTTGAAGATTTTAGAGTACTTTGGTCATTTTCACTTTAGTGGCATTTTGGTAATTTTGATAATTGGGTAATTGGGTGGGTTGGGGTTTACCCATAATAATTGGGTTGGGTTGGATTTGGGTTATAAGGAATTAGTTAAATGGGTTTTAAATGGGTAAATGAGTTTTATATACCCAACCCAATTATGCCCACCCCAAACCCACCCAAACCCGCCCATTTGCCACCCCTCTATAGAGTCGGCCCTATCCCAACATGCACGGTTGTATCCATAAAATGAAATGCATTGGATAATTTGTAAATTGTAATCAAATATATGAACAGTACAATCTGCACGCTAATCTGTGGGGGCTGTCATGAAATATGTGTGGTGATTTTAGTTTTTGTAAGAATAGAGTGTGCTAAAATTAGAAAAAGAACAAAGTTTCTCCCAAAACTAATTTGGAGATAAACCCTACAAACTTATCATATATCTTTATATTGAGTGTGAATTTTGAAAATCTAACCGTTAGATTGAATGTTCTTATTACATCCTTAACGCTTACAAAATTTCAAGAAAATCAAAAATCAATTGCTATGTCATCAAATAAATGTTATAATATCAAGTTTTTGTAATCTAAAGTTGTATATAAAAAATAAGTTAATTGATCAAATAGTAAATAACATCCGATTTAAACGAAATTTGATATGCATGTTAAGCACATAAGGAACATGAAATTCAACGGTTAGATTTTCAAAATTCACAACTAAAAAAGAAATATATGAGAAGTTTGAAAAAAAAACTTTGTTCATAGAAAAGAAAATTCCAAGGCTAGTTGTTGTGTAAATGCATTGACGGAGAGCAGTTGAAGGGGGACGAAAAATCCTATCATTACGAGCAGGCCAGAGGTGCCAAAGACCATAAGCAAATATAATGTTCCAGGGTCTAAAAGAAGGCCCTACAAGGTTTGTATTGGTGAGATTTTCTTTTAACCAAAGGAGAGTGAAAAAAGGAAATTTCTCTTTGTCCTGGTAAATTTATCCAAAATTCTTCAGCCCAAGGACAATATCTAATAACATGTGAAGTTGTTTCAACATGACTGCATCGAGGACAAGTAGGGTCAATATCATGGTGGATATTTGCTAAAAAGGATCTGGTAGGGAGACGATTATGGCAACATTTCCATATGAAAAATTGAATTTTGTGTACACATGGAATTTTCCATATCCAATTCCAATCACTAAGGCCAGCTATTGTATCGTTGATTTTGTATAGATATCTAGTTGCTTCTTTAACAATGCACTTACCCACACTAGTAGGCCACATTAATTGATCCTGTTAAGAAGATACCACGGCAGTAGGTAAACCTCGAATAATTTCTTCAAGATCATGTGGGATGGGTATAGGGAGATCTTATAAATGCCACTTGCCGTGATGATATAAGGAGTCTATGTTTTGAGAAAATTCAGTAATTGGTAACGGTCCCTCCACTTGGAGAAATTATAGAATCTTTTGGTGGAGCACGTCACTTGTCTATCATTTCACTAAAAAACTGCCACTTATTTAAAATTGCTGAGTCAGTAATTAATTTCTATTTAAAAAAAATTTCTAACTAACAATTTTAAACAAGCGACAGTTTTGTAATGGAATGGTGGACCACATCACTTGTCCACCATGTGGATCTTATAATTTCTCCTCCACTTGAGCTCTTAATGTGCCATTAGGAACCCATTTATCCTCCCAAACTTGGATGCTATTACCATTAGCTATAACCCATCTCATACCTTGGATTAAATATTGTTTTCCATGTTGAATAGCTTTCCAAATGTGGGGAATATTTCTAGGAGATTCACAAGATAGGTAAGATGAATTGGGAAAATATATAGCTTTTCGAACTTTTGCCCAAAGTGTATTAGGATTTTCCCAAAGTCGCCAAGCTTGAATATGAAATTTGTAGCTACTATTTTTATGGACAACTACCAAAAAGATAAAATTGTAAAGAGGCAGTCAGCCACACATGATAATAGCATAATAAATGTCGTATATGGCACTGATTAATAATTATCTTATGTATTTGATATGTACATCATACGTTTTATAGTGTGTTGACCTCATAGTTGTGTGATACAACAAGGGAGATGATACACATATCATATATATGAAAAACCTTCTTGTGAATTATACCCACCCCTTTTGTTAGGGATCTATTCCCCAAATGTGCCCATTCGCTAGCACCAAAAATAAAAAGCTCTTTGAAAGGGAAAAATACACGCTGGATAGCTTTGTATGGTTGGACGGGCCGTCATTTGCACGGGCCTTCAATGGACGGACCCCATAAGGACGGACTGGACACAGACGGATTGAAGGAATGGGCTGGTTGGCTATGGGCCTGCTGGACCCCTCGTGGGGGATATTTTGGCCCACTCTCATAAGGGCCCAAATAGAGTCCTTGCGCTAGTAGGACTTCGGAAATCTTATATATTTGGTAAAGATCTTCCCTATAAGAAGAAGATCTGTCCATCACGTTTAGGATTCTACAAGGAGAATCCTATAAGGAAAAGACTTCCGTGCCAAGGAAGAGATGTCAGCCTTCTACTGCTATAAAAGCCTCAATACCCTCACAAATCAAGGTACGCATAATTCTACCCTCTCTAGCACTCTAGAGTTGTGAAAATACTTTCTGACTTGACATTCGGAGGGCACTTGGCCGGCACCACACCGGTGCCCTTTGATAGGTTTTCTCCTTTATTTCGTGCAGGCTAGCGTACGAGCGAGAAGAGCATTACGTGACTTATTGGTGAACTTTTCAAGCTTCATCACTCTTGAATATAAATTTTTAGGCGGTTAAGTCATATGAGACTATATTTTAGATTTTATGTGTTTGAAAGTTCTTCTAAGAGGTATCAAATTCTCTAAAATAGGATAAGAGGAGAAAACAGGGAAACAAATATTAAAAAAACCAAAACCCTAAAAAAAAAAGCTCACATCGGATTACCTATCCTTACCTATATTTGCATTCAATAATTTATTGTTTTTGAGTCATAGTAACTGTGATAAAGAAAAGTTGATGTATTTAAAATTGAGAGAAATAATAACAAACAAAATGGTTTTTAAAAATGAAATAAGATTTAGAATAAGAAGTTGGATGTGAGTTAAAAATAAAAATGGTTAGCTAAAATTTTAAAAAAAAAAAAAAAATTAGGTTCTTATAAGGACGCAATTTGGGTCCCTAATCCAAGTGATGGATGAACTTAGGCCCAAAAAGCCCAATATAATGAATTTGTAGAGAGTGTGTTGGAAAACTAAGTTTTAATGAGTTGGACAACAAGTAAAGTGGATTCAGATGACAAGAAAAGGAAGATAGATTGATTTAAACTAAAGGAAATCGTCCTCGGCACAGTTCGAGGAGATCAGTTCTTATATATTTCTCTTAAGTTTGATTATAAATTCAGTTCTTGATTACTACAGTGTTTTTCTCTTAATTTTAGGATCTCTCTTCCATAGAGGGTCTCTCACATTATATAGCTTCCTTTAAATGATCTTGACCCTTCATTTGTTGATTGTCCAGACCATTATTTGAGTGTTTGTTCTATCGGATACCCTTTCTGCCCCTCTGTGAGTTGGGGTAGCCAAGGCAGTACTGTTCAGGGGTCTTCTCCACATAAATGCAGTTATAAAGTTAGTTGCAGAGCATTTAATGCGGTGGTAGCAGCTTTTTCCTAGATATTTCTTCAACCTCCTTCTGTCCTGTTCCTTCTTGATGTTTATCCTCGATAGTTGAATTTTCTAAAACGTTGCTCTTTGTGTCGAGTCGCACATTCTGACCTTAGCTTTGCTCAGCTGAGGAGGAATTCATCTTCGGATCGCCTCCTTAGATCATCGTGCCTTAGTCCCTCCCTTTATTTGTTGATGCTAACCTTCATAACATGTTTATCTGTCCTTGGACTGTAAGATATCCTCGAATCGGGCCCCTGGCCCAATATGCTCTATTGGGCCTAATATCCCTATAATAGCCCTTCAAGATTCTTCTTTCTGACTCCTCGGGAAGAAATGAGGATTTCAACGTCACTATGGTCACTCTGAGCTCATCATACATCACCTTTGACTGTGTATATGCCTTTTTAACTGCCCAAGACATGCTCTTGACACTTTGGCTTACGAGACGCGCCTTCATTAAATTTTTACGGCTCCATGTTCCTCACGTTCTACAGTGCGATATGGATCCAATGGTTAAGGATTTTGCTGGAACCCAAGCAGGAATTTTCCTGCTTGTAACTTCTTCTTTGATATAAATACTGCTCGAATCAATTACTCATCTCACTTTAGCATTCATTTCACTTTAGCGATCATACACCGAATCTGCAAACTGACCCAACTCATGCCCTTACGAATACCAAGAGCTCGTCCGAGGAGAATTTTCTTCTTTCTGTAAGTCTTTATAAACCTTTTCACTCTATTTTTCCATATACTTTCTTTTCTTTGTTTCCTTTCCTCCTTGGCTCCTCTTACTTCTCTTAATCTTCTTAGTTTCTCCAAACCTTTTAGAAATGGGCAGATTCAAAAGTTTGGTAGACTCCGAGGAGGGAATAGAAAGCTTTAAAGCTCTATACAAGATCTCGCTAGGAGTGTTTATTAGGTATTGTAAGCAGGGAGAGTGGCATGAAAAAAGGCAAAAGGGAGAAGTGGTAATCCCAATGATTGCCTTTATAGAGGGTGGGATGAGGATTCCCGTGGGCATCATCACCAGGGACTATCTTAGGGCTCATAGGTTAGCTTCTACCCAATGTGCCCCAAACATGTTCAGAATCTTAGGGAGAGTAGAAGCCCTTAATGAAAAAATGGCTTAGGGTTGACCCACCATGATGTCAATTGAATTTACAAGCTCTACCACCTAAAGGGGCAGGGTTATTACCTAAAATCTAGGTACCTTGAGGTTAGACTCATTAAGTGCCTCCCCGATTCCAACAAAGGCCTAAACAAGGACTTATTGATCATGTCAAGGGAGTGGCACGATGGCCTCCCCTACCCAACAAGAGAAGGGACACCAGGTGGGGTCTTAGGTCTAAGTTAAATATTTATATTTAAGTTTTCCTTTAGTTCGTTCTACTTTTTACTAACAATGTTTTTCTGTTCTTCCCCATGGTTTTGCAGATAAGAACGTTGTTGTGCCTAACTTCAACCTTGTCAATCAACAAAGCCTAGATAAAATACTTAAGGCTGAGGTGTTCGTTCATAGTGACGGCCAGCTCAAAGCAGCATACCTCATCCTCGGCTACACCCCCATATCCAAAAGCTACCAGGCACTGAAGTGCGTCATCAGAGCCAAGGACCCTCGTCTACATCGGATAAGTGTAGCCACCCCGAGTTTTCTCATCACCGGTCCGATCCTAGAAGGCATGCTCACCATTAATCCCATATCCGAAGGCATACCAAAGGTAGCTTTGCCACCACAACATACAACCAGAGAGGCCACTTCTTCTCACCCTACCAACACAGAAGAAGAAGAAAAAGAAGAAGAAGTAGTTGAAGTATCTGACTCTGAGGATGAGTTTGAAGTCTTCAATCAACCTTTGTCCCCAGAAGTTTCAACTAGTAACCTCAGCCATCCGTTCACACCAATACTAGACAAGATGTGGATCCAATGCAAGCCAAGGTCCACCCTGCAGGAGCTGCTGAAATCCAAACCTTGGAGGGGTGCACTTGGGAAGGCAGCCCAGACTAAGCTTCCTACCCTTTCCCCCACCCAACCCCTTCGAGTTGATCCCGCTGACCATAAGAGGAAGAGGGAAGAAAAGGGGAAGGAGGTGGTAGAAACAGGGAGAACTCACCCCCCTTAGGAAGTTGAGCCTTAAAGGGGGGCCAAACATCCTAGAGGTATGCAGACAAAGTCAACTAGTGAGGGAGAGAGGAGGGGCGACCACTGAGCTGTAGCCCCGGCCTAGGCCCCACGCTTGATGCTGGATGGAGTTCCTCTCACCAGTGATGCCTCTATCCGAGACTTCTAACAGGGCATGACCAGGTATGTAGCTGACACTATTGTTGTCTAAGGATATGACCGACCTCAGGTCTATGAGGCAGCATGAGGTCTTCCTCGGCTTGAAGAGGGACCTTGCCATAGTAAGTCTCTTTCTCTCTCTCTCTTTTTTTTTTTTTTTAAATTGTACTTCTCTTCCCTTCCAGACCATTCAAGCTACATTTAGGGCTGAGAAAATGGTGAATAGTTCCCATCAAAAAATGAAAGAGGAAGAGGAAGGCGAATCGCGGCTATGGACGCCTTCCATATGGCCGAGAAGAGCAATCAGAAGCTAAAGAGAAAGTTAACCAAGGTAGAGAGGGGTAAGAGAAGCACAGAGGCTGCCTTGGACAATGCTAAAAGGCAGGCTGAAGGTCAGTGAGTGCTTCTTCACCAGGATGAGGACTAGCCGGCCACCTCCAAAGAGTAGATTATTGCCTTGAAGAAAAAATTGGAGGAGGTCGAAAAGGCAAAAAATCAAGCAGAGAAGGCTAGGGATCAGGCCGAGCAAGATGGGTATGATGTAGGAGTGGCAGAGACTGAGGAAGCTCTTAGAGCTAACGTCTCGGGGGTATGTAGGAATTACTGCCTCCAAGTATGGAATGAAACTCTCAACCAAGTTGGAGTTGAGGCTTCATCTGTACTTAGGAAGGCAGAGAGTGTATACTACCCCTTGCCATCCGAGGATCCGGCCTATCTAGCTCGAGGACTGATACCTCCTCTAAGGTGGCAAAAGTAGGCAAGGACAGTACAGCCAAGGTCCCAACCTCTTCTGACAACCCCGCCGAAGTGGCCGAGCAACTCAGGGTTATTAAAAAAGAAAAGAACGCAAACCAGGAAGTGGCCTCTGATGCCACGAAGCCCCCCACTGCCACCTAAGACCCTCATGCTGAGAAAGGAGTTTTTAACAAAATGGAGATAGTCCTGGCCACTCTTCCCTGGCCCGCTAAGGTTGATCTTCCAAGCAAAGACCTTGAGGTCTCAGAAACAACATCCATTTAGCCCATCAAAGGCCTTCCCAAAGAAAAAATTGTAATAAAAAAGAAATAGATTCTAGTGTAGTTCTTTCTTTTGTGTTTTTATTTTCAAAACTTGTAATCTAGTTGACCTTTTGTAAGTGATTTGCCTTTTTCTAAGGCTCAGATTAATGATAATTTACAAGTTTTTCCTTCATATTTGTGATATTGATGTTGATTCTAACATAGTTTATGTTTTATCTAACACTTAACTAACATGATATTGAGATAAAGCTCCATTTAGTTTTTTGCATAAGTGGCAGCATAGTTATCCCATCTTATATGATTAGCAGCAAGATAAGTTAAATCAGTTAAGTCCATAATCTCAGCAAAGTGTAACCTTAAGCCAAAAAACATACGTGATTGCAAAGCACCTGTTCACATCAAGCTTCACTTAGTTTTCCATTTATCAGTAAGTCTAAGGAATTGGGGATGATAATCAATTTTCAAACTAAATCATGGACATACTTTCAAATGCTTTAAGTGATGCTCATGAGTGTTCATTTGATCATGTTATTATAGTAAAGATTTTTACCACTTAGCATGGCTGGTTCTACTTGGTACTTAGATAATAATAGAAAGTATGAACTTGCCCAATGTACGTGGTCCGAGGAACCAAGTATAACTAGGATTCTGTTCAACACTTGGGTTAATAGCTTGAAATATCAATTTACCCAAGGTATGGGATCCAAGGAGCCAAACATAACTAAGGTTTTGTTTGATACTTAGGAAAATAATAGGAAGTATTAATTTACCCAAAGCATGTGGTTCGAAGAGTTAGACATAGCTAAGGTTTTGTTTAACACTTAGATAGATGTCAAGAAGTATTAATTTACCCAAAGCATATGGTCCGAAGAGCCAGACGTAGCTAAGGTTCTATTTAATACTTAAGTGAATAGCTTGAAATATCAATTTACCCAAGGTATGTGGTTTGAGGAGCCAGGCATGACCAAGGTTTTGTTTGATACTTAGGAAAATAATAGGAAGTATTAATTTACCCAAAGCATGTGGTCCGAAGAGCCAAACATAGCTAAGGTTCTATTTAACACTTAGATATATGTCAAGAAGTAATAATTTACCCAAAGCATATGGTTCGAGAAGCCAGGCGTAATTAAGATTTTGTTTAATACTTAGGTGAATAACTTGAAATATCAATTTACCCAAGGTATGTAGTCCGAGGAGTTAACATGACCAATGTTCTATTTGATACTTAGGAAAATAATATAAAGTATTAATTTACCTAAAGCATGTGGTTTGAGGAACCAGACATAGCTAAAGTTCTGTTTAACACTTAGATAGATGTCAGGAAGTATTAATTTACCCAAAGCATATGGTCTAAGGAGCCAAACATAGCTAAGGTTCTGTTTAATACTTAGGTGAATAATTTGAAATATCAATTTACCCAAGGTATGTGGTCCGAGGAGTTAGGCTTGACCAAGGTTCTATTTAATATTCAAACAAATAGTAGAAGGCATGGCTCACAATATAATAAATCCAAATATGGTAAAGAAATCTTTCATTAATAATAATACCTTCTCAGGTTGTTTACATTCCAGGGGTGTGGTACAACATTTTCTTCTAGATCTTTAAGATAATATGCACATATTCCCACCATTAATGTGATACGATATGACCCTTCCCAGTTGGGCCTTAACTTTCCCCAGACTGGGTTTTGGCAATACCCAAAACTTTTCTTAATACCAGGTCTCCAAGTGCCAGTGTCCTTAACCTTACATTTGAGTCGTACCCCTGCTTGAGCTTATGTTGATAGAACGCCAATTGAATCGTGACATTTTCTCTTCGTTCTTCAAATGAGTCTAAACTTTTCTCCAATAGCTCATCGTTGCTACTCGAAGTGAAAAAAACTTGTTCTCAGCGTGGGGAATCCAGTCTCTAGAGGAACAATAGCCTCAGCCCCATAAGTCATTGAAAAGGGCATCTCCCCAGTGGACCTACGAAATGTAGTTTGGTATGTCCAAAGGACATATGGCAACTCTTCTACCTATTTTCCCTTTGCGTCATCCAGCCTCTTTTTAAGCCCACTCACTATGACCTTATTGACAGTTTCAGCCTGTCCATTCCCCTGTGGATATGCCAGGATGAAATATCTATTTGTTATGCCTAGGTCACAACAATACGTCCTAAAGGTCTTGCTATCAAATTGAAGATCGTTGTCTGAAATAAGAGTACGAGAGATTCCAAACTGAGTGACAATATTTTTACAAACAAATCTCTTGGTATCCATGTCCCTGATATTTGCCAATAGTTCAGTTTCAACCCATTTGGTGAAGTAATCTATGCTGACCAACAAATATCTCTTATTCCCTGCTGCCTTAGGGAAAGGACCTATAATGTCAAAGTCCCATTGAGCAAAAGGCCAAGGGCTAGATAGAGGATTAAGGACTCCTCCCGGTTAATAAATGTTTGGTGCAAATCTTTGGCATTGGTCACACTTCTTCATATACTCTTGTGTTTTCCTTTGCATATTTGGACACCAATAGACTTGAGTGAGGGTCCTGTGAGACAAAGATCTGCCCCCTGTGTGGCTTTAACAAATCCCTTCACGTAGTTCTTCTAGGAGTAACTCAACTACTTCAAGGTGTTTACAAAGCAAATATGGGCCAAAAAAAGATCTCTTTTACAACTTTTGGTCCTCGGACTACCAAAACTAAGGAGCTTTACTCCATATCTTGTCAATCTCGTACTTTCTCTCAAGCAAGATGTCTTCTTTAAGGAATAGCACAATGGAGTCTATCCAGCTGATATCCATTCTTATTTGATAAACATGAACCATGTTTCTCCCTATCTTAATGGGTTTACATAAGTCCTCCACAAGGATCACCCGAGGTAAACCTTGTGCCGAAAAGGTTGCCAACATGGCAAGAGAGTCGACATGTGTATTTCTACTTCTAGGAATTTGTGATAAATTAAAAGACTCAAATCCAAATTGTAAGTGTCTAACCTGGTTCAAATATTCATGCATTCTGAGATCTTTGGCTTCCAACTCTCCCCCTACCTAGCCTACAATCAACTTTAAATCTAAAAACATTTTTATTGCCTTTTCACCCATTCTCTAAACCATAGTCATTCCTACCAATAGAGTCTCATACTCGGCCTTATTATTGGTGGCTGAGAAGCCTAACCTTGAAGATTTTTCAATAATGATTTTTTCAGGAGAAATTATAACTAGCCCCACCTCGGATCCTCTTTGATTCGCCTCTCCATCAACATGCACCCTCTAGGGTAAAGGCTCTTATAGGGAGATCATGCCAATAGATTTTCCATTCATATTTTGTTTCTCAACTTTTTCTTCATAAGGGGTTTCAGCAAACTTAGCTACTAGATCAGCTAGGACCTGACCTTTGGCAGAGATGCGAGACATGTACTTGATATCAAAAGCCCCTAGGATTGTACCCTACTTTGCAATCCTCCTTATGTAATTAGCACTTTGAAGTAAAGATTTAAGTGGGAGTTAGGTTAGGACAACAACTGTGTGCGATTAGAAGTAGTGGGGGAGCTTACGCATGGCATGCACCACTGCCAAAATGGCTTTCTCTAGTGGTAGGTAACGGACCTCGGCCTCATGTAGTGAATTGCTCACAAAATAAACTGACTTTTGCACACCACTATTAACTTGTACCAACACCAAGCTTACTGCATGGGAAGCTACTACGATGTAGGCAAACAAAACCTCATTCACCTCAAGCCTGGACATAATGGGAGGACGAGATAGATATTCCTTCAACTGCTGGAAGGCTAGGACACATTCCTTAGTCCATTCAAATCCCTTCCATTTGTTTAACAACTAAAGGAAATGTCTACACCTGTCTGCTGATCGAGAGATGAATTGGTTCAAGGCAACAGTCATTTTTGTTAACTTTTGGACCTCTTTGGAATTCTAAGGCAACTGCAAACTGTTAATTTCTCTAATTTGGTCAGGATTGACCTCAATTCCACGATGAGTAACCATGTACCCTAAGAATTTTCCCGACTCGACACCAAAAGAGCATTTAGAAAGTGTTAAGTCACAGCTTATGCCTCCTCAAGATCTCAAAGATATTCCCGAGGTTGTTAACATGCTTAGATTCTAACTTACTCTTAACCACCATGTCGTCTATATAAATCTCAATATTTTTCCCTAATCGTGGTTCAAACATCTTGGTTATCATCCTCTAATAAGTAAACCCTGCATTTTTTAGATCAAAGGGTATCACCTTGTAGTGGTAATTCCCCGTAAGAGTTATAAAAACTGTTTTCTCCTGATCATCCAAGGCTAAAGGTATCTTATGGTACCCTTGAAAGGCATGCAAAAAGCTCATCCGATGATGGTCTACAGTTGCATCCACTAGCTGATCAATCTGAGGCATAGGGAAAGGGTCCTTTGGACATGCTTTATTCAAGTCTGTGAAGTTTATACATACCTACCACTTCTCATTCTTCTTCTTTACTACCACTATATTAGCCAACCATTTAGGGTAGAATACTTCTTTAATAGCCTCAGCCTGCTTAAGTTTGTTTACCTCATTCTTGACAACATCATAATGATCTTTAGATGAGCATCGAGATGGTTGTTTCCTAAGGACGATAGCCGGGTTGACATTCAGATGATGGAAAATGAAGTCTGGATCCATCCCAGGAGCTTCATAGACATTCCATGCGAGCACATTAATATTCCTCCTTCGAAATGCTAACAGTTCTTCCTTTTCCCAATGAGGCAACTGAGCTCCGATCTGGAAGAACTTCTTCAGATCATCGTTTATAACAATTTCCTACAACCTCTCGCACTTTTCCTTTTCTGATGCTGCATTAGTAAATAGGACCACAATCCTTGATTGCTATGAGCCCCTTTTAGTAGAGGCCAAGGACTTAGCTACAGGCTGATGCATAATTGCAGTCATGAGATACTGCCTAGCCATGGATTGACTCACTACAAGCTCTTCAATCCGGTCCCCTAAGGGATACTTCACCTTCAAGTGCAGAGTTAAGGAAACGGCCCCTAGGGCATAAAGCTAGGGTCTGGCCACGATGGCTGTGTAGGGAGAATATGCATCCACCACAATGAAGTCCACCTTAACCACTTCTGAACCTACCTGTACGAGCAATATAATTTGACCCCTTGGGATGACAACTTTCCTATCAAAACTCACCAAAGGTGAATCATAGGCTGTCAGATCTTCATCCTTTAAGTTCAGCCCTTTGTACAAGTCAAGGTACATTATTTCTGCACCATTGCCTTGGTTTACCATCACCTTTTTCACATCATACCCTTCTATTCTGAGGCTGACCGCCAAAGAATCATCATGTGGCTAGATGGTTCCAATCTTGTCTTTGTCCAAAAATCTCAGCCCCGGTCGAATCTCTACCTTAACCCTCTTCGGCTCGGAATTAGAATTCTCGGCAGGTAGCCGAGCTGCAGACATCTCCTAGAAGGATGAGAACCAGTTCTCCCAGGTACAGCAAAGATGACATTAATTGTGTCCAAAAGTGGCCTTGAAGAAGCTTTCCCCTAAGCCCCTAACCTTGCTTGTAGGGCCGATACAAAAACTACTGTAATCTTCCTTCTCTGACCAGTTACTCTAGATGGTTCCATAGAGTTTTGCAATCCTCGATGGTATACCCTCGCATTTGGTAGTATTGACAATGAAGACTTTGGTTGCACCTCATAAGGTCTCCTCCCATTTTGTTTGGTCATTTGAAGTATGACTTATTCTTGATTTTCTCCAAGACTTGATGTACTGGCTCCTAGAACACTGTGTTTACCACTTGAGGAGCTGTAGACCCAGATTGTCTAGCAAAATCCCTTTGGGGCTTACTATTGTTGTATCTATCTAACCTGAAATCCTTCATCTCCTGAGGGATAACCTTACCCTTCCCCTTACCTTGCTATTGGTCTTCCTCGACCCGCTTGTACTCATCAATGCGATCTATAAGCTGACGAACACTCCTCATCGGCTTCTTGGTCAAGGATTTTCTCAAATCATGCTTGGTGGGCAGGCCGACCTTGAAGATCCTTATAGCCACGTCATCAAAATCCCCATCAATCTCATTAAACATCTCCCAGTACCTGTCCGAGTACATTTTCAGAGTCTCACTTTCTCACTTGGACATGGACAATAAAGAATCTAAGGGTCGAGGAACCTGACTACATGTAATAAAATGAGACCCAAGCGCTTGGGTGAGCTCCTTGAAGGAGTTAATAGAACCTACACCCAGACCATTAAACTACCTCATTAAATATCTAGCACATCAAGGTCTCATTCTTGGAGTGTACAACCATTCTCTGGTTGAAGTGACTTACGTGCTCCACAGGATCCATACGGCCATTGTTTATGGTGAATGTAGGCTGAGTGAACAGTCGAGGAAGTCTCCCTCCTTCAATCCTTCGTGTGAAAGGTGATTTGAAAATTTGGTTGAGTGCTCTACCCATTGCATCATTTCCTAAGCCTTTGGAAGATAAAGTACTGTTTCTGTGCTCACGGTGGTAGTCCTCATCATACAAGAAAGACTCACTGGGAGGAGTCCTTAATCTCTGTCTATAACTACCATCCTTTTTATTGTCAGAAGAGAAATCAGAAATGGAGGGAGTTCGCATTTTCCATTCGTGGCACAACTTCATCTTTAAATGATCAATCTCCAGTTGTATGTCCTTAACATTTTTCACATGAGAGACGCGGCTCCCACCCTGAGACTAGCTTCTAGTATGGGTAGTGTGCACACTTCCTTCCCGATCTCTTCTTTGTTCAAGATCACGAAAGTGATCTTGACGCTGAGACTCCATAGATTCTGCTTGGTTCAGACCTGAACCTACTATAGTTGAGCTGTAGACTCACTATAACACCAGAAATTCTCATAGACGACGCCAATTGTAAGAATCTAATTTGGGTCCCTGACCCAAGTGATAGATGAACTTAGGCCCAAAAAGCCCAATACAACGAATTTGTAGAGAGTGAATTGGAAAATTGGGCTTTAATGAGTTGGACAATAAGTAAAGTGGATTCAGATGACAAGAAGAGGAAGATAGACTGATTTAAAAAGGAAATCATCCTCGACACAGTTCGAGGAGATCAGTTCTTATATATTTCTCTTAAGCTTGATTACAAATTCAATTCTTGATTGCTACAGTGTTTTTCTCTTAATTTCTCAATCTTCTTTCCATGGAGGGTCTCTCACATTACATAGCTCCCTTTAAATGATCTTGGCCCTCCATTTGTTGATCGTCCAAATCACTACTTAAGTGTTTGTCCCATCGGACACCCTTTCTGGCCCTTTGTGAGTTAGGGTAGCCAATGAGTACTGTTCAGGGGTCTTCTTCACATAAATGTAGTCAAAAAGTTAACTATAGAGTATTTAATGCGGTTGTAACAGTTTTTTCCTAGATATTTCTTCAGCCTCCTTCTATTCTGTTCCTTCCTGATATTTATCCTCAATAGTGGATTGTCTAGAACGTTGCTGTTGGTGTCAGATCGCACGCTCTGACTTTGGCTTTGCTCAGTCGAGGAGGAATTCATCTTTGGATTGCCTCCCTGGATCATCATTCCTTGGTCCCTCCCTTTATTTGTTGATGTTGACCTTCATAACACGTTTATCCGTCCTTGTACTGTAAGGTGTCCTCGAACCAAGCCCCAGGCCCAATATGCTCTGCTGGGCCCAATATCTCTACAGTTCTCATCCTAAAATAGGAAGAAAAATTTTGGTGAGTTGATACCAATGCTCTAACCTTTATTTTAAATTTTTTTTTTTTTTTTTTTTTGGAGAAATAGATGCTCTAACTTCGGGATGTAGATTGCAGCAATTAATTTCTTTACATCTAATAGAAAACCTAACTATCAAGCGAAATTGGGATTCCGATGATTTTCACACAAAAACCTGCAAGCGGTATTCTTGAGATGGGGCTCAATATATGTCACCTGAGTCTAGGCCTAGCAAACAAGGGAACTTCAATTTTTGGGGAAAATGTGTTGTATTTAATGAGTTTGGTGATCTTTTAATTTTGCTTGTAAATTCGGTTGGTTAGGCCTAGCTTGCCACTGCGGTGACCAACGTGTTGCAACTTGCAAATGTAGTAGTTGCTAAGCCTTATATTGTAATTTAATGCATCAGACGAAAGGAATTTAATGCAGTTACGATATTAGTAACTGCATGTCAGAACATCGAATAGAAAAGTCTTGGCCGGCATTCATATCAGCATTGAGATCATGTCGGCATTCATTTCAATCCGAGTAGGGAAAAGATTCATAAATGTTTCTCATGCGCAAGCTAAATTGTGATTTGTGATTGATTTGAATTAAGCTTTTTTTTTCCTTGCTAATAATGATTAATTTGTTGAAAAGCGTAGAAGGTTTTTATTTTGTTTTTCTTTTTTGTTTCCAGAGAGAGAGAGAGAGAGAGAGAGATATTATTCCAAAATCGGCATCATTAGCAGATCGATTGCCGTGGATCATTAGCATTGGGCGTCACTGTTGTGCCTAACCGCGCGCCTTATGTTAGGGATTTTTTTTTTTTTTTTTAATTTATTTTATACTGAAGGCTTCTGCATGCATCCTAGGGGTGGGTTAGAGGGATTTTTTTTAGCAAACACGTGAGGTTACTCACTACACCTGGTTTTATTTATTTATTTAGGTAATGTTGACACATCTCGCTACGAAACTCACGGTTGATGTTGGGGAAAAATAATTTTTTTGACTTATACTTTCTAGCCAGAGAGTTCACAAAACGAGTCAAGGGCTTCTTTCACGTTGCAGCAATTTTTCATGTTTGCTTTGGCAAATAATATCAGGTCATTCACAAAGAATAAATGCAAAGATGC
Organism: Quercus variabilis; assembly: GCA_030445155.1. Lineage (NCBI taxonomy): Eukaryota > Viridiplantae > Streptophyta > Magnoliopsida > Fagales > Fagaceae > Quercus > Quercus variabilis. The sequence goes on along the minus strand of CP129452.1, from coordinate 34,514,477 downwards.
AGGAAAATTTCTCAAAGCTCTCATATTTCCCATAGCTTTGCATCACATTTTATGAGATAAGGAAACTCAACAACTCCGTACACATAATAAATAGATACAAGGACAAGAAAACCCAACAACTCCATACACATAATAAATAGATACGAGAACAAGCGATCTCCTTGTATTTATTAAGAGTTAGGGATGGTCTCTTTTTTATTAATTTAAAAAAAAAAAAAAATTTCTTCAAATTGGACTTTAAGAGAAGGGCTTTCATTTCATCAAAGAGTAAGGGAAAAACAATTTCTGGCCATGGTTTGCACACATATATCCTTGTTGCCAAATTGGACTTTAAGAGAAGGGCTTTCATTTCATGAAGGGTTGTATTTAAGATACGTGGCCATGGCTTGTACACATAATTAAGGTTCTTACAATATTAATTGCGCGGTTTCACCTAATTGGTTTGATTGACGTGGTTAGTTTGCGATAAAACTGGCTCATACCAACCCATTAAAATTGATATTATAGCTGTTGACTAAGTGAGAATAAAATATAACAGGTATATGTCTTCTATTACATAGGATTGGTCCGACCTTTATCTGAGGGGAGCGTTGCATGTCTTTTACATAATTTTTTTTTTTTTTTTTTTTGGGAATAACTAGCGATAATGAAATTTGTAGCTAGTATTATTATGGCCAACTATCAAAAGGATAAAATTGTAAAGAGGTAGTTAACCATAAAAAAAAATAGTAATACACATTATAACAGCCAATAATGATTGTCATGTATGGCGCTAATTAATAATTATCTTATGTAGTTGATATGTACATCCTACTCTTCATAGTGTGTTGCCCTCATAGCTGTGTGATACAATGAAAGAGATGATACACATATTATATATATATATATATATATATATATATATATGTATATATATATATATAACTTTCTTGTGTGTTATGCCTAGGGATGGCAATTTTGCCTCGCTCCTCATCACTTCGTCCTGCACAGGTTCTCCCCTCCCCGCAAAGGTGACGGGACGGAAATAGGGCAAGATTTTAACCCCGCACCATGGGGCAGGGTAGAGATGGGTTTAGACTTTTTAGACCCATCTTACCCTGCCCCGTCCCGCCCCACGTTGCTAAGGGTTATAATTGTAAAATTTTCATATCTTAAAACCTTACTATTTAAACAAACATATCAATATTAACTTATTTTATTCTACCAAATGTATTTCTCTGCCTTTATTTTGTTATATGTTATACAATGAGATTTTTTATTTTTATTTATATTTTTGTTATTGTCTTGTTAAATACTTTGATATATTATTCAATTTTTTCTAATTTTTTTTTTATTTGATGGGATAAATTTAGTTGTAATTTCAAGTATATTTTTATTAATGAAATAAGTTTCATTAAAAAAAATTTTACTAGTTGTAGGGCAAATTAACAAAAAATAGAGTTTTACGGAGTGGGACGGGACTTCACGGGACCCCAAGGGGCAGGGATGGGGTGAGAAAGTTTTCCCCGTCATGTGGAGTGGGGTGGGGATGGGGCAAAATAAAACTATGCGGGACGGGGACGAAGATTCCATCCTTCGGCCCCACCTCTTCCCATTGCCATCCCCAGTTATGCCCATCTCTTTTGTTAGGAATCTATTCCCCAAATGTGCTCATTCACTAGCAACAAAAATAAAAAGATCTTGATTATAAATGTTTAGGTGGCTACTTTATATGAATCTAAGGCAGTGTTTATTTTAGTTGAAAATGATTCTAGGAAATCATTTTACACTAGTCTATGTGTTTGGTAAGCATAGAAAATTGGGTCAAACGAAAATCAATTTCCGCGTTGACTGTAAAATAACCCCAGCAAGCCGGAAATGAATTTCAGGTTTTATTTTACCTTCAAATGATTTCCACCCCATGAAAATAGATGAGAGAGACTGAGCACCAGAAGCAACCCTAGATCGCACCACCACCCCCAACCTTAGATCGCACTGGTCTCGTCGTACCCCAGCATTGATCTCGTCGCACCCTAGCACTGGCGAGATCGCACCGCCTAAAGCACCGCCCAAATCACGTGGCATGTAGCACCACCGAGATTGCACCCCAGCACTGGCGAGATCGCACCCATAGTTGCTGCTGGTAGCTCATCGACGCCGCCATTTAGATTGTCACCACCTAAGGTTGATCCACCCAAGACCAAGCTTGTTCTCCCTCTTGCTCAACATCACCGATCTGGCCGCCACCGACCACCAACCCACTCCACTCCACCCCCAAACCCACCCGATCTGGCCCCCGCCGTCCTCCATCCACTTTGATCTCTCTCTTTCCCGATCTATCTCTCTGTCCCTCACTCTGTCACTTTTTCTCCCTCCGATCTCACTCTTTCTTACTCTCCCTCAATGTTTTTATTTTGATTTTTGGTTGTGTTAAATGTATATTTTGGTTGTGTTAAGTGTATATTTTGAAATTTTTTGTAATAAAATTTGTTTGGATGCTGATAAAATGGTTGAGAAAATGTGAAAAATCTGTAGGAAAATAGAATTTTTAGAATGTTACCAAACACCGAAAAAAAATTTTCGAACTATTTTCCATTGCAAAACCAAATACTTGGATTTCATTTTCCTTACAGGAATTCACTTTCGCCTGCATTCATTTTACACTCGAAATTCAATTTACATTGAACCAAACGTAGCCTAAATTTTAGATTTTTTGTGTTTAGAAGCTCTTCTAAGAAGACTGGTACCAGATTCTCTAAAATACGATAAGAGGAGAAAATAGGGAAGCTAATATTAAAAAAAATAAAAAAATAAAAAATAAAAACCCAAAAAACAACACACATCTAACTACCTATCCTTACCTATTTTAGCATTGTTTATTCTCAAAATCAGTATTTTATAGTTTTCATATCTTGATAACTGCGATAACGAAAAGTGAATATGTTGAAAATTGAGAGAAAAAAAAAATTAAATGATATTTAAATGAAATAAGATTCATAATAGGAAATCGGATATGAGTTATATAAAAGAAAATAGTTAGCTAAAAAAGAAAAAAAAAAAAAAAAAAAGTAGGTTCTTACCCTGAAAATAGAGAGAATTTGGTGAGTTAATATCAATGCTTTAACTTTGGGCTGTAAATTGTGGCAATTAATTTCTTTACATCTAATAGAAAACCTAACTATCAAGAAAAATTGGGATTCCGATGATTTTCACCTATATAAAAACCTGCTACCCTTCTTGAGGGGATTCAACTTCAATTTTTGGGGGAAAATGTCCTATATTTATTGAGTTCGGTGATCTTTTAATTTTGCTTGTAAATTGGATTGGTTAGGCCTAGTTTTGCCAACTGCAGTGACCAACGTGTTCCAAATATATTAGTTGCTTTGAATTGAACCTTAGATTGTAATTTAAATGCACCGTACAAATGGAATTAGCAAAGTATTACATTGTTGGCGATATAGATCATATTGGAGCTATTATTTCACTAGAGTTGGGGTGGAATCATCAAATTTCAATCGTACGCATCGTAAGAGAAGCGCTGTATTTAAGAGTTAGGAATGTATCATTTTCATAAATTGCTTTAAAAATACTTCAAAATGGACTATAAAACAAGGGCTTTCATCAAAGAATTAGTAAGGGAAAAAGACAGTGCCATGGCTTCAACTTGCACACATAAGGTTCTTGAACATTGCCAGATTTCTCCGCCTCCTGGCTCAGTTCCCACAACCTCTCTTCCACTCACATTCTTTGACATACCATGGGTTGGTGATATTCACGTGGAATGCCTTTACTTCTACGAGTTCTCCAACCCTACACAAAATTTCACACAAACTATCCTCCCCACTCTCAAACACTCTCTCTCCCTCACTCTCCAACACTTTTACCCACTTGTTGGAAATCTCTTGTGCCCCCCACCTCCCACCAAACCTTATATCCTATACAACAATGGTGACTCAATCCCATTAACCATTGTAGAGTCCACAAACAACTTCAACCATCTTATTGGGAACCATCCGCGAGATATCATAGAATTAGATCATCTTGTTCCAAAGTTATCACCCATTCAAATTTCCAATGAAACATTTGTGTTCCCTCTTCTAGCCTTAAAAATTACCATTTTTCCCAACTCTGGCATTTGCATTGGAATTACAAATCTGCACGTAGTTGATGGATGGACCTCTCTCAATTTCATGAAATCATGGGCGTCAATTGTAAGTGCCGGAGGAGAATCGATCATGACTCGTCTTGAAAAGTTCCTACCATACTATGATAGGGATGTGATCAAAGACATAAATGGTGTGGAGGCCATTTTGATGAATGAGTATTTCGGATTGAGATCAACGTGGAAAGATTCTATTCTAGGTAACACCAATGCTCTTCCTTTAGACCATGTCCAGGCAACATTTGTACTAAGTCGGGCACAAATCCAAAGCCTAAAAAAGTGGCTGTTCGCTCAGAGCAAGAATGAAAATGGTTCGAACCCACAACATTTATCAAGATTTGTGGTAACATGTGCTTTCATATGGGTTTGCTTGATCAAGACTCAAGATGAAATTGGAGCTATTAGTTCCAATGATGTTGATGAGATTTACCACTTTGTCTTTCCAGCTGACTGCCGAGAACGCCTCGAGGTTCCAGTGCCCATGACGTACTTTGGAAACTGCTTAGCTCTTTCTGTTTCAGCAGCCAAGAAGAGTGAGCTATTGGCAGAGAATGGTGTGGTTGTAGCAGCAAGAGCTATAGAAAAAACAATTTCTATGATACAAAGTGAACCATTAAAAGGTGCTGAGAGATGGATTTCTGATTTAATGAATCTATTAAAAATTGGGCGTCTTTGCACTGTTAGTGGCTCACCAAGTTTGGGCTTTTATGAGAGTGATTTTGGGTGGGGGAGACCAAAGAAAGCCGAAGTAGTGACCCGTCCAATGAACATTTCTCTTGCTGAGTGTGGAAATGAGAAAGATGGCATCGAGATTGGATTGTTGCTAACCAAGTCTGCAATGGACACTTTCAGTTCTATATTTGAACAAAGCCTAAATTTTCTCCATTGATATGGACGCTTATGTCTAGCTACACAGCTGCATGTAGCAGTGTTATCTAAATCATATGTCTTGCAAGCGTATTTAATGTTTATCTAAATAAATCAGTTCCTTTCTTTTCAATTGTGGTTCGTTACTTTTCTTGGAAACTGATTTGTTACTCTGTTCTTTTGCTCAATGATTGTTCCATATTGTCCTTGGGCAGAAGGTTTGCTTTAATTCGTTTTTCTGTTATTAGTAAGTGAAGGGGAAGCAATTAATATACGAAAAGTTTCAATTTTGATTAGTCTAACCGTAGAATATGGCTTGAATTAGGAGTTCGACTCTTTATTAGATTTGGATAAGAAAGAAATTTAATTCTTTTTGGGTTACTGTTATTTGAAGTTATTAAGTTTTATTAAAAGTCTTGTCTACCACTTGATTTTGAGTTCTATTTAGAATAGGAGTGATTCTCCTTTTGTGTGTGGAAAAGAAGTTTAATCCTTCTTGATTTTGGATATTCTAGCCTACTTAAGTCTCTTACATAAGCATAGTGTTGCTATAGAAAATTAGAAAGAAAGAGATGAGAGGGTGTGAGAAAAAGAGGCTCTCTCTTGGTTTGGTTATTTGATATTTGTGGGTTACAATTTGGAATTGTGAGAGAGGTTTTGTTGCCGCTTGGTTTTGGTTCTGCATTTTGATGATTTGCTCTCTCTTGGTGCGTTTCAACTTTTGGATTTGTTTTGTAACTCTTTCTTTGGTTTGTGTGCAATTCGTATTTGGTATTTGTGAATCTTAGGTTCTTTGTTTTGTATTTGTGAGAGAGAGTTATTTGGGTGTATTTGGGATTTGGGTTTGTGAGAGAGCCTCTACATCAATTTATATTACCTCAAAATTTGATATAGTGAAATTTATTCGTCGTTGCTCGTGGATATAGGCTATTGCCAAATCACATAAATTTTGGTGTTTAGGATTAATTTTCTTTATTCCTATTGTTTGTTTGGAGATTTTTCTTAACCCTGAAATATTTTCACAATTAATCTTGGTAATTTGAGATTCCGCTATTTTACAACACTAACTTGATAAATACTAAAATTATTGGGAATGTTATTCACATCTTCCATGCACGATGGTTTTGGCGGAATATTGATTAAATTTTAAGTTTTTAACATTTTGTTGAGGGTTTCAAAGAAAATAAAATTTAGAGGAACAATGCTAAAATGGGCACTTGAAGAGCTAATTTCAGCGTTAAATCTACACGTGAAGAGACTGTACCACATTTGAAATCAACAATTCAACAGTTAATTTCACTTTGTCACGAAAGCGGCAGTTGAACTGCCATTTCATCTTAAAAAGAGGTGTGTAGGTCATGCCTGGTAATGAACTCGACCCCTTTAATTGATTTTTGTTAGGTTGATGGATTCTCATAGGTTTTATTTATTTATTTATTTTTTTAATACTTGGTTTGGTTATTTATTTATTTATTTTTATATGAGGATTGGATCCGTTTGAAAAAGTATTTCAATCCAAGTAATTTGGTAATTTACAGTCTTCCATCAGTTGTTCAAAGTTTGGAAAAGATTCACGAATATTAATCATGAGCAAGCTAAATAGAAGATTATTTATTTATTTATTTAAATGTTAAATTGTTTTTTAAAAGATTAGAAATATGATAGTTACAAGAGAAAAAAGAAAAAAGGAAAAAAAAGTGAAGTTGTGACTTGTGATTGATATGGATTAAGCCTTCTTTTTCCCTTCTTGCCAATAATGATTTTATTGAAAAATATAAAGCTAATTTGGATGATTGTTTCCAATTTAATTTAATTTTTTCACAAATAAAAAACACACAACAACTTATGCTTTTTAAGATGTGTTGGGTAGTAACCAATAAGGCATTGGTTCTAACTAACTTAATTGGTGAAATTTCTTATCATCAAATAAGAAATTTAGGGTTCAAATCCTGTATATACAAAAAAAAATTAATTGATGTCTTATCTTTATAATAAAGAGCAATTATCATAAAGTAGATATCATGGGTTACACTTTTATTGTATTTTAATATAAAAAAAGAAAAAGAAAGAAAAAGGGGGGGGGGGGGGATAAGGCATTATATGTGGTCATTTTTCTAATTGCAACAATATTATATATGGTCCTTACATATCCATTCCTACCATTCATTAAATTCACATGCCACCAAAATCTTTGTAAAAACAATGTGGCCACTATAAATCCACTTGTTACTTATATAACAAAGAATAAAACATAACTCCCGTACCAATTTAGAAAAGATATGACATAATTTTGACACCATAATGAGATTCATGAAAAAATATTTAAAATATGAAGAAAATATAACACAGAATAAATGTGATTGAGCCTAGACCTACATTTTAGTAGATATTCCCTTGATGATTATATCTTTACAATTAAGGTCTAAGTAGAGCACTCACATCCAGTTATACAAAATGCATATAAATATAGTTTAGATTATATTGTAGGATAAAATCACCATAAACACACTTACATTAAGTTATGCATCACAATTCAAATTTTTACATGATACTACAAAATCATCTATTTTTACATAAGCACTGTAGTTTATGCATACCATTCTTTTCTATTTTTTATTTCTCTCTTCCTCTCTCCTCTCCCATACTCTCTCTCTCTCTCTCTCTCTCTCTCTCTCTCTCTTTGATATAATAACATTATTTTAATATGATTAATGGGCTGTAAAGTGTATTGTTGAAATGGTTATGTAAAATACAATAAAGTTGGTTTTAGTGATGCAAAATGTTTTTTTTTTTTTTTTTTATACATTTCAGATGTGAATGCTAAACAATGAAGTCATGAAGCTTTCTCTTCCCAACCGAGAGATATGAGAGAACTTAGAGAGAGAACGTCTGAAGAGGGGGATACACTAGTGAGGAGCACTAAAAAATTCAAGGATGACAGATATGTACCACCTAAAATGCCTGTGCTGGGAGCTAGGTTGACAAAACAGAGTGTTGGAAGCTATAAGGACAGATTACTAGGATCCATTCCTGGGGCGTATGAGCAAGCTTTTGGCTTAGACTCAGCCATGCATGAAGACTATGCATCTGATGTAGAAGAGACAAGCCTAGAGGAAGGGGTGGCAGCAGTCGGGGTGTCTAAAGAAGATAAAGCAAGGATGAGAGCCCCATGGAACTTGACACTCATTGTGAAAACGTTTGGTAGAAATGTTGGTTCCTTATATCTATCAACCGAAATTTGAACACTATGGAACCCCATGGGTAAGATGGACTGTATTAATGTAGGGCATGATTATTTTTTAATAAGATTTGAACTCCAAGCTGATTTGGAATCAGTTCTCAGAGGTGGGCCTTGGTTTGTGGGGTCACAATTTCTTGCGATCAGGCAATGGGAACCAGACTTTATTGCATCTAGTGCAACCTTTTCCTCTGTGCCAGTATGGGTTAGGCTTCTAGAGCTTCCCATAGAATATTATGAGCCTATTATGCTAAGAAAAATTGGCCAATCTATAGGACCTATGTTAAGGATTGATGCCTATATAGTCAGTAGTTCAAAGGTAGATTCACCAAACTTTGTATTCAGGTGAACCTGGAAAAGCCACTTATTAGAAAAGTTATGGTGGGCAAGTTGGCCATAAAAGTACAATACGAAGGGATTAACTCCTTATGCTTTGCATGTAGGCACATTGGGCATCAAAAAGAGGCGTGTCCTGCGCTAATCAAGCAGGCAGATATACAAGTCCCACAGGAGAATGACAAGTCTGCAGAGCTAAAAAAGGAAGTGGAACCACCACCGGCAGAGGTGTATGGGGAATGGATGGTAGTATCAAGGAAGAAGAAGCATCAAGTGAATGTTAGAGGGTCTATTGAGAGGTCAAATTAACATGGGGCTGAAGGTAAGTTTATGTCACATAGACTACTTCGAGACGCTAACCTAGAGCATAATGATGGTAAAAGAAGGGCCCCTGCCAATTCAAGTAGTTGGAAAAACAAAGTGGGAAGGTGGGGCAAAGTAACCAAGAAACAGTGAGAATAGCCCAAAAGGGTAAAGGGAAAGGGAAAATCTCAAGTCAGATAGTAAAATCCCAACGAGAACCAAACTACTCCGAAACCAAGGATATGGAGGATAGTGCAATTTTTAACTTTGCAACAGTCCACCTTATAAGACTTTCAGTGGGTATCCATATAGCTCTAAAAGTAATATTTCAAGCTCCCAGAAAGCTTCAGTATCTAGAAATGGCAACTCCCCCAGATCGGTGGGCAATCAATATGAAAGGCAAGATCATCACGCTAGGGGACTCGACAATAAACGAAATTCGCAGAGATCCAACAATGATCATGGGGTGGTACGAGACAGAATCAATGGAAGCATGGATGAACATCTTCCCACTAACGGAGCTAAGTTGACGGTTGGGAGACCTACCGATGGCAGATGAAGCATGGATGACAACCCCGAATCCATGGTGGAACTTCATCATGGATCGCCCATGCCTTCAACCGCTGTGGAAACACACCTCAACTCACTCAAAGGAGCACTGGTTTTAGCCCCTCTCGGAATGATTACTCAGTTCCTTAGAGGAGAAGAACCTGCAGCCAGAGATCAGACAAAGGAAGATTCTACAAGAAACTCCCATAGAGTTTGTAATGATGGGGAACCTATTCACGGTGAAGCTTCTACAGTTCTCTATGAAGAACATTGCATGCATGCTGGTCACCAGAACAAACCAAGCTCCGTTGGGCATTCGCAAGCACTCGATCAACCTTTTTCCAAGCATCCTAGACAAGAAGATAGATTTGACTCAAGTATGAATGTTGAGGGAGGTGGGGGAGGAGCCATTTCCAACCTGGTTTAATTCCAGGACCAATCTTTTTCCAATAATGAATATCATTACCTAGAACTGTCAGGGTGCAACGAAATCCAACGTTAAGAAAACTTTGCTTGATCTTGTGGCTTAGCATAGGCCTATTATTAGATGCAATTATCCGAACCCTGCCTTTTGATAGAGCCTGCTCAACGAAGACCATTGGATATGCGGGTGGGATATGGCTTTTATGGAATTCTGATTTTGTGGATGTTGAAATCCTCTCTAATCCGGGTAAATTCCTCTTACTTAACCTGATTAATTAGTACTATATATGCTAGTCCTAGATTTGCTGAAAGATATATTCTATGGAATAACCTTAGAATTATAGCTAGTAGACACAACTTGCCTTGGCTTGCATTAGGAGACTTTAATGATGTTTTATCAGAAGATGAGAAATTTGGCGGTAATGGGATTTGTGGCAGAAGGGTTAGAGCTTATCAAGAATGTATGAATGAATGCAAGCTTTTGGATTTGGGTTTTTTTGGGCCAAAATATACTTGGACCAACAAGCGGGATGTGTCCAACCTGATTTAGCAGAGGCTTGACAAAGGGTGGGCCAACACAGAGTGGAAACTAAATTTTCCTGAAGCTGCTATTTCTCACCTTCCTAGAATTAATTCAAACCATTGCCCTGTCCTATTAAATTTGGAAAGTCCTAATATGGGAAGGGGGGAAAGACCATTTAGATTCCAACCTTTTTGGTTAAGCCATCCTGAATTTCCAACAATTGTTAAACAAGCTTGGGAAGGAAATGAGCATCAATTGCCTTCTGCTATTGCTGAATTTGCGGTTTTGGCTAGAATATGGAACAGAGAAGTGTTTGGGAATATTTTTGGAAAAAGAAGAATTTTATGGCTAGGCTGTTAGGGGTTTAAAGGGCTTTAGCTAGTCAACCATCACAAAGAATGATCAATCTGCAAAGTGTGTTATTTGATGAGCTCAATGGTATCCTTGCTATGGCAGAAGAATTATGGGCTATGAAGTCTAGGACTAACTGGCTCATACAAGGGGAAAGGAAAACTGCTTACTTTCACCTATCTACACTAGCTAGACGTAGTAGGAACTGTATTGTGAGCATAAAAAATTCCTTGGGAGATTGGATTACTGAGATTGAGGAGGTCAAAGATGTTTTCCAACAAGGCTTTGTAAATTTGTATCAAACTGAACAATGTTGCTGCAAATGAGAATGCCCTACCCTTGATGTTTTGGGTAGTAGACTGTCAGAGGAGGATGTTGTGAGAATTGCATCTCCTTCATTAGATATGGAAATTTTGAAGGCACTGAACACTATGAAGCCATTTAAAGCTCCTGGAGTAGATGGTTTGCATGCAGGTTTTTTTCAATGCTTCTGGATGAGTGTGGGGGAATCTGTCAAGGAGGAGGTGAAGGGTATTTTTTCTAGCTACTGTATGCCCCCATACCTTAACCAAACCTTAGTGGTGCTAATCCCTAAAAGAAATGGGCCTGAATCCATTGGCCATTACGGACTTATTAGCCTATGCAATACGGTCTACAAAATTATTACTAAAATTCTAGTTTTTTATTAGGGGCAAAAGAGCCACAGACAACGTCATCATTGCTCAAGAAGTTGTTTACTCTCTAAATTAGATAAAAGGGAAGGAGGGATACATGATTATTAAGATTGATTTAGAAAAAGCCTATGACCGCTTGGAATGGAGCTTCATGAGAACTTTGCTAAATAATATAGGGTTTTGTCAAGAGACCATCAAGCTAATTATGAGTTGTATATCATCTACTTCCACATCTATTTTGTTTAATGCTAGTAAGATGGAAGAGTTCAAACCTTCGAGAGGCATTCGGCAAGGCAACCCCATCTCTCCCTATATATTCATTCTTTGCATGGAATTCCTTGGGGTTTTTATTGATAAGAAGTGTGCAGATAGAGAGTGGGACAAAGTCAAAGCTTTGAAGAATGGTCTTGGATTCTCCCACATGTTCTTTGTCGATGATCTACTTCTTTTTGCCAAAGCAAATTCTCAAAACTACAATGCAATTGAGGAGGTACTTGAAGAATTTTGCGAACTGTCAGGTTAGAAGGTTAGTCAAGAAAATCAAAAATTTTCTTCTCCCCTAATGTTCCTGAAGATACTAGAGAGTCATTCTGCAACCAACTCCAAATTAAGGCTACTTGTGATCTTGGAAGATACTTGGGATTCCCTATACTTCACGAAGGTAAAATAGTCGTGCCTTTCATTTTGTGATTGAGAGAGTTCAAAGTAAGCTTGAGGGCTGGAAATCCAAGCTTCTATCACCTGCAGGCAAATTGGTACTTATTAAATCTGCTGCTACTCCAATCCTAGAGTACTTTATGCAGTGTATATCTTTCCCTTCCAATGTTTGCAACTCAATTAACAAGATCATCAGGGACTTTTTATGGGGCTCTTCACCAGAACATAGGAAAATGCATCTTGTGAATTGGAACAGAGTTACCCTACCCAAGAAGCTTGGTGGGCTGGGTATTGTACAAATGAAAGCTAGAAACTTGTCCTTGCTAGCTAAACTTTGCTAGAGATTAGCTTCAAATTTAGAAGCACCTTGGGCTTTGATGTTAGCAAAGAAATACCTCACTCCAACTAGGATTAATAGCCTGGAAGTCTATAGACCTTGTTCTCGGGTTTGGACAGCTTGTAAAGAGGGAGGAAAAATCTTCAATTGTGGATTAAAATGGAATGTGAAGAATGGGAGATCAGTCCAGTTTTGGAGGGATTTTTGGCTGTCATCCGGGGCTTTAAGACATCAAATGGTAGGTCCCCTCACAGTTAATGATGAGAAGCTCACAATGAGAGATGTTCTCAACTTTAGGGGAGACCTTGAAAGTTGTATTTCTTTTACTATTCCTGAGAATATTCTACTCCAAATGAAAGCCACACCTATGGCTAGTGATCCTAGTATGCAAGACACCCTAGTTTGGGCTTTCTTTAAGGATTGCTCATTTGATCTCAAATCGGCATACCTTTTGGCAAAAGATTTAAATCTTTTGAACCTTAATACTTCCAATGGAAAATGGGTTTGGAAAGCAACTACCACACCCAGAATTAAATTCTTTCTTTGGCTGTGTTACCATAAAAGTATTCCAACTCGTGAAGTTTAAGGTTCAAGGGGCATAAATCTTGACACGGCATGTGAACTGTGTGACCAAGCCATGGAATCCATATCCCATGTCCTAAGGGATTGTATTGTCGCACAAAATTTTTGGAAGCTGCTTAGCATCCCTGGTAAGCACCATGATTTCTTCCTACTTGATCTTGAGGAATGGATGAAAGTGAACTACTCCTCAAAGAGTACATCCAGGCACCATCAGCTACCTTGGAAGATTGTTTTCCCGTTTGGTATTTGGCAGTTATGGAATCAAATGAATTATTTTCTATTCTCTTTTGGTACGGTGACTAGAAACATCTAGGACCTTTGTATTAAAAAGAGTGTTGAATTCTTTGCAATTGTCGATGACAAACCCAACAAGAATCTGAGAACTAATATTCAGGTGAAGTGGACCAAACCTCCTATGGGGTGGCTAAAGCTAAATACAGATGGATCTGCTGTTAGTAATCCTGGGATAGTAGGTGGTGGAGGATCGATTCATAATGAGAATGGTGATTGGATTATGGGATTTGCTAGATCACTGGGAATAACTTTTGGAGTCATGGCAGAGTTATGGGCTTTAAAGGATGGTCTCACACTCAACTTAGAATTGCTGACCTTTATGTAGAGCTTGATACTGAGCTTATTGTTTTACTCCTCAATAATTACTCAATAAATAATCTCATGCTAGAGCCTTTGCTTGGTGATTGCAGGGCCCTGTTGAAGAGATTCCATAGTACAATTGTCCAGCACATTTTTAGGGAGGCAAACCAATGTGCTAATGCATTGGCTAAGTTTGGAGCAACCCTTTTGTCGGACTTTGTTAATTTTGTTAACCCATCGCCTGTGGAGGAGGATTTGTTGGCTTTTGACAAAGCCGAGCTTTTTTGTAACAGACTTATTAATACTTAATCTATTTCAACGTTGGTTTACCCAAAAAAAAAAAAAAAAAAAAAAAAAAATTAAAAAAAAAAAAAAAAAAAACCAATGAAATCATGCATTTATGATTATTTATATTACGCTCCTAGACTAATAAAGGCTTTTCTAATATTGTTTTGCGCACACTTTCACTTGTTCACCAAGCTGGCCACCCAATTAAATGAAGTGCAGATAAAAGATTGGAATTATGGCCAGACAAGTACAATGCTATAGGCTTGAATGCTAATTAAGAACAATGCATGTCATACTTTCAGAGGCAACTAGTTAGAAGCGTGGCATATATGAAGATGAAGATGTATGACTAGAAAGAAAATTGATAGAAAATGCTTGATTTTAAGGAAAATTGAAAACCAAGTGGCCCAAGTGTAAAAATAGAACCACGTGCCCATGTAGTTGAAATCATATAGAATGCATTTAAAAAATTAAAAAAAAAAAAAAAAAATCTGATCTAGATATTATCCATGATAAGAAATAAACTGTGATGGACCCTGTAAAGTGGTTGGTAGTAGTGTTGATACAAAGGATCCTGAATCGATTATTGGATAAGCGGAAGCCACAAACAACTAGGATTAATAGGTATACATCCATAGCGAGAAGCCCTTAGTGGCTACATATTTACAATTAGGCTTCATGTATTAAAATGAATATATTGATAGCTATTTATGTTAGGTTAAATAACTAAACTAGCAGTACTAGAACTACAAGTGAGAATACAATTGAACACAAATGGGGCTTCCGGTGGCAATTCGGGAAGGACTGGAGGTGGTGGACTGATAAGAAACAGTGCTGGTGAGTGGGTCAGGGGGTTTGCAAGGAGTATTGGATCAACTACAAGCATTATAGCAGAGTTTTGGGCTCTAAGAGATGGTCTACAATTGGCCATTCAGCTTGGTGTTCAATATTTGGAAGTGGAACTTGATGCTAAAGTTGTATTAGATGTTATTAGTTCTGGAAACTCCCCTACTGTTGCTTATTCTTCCTTGCTTTTTGATTGCAAATTATTGTTGGAGAAGATTCCTCACTGCACTGTGAAGCATGTATTTAGGGAGGCAAATAGAAGTGCTGATGCACTTGCTAGAATGGGTTGTAATTTGCAAGATGATCTTGTATTTTTTGATTTTCCCCCATCTGATGTAATTGCTGCCTTAGTGAGTGTAGACAAAAATGGGGAAATGATTTGTAGACATGTTGCCAACTTAGCCATCTCGGCTATTTAGTTTTTATATATATATATATATATATATATTTCCTTTTAACAAAAAAAAAAAAAATTACTTTGCTTGTACTCCAAGTAAATATAGAATTATTTTACTTGCATTTAAAGAGAAATTAGATAGAATGAACCTAGATTAAATTTATATATCAACTTTAACTAGGATTGAACATATAAGATTAGTTTTAGATACATACTTCAAGAGATTGTACTAATAATATAGGCGAAAATAGCATTTTGGTCTTTACATTTTTGGCTAATTCACATTTTGGTCCCTACATATTTTATCTTCCTATTGTGGTCTCCAAAACTGAAAAATCGTTCTCAATTTAGTCCCTACAATTATTTTACCAACAAAAATTGCATACATAGCAGATGAAGTGCACCACTGACGCACTAAATGTGATGTAATCATTAAAATAATATTAAAAAAATTATTTGGCGTTTAAAAAATGCCATTTTAGCAAGAAACATGAATATTGTTGTGCTAGTTTTACTCCATTGTAATGTGAATTAAGAAGAGTTGTTTTAAGTTAGATTATTTTGTTATTTGAATAAATGTTATGTTATTGTAACATTAGAAGTTGGCAATTTAGAAGCCCTTTGTTTTAGCACCTGGTTGGGATAGTGGGTCAGTTTATTTCAATGATTTTGTGGATTTGCAAGTGTGGGATTTCTGGGTCCGAGTAATTTTTCTGGGTTTGATTATTTGTTTAAAATGAATTTGTTGATTATGTTAGAATTTGTCCAGTTTGACCATGAGTGGTTGGTTATGTCTTGATTTGGTTTTGATCATGGTTTTGTATGTGTTTTTGCATATTTGGTTGCTAAGTAAATGAAAAAAAAAATAATATATATATATATATATCTTGAATTTTTAATTTCAGGAAAACTATAAAGTTATGATTTACAACTATGCTTTTATTAGATTTAATTCTGTGTTAAATTTTATTGTATTTTGTTCAATTATTTCCTTGTATTTTTTTGAGATTTAATGTAAGAGTTGGGTGTGAGAGTTTGGTGAAAATTTGTGAAAAAAGTGAAGTTCGCGACTAGCTTGCAAGTGAATAACCTATGAAAGGCCACGTGAGAAGCACATGCTAGAGTCTGAACAGTTTTTGACAGGCTGTATTTCATGAGTCTCTTTGTGACTTAGGTCAAGTCGCGAGTGACCCACGAAACCACTACCTAAACCTTTTTGAAATGTGTTTTTCTCTTCTTTTTTTTTTTACCAAAACTATATAAGCCCATATTACCCATGAAATTGTAAGGAGCTTTTAAGAGAGAAAACCCTAACAATATACTTGAGAGTTAGAGATTGTAAACCCACAATTATCTATACAATCTCTCTTAGTTTTCCTCTACTCCTACCTCTCAAATTACAAATCCTTGAGAAGTCCTTAGTCCAAACACTTATCTCACCCATTTTGAGTGTTAAGAGAAGATTTGGTAGTGTGGAAAGCATTGGAAGAAGCTATTGAATGACAGATGCAATTTGGAGCTAATTGCGGTATCTGGATAACTAGTGAAGAAACAGCTCGGTGAAGCTCATTGGTAGCTAGAACTTGGAGGGTCTTTTTCATATTCGTGTACTCTAATTTTATTAATTAGTGGATTAATTTCGGCTTAGATGGCCGCGAAGAAGTTTTTCACTGAGTACTTCGATTTTCTCTTCGATAATACGTCTTAGTGTTATCTTATATTTGCATCTCTCTTTCCTTACTCTTTAATCTTTACTTTTATTGTTTATTATATATGCTTATGTTTTAGAGAGTTGTTCCGGTTTTATTGCATTACGCTTACTCTTATTCTGCACTTGGTTAAGTAGGGTAAAAGCAATCTAGCCGTTAGTTTTTATTTGGGAATCTAAATAGATAATAGTGTTTTCACACTATTTGAGCTTTCAGTAACCAAACTTGTTCTTTGGAGAAAAACATAAATAACATGACTATTCAACATGAATGTTCTTCCCAAAAAAATAATGAAAAGAAAAAAAAATTATTTAATTAGATTGTAGGTTTTTTTTTTTAAATTTATATGTTCTTAATTTTCCAATGGCTTTTTTATTTATTAAAATGTTGGCGTGACATTTTTTAAAAGTTAGATATTTTTTTAATATTATTTTAGTGTCCATGTCAAAATTAAGTATGTTATGCACTCTATTTGCCACATAGGCTATTTTTGTAAGTGAGATGACAGTAAAAATTAAATTATGAACGATTTTTCATTTTTGGGGACCAAATTATGAAGAGTTAAAAAGTAGAGATGAAAATGGAAATTAGCTGAAAATATAAGTACCAAAATAGCATTTCAATCTATAATATAACATTGAAAAGTTTCTTTTGAAAGTAAAATTGACAGTGGTCGACTTTCATATATGATATATGATACAACCCTCGTCTAATTCTTTGTTCCTGTTCTATCAACTAATACTGAAATCATTTGAAGTGCCAAATGCAAGGGCTGGCTCAAATGCATTTTGGGGTCTAAGCTGACTACTTTGAATGAAGACTTTTCTTATGTTTAAATATCTTTTTGTTATGAGTGTTGGGATCAATGAATTTGAATGAAAAACTATTGATTCCTATTTCAATTTCGATAAAGAGAAAGGAAGAGAGTTTGTTCACCTTTCATGTATTTGTTTTCTCATACCTTAATTAGCAAGTTCTACTTAGCAGTGTTGTATTATTATTATTATTATTATTATTTACCAATTTTTAAAGTTTTCGTTACTCATTAGAGATTTTTTGTGTAATGAGGGATTGCACAATTGCACTTACCATTGTGGGAATATATATTTACTATATCATAATACAGGCAAAAATGATCTTTTGCCCCTTTCACCCAAAAGATGTAACAAAATATTCATGTTCTGAAACTATCTAGCAAAATACTCCTATTTTTAAACTCAATTTTTAAATAATTGAGTTATAGACAATCAAACTTTAAAAATAAAAAATAAAAAAAATTATGGAACTCAAGTTCCATGTGAATTTTTCCAAATAATTCGATTTTCATCAAATTGAGTTTTACATTGAAACTCGATTTTCTAAAAATCTAGTTTCAAAACAGGGACATTTTGCTAGATAGTTTCAAAATAAAGACATTCTGTTACATTTTTTGAGCAAAAGGGGCAAATACCCATTTTGACCTCATAATACACCTATTAACCTATGAGCTTATCATCAAACACAAGATAATATCCCTAACACTATATCAAGGGGCAGCATGATGGCTGAGGATTGCCGCACGCCACCAATACTGTCACCAACAACTCTACGTGTAAATTTGCCATTCAAGCCAGAAATCAGCTCCACAATACTACACCACGTGTCACTCTTTACATTTATCCAACAACTGACAGGATAGCCAAGTTGGGTTTTCTTCTCAACTATATAATTCTCTTATTAGTTATTACACATTAGAGGTTTTGTCGTACAACTTTGGATTTTAAATCTTTGTATACCACCTACGTCGTATATAAAATGTGCATGAAGAACTTACATACTATTATACTAAGATCACGTATATATCTTATGAATCTTAATAGTATGTGAAATCTTACATTGATACGCCATGTTCATATTAAACAAAAGCAGTAATATTCAAAGTTTGTTCGAGTTTTGGACACCTCGCAACAACAAATTAACAAATATATAACTACCACGATTTTATAAAATAAATTAAGTCAACTTTACAGACGTTGATTACTATATAGGATAAGCCACGCACAATCAAACCTTAGTTTTGCGACAAGTAATTACCTCAATTGGCATTGCTATGTAAGCATATATCAAATTCTTTATCAAATACTTAAAATAGTAATTATGTTGACGAAACATTGCATGAATTACTTAATTTCCACACGAAGCTCTAGAGGTGGTATAGCAGCCACGAAAATGAAGAAAGAGAATCATAATCTCTACTGAATTATTTATATATATTCAAATGCACCCATATATGTGTCGTCGTAGCCATAACAGTTTTAAAGTCTTATAGATGATATTTGAAAGAGAGATGGATGTCTTCTGTACACCAAACAGGGAGGCATGCATGTTAAAGATTAGGATTTGCTTCATATATACTTAGTACTTGAATAATTAATATTAGTGTCTATATATATTATGTACGTATGTCGTGTTTTTGAAAACATGTGCTTATAATATTTAGAATGCAATATCTAAACTGTATAAATGAGACACGTCTGTTGTTTTGGGAGGGACACCAAAAACCCCAACATATTTTATAATTTATATTTATATAAATATATACAATTTGGCTCCAAAAACATACCTAACCCCAAAAATCAGTTATAGTCCAAAAAGGTAGTCCGTTGAGAGAGAGAGAGAGAGAGAGAGAGAGAGAGAGAGAGAGAGAGAGAGAGAGAGAGAGAGAGAGAGAGAGAGAGAGAGAGAGAGAGAGAGAGAGAGAGTTTTTATGATAAAACATTTTCTTAACAATTGCGTAATGGTTTTAGTATTTTATACGGCTAAAATGCATTAGTAAATAAAAATCCTTACGAGGACGTACGAATTAAGGACCAACAAAGAAATAAGAGATTAATGACTTTCAAGCAATGCTACTCTTTTATATATTTTCTAAAATATTTTATTTTTTTTGAATATCCATAATAGGGACGTAGTAGCTAGATTTGATAAACATATATATATATATATATATATATATATTATTTTTTTTTTTGCATTAATCATTTTTAAAAAAATTATGCCAAATGATTGCCGAGTAGAAATAACCAACTAACTTCATTAGGAGTGTTTGTACTTGTGCTTATTCTTCCGCTATTTCTTCCTCATTATTAAATGAGTATTTTCAGCCATTAATATTGACCAAATTAGGTTTTGCAACAAAAGCTAAAAAAATTGCTTTCCAAGGGACTAGCTGAATTTTTACATTGAAATGGAAATCATTGGGAAATTTAGCACATAATCAATATATATATATATATATATATGATTTTCAGGATTTAAAAGATTTCTAAGTTCTATTTCGAATCTTTGATAGATCGTTGATTAATTAGAAATGTATTGAAAAACAACTATTTCAGTTTTTTATTTTGTTAACACTGAGGGAATGTTATTTTTATTTTTTATATTGTTAATTTATTTGTAAATCTTAGTATACTTTTTATTCTTAAACTTTAAGAAAATTTGGAACATGCTTTGCCCCAAAAATTGAAATTCTAGCTGTTTTCGTCCCTGGTATTTGTGGTCTACTAGAGTGTTTCCGGAAGCAATAACAGAAGGTCAAATGCAGGATAAGCAAGCAAACAACACCATTAGTAAGAAAAAAAGAAAGAAGAAGAAGTAATTAAACAACACCATTTTTACCGTAAGGCTTATCTCTATAGAGCCGGTCATTGAATATAATAGTATTTGACCAATATCTGTTTTGTTAGATAGAGGTGGATGAGATGCAGTACCTGATTTCCAATGACTTTGAATTTGGTTTTCCAGATGGAGTGTAAGGCTTCTATGCTTCTGCATATAAAGCAACATGCTTGTTTTCTGCACGGGACAATTGTCAAAGTGAGATAGCTTTAGTTGAGATTAGAGAGAGAAAGAGAGAGAGGCTGGTTGACTTTTATTGTTCGTGGTAGAAAGGACACATATTATGACTAGTTGCAACGTGGCTCGATGGTAGTGGCGCAATTCAAAAAGGTTCCAGCTTGGAAAGCTTGCGGCTTATAGGAAGACGCGTTAAATGAGTGACACTTCATCATATTCTCCTATTAAAAAATTATTAGAGTTAGTAAAGGAAAATGGAGGAAGGGGTAGGGATCATAATAGTACCTGATTTTAGCTCATGTTTTGCATTATAAGTCTGACTTGAGGGAAGGGCGTGGGAAAGGAAAGAAGATACAAGGAAGAGAAATGAATTTTTTGGTTTGTTTTGAGGTAGGGCAAGGCAGATAGGCTAAATATTCTTTCAAGGTTATATTTACCGTTTCACACATAAATTCATAATTAATGTGAGAATGTTTTCATTTTAAAAAAGAAAAATTATTAGTTTACATTTTATTGTTTTGGTTTGTTTTGAGGTAGGGCAAGGCAGATAGGCTAAATATTCTTTCAAGGTTATATTTACCGTTTCACACATAAATTCATAATTAATGTGAGAATGTTTTCATTTTAAAAAAGAAAAATTATTAGTTTACATTTTATTGTTTTGGTTTGTTTTGAGGTAGGGCAAGGCAGATAGGCTAAATATTCTTTCAAGGTTATATTTACCGTTTCACACATAAATTCATAATTAATGTGAGAATGTTTTCATTTTAAAAAAGAAAAATTATTAGTTTACATTTTATTGTTCATATAAATTTTACATTATAAATTAAATAAATGTGTACAATTTTGTACATATTTGCATGAATAGTATACAATATTGTACACTGCGTCTGTATATGTGTACAATTTACATGAACAAAAAATGTAAATTAATAATTGTACTTTATGAATGTGAAAGAATATCAAAACTCCAGAAGATATACGATTGTAGTTCCTTGGTGTGATTTACGTGCAGTTTCTGTGCAAACAGGGTCCCAGGGATCGAAATCGTATATATGTCTTAAAATAATACATCAAGTAAGTGTTTTGTATCCTTGTGGTACGTTCCGCATAAAAATAGGACTTAAACTATGACCCGTCTCCTATACTACCAACAACCTATCATATATTGCTCACTATGTTAGCTAATCAGTATTCAGTAACAGATTTTTTATATTTGTAGGGTTCAAAAATAATTTCTTATTTATTAGGAGTATTAATATTCAAGCATTAACCTAGTAATATAACACTAAAATTTTGTAATTACCAGGTTCTTAACAATTAATGGAATTAATCTATTCCATGTTCATTTGATAGAATCGACTTATCTCCAAGATTCAGGCCAGAACTTGTATCAATTAATCAAATCATTGGATAATTTCTAAATAATTTATTCTCGAAAGCATACTGCTACTATCTTATATATTATTCCTGATATGTGATTAGTACGATGGGTAAAGACAACATAATCAATTTTGATTTAGACCTGAAAGTTAAAATCGTAATAGCTCTTAATTTTTGACTTGTTAATGATAAAAATAGTGTGCACGTTATTTCATCCCAACAAAAATGGAAAGAGATGAAGAAATTTATGGGGGAGAGGGAAAGCGCAAAAAGAAGAAAAACATTTTGAATCAATGAATGAAACTGCAGAACAATTTCTCCAACTTGAAGGGAAATTAACCTAACTACCTTACCGTCCAATTATTCTTATTTAGGAGATGTATGAAAAAGGTCAAACCCAAACTTAGTTTTCATTTCTCACTGTGATGATCCCAGTCAAACAATTAGCTTTCTTTTGCATCTTCACGCAATAGTCGCTCCCATTATCAGGATACGTGTCAACTTATATTCATGCATGATGGATAACAATCTAATATACATAAAATACATGCATGGCAATCATATTGTCTGTTTATTGTGAACAATGAGACACATGATAAACTATATGTGCCATTGAATTGAATAATATGTGCCCAAAGTGTTATACATGACATCTACATACATGTATTATACTACGTAAAGAGAAAGACACGTGGCATGAGGGCGGCACCAAATCCTTTTGACTTCCATGTATAGCTCAAACTTCTCCCTCTACTATATATATGGAGGTCATCCACAGCCACTAGGATCAACCACAAGTGCACTTTTTGTTTCAGAAGCCACTTTCAATCTTTGATAAGTTATAACCTTAATTTGTTCACTACTATCTTAGAAACTCTTTTACATTCGTACTATCTGTATTACATAACAGCACCAATGGGAAGAGCACCTTGTTGTGACAAAGCTGGACTCAAGAAAGGTCCATGGACTCCAGAGGAAGATCATAAGCTCATCAGCTATATTCAGCTCCATGGACCAGGCAATTGGAGGAACCTTCCAAAGAATGCTGGTATGTTAAACCTTTTTCATCACTTTCTTGTTTTTAGGCTTCAATGTTTTGATGGTTCATCATATGAATTTTTTTTTGGTTCTAATGCTTTACTTGTACAGGGCTGCAAAGATGTGGAAAGAGTTGCCGTCTTCGTTGGACTAACTATCTGAGGCCTGATATAAAGAGAGGAAGATTTTCATTCGAGGAAGAAGAGACAGTCATCCAACTACACAGTATCTTAGGAAACAAGTATGATTATTACTCTCCTCTAAGTTTTATTTGATTTTTTTTTTCCAGATAACCCTCATATTGCATTTTTATTAATAAGAAGCATAACAGTTGCTCATGTTCTATATATTTTCCTTTTCCCCTCCATCTTCATTAGATTGGTTGATTTGTACCTTATAATAATTTCTTCTTTTTTCCAAACTCAGATGGTCAGCCATAGCAGCTCGCTTGCCTGGAAGAACTGACAATGAAATCAAGAATTACTGGAACACCCACATTAGAAAAAGGCTGCTAAGAATGGGAATTGATCCTGTGACTCATGCTCCTCGCCTAGATCTTCTTGACCTGTCCTCCATTCTCAGCTCAACTTTGTGTAACCAGTCAATTCTTAATATGTCAAACTTGTTAGGTACACAAGCCCTCATGAATCCAGAACTGTTAAGGCTGGCCACAACTATCTTATCGCTAAAACAAGAAAGTCAAGCACCCTTTCCACAAAATCTCCAAGAAAACCAACTTTGCAACTTCTTATTGCAAAACCAAGCACAGCCATTACAACCCAATCAATATCAAGCCCCAATACAAGAAGGATTTTCATCCGAGGAGTCAAACCAACTCACGCAAGCCAACGTGGAAGGGTTTTTGTCAAAGGTAGCAACTTTTGGTAATTCCCAAGAAAATTCAATAGCTTCAAACCTAAATGAAGATTTCGTTTGCCAGCCAAACTATATGTATTGTGGCTCTAATCCTATAGTTCCCGATTTAGCAGAAAATCCAAAATTTCAATCACTAAACAATAGCTATCAGAACTTCTCCTCCTTTGATTCTGTTGTGTCAACACCAAAATCTAGCCCAACTCCTTTAAATTCATCATCCACATTCATTAATAGCTGCACTGAAGATGAAAGAGACAGCCACTGCAGCAACTTGCTGAAGTTTGAAATTCCAGAGAGTTTGGACATTGATGAATTTATGTCAATATAGCTAGAAATATGAGAGATGTATTGTATTGTTTTTTTTTTTTTTTTTTTAATAATTTGTTGGGTTTCATTTGTATTTGATGTTGATAATGAAATTTTTTTTTGTTTGTTTTTTATTTATTTATTTATTCCTTTCTCTACCTAAACAAAAGCATCCTACTTTCCGAAGCCGGAAACAATTTGACAAAATTTTCAATTTTTATTATTTTCATCATCAATATTTTCATTAATTACAAGAAAAAACAGGAATTTATTATAATTATATAACTTAATTGTTTTAAAACAATTAAGTCATATAGAAGGCTATTTAAGATGAGAAAAAATATCATATTTTGGTAATATCAACTCAACATCTGTTTTGGCATTTTCTAGCTAATAAATAAGTGACACTTATTTCAAAAAATCACATCAGACTACTCTAATAAATAATTAATTTATCTTCCTGATAGTTTTGTCAGTGTCAATATTATTTATTGGAATAGTCTGATGTAGTTTTTTGAAACAGATGTCACTCATTTATTAGGTAGAAAATACTAAAACAGATGCTGAGTTGATATTACCGAAACATGATATACTTTCTCATTTAAAATAATGTAAATGGAACTAATTAATGATTATTTGCAGTAACTGCGCTTGTCAATGAAATGAAATAGTGGCGGTTACATAAAATTGAGTGAAAATGCAAATATAAAGCTTCAATAATTAATTGTGATGAAGCCACATCGACAAACATATTGTTTTTCAAGATTTTAACAAAAATAGTCCAAATTGCTTCAAAACATCCATATTTTCTTCAATTAATTGAATTACCCAACTAATATACAAATATCCAAAATTACACGTTGAAATTTGTAATTTCCTCAAGATAGTAGTACTTTTACCTGTATTATGCGTCTAGCATTGAAACTGAAGGACAGATCCTAGAAATTGCTACCAGAGATAGTGAGTCAAAAGACTCAAAACTTTAACTCCGGCTTTTTATTTTCAAGCCAATATTTTCAGGAGCAATATCTTAGAAATAGCCAAGAACATCATTTTGATGTTCCTACAATTTTTCTTCTAAGTGATTTTTGAATTACAACTTATTATTATTATTATTATAATTATTATTAAGGAATGGAAGATAGATTTGAGCAATGGTTTTAAGAAAATGTTTCCTAGAATTTTTTTTCTATATTTTTATTTTTTAAAATGTCTATCTAGACTAGACACGCATTTTGTACAGTTTTCTTTTCTTTCTTTTTTTTTGAAAACCAATTCAATCAGGCCCAATATATTTCTTCAATTGATCTCGAGGCTGACTTTTGCCCTAAGGTCAGAAAATTTCAAATCAGATGAAAAAGAAATATCATCAGTAATATGCAATTTTTGTATATAAATATTTTTGGGTTTCAATAATTAAATCCTATGAAAGAAGATTTTGGTCCAAAAACTGAAACCTGTACGTAAGTTTCTTTTTTCTAAAGGAACCTGTATGAAAGTTGTTCGCAATTATAGTTGGCTAACTCAACCAATATTGCCCCCTTCTTCAAAAAAATGAAGTCATAAAAATTAATTAATTAGTAAATGTCTATGGCCCAGCCGAGAGAAATGAGTTTTTTAGATTCGCAAACCTATTGCTAAACACTTAAAACTATCATAAATTTCTATACTTTTTATTGTTTCATTAATATATTGTCATTTGCGTATATAAACATGATTCATAGTAAAGAAAAATATGGTTCTAAAAGACTAAAACTAAAGTGTCCCCTAGTTTGTTTATCATTTTGGTTTTGTGATTACATCATTATTCATCATCATGTTTGTCATCGCTGCCTTATTCCCCTTTGCTTCTCTAAGTCAATTTTCATTCTCAACCACTTTGCAGTTTGCACATGAAGCATCCACGAAGCACTGTTTTATCAAACACATTGCCACAAACAGCTCTTATTCAAAAAGGTATGGGTTTCAAATTCAAAGCTTAAAAAGGGTTCTCTTGTCTTTACATGCCACTTTTTTAGGTCTAGTGACCAACTTTTTCAATTGGAAAAAGAAAAAGGCTATACGCATGTTCTGATCTGATGAATTTCTGTATATGAAGTGGGAACGGTACCTCATTACATTGTATTATTTCAACGTGTTTTGGAGTGTAAAGACTGATGTTTTTGACTCTTTTAACTCTTTTCTGTTCTCAATCTGTTTTAGACCCAATTTAGACTTGTTTACATCTACATTGTGATAAGAGATAAGGTGCTCTTCTACAGTATGCTATCATTAGACTCCAAACCAAGGAACCTTTCTTCTACTAAAAGTGGGAACAAAAATGAAGTCCGATACATTTCATAATGACCCAAAAGAACAAGATTTCATTGTCATCGCTTTCCCTCACATGTTTGACGTTTCCACAAAGAAATCAAACTGCGTATGACTTAATTATTTTCATTTCAATTTGGAATATGTTTATGATTTGCAAGATCGGACTCTTCAATAATATGCTTCCATTATTTTCCTTATGATTCATTCCTAACAATACAAACGCACAGGCCGCCGCAAGTAGAGTTAAAACTCTTTCACTTTGACCTGGTGGCGGAAAGGGAACCGATTATGTTTTTGTTGACATTGCCAGCAAGTGGATGTAGTCAATTAATATAATGTGCAACATTGCCAACTTTGAGAGAGAGAGAGAGAGAGAGAGAGAGAGAGAGAGAGAGAGAGAGAGAGAGAGAGAGAGAGAGAGAGACTATTAGTATTATGTTTTTGCTTTCTTTTATTTTTTTTTTTTGTTATTTTTTTTTTTTTGCTAATTGAAAAATATATTTAATTGCAAAATTCACCACTGACTCATCATAGGAAAGATCCAACAACCAGAGACAATGAAGAAGATATCAGTGGCTAACCATCAGGGGACGTAGCATAACATGAAGGGTAGAGTTTGTTAATTATACAATCATTTTTTGAACTAAAATTATGAGTTGAAGACACAATTTTAAAATGAAAATTGTGCTTTCAACTCATGACTTCAGTTCAAAAAATACATGTGTAATAATAGTTTTTATCCTAGCAGAAGGATGAGCAAAAATAAACTTCAAATGACTTTAGCATGAAAGAGAGTATGGCACTTGCCTTGACTGGAATAAGAAATGGGCCAGGTCCAGCTAAAACAAGGGGGATCGTGCGCCTATGAAAGACTAACCCAATCAGTGAAGAAATCTAAGAAATTTGTCAATGGGCCGAACGTAACTATATTTCTATTACATTTTTGTCCCCGTAATTCTCATCTTTCTGGCAATGCCATCTCCCCCCACGCCACCCCCCCCCCCCCCCCCTTCTCTCTCTCTCTTTTTTTTTTTTTTTTTTTAGGTTTCTTCCAAAAAAAAAAAAAAAATCTTTCCACTCAATAACTGAATTAAGATAGTTTTTTTGCCTTTATTTGATAACAATGCTGCTTTCACAAATTTTCATCCAAAAATGTTTTACAAAATCCGAATTTCACCATTTCTATCACATTTTTAGAATGGAAGGTTGGAAATTACACTTCCTGAGAAAATTTTCAATAAAAGTTTCTCAAAATAGTATTATTTTTACTTTAAAATAAGCAATTAACTAATCTATAACCAGTGTTATGCACCGTTATCTTCTTCTTCTTTTTCTCTCTTTTCTTCTATTGGCAAAACTTTTATTAAATTCATTTAATCTCTTATTATTATACTTAATATTCATAGACAATTTAAATGGAAATACCAATTTAAAATGATAGGTATGAATTAAAAAAATAAAAAAGGACTTATATATTATTATATGCAAATAAAATCGGTACATAGAGATTGATGGTACTTTTTATGTACTTTATTAACTACTAATAAGGAAAAAAAGATAATTAGTTCATTGAGAGAATAAATTAGAATCATTGATAATGAGAGAATATCTAATAGAAGTTTAATGAAATTAATAATGAGAAATTAATCTCTATATATAAAATTAAATCATTTTACTTTTTGTTTACATTTTTGAATTTTGCAACATAAACTTCGAAATTTAATATTTTTTCATGTCATTATTTTAATATAAATTTTTTAATCAAGTTTTAATTTTATAATCTTATATCTACATCCTTCATTTGAATCTTGAGATATAAGATTATAAAATTTGAATCTTGATATATAGGTTTCTCCACAAAAAAAGAATCTTGATATATATATATATATATGGGGCGTAAAATAAATAGTTTCACGTACAAATACAATTGTAATAAATATTTATTATAATAAATATCTTTTATAGCTATCATAGTTATCAATATTTATTTTCCTATCTGTTCCTTCGTCGCCTCATCATCTTCTTATGGTTGTGTGAGTTGTATCAAGTTTTGTAGCAGGGGTGGTCACATCAATTCATGCAATCTCTTGGCATCTTTTTAACTTTGTCGCTATATATGTGCACTATTCACTCTTGTGTTTTTAGATTTTCCTAAAACAAAAGGTTGAAATTTCATTTTTGATGCTTTCATTTTCTTAAATTAATATTCCACCTTTGAATTGATAGTTTGTTTCGTAATACAATTATTGTTTGGAGAAGGATTGTAGTTCTTAAACAAAACTCTTCCTAGGGTTGTGACTCTCCGTGACAAGGGGGTATACTTATCTATGAATAGGAGGGATCTTAGAACACACGTCATTCTAATCTCCCTCAAATTTTCCTTCATATATAATATAATTACCACTTTCAAAGAATCCTCATCTTTATCTGGTAATAAACATAGTAATTTTTTTTTTAAGCATCATTAAGAAGTAAAGAGTTCTTTCTCTTTCTAAAGTATATTTTTGACCTTGGTGTGAGAGTATAATTAAAGTGTGTGCGTGTTTTTTTAGCAATTAATATAATTAAAGTTTTGAATTGTTTTGTTTTGCCTCTTCATGTTTTCATATTAACCATGACATCCATTTTTACTGGCAATCTGACAGTTAAGTGACAAATAAGTGTCATCCATTAAGACATGTTATCCATATAAATTCATTATGCTAAGTAATTAAAAAGTTAAATGATAAATAAGTGTCATCTATTAAGACAGGTCATTAGAATAATAACATAAATATATGACAATATGAAAATGTATGTAACTAAATTGAAAGGATAAAAATTGAAAATTTTGAAACTCATGTGAATGTCCAAATTAATAAAAATAACCCTAATTAAATTTTAAGGGGGAAAAAGGCACCTAAGTATATTTTTTGGGGATGCCAAACAAAATAGAAATTTTTGGGTACCCAAAGTCTTCCTCAATGCAGAATATAATTTTCTTGATATTAAAAGAATGGACCTTACACTTTCAAATATCGTTGTCATGACTTTCTCAAAAAATAATACTCCATATATATCGTTATCTTGAGATGTCTTTCTACGGAGAAAATTCTTAAGAATGAGTTTGATCAAATGTCTCTATTCATTAGTTTAAATTACGTAGTTTGATCATGATTCTTAGAATTTATGGTAAATGCACAAACAGGAAAAAAAAATTGGCATTTTCCCTTTTTAAAAAAACAATCCAGCATTTTGCCCTCTTTCTCAAATTAATTAGGGAAATACCCTTCTTTTGAAAATTGATTTTTTCAAAATCGAGTTAAGCCCTATAGCGGCATTTTTAATGAGTCTATAGTGACATTTTAAGGATCTATAGTAGTGTTTTGTAACTCGATTTTCATGAAGTCGAGTTATAGATAAAAAGAAGAAAAAAATTTGCATGTAACTCAACTTTATGAAAATCGAGTTACAAAACACCACTATAGGTCTTTTAAACGTCACTATAGACCCTTAAAAACGCCGCTGTAGGGTTTTAGAATTTTTTTTTTAATAACTCGATTTTAAAAAAATTGAGTTTTAAAAGAGATGTATTTCCTTAATTAGTTTGAAAAATTGGACAAAATGCTAGATTTTTTTTTTGAAAGGGGCATTTGCCAATTTTCTCCACACAAACACCTATGTTAATTTGTGGAAATTATTTTCTGCCAAACTCATACGCATATTTGGTTCTTTCAACAACACTGTTCATTGATGTCCATTTATTTATTTATTTATTTACTTTTTTTTTCTTTTTTTAAAACGTTTATAGTCAATTGTTGGATTTTTTTGTTCTTTATTTATTTATTTATTTTTTCCCCATGAGATAAAACATCCATTATTGGTAGTAAAAAAAAAGGGGTGTAATGTTGTAACACGGGTATAGAACTAAAGAAGGCATAACTCAAACTAGTAGTGCCTAGGTGGATTGAAAGTTAAGCCAGTATGCCCAGTGGAATAGCCGCCCACCCAAATTAGTCATGGATGTGGTTTTTGTGGTCATAGGATTGATGGAAACTCATCCATCATCATTGGATGAGATAAGCTCTTCAAAGTTACATAAAATTAACATATTTTGGTCATCTTTGTTATTACTCTATTTTATTCTAATATATTCTACTCTTCATTTCTCACCTCTTCCCTCCACCCTCCCCCTACCCAATTATTAATATAAAGTGAAAAAGTAAGATCAATTCAAAAGAAGTCATAAAATCATTAAGCATGAATGTTTTTTTTTTTTTTTAACCTTTACGTAGCTAATTCGGATCTTATCCAAACTACCAGAGAGCTAAAATAGGTAACAAATTTGTAGAGAGCCATGATAAAGGCACAAAAAAATTCACAATTTATTTTCACAATTTGTATTGGTGTTTCATTTGTGATTAGTGTAATATCACTTTCACAGGGTGCTACCACTTATACTATTTTTATTATTCACAAGTTACAATATGACATCTTATTGGTGCAAACACAATAATAATGAAAATAAAACAAAGAGAAACTAAATAATACTTTTGAATATTATTAATTTAATATTAGAAAATACACAACACTATTTGGATTGAGACGCGACATTTGCTCTTTTTAAGGAGATTCAAGCCCTTGGTTGGCTAAGCTTTGTAACCAATATAGACTTTCTTTGACTTGTCTCCCCAAGGATATAACAACCCAACAAATATCATATGGCTAAAACAACTTTTGTACGAAGTGTTTAAGCCCAAATCTCCACAAAAAAGAATATCTTTTCTTGTCAAGGAACTTTATTTTTTTGGTGTATATTGCTGTAAGCCTCACAAAATTATTACCCTTTAATCTAATTAATTAGATCTAATATTTTGATATAGTGGGTGTTACAAATTTAATTGTTGGACATAAATATGATGGGCTAGAGTTACACAATTAATAGATCAAATAAAGAGTTTCTAAAGAATGAAAAGCCCAAATGGATAGTCCATTAAGCTGGGTTAATGGCTCTTCATTTTCCATAATAAAAATAGAGTGTTAATTTGGGTCATTTACTCACTAACGAATATGGTAATTACTTTGAATGGGCTGTCAAGTAGAAGGATCCAAGAGGCTGATTCATTTCCATTTTTGAGACCTCCTTGCTTCACCTCCCCCTTATGCATATATCTAGCCCAATATTTGAATCAATTTATATTAGCCCATTAATCACCATAATTAAAAAGAATAAAATAGTCTCTTTCCTTTTCAATGTGGGATTAAACATTTTCACTAACTCCTGATCTTCCATATTCACTCCCACATCTTTACATTTATATTATAATATTTATTCATTTTAATTAATTAATATTAAAATGCTCCAACACACCTCAACAATTATTAAAAGAAAGTTATAAATTTCTTTATATGGATTTAAAAACTAGAACCTTCAAAGAACTGAAAAATGTCCAGTTCCCAATTTTTACTGGTTGTACCACCAATTTTGGCTGTTTTACTTAATTGATTTAGGGTCTAGTTCCCGATTAACCACCCGATCGGTTCTAGATTTTAAAATCCTTTTCTTTTCTTTTTTTTCTTTTTTTTGCTTATAGACCTATTTACAAAAGTTTTCAACCAAGAAAGAAAAAGGAAAAAAATATGAATAGGTTGCTAGGACCATTAGTATTCGAAGTTGTAAAACTCCAAAAATCTTATTTTAGCCTCCAAAACATCAAAAAACAAGCAACATATGGGTGTGTGTTTGGTATAATTTTTTATAACCTTGTTGCAGTAAAGTTCTACTTATACAACCTTGTTGTAGCAAGGTTGTATCTTTTTTTTATTAATATCTTCTCTCTCTCTCTCTCTCTCTCTCTCTCTCTCTCTCTCTCTCTTCTTTGTTTTCACCCTCCTCTTCGCCTTTCACTACCCATTGCTAGGGTTCCTCCTCTCTTGTATTGTGGATTTGTGATTTGGGTGTAGTGGTGCCATTTAGATGGGTTTTTTGATATGTTTTTGGGTAGTGCACAGTGGTGGTGGGTTTTATCGGTTTTGTTCACAATTGGTGGTAGATTTTGATCCCATGGTGGGTGTAGTGGGTTTCTTGGGCTTTGTTGGCAAAGGTGGTGATGTGTTTTTTTTCACAGTAATGGAGATGGGTTTAGTGGGCTTTGTTAGAGGAGATGGTGGAGATGGTAGTGGGTTTGATGTTGGTGGTGGTGGATGGTACTACAGTGGCGGGTTTGATGAGTGTGGGTGTGGGTATGGCTGGGTTTATGGGTTTGTTCCAACCATGATTTTGCCAAATTGGTGGCATGGGTGTGGCTTGGTTTGCCGGTTTGTTCCGATTGTGATGTTGCTGGATTGGGGCAGTAGCTTAGGTTTTATGGGTCATTTGGTGGGTTTTGGGTTTTATGTGTGGTGGTGGTGAGTGGTTGTGGCGATGGCTAGTTGTGGAGTGGATGGTGGGTTTTTTGGCTGGTTGTGTGAGTTTGAGAAAAAGAGAGAGGTGAGTGGAGGTGGCTGGTTGTGGAGTGGATGATGAGTTTTTTGGCTGGTTGTGTGGGTTTGAGAGAAAGAGAATGAGAAATGAATAAATAAGTGAATATAAATAAAAATAAGAAATGAGATGTTGGGTGATTTGTAAAATGAGATTGTAAAATATAAAAAGTAGGTTTTTAAAGTGTAACATCAGGATTCTTTTAAAACTTTCAAATGCTAATGCTCTCATGTAACGTAGTTTTAAATTTTTAAGACTAAGTGCCAGATACTTCAAATGGATTAAATTAAGATTAAAAATTAGGTATATATAATGATAAAAATCTTCACCTAACAATAAGACTCTTCTCACTAGTGTGAATCAATTCTACATGTTCTCTACGATTGCATATTCGATAAAGATTTATGGACAAAACTTGGGATCCCTCCCATGGAGATGGGCTACTTTTCAATTCCTTTATTAGAGTGACTCTATATCAATTCTTCCTCCACTAGTTTTTCTAAACACCTTGGCATGTACTGGAAAATCCTTTTCCCTATGGGTGTACGATAACTTTGGCTTTACTATAAAATAGTTTACTTTTCAGATTGAAGCAACTGGTCCCAAATCTAAAATTTTGTGTTAGAACTCAAAAGAGTTGCTGAGTTTTACACTCATGGCCATAATATCTAAACACAAATTTTATCTTGGTGTCTTGGGAAAAACCTCTAAATAGTTGGGTTACTCTTAAGAGTGACAGATTAGCTATAGGCTCCCTAGACAAATTGAGAGCAATGGGATTGCTTCAAAACAAAACTGAGAGTAGATTAAGGGGTTTTTTAAAGGTTGATAGGTTCTATCTGTGTATAGATTTGTTGGAAATCACGAGAGCGTAAACTTGTCTACATATAAATCATAGTGTCTATAGGTATGATTAGACAATGCTTAAGATGCTGCTAGTTAGTGTATAAGAACAAGGAAGCTAAAGATTTAAGGAATCAAATTATAGCAATTTTAACTAATCAAAGCTGATGTTTGATCAATCAAGATACAAATCTGTAGAATCAGAAAATCAACCCATCATCCTATTAGATAATTAGGTTTTCATATCTACTTAAGAGCATCCACACCAGCTCATGGAAACTCTTCTAAAATACAAAAAGTACTCCAATTTACACATTTTATCCCAAAAACTTTCCACATCAGTCTTTGTAAAAATGTCTAAATTTACATAATGGTCTTGCAAATGAACAGTAACCATGGAAATATGCATGGTTATGTTCATGATGTAAACGATTTTTTAATTCTTTTTTCTCTATCCTTTGTCAAACTCCAACAAACTAGCGCGGTAGAATAAGAAGGAAGAAGAAATCTCATACCAAGACAAACCCAAAATCAACAACAACAAACTATTCCAAAATCAACCGAAAATTATCCCAAAATCATACTCAAAGGAAAACTCACCTGAAATGCCCAACGGAGCCAGATTTTCCGCCCGATCTACTGCCACTGCTGCCACCCAATCTACTGTCGTCAGGTCTTCCATTGCTACCACCGGATCTACCATTGTTGTCATCGATTAGGGGTGGGAGGTGAAGGGTCGGTGATGGAGGAGAGAGGGAGGGGCAAAGGAGAGAGGGAGGGTGAAAGCGAAAAAGAGGCCGAATCGGCTGATGGCTGAGGTGGCAGCAGTGGTGAGCTGGATCAGTGAGCTGGGAGTGAGCTAGATTGGCAAGTTGGGTCGGCGAGCTAGGAGTGAGTGAGTTGAAAAAGGAAAGGGAAGGGGAAAATAGATTATGAGGGAGGAGAGAATGGGTGAGGGAAAGAGAGAAACATTTATTAGTAAATAATAATAAAAAAAACAATAAATAATATTATTTAATTAGAATAGATTTGTAAAATAGATGAATTGATGTGGGTGTTTTGGAAATGTGATAGTGTAAAATAGAAAAAGTAGGTTTTTAGTATAAAATAGACGGAAATTTTTAGACAAGCTAATGTGGTTGCTCTAACTAAATATATAAAAGAAACCCTAAAGCAAGTTTTGCAAAAACTTTGGAGTTTCTGTTTTGAGTTCTAAAAGGTTTTGTACCTTCACCTTTCAAAGTCACTACTGGAAATCAATCTACATACAATCTGAATTGGTAAATCTAAAGTTGCTTCAAACCAGTCATCAAAGGTGCTAGATCTTGGAGTTGTGGAGTCATAGACTAGAGGTCTATGTCGGAAAAAACCTTCAAGGGTGATCTTAGAGTTGTGGACTGGAGGTTCATGTTTTAGAATAGATCAATATGAGAGAAGTCTGTAGGATTCAAAGCTAAATTTGTTAACTCTAGTTAGATTTACTATGAATTGATATTTTGACTGTAAATCTCCATCTAATAATGGATTGTTCATCTTGGGATTGGTCCCCGTAGATTTCTTCTTTGGAATAAGTTGCTTCATAAGGTTTCTTAAGTCATCATATCTTGTGTTATTTACTTTTCCGTTGTGAATTATATGCTTGATTATTTGTTTAACCTAAGGCTTGCATAATTAATCTAATTAACAACTTGGCCTTAAAACTACTTACACACTATTTTGTCTTAGGAGTCTAAATATAATAGGCACGGGTACTTTGTCAAGTTGTTTGGTTGAGCTTTAGAATCTTAGGGATGGCTCTTCCTAGCATTAGACTTTAGGGATCTCTAACCTTCTTATAGAACTTTATGTTATGGCCTTAGTTCATCTAATGAGAAATTCTGTTGCAAATCTCTTAATGGAGCCGTTGCTGTCTAATTGTATGAACCTATTTAAAGCTTTTCTTAGGTTTTGGATTGAACATATTTATTGTGAAACTAACTAATGTGAAGCATTTGCTAAATTAAGATCAAAGCTTTTGTGAGACTTTGTTTGGATAATAATCCACTGTTTGTGGTGGAGGATTTGTTAGCCATTGATAAGACTACCTGTGTTTGTAACATACTATTTCCATCTAATTAGTATGGTCCTTTTTCTACCCCCAAAAAAAGAAAAGGAAACCCACTAGGTTTCTTATTTTAATTGTCGGTATAAAAAAATTTTTAATTAATGTTATAGAAAGTTAAAGTTATTATTAAAATTATATAAAATACTAGAAAAACATATATGAAAAAGAAATTATTTTATAGATCATGCATGTAAATTATTAGTTCATTATTTTTACATTAATACATGAGTCTTATAATTGTGTGAGACTCACATATTATGAGAGAGATAATATGTAGGATGCATAAAATAATCATTACTATTTAGGAGCTCAACTTCCATGGTTCACAATAATGAATAGCATTGACTATTGAGTTGCTCACACCTAGTAATTGAAACAAAAAAATTTACCCTAACAGAGAAGTTTTTAACACTAATGAAGTACAAACTGGATGGCCTACAAACAATGGTAATGGCAAAAATGGGTGAAATTTTGGTGATATTTTTGCCAAATTTGGCGAAATCTCACCAAATCCTACGAGATCTCACTAGATCCGATGAGATCTTGCCAAATCCAGTGGAGATTTCATGGGATCTAGCTGACATCTTGCCAGGCCTGGAAAATCTCATTGGGAAATGCTATATATCTTGGTCGGTTTGGGTTTCTTAGAGTTTTGGGGAGAAGATTTGAAACCAAACCGCCAGTGTTGGATTCTTGAGAATAGACCCAATACCAACCGCTAGAGTAATCGGGTCAAGCAACGATCAACCCAGTTCCAATCGGATTTACCAGGTGGGTCTGGCCACCAATTGGGTTGGACAAATCTAGTTTAATTTGCTACTTTCTGAAACGTCAAGGCTAAATTTGTTACTTTTGAAATTACATAGTTTAACTTGTTAAATATCTTAAATTATATGATTTTAAATATAATTTCTCATTCTTTTATTAGCACCATTGAATTTTGAAATGACTCAAAATTTGGGGGGCTACAATTTTTATGAGTTACATTTCTTAAAATGTAAATAATTTACAAATGATATAATTGGATTTCTTAAAATTTATGTGTGGCTCTGTCAGTTGTCAAGCTCTATATCCCACTTGGGGAGATTGAGAGCAGTTGAATTCCTTGGTTTCTTGGTTGTTTTGTTAAGGAGTGGGTGCTCCTAACTCTTGACTAGCTTGCTTTCCTTAAATGCACTGCTTTCCCTTGCACTACCTCTTGCTTTCCCTTGCAGCTCCGCCACTTATTGTCAAGCTCTTTCTTTCCATGAGTGAGGTGTAGAAAACAATTGCAGCTAGAAATCATTTACTTTTGTGATGTTTTTTTTTTTAAGAAACAATTTAGTTTTTGTAATTACGTAACACTCTTACTGCAAACAGATTCAATAAACAACGCCAATAAATAGATTTTGTATACAAGTATAAAACAAATAGAAATCTCTAATACAAATTAAATAACAAAACTCATAAACCAGAGACGTATAGAATAAACAATGCAAAATGTGGTCTAGGTTAGCATTTTAATATCTTCTTAAGGCAGATTTCACTCCTAACCGAGTTGCCAAACTAATTGAATTGAGTGCCATGTCATTATTTTCTTCTAAGGTGCCACTTCATATATATATATATATATATATAATTAAACTTCATATCTTTTTATTGATAGACAACGAAAAAGATTTATTGAAGAGAAGAAAGATCGGTGGAATGCACCAACAAGGGTGGGCTTGCTCTGGAGACTGGAGAATAATCATAAAACTACAGGAGCAGCGCCAAGAGCAAAACAACCTCCAAATCTGTTAATATTCAAAAAGCTCAATAAGTGAAGCTATAATATTAAAGGGGCTTTTTTTTTTTTTTTTTGAGAAAAAGGAGCTAAATTTATTGCATACAAGCTTAATTGCTTTTCTAATATATGTAAAACAAT
Organism: Quercus variabilis; assembly: GCA_030445155.1. Taxonomy (NCBI): domain Eukaryota; kingdom Viridiplantae; phylum Streptophyta; class Magnoliopsida; order Fagales; family Fagaceae; genus Quercus; species Quercus variabilis. The sequence continues at coordinate 34,476,599 of CP129452.1, read as the reverse complement.
TTGTGTATAATAAACACTACTCTATTTAAAAGTCTACATACGAACAGGGAGATTTGTAATTGCCATGCCAGCTCTTGGTTCCCCAATTTTTCCTGTTCCCCCGCTCTAAAATAATGAGAATAAAGAAAAGAAACAACGTTATCTTTTGTCTCATATGAAAAAAAAAATCATTCGGTCCTTTTCGCAATAGATAGGAAAAGAGCTATAATACAATCATGAGAACTTTCAGGGAAGAACTTTATAGAAGAGACAAGCATGCATTATTATAAAAAGATGAAGATGAATGCAAGAGTAGGGACGTTGACATTGATTTGGATTTTTATCAGTGGCTGGTATCTACTATCTTTTCTATTGTTGTTGTTATTATTATTATGGCTTTTTGCTAAACCCAAACGAAATGCCAACACACAATTAAGGAGCCAGATCAGTGGGTCACCCTATGAATCTTATGATTTAAATATAAATAAATAAATCAATATAAAAATAAGTTTGATAATTGTAGGATAAACATGTGAAATTGAAAAAATAGACATACCTAAATTATTAATTAAAATTAAGCATTAAAAATAGACACCTAATATAATTTAAACTTAAGGTTTCACAAACAACAATATTTGAGAATGAGGGTATGCATCAAACTCGCTAACCCAACATGAGATTGGCTGAACAAATTTTTGCCTACCACAAATGCCCCTTCAAGATTTAGGGGCGTCAATGACTTTAAGTGGAAAAAGTGGTCTGGACTCTGGTCTCGACAATTTCATGCTTTGATGCTATTAATTTTAGCACCCACAATTTTTTTTATGCCGCAGTTATCTGGTTTCATAATTCCAAATTTCAACGTGCGTAGGACTCCAACCCAAACCATATGCGATATCCATGAACTTTGACAAACCACCTCAGATCCAATGAGTATATACCTTAGAACTCATAAAGCAACGTGGATGGAACAAATAATGCGTTCATGATAGCTTAAATTTCTCTACTAGTAACCCATGTAATACCAATTTTTAAAAATGATTTTAAGGGAAATATAATAATAATAATAATTTTTTTTGATAACCAGCCAATTCATTAAACTATGTAGAACTACAAGAGGAACCCCAATCTTGCCTACAAGCTTGCAAGATAGGGGGAGGCAAATCATAGTCAATGCACAAAAACCTGCCTTAAGAGCAACAGCATATTTAGCAGTTGAGTGAGCTGCTGAGTTCAGATCTCTCTTAACCCAACAAAACTTACAATTATCAAAAAATACACTCAAGACAATAGTATCCCAAATGATGGAGGAAATGGACCAATCGGATGGTTCTTCCACCTTGGACAAGGCATCTAAACATATTTTTGAATCTCCCTCCACAACAATATTGCTCCAATTTTCATCTTGGCCCAGTTTAGAGCCCACAGAACTGCAGCTGCTTCGACTTGAGTAGGAGAGCATAGATCATGAATTTTAGTCCATACCTTTAACACCTCACCACACTCATTTCTTGCTACCACAACTAAGGAGGTGAAAGCCTATGAGACAGCAACATCCACATTTAGTTTTATATAGTTTCTTGAAGGAGGCATCAATGGAGTTAATTCCTCACTTCTATCTTTGTCATGCTCATAGTCCACAGCCAAAAGATATTCCTTTACCCTGTTTTCTGCATTGCATATGGTAGAAATAATGTTCACCTCATTGCCATTATGCCAAACCTGATTCTTGAGGTGCCAGATAGCCTCCAGGGTTATTGCCATTTGAAAACACTTACATAGTCCTAGAGCCTGCTCTAGCAAAAGGAGTAAGGCCCACGTCCACACGTGAGACCCATTATAGAACCCACCTCTTATGTGTGAACTAGGAACATTAATTATTCCGGAACTATGTAAGAGTTGCCCATAATTTGGAGAGAAGCACCATGCAATACTCCCACGCAAGGATTGACTTGTTCTCCTAGAGATCCACGTGTAGCTTGATGATTTTTTTTAGAGAATCTTAGGGTCTGTTTAGGATCATTTATGAGATGTAAATGGAACTAATTAATGATCATTTGCAGGAATTGCTTGTCAATGAAATAAAATAAGAGAAATTATTGTGTACTTCTAGAATATCATAAATGCTTATTTTTTCTTTTTATATTAATGGTAGGTCCCACTAATTAAATTTATAGTGGGACTCATCATTCATGAAATGAGGGATTACATATTTATAGTACTCCGAAAGCATCCAATAATTTTTCATGAAATAGTGGCAGTTACGTATAAAATTGAGTGAAAATGCAAATATTCAAAATTACGTGTTGAAATTTGCAATTTCCTCAAGATAGTAGTACTTTTGCCTGTATTATGTGTCTGGCATTGACACTGAAGGACAAATCCTAGAAATTGCTACCTGGTATAGTGAGTTAAAAGACTCAAAACCTTAACTCCGGTTTTTTATTTCAAGCCAATATTTTCAGGAGCAATATCTTAGAAATAGCCAAGAACATCATTTTGATGTCCCTACAATTTTTCTTCTAAGTGATTTTTGAATTACAGCTTTTTATTATTATTATTATTATTATTATTATTATTATTATTAAGGATCGGAAGATAGATTTGAGTAATAGTTTTAAGAAAATGTTTCCTAGAATTTCTTTTTTGGCAAAAAACACTTTTTAGTCCCTACATTTTCAGGCGATTCTCATTTTAGTCTTTACATTTTATTTTTACCGTTTTAATCCCTATCCTAAAAAATGCTTCTCATTTTGGTCTTTGCCATTACCTCAGAAACGAAAAAAGTTGACGTGGCAAACGGTAGGAATAAATAATAGTAAATTAATGTCCACGTGGTCTAGATTAATATTAAAAAAAAATTGGCATTAAAAAAATGCCACGTCAACATCTAAATTAAAAAAATTTAATTCATTACTTTTAACTAAATAAAAAAAAATTAAAAATCGAATTAAAAATTAAAAATTACATGAATTGAGATCTAAGTGTGTCTTGAACAAGAACACAAACTCAGATCTAAGAACACAAACCCAAAAATTAAAAATCTCAAAATCACAATTTTCTCAAACCCAACAATATCATCAAATCCTAAAGCCTCATAGTATCAAATCAATCCAAAAATACAACACAACCAATCCAAACCAAAAAAATCTCAAACTCAGAATAACCCATCAACCACCACGTCTGAAGCAAGCCACAAACCCAGGGACAATCACAGTGACCAAACCCACCAATAAATCATAAACCAAACCACAAATGAAGAACCAAACCACGAAGCAAGCCACGCATCAAACCTAGATCGGAACCACCAACCACCGCCACCCTGACCTGAATTGGAACCACAACCCAACAAAAATTTACCCATGAAACGCACGAATTTAGAACAAACACTGTGGCCCCCTCCCAATAGACACAATCACCACCCCCCCCCCCCCCCCCCCCCAAAAAAAATCCAAGACCAGCAACAAAAGCCAAATGCGAAAGAGGGAGAGAAAGAGAACTCAACATCATCGTACTACCACCTTGGACCTGATCTGGTCAGGCTGATGGGTTCACGATAGGCCGATGGTTTTCAGGTGGATGGGCTGTGCAATTTTCAGGTGGATGTGCTCTCTCACATTTGACCGACGAGAGTTGTAGTGGAACGAGCTTTTCATCGGAGAAGAGCTCACCGGCGGGGAGCATGGGCACCGGATTTGGGTTTGCTTGAGGTGGATTTGCTGGGTTTCTTTTAAATGAGATGGGTTGTTCTGAGTTTGAGATTTTTTTATTTTGATTGGTTGTGTTGTATTTTTGGATTGATTTGATACTATGAGGCTTTAGGATTTGATGATATTGCTAGGTTTGAAAAAATGGTAATTTTGAGATTTTTAATTTTTGGATTTTAATTTTTGGGTTTGTGTTCTTAGATATGAGTTTGTGTTCTTATTCAAGACACACTTAGATTTCAATTCATATAATTTTTAGTTTTTAATTTTTTTATTTAGTTAAAATTAATAAATTAATTTTTTTTAATTTAAATGCTAACGTGGCATTTTTTAATGCCAAAAAACATTTTTTATTATTAATTTAAGCCACGTGGATATTAATTTACTATTATTTATTCCTGCCGTTTACCACATCAGTTTTCTCTGTTTCTGATGTAACAGCATGGACCAAAACATGAAGCGTTTTTAAGAATATGGACTAAAAGTAGTAAAAAAAAAATGTAGGAACTAAAATGAGAATCGCTTGAAAATGAAGGGACTAAAAGGTGCTTTTCGCCTTTATATATATATATATATATATATATTCTATTAACTATATAAAAAGTGGCTATGCCGTTATAGTGCATTGCCACTGTTCACACAATGTTTTTCACTATTCATCTATGGTGCCATTTTGGTGAGGCATTTTTTTTTTTTTTTGAACATTAGTTACAGTACCAAGCGGAGCTATAGTAGTTACTTTTTTTTTTTTTTGGGTCTTTCATTTGTATTTTTTTTTCTTTTATATATATTGTTATTCTGATACAACAAATTTCACAATATTTTCACAATTATTGAAGTGTCAATTTCTTATAAGTCAAAATAATATAATAAAATATGAAATTGTAACCAACCACAACTGAAAATAAATGTTTTGTGAAAATGTTGTAACACTTGTTAGGTGAATATGTAAAGGCTAATGTACTTTTAGTTTATTCAATGTGTACTTTTTTTTTTTTTTTCCAATCATGCTTTTTTTCCTTATATAAAAAAGTACAAATGCATGTACAATATTTTTGCACTATTCATACAATGTTTTCACTATCCATATACAGTTCCATTTTGTTGAGCCACTTTGTCTTTTTTTCTTTTTTCTTTTTTCTTTTTTTAAGTTTTGAACAGTAGCTATAGTTTTTTTTTTCTTCAGTCTTCCGTTTGTACTTTTTTTTTATATATATTATTATACTGACACAACAAATTTCACAATATTTTCACAATTATTGAGATATTAGTTTCTTATAAGTCAAAATAAAATAATAAAATATAAAACTATGACCAACCACAACTGAAAATAAATGTTTTGTGAAAATATTGTGATACTTGTTAGGTGAATGTATAAAAGTTACAGTACTTTTGGTTTGTTCAATTTGTACTTTTTTTTTTTTTTTCCAATCATCGATTTGTGCTCTTTTTTCTACTAAATATATAAGAAGAGCCAATGCCTCTACAGTGCCCCTTTTGGTGTAGTGAGCCATTTTTTTTCTCTCAAGTTTTGAACAGTTGCTATAGTGCCACTTTAGTTTGTTCAAGTGGCACTATAGCTACAGTAGCTATAGCATTTTTTTTTCTTTTTTAGTCTTCCATTTGTATTTTTTTTTCTTTTAAATATTTATAAGAACATGCATATATATTGTTATACTAACACAATAAATTTCACAATATTTTCACTATTATTAAGGTGTCAATTTCTTATAAGTCAAAATAAAATAATAAAATATGAAACTGTGACCAACTACAACTAAAAATAAATGTTTTGTGAAAATGTTGTAACACTTGTTGGGTGAATGTGTAAAAGTTACAGTACTTTTGGTTTGTTCAATATGTATTATTCATCGATTTTTTTTCCCTAGTCATCGATTTGTACTCTTTTTTTTTTTTTTCTATATATAAAAAGAGCAAATAAGCTCATGAATAGTGTTACGAACAGTATTTTTGATTTAGTGACTTGCCTTTTTCCTCCCTTTTTTTTTCCTTCAAGTTCACCAACTTGGTTTGAGCTTTTTTTTTTTTTTCCTTTAAAGGATCTTAATATATTTACTTTCTACTTGTAATGTAAGTTTACATTGTATACACATAAAAAGTAGCAAATATTATATATATTTGCAAAAAAAAAAAAAATTGCACAAATTTTGCAAATGTATACAACATTTACCAATTTTTATGTGTTTACAATATAAATTTACATTGTAAGTGCAATGTATATTTATATATATATATATATATATATATATATATTAAATAAAAAGAGTGAATGGGAAAAGTTACAATAATTTCGCTACAATAGTTATGGTTTGTTTAGCTTTCTGGCCTTTTCTTTTTCTTTTCTTTTCTTTTTTTTTTTTTGTGTGTGTGAATGCATAAAGTTGTAGTATATTTGCTATATTATTTTTGGATTGTCCACAATAATTTTCACAACACTTCTATAACAAATCAAATATTGTAAATTGTTATTGGTTCTAATTTAAACTTACCAATGAAACCACTTTTTTGTCCACCAATAATAACTTGTAGTAACCTACTACTGATGATTTATTGTGAAAATGTCATAGACATAACATTTTTTTGTATGAAAAATGTAAGACATCTTGATGTTGTTACAATATTTTCAAAACTACTGAGCTGTTAATTCTTTACAAGTTAAAATAAAATATAACAAAATTATAAAGGTATTATGAAAATGTTACGTCATTTTGTTGTGTTTTTAGAAATTTTTTGTTGGTTTAATCAACTTTGTTGAGCCAAAATTCATTATTCCACATACAATTTTTTTGGGTTGACTTTTTGTATTTTTTTTTTCTTTACACACTATTTTAAGTAAAAACACATAGTTTTGCACATAAAAACAAAAACAAAAACTTAGGAAAAAAACATTTTTCATCGTTTATGTTTGGGGTAGTTTACAATTCTTCTTTAAACTTTAAAATCATGCAATTTTTCCCTTAATATTTTGGAAAAGAGCAAATATGTCATATTGTTATTCTCTTAATTAAACCCTAACGAAAGCTTATGATTCTTAAAATATTTTATTGTGTAATGTCTAAATTACTCCTGCTAAATTTTAACATTCCAAAAATTTTCTTTACGTATTTTGAGTTTTAAATGATAAAAATTCTTAGAAAGTTAAAATGATGATATTCGATGACACAAGCCTTTTGTTATCCTTTTTTTTTTTATATATATATTTCTTAGCAAAACTCAATTGTTTATTGTTGAAAGATGATGATATTCGTTATCATTCTTAAAAGTTTTTAGATAATAGATATATTGTCTTTAGCAAGTAGGTACTAAAAAACTATTATAGTTAAATAAATATTTATATGTTAAATAGCTACCCTGACTTTGTGGTTGATCAAAATTCTTAAACGAGTGAAATTAAATTTTTTCGACATAATTATCAAAATTCTTAAAATTAATGTCTTTTTTTATTAATATAAATCTCTATATACTTTAAAAATCAAATGATTCATATCTTTGTTTTATAATAAAAATAAAATCTAGAATTGACTTTAATTACTACAATACTTTTTTTTCGCAGCAAGCACGTACCTTGCACATGCTACCTTAACTAGTTATTTTTAAAAACGTCAATCTAGGCTAGACACACGTTTTGTACAGTTTTCATTTTTGTTTTTTGAAAACCAATTCAATCAGGCCCAATATATTTCTTCAATTGATCTCGAGGCTGACTTTTGCTCTAAGGTCATAAAATTTCAAATAAGATGAAAAAGAAATATTATCAGTAACATGCAATTTTTGTATATAAATATTTTTGGGTTTCATCAGTAATTAAATCTTATGAAAGAAGATTTTGGTCCAAAAATTGAAACCCGTACATAAGTTTCTTTTTCCTAAAGGAACCTGTATGAAAGTTGCTCGCAATTATAGTTGGCTGACTCAACCAATATTGCCCCCTTCTTCAAAAAATGAGGTCACAAAAATTAATTAATCAGTAGATGTCTATGGCCCAGCCGAGAGAAATGAGTTTTTTAGATTCGCAAACCTATTGTTAAACACTTAAAACTATCATAAATTTCTATACTTTTTTATTGTTTCATTAATATATTGTCGTTTGCGTATATAAACATGATTCATAGTAAAGAAAAATATGGTTCTAAAACTAAAGGGTCCCCTAGTTTGTTTATCATTTTGGTTTTTGATTACATCATTATTCATCATCATGTTTGTCATCGCTGCCTTATTCCCCTTTGCTTCTCTGGCTCACTTTTCATTCTCAACCACTTTGCAGTTTGCACATCAAGCATCCACGAAGCACTGTTTTATCAAACACATTGCCACAAACAGCTCTCATTCAAAAAGGTATGGGTTTCAATTTCAAAGCTCAAAAAGGATTCTCTTGTCTTTACATGCCACTTTTTTAGGTCTAGTGACCAACTTTTTCAATTGGAAAAAGAAAAAGGCTATACGCATGTTCTGATCTGATGAGTTTCTGTATATGAAGTGGGAACGGCACCTTATTACATTGTATTATTTTAACGTGTTTTGGAGTGTAAAAACTGATGTTTTTGACTCTTTAACTCTTTTCTGTACTCAATCTGTTCTAGACCCAATTTAGACTTGTTTACTTCTACATTGTGATAAGGGATAAGGTGCTCTTCTAATTAAAATATGCTATCATTGGACTCCAAACCAAAGAACCTTTTTTCTACTAAAAGTGGGAACAAAAAGGAAGTCCGATACATTTCATAATGACGCAAAAGAACAAGATTTCATGATCATCGATTTCCCTCACATGTTTGACGTTTCCACAAAGAAAACAAACTGGGTATGACGTAATTATTTTCATTTCAATTTGGAATATGTTTATGATTTGCGAGATCGGACTCTTCAATAATATGTTTGCATTATTTTCCTAATGATTCATTCCTAACAATACAAACGCACAGGCCGCCGCAAGTAAAGTTAAACTCTTTCACTTTGATCTGGTGGCCGAAAGGGAACTGATTATGTTTTTGTTGAAATTGCCAGCAATTGGATGTAGTCAATTAATTAATATGATGTGCAACATTGCCAACTTTGAGAGAGAGAGAGAGAGAGAGAGACTATTAGTATTATGTGACCGACAATATCCATACATGCAGTGATGCAGGTGTTCCTTTGTTTTTGATTTCTTTTATTATATTTTTTTTGCTAATTGAAAAATATATTTAATTGCAAAATTCACCACCAACTCATTATAGGAAAGATCCAACAACCAAAGACAATGAAGAAGATATCAGCGACTAGCTATCAGGGGACGTAGCATAACATGAAAGGTAGAGTTTGTAAATTACAGACTCATTTTTTGAACTAAAATTATGAGATGAAAACACGATTTTAAATTGTGTTTTCAAATCATGACTTCAGTTCAAAAAATACATGTGTAAGATTATATATGTAACAGCATCTGTGTAATAGTTTTTACCCTAGCAGAATGATGAGCAAAAATAAATTCAAATGACTATAGCATGAAAGAGAGTATGGCACTTGACTATGGCACTTGACCTGAATGGGCCAGGTCCAGCTAAAACAAGGGGGGCCGTGCGCCTATGAAGGACTAACCCAATCATGCACAGTGAAGAAATCTAAGAAATTTGTCAATGGGCCGAACCTAACTATATTTCTATTGCCAACATTTTTGTCCCCCTAATTCTCATCTTTCTGGCAATGCCATCCCCTTTTTTTTTTTTTTGGGGGGGGGGGGGGGGGGGGGGGGGTGTTTGGTTCTTCAAAAAAAAAAAAAAAAATTCCAACTCAATAACTGAATTAAGATAGTTTTTTTTGCCTTTATTTAATAACAATGCTGCTTTCACAAATTTTCATCCAAAAATGTTTTACAAAATTCGAATTTCACCATTTCTATCACATTTTTAGAATGGAAGGTTGGAAATTACACTTTCTGAGAAAATTTTCAATAAAAGTTTCTCAAAATAGTATTATTTTTACTTTAAAATAAGTAATTAACTAATCTATGACCAGTGTTATGCACCGTTATCTTTTTCTTTTTCTTTTTTCTCTCTTTTCTTCTATTGGCAAAACTTTTATTAAATTCAGTTGATTTTTATTATACTTAATATTTATAGACAATTTAAATGGAAATATGAATTTAAAATGATAGGTATGTGTGGGGGGTAAAAGCCCAACTTTATATATTGGGCCTAAGGCCCTACTTAAGGATTACTGTGTGTTCGAAGAGAAGAAAATGGTTGAGAAGGAATCTGTGTGGAAGAAATATACCTAGAAATGAACAAGGAATATAGTCCGAAGAAAGCACCAGTAGTCCGAAGAGTTCATTCTCCTCGGATACAAGAAGTCTCGATCAAGCAAGTTGTTGGAAAGTTTGAATGATCTTCCTAACGACTTCAATGAGAATGATAAACTTTGGGCATGCCTGGAGATGATAAGAACAGAGAAATATCTAAAAGAAAAAACTGCTATCACCATATTTAATGCACTGCAGCAACTTTCCTGACCACATTTATGTGGAGAAAACCCCTGAATAGTGTAATCTCAGCTACCACCACTCAAGGAGAGCTAAAGAAGGTACTTGATGTGATATATACTCAAGTGGATACGTAGATGAAGAACAAATGGACGATAAAGATGATGGGAAAGGATGATATATAAAGGGAAGAGGCCTTTAATAAAAAGGGGGATCAAAAAAAAGAGAAAAGAAAAAAGAGAAGAGAGAGAAAGAAAGATTTTACTGTAGCTCTAAGAACTGTACTCGCTGTTCATCAATAATATTCCTCTTCGGACATCATTTTGTTTAGCTTTTAAGTGTGTTTTTATGTTGGTTCATCCTCGGTTACTATAGTTAACAGTTGCTAAATTCACAAATAATCCAGCTCCTTCACCCACTCTCTACAAATTCATTATTTTGGGTTTGGGTTACAAATCCTAACCCTACAGTATGAATTTTTTTAAAAAAAAAAGGACTTATATATTATGATTTACAAATAAAATCGGTACATAGAGATTGATGGTACTTTTTATGTACTTCATTAATGACTAATAAGGAAAAAAGGTAATTAGTTCATTGAAAGAACAAATAAGAGTCATTGATAATGAGAGAATATCTAATAGAAGTTTAATGAAATTAATAATGAGAAATTAATCTTTATATATAAAATTAAATCATTTTACTTTTTGTTTACATTTTTGAATGTTGCTACATAAACTTTGAAATTTAATATTTTTTCATGTCATTATTTTAATATAAATTTTTTAATCAAGTTTTAATTTTATAATCTCATATCTACATCCTTCATTTGAATCTTGATATATATGTGTGGGAGGGGGGGGGGGGGGGGGGTAAATAAATAGTTTCACATACAAACACAATTATAATAAATAACTATTATAGTTATCTTAGTTATCAAATTTTATATTTAGAAATAAATAATTAAAGAGATAATATAAATTGTTTTTGAACTCTTTGGTGTTATGAGAACCACGAACTAGAAATCCTATTTTGTGTGGTTTGAGGATATGGTCCCCCCCACCGTCGCTTTAAAGTAGCGACTTTTAAGGTGGAGATTCATAAGTTGATCTAGGCTAAGAAATTTGTTTGTTTTTTCCTATCTATTCCTTAGTCACCTCATCATCTTCTTATGGTTGTGTGAGTTGTATATATCAAGTTTTGTAGCAGGGGTGGTCACATCAATTCATGCAATCTCTTGGCATCTTTTTAACTTTGTCACTATATATGTGCACTATTCACTCGTGTTTTTAGATTTTCCTAAAATAAAAGGTCGAAATTTCATTTTTGATGCCTTCATTTTCTTAAATTAATATTCCACCTATGAATTGATGGTTTGTTTCATAATACAATTTATTTTTTGGAAAAGGATTGTAGTTCTTTATCAGAACTCTTCCTAAGGTTGTGACTCTCCATGGCCCATGATAGGCCACAATTAAATTGACCCCTTGTGATAGAAATTAATTAATTAATTAATTAATTAATCAAGTTATTAATTAATCAATTTTTCATGCAAACGCGTGGTAGTACAAACAAATCACCAAATAACTAAATATGCAGCAGAAATTAAATGACATGGTGATTTGTTTATGAATGAGGAAAAACCTTGCGGCAAAAACTCCACCGAGTGATTTTCAGGTCACCACTCCCGAAACTCCACTATTATCAAATCAAGCGATTACAAGTAAAGGAATTTCAAGTACCTTACCAACCTACAGTTGAACCCTTACTCCAATACCTAATTGAACTTGATCTGTAGTGACAATTCTCACCTTTGATGCACAGCTCCCAATTCACATACAAACACAATTATAATAAATATTTATTATAATAAATAACTATTGTAGTTATCTTAGTTATCAAATTTTATATTTAGAAATAAATAATTAAAGAGATAATATAAATTGTTTTTGAACTCTTTGGTGTTATGAGAACCACGAACTGGAAATCCTATTTTGTGTGGTTTGAGGATATGGTGCCCCCCACCGTTGCTTTAAAGTAGCAACTTTTAAGGTGGAGATTCATAAGTTGATATAATTCCCCCTAGGCTAAGAAATTTGTTTGTTTTTTCCTATCTATTCCTTCATCACCTCATCATCTTCTTATGGTTGTGTGAGTTGTATATATCAAGTTTTGTAGCAGGGGTGGTCACATCAATTCATGCAATCTCTTGGCATCTTTTTAACTTTGTCGCTATATATGTGCACCATTCACTCGTGTTTTTAGATTTTCCTAAAACAAAAGGTCGAAATTTCATTTTTGATGCCTTCATTTTCTTAAATTAATATTCCACCTATGAATTGATGGTTTGTTTCATAATACAATTTATTTTTTGGAAAAAGATTGTAGTTTTTTAACAGAACTCTTCCTAAGGTTGTGACTCTCCATGGCTGGTGATAGGCCACAATTAAATTGACCCCTTGTGATAAAAATTAATTAATTAATTAATCAAGTTATTAATTAATCAATTTTTCATGCAAACGCTAATAGCACAAACAAATCATCAAATAACTAAATATGCATCGGAAATTAAATGACATGGTGATTTGTTTATGAATGAGGGAAAACCTTGCGGCAAAAACTCCACCGAGTGATTTTCAGGTCACCACTCCCGAAACTCCACTATTATCAAATCAAGCAGTTACAAGTAAAGGAATCTCAAGTATCTTACCAACCTACAATTGAACCCTTACTCCAATACCTAATTGGACTTGATCTGTAGTGACAATTCCCACCTTTGATGCACGGCTCCCAAATACGTGACTAACTAATGCGCGGATCCTAGTACACGACTTTAAATACCAACTTGAAGGAGAGGTTGGTTACAAATTCTTCAGTTCATCCTATACAATGAAGATTGAGAAAATGCTTGGTCACAAAATACTCTTTTGTGCACAATTTGCTTGAATAGAGTTTTCTTAATACTTGTGCAACTTGTGAACACTTTGACAGCTCTAAAAAGAATCATTTTATATGTTTAGGGTTAGGAGAAAAGAAAGCCCAAAACCATATTCACGGATCCTAAAAAATTAAATCAAAAAATCTAATTTTATAATTCTCGACAAATAGCAAGTGTCGAGGAGCTATCGAGCAAGTGTCGAGATTTAATGAATTTGCACTTCAGCTTGTTTTTTTCTTGGACAGACTTGATGACTTCAACACTTGATCTTGAAACCTTACTTCTTGAAGTATTAAAAACACCTAGAACTACCAAATTACAAGTAGAGTGCGTTTTATCAAAGGATTAACCAATTTACATAAATGAATGACTTATATTCTTAACAAGTAAAACACATATGTCCTAACAATTTCTCCCTTTGGCAATCCATGACAAAACCACAATAAATAAATAAACATATGAGAAAAGTCATAAATCACTCAACTCATATTCACTTGTTGAATACAAGAAAATCTATCCTAACACAAACCCTTAAAAAACTTTGCAAGAAAAGAGTTTATGGCAAGTAGACTTTGACAACCTGTATTTCTGAAACACTTTAAATAAAACTCATCAAGGCATCTTTGTGTAAAGTAGAAATAATAAATTGCATACAAGTATAAGAGACGTGTATAAAGATAGAGAAGAAATAACACATGAAGAGTTAGGTAAAAGAAACATACATCCAATATATAAAGAATATATATACAATGTATGTAAAAACTAGTCACAAGACCTCATATACAAGAACAATATATCTAAAAAGTAGAAAAGAAAAAGTTACATTAAAACCACACTACATCCCTCAAATATCAACACTCCCCCTAACAAAAATGTCATATACTAACTCTCCCTCTAAGATAACTACTCTCATATCCAAAACTACTTCCTCTTTTTGTCATGAGTGACAAAGGGTAAGAGTGTCAAGCAGACATCTAATCAGTAGAGCTAGCATCTCCATCATCATCCAAAACATCATCGTCATCACCATCATCATCATCATCCTTAGAGTCAGAAGCTGCTAGAGGAGGTGATGAATGAGTAGCCTCAGAAGCAAACCCACCCATGGTCACCTGTCGTCATGCAATACAACCAATACGAACATTCACCTAATACAACTCAGTAGAGAGCGTATCAAAGCAAACATCCATATGCTGCAGCTGCGCCATGATGTCTCCGAGAGATACATCGCCCATAAAGGAAGAAGGAGCAGATGTAGATAGAGCGATACGAGATGGAGCAGAGGGGGAGAAGGAGTGGAAACCGACTATCTCGACCTAAGCTGCACTACACTACGTTTTACGGTAGCGATGTCTATGGCATAAATGTATGTGAAGTGGTCAAACATAGGAAAAGAGATAGAAAAATGGCGTAAGATCCTTGTGATAGCGGACGGAAAGATGAGCTTATCACGGGACACCGAATCTAAATGAACATCAACGATAAAAAGAATGAAATTAGAAGAAAAATTTATAGTAAAATGCTCAAGAAGAGATAACAAAAATCGAGCATGAGACTCTGTGATGGAGTTGTAGTGAGATAGTGGATGGAGTACAAAAGTCATCACTATATTTAAGAATCTAGGACCTTTAGCTAAAGGTCTACATAATGTATACTGATGTTTACCCCAATCAATGGGCTGCTCATAAAAAGCAGAAATGAGCTCATCTTTGGACATAGTCCTCAGACGCTCACAAGAAGGATAGTTAGGAAACTCTATCCTAGAAACCCGTAGCACATTTGCAACTAGCTGCAGTGTGATAGGGATGCGCGTACCTCGAACGCGAGTGAAAAAGAGAGGTACTGAACGATCAATCCCGTGCATGTTGGAGTAAAACTCTTGAATGAGCATGAGAGGACAAGTGACCAAGACATCACACAGTGACTCCCATCCCCTACTATGAATGACAGAGGGAAAGTCAGTATCGGCGAAGTCCACCAAAATGACTTGGCGTTCCCAATGAACACCTTGTCGAGAAAAGTTCTCCGAGAATGCCTTGTGGGCATTATCATCACGGAACCAAATGTTAAAAGGAACAGAATCAGAAAAGGAGGAAGCTCCAAAACGAAGAGGGTTCCGAGTAGGAGTGGATTTACGCTTAGGTGCCATAGAAACTATTAACGTAAACAGAATGAGAAAGAGATAGAGAATGAGACAATCAGAAAAGTCCCAAAACAGTTCATATATATTAAATATATTGAACAATGAGTACGTATGCATGGGGAATGCATGAACATGTGTCATGCAAAATAAAAATCATCACGGACTCAGCCCAATCCAATCCTACCAGCACACAAGCATAGAACACACATCTAAATGTATAAAAATACCATTCTAATGCATATGAAATGCAATGTATGAAATGCAATGTATGAAATGCAATGTATGACATTTTGAACACATTTAAGTGAAAACCCAACCCAAAATCTCAAGAAAAACTCATCAATTTGAAAAAAACCAAAAAAAAAAAATTTCAAAAACCTCAAAACCTAAGATTCAAAACATGAAATGCATGAATGATGAAGGAAAAGGAGATCTTACCAAGTGATTTGAAGCAAGGAATGGCCGAAAATCACATGGGTTAAAGATTTTGAGTGAGAAAAGTGGTTTAGGGAGATGAACAGCCGTGGATCGGTCGAGAGAGATCGAGAAAATGAAACCTGAATCGCAACAACAGCTTATATAGGAGCATCAGTAAATCTTGGTAGCTGAGGTGTCGAGAGGTATTGAGGAAGCTGTCGAGGTAGGTATCGAGGAAATGGCCTTTGATAGCTAAAGGTGTCTAAAGGTATTGAGGAACAAGAAACATTTTCAAAGAACAGAATCTCGATCGATCAACAAGGTATTGAGAAGATATCGAGGAGGCAGGAACTTTCTCGATTGATCCACCAGGTGTCGAGGATGTGTCGAGATTGTGATAAGAAAAAGGCTTGAAAATCTCGATAGATGACAAGGTAACGAAGAGGTGTCGAGCCAGCTTTTAAAAGCAGTTTTTCGAGAAGTGAAAAACACAAACATGATCACATGAATGCAATCCATCATGCACCTCAATCAATGATCCAATTAACATATTAAACTCTGAAAATCATCTCTCAACAAACATTTTAAGCACATGGATCCTTAGAAACACACACACACACACACTAAACAAGTCTAACCAATTTTACTTTTCAAAAACAAGTCAAGATAGTTTAGTGAGCATACATTAGCACATGTAAACACTTGTGATGGCCAAATCACATTGTACCTGCACATGTATCAAGAGTAGCAAAGAATATTGCGTGTTGTGTGTGAAAAACATCGTAATATTGCATATGTGTATACAAGTTATGACGATCTGAGATATGAGAAAATAACTTTAACTCACACACAATCATAACTGTTTGATGGGGACTATCACCTTCGAGGTACATCCTATAACTCCCACATCTCTTAGAAAATACACTTGCAATCATAT
Source organism: Quercus variabilis (assembly GCA_030445155.1). Classification (NCBI taxonomy): domain Eukaryota; kingdom Viridiplantae; phylum Streptophyta; class Magnoliopsida; order Fagales; family Fagaceae; genus Quercus; species Quercus variabilis. The sequence goes on along the minus strand of CP129452.1, from coordinate 34,460,000 downwards.
TTAAAGCATTTTTTATCTTTTTCCTTTTTATTTTTCTTTGCATATTTTCTTTTATTTTTAGCCTATCATGCATGGGCATAAAAAGAGGAAAAGAAATACTCAAGATGTTAAGCATAGACATTGCACTTTTACTATGCCGAAGCATACAAGTGTCTTTGACACTGCATTTTTGTTATGCCGAAGTATACAAGTGTCATATTATGATTGGCGAGCAATAATGGTGAGATGGTTATTTATGCCTTTCTCTTAGGATTTTTTAGTCCTACGCGTCAAAAAGAGTGATACGAGTGTTAAGTTTAAGATATAACTTATTCTTACTCATCATAAACAAGAGCCACAAAGCTCACTTGTTTAATTGTACATAGAAATGCTCATCTAAACTACACAAGATACAAAGTTTAGAAAACTTTGTTTCAATGGCCATCCAAGGTACACAAGTACCAAAGTACATAAAATACACACTGTTTTTGTATTTTTCTGATTTTTTATTTTTATATCAAAAAAATAACAAACAAAATTAAAAGTAAACACCCAAAAACATGTTAAACAAAGCAAAGCATAAAACTAAACTAACTCAAAATAAATGCTAAACACACAAGCAATGCAACAAACAAAAACAAGAAAATAGAAGAAAGTGAAGAAATCATTTAGAGTCATTTTTCTTTCACACCTTGGAAGAACCTTTCCTTTGATTAAACCCTTGAACCGGTGGTGAGAGGGAAGAATTGAAACCGTTCAAATTCGAAAGGAGCATGAGGGCTTTCAAAAGATCTCCAAGAGGAGCAAGAGAGGATTGAAGCTGATTTTAGCTTCCAAACGCGATCATGTTGTTGCTCTGTTAAGTGGCTAGCCACTTATAGCAATTTGGTCGAGTATAACCGGCAACTCCACAATGATGACAGAGATGCTGCTTCTTCTGTTTAGCCTTTTGAGAGTTAGCCTTCTTAGCTCTAAGATTTTTAACATCTTTATTATCTTGCTTAGGGGGTGCTCCTAAGATAAACTTACCCTTGTCTAAGTTCTCACTAGCTAATTTAGTTTTATCATCAGTGTTCTCAATATCAGTGTTATTAGCAAGAGAAATAAAAACAGTAGCACTAGTAGAAGCAATATGAGAGGAAGAAAGACCATACCCTAAACCCGTTCGATCTGAAGCAAATTTCTGAATGCTGAGCATCTCATCAAGCTTTGCACTTGAAGTCCTTTCCAGTTGAGCTCTAACTTGAAACAGTTCCGCTTCAAGCCTCTTGGTCTTCTCAGCCAAGAAATTGTTCTCAAACCTTAGCGCTCCAATGGTTTAATTTGCCTTATCAAACTTTGTGAACAACTCTTCACAATCAAGTTCTACATCACTGAGCTTTTTGGTGGCCAACCTATACAATTTCTCATGCTTCTCAAAGAACTTGTAAAGCTTCTGATAGGCTGTATGGATATCATCTTAATCATCCATCTTCTCAAATTTGGACTCCACCAGTTCTTCTTCTTCGTCCACTTCTTTAACAATCCCTTCAGTAGGATTAACTGTGGCAATGAAGGCATTTAAGATTCCGTCATCCTCATTGTCGGAATCATCTTTAGGCTCAGTGTCACTCAAGGTTGCAGCAAGTGCCTTACTCTTCCCAATGCTCTTGAGATATGTAGGGCATTCATACTTCATATGACCGAATCCATGACATCCAAAACACTTGGGTCCTGCAGGAATAGTGTACTAACTATCATCCTTAGCATCCTTTTTCCCTTTGTCTTGCCTCTTAGACAGAAAAGAACTGGATTGTCTGTGATCCTTATCGAAACTCTTCCCATTGGCATTCTTCATAAACTTCTTGAACTGTCTTGTAATGTAGGACTTCATCTTGGAATCTTCATCATCAGAAGATTCATCTGTACCACTGCTCTTCGCTTTCAAGGCCATGCTTTTGCCTTTACCCATCTTGCCAATCCTTGTTAGCCCTAGCTTATAGGTCTACAGATTTCCAACCAGCTCAGTCAAAGGAATTTTGTCAATATTCTTTGATTCTTCTATAGCTGTAGTCTTGACATGGAATCTCTCGGGTAGAAATCTGAGCACCTTCCTTACAACCTTGGGTTTAGGGATGGTCTCCCCAAGATTGAAGGCTGAGTTCACTATGTCTTTGAGTTTGGCATAGAACTCATCAAACGACTCATCCTCCTCCATCTTTATTTCTTCAAAGCTTGTTGTGAGCCTTTGAAGTTTTGAATCCTTGATAGCCTTTGTACCTTCATAGGTTGTCTGGAGGATGGTCCATACTTCCTTAGCAGTTTCAGTTGAGGATATCTTCTTGAATTCCTCATTGGTGACTGCACTGAATAATGCATTCAATGCCCTACTGTTGAAGTTTGCCGCCTTGATCTTGGCTTCACTCCAATCGGCCAGCGCTTCCTTTGGCTTAGTCCAGCCAATCTCTACAGTTTGCCACACCTTTTCATCTAAGGACTGCAAAAAAGCTCTCATGCATACTTTCCAGTATGCATAGTTAATCTTATCAAATAAAGGAGGTATAATTAACGACTTTTCTCTATCCATGACAAACAGGGGTCAATGGATCAAACACAACAAAGATTAAAACCTAATCAGAGTGTGCCTGCTCTGATACCACTTGATAGGCCACAATTGAATTAACTCCTTGTGATATAAATTAATTAATTAATTAACCAAATTATTAATTAATCAATTTTTCATACAAACGCGTGGTAACACAAACAAATCACCAAATAACTAAATATGCAGTGGAAATTAAATGACACGGTGATTTGTTTACGAATGGGGAAAAACCTCGCGGCAAAAACCCCACCGGATGATTTTCAAGTCACCACTCCCGAAACTCCACTATTATCAAATCAAGCAGTTACAAGTAAAAGAATCACAAGTACCTTACCAACCTACAGTTGAACCCTTACCCTAATACCCAATTGGACTTGATCTGTAGTAACAATTCCCACCTTTGATGCACGGCTCCCAAGTACGTGACTAACCAATACATAGATCCCAATACGCGACTTTAAACACCAACTTGAAGGAGAGGTTGACTGCAAAATTCTTCAGTTCATCCTACACGATAAAGATTGAGAAGATGCTTGGTCACAAAATCCTTTGGTGCAAAATACACAGCAACTTCTTCAAAAGAGATGAACTAGGGCAAAAACTTTGTCTTTGGTCACAATTTACTTGAATATAGTTTTCTCAATACTTGTGCAACTTGTGAACACTTTGACGGCCCTATAAAGAATCCTTTTATATATTTAGGGTTAGGAGAAAAGAAAGCCCAAAACCATATTCATGGGTCCCAAAAAATTAAATCAGAAAATCTGATTTTATAATTCTCAACAGATAGCAGGTGTCGAGGAGCTATCGAGTAGGTGTCGAGATTTAATGAATTTACACTTCAGCTTGTTTTTTTTTTCTTGGACAGACTTGATGACTTCAACACTTAGACTTGATGACTTCAACACTTGATCTTGAAACCTTGTTTCTTGAAGTATTAAAAACACCTAGAACTACCTAATTACAAGTAGAGTGCGTTTTGTCAAAGAATTAGCCAATTTATATAAATGAATGACATATGTTCTTAACAAGTGAAACATATATGTCCTGTAAAGGAGCAGTGTTCGTATTGTCCGAGAAGACATTGCTCCTCAGACCGTCTTCAACTCTTTTCTTACTTATGTGGCACTAAGTTAGAGTGACCCCCTACTATTTATCTCTCCTCGGACATATCAGCATCCTCGGGTAAGGCCCAAAGCCCAATATATTGTTTTTGGGCCTTGTCCCTACAAGTATAACTAAAATGTGTGTGTTTAGCAATTAGTTTGTTTAAATACACACACACACACACACACACACACATATACACATTTGACCTTTAAAGTTTGGAATTGTTTTCATCTTTTCCCTTCATGTTTGATTTTGTATTCATATTAACCATGGCATCCATTTTTACTGCCAATCTAATAGTTAAGTGAAAAATAAGTGTCATCCATTAAGGCTTGTCACCCATATAAGTTTATTATGCTAAGTAATTGGAAAGTTAAATGATAAATAAGTATCATCTATTAAGACACATCACTAGAATAATAACATAAATGGTTAACAATATGACAAGCACGTAATTAAGCTTAAATTATTAAAATTGAAAATTTTGAAACTTGTGTGAATTTCCAAATTAAAAATAACCCCAAATTTTAAGGGAAATAAAGACACCTAAGTATATTTTTTGGGAACGCCAAACAAAATAGAATTTTTTGGGTACCCAAGTCTTCCTCAATGCAGAATATCATTTTCCTTATATAAAAAGAATGGACGTTACACTTTCAAATATCGTTGTCTTGGGATGTCTTTCTACAGAGAAAATTCTTAGGGATGAAGCTCATCGCATCATTTTCATTAAATGTCGATATTCATTAGTCTAAATTACGTAGTTTGATCATGATTCGTAGAATTTATGGTAAATGCACAAACACCTATGTTAATTTGTGGAAATTATTTTCTCCCAAACTCATACGCATATTTAGTTCTTTCAACAACACTGCTTATTGATGTCCTTTTTTTAAAATAAATAAATTAAAACAACAACAACAACACCACCACCGCTTATGGTCCATTGTTGGATTTTTTTTTTTTTTTGCACGAGATAAAACATCAATTATTGGAAGTACTTTCTCAATATATATATATATATATTGGAAGTAAAAAAACGAGTGTAATGTAGTAACACGGTTATAGAACTAAAGAAGGCCTAACTCAAACTAGTAGTGCCTAGGTGGATTGAAAGTTAAGCCAGAATGCCTAGTGGAATAGGCGCCAACCCAAATAAGTCATGGATGTGGTTTTTGTGGTCATAGGATTGGTGGAAACCCATCCATTATCATTTGGAGGAGATAAGTTCTTCAAAGTTAAATAAAATTAGTATATTTTGGTCCTCTTTGTTATTACTCTATTTTATTCTAACCCCCCACCAAAAAAAATCCTGAATTTTTTTTTTTTTTTTAAATCTTTACGTAGCAAATTGTTAATTTATTCAAACTAGCAGAGAACTAAAATAGGTAACAACTTTGCAGAGAGCCATGATAAAGGCACAAAAAAATTCACAATTTATTTTCACAATTTGTTCTAGTGTTTAATTTGTGATTACTGCAATATCACTTTAACAAGGTGCCACCACTAATACTATTTTTATTATTCATAAGTTACAATATGACACATCAACAATTATTAAAAAAAAATTATATGATTTTAAAAACTAGAACTGTCAAAGAACCAAAAAATGTCCAATTCCCAGCTTTTACTGGTTGAACCACCAATTTTGAAAAGAATATCTTATATACTTCTTCAGATGCATCATTATTTTTAAAATACATGACCCTCATAAGTGTATGACACCCACATGCAAATTGTAAGAGAGGTGTTGCATGCAAGGGCAGAGCTACAGCTAAGCTTAGGGGCATGGCCCCTCTAAAATTTATAATAAAAATAAATAAAACTCTGTTATATTATGTCTAGTTATTAAAAATTTTAAATATTTAGCTACAAAAATAGAAGTTTCCCCCCTCCCATATATTTAAGTTATAGTCCAATGATACTCTTAAAAAGCAATAGAATTTATCAATTAGGCCTAGTATTTATATAGACAAGGTAGTTTTTATTTTCTCAAATTCATTATTTATATATGTTTAATATCAAATTAAACAATTTTTGTATACTCATTGGAGTTGAAAAGAAGATAAATTCTCTTAAAAATATTATCTAGCGAATATACATATATTTAAATTATAGTCCAATGATACTCTTTAAAAACAATAAAACTTATCAATTGGTCTAGTAGTTATACAGACAAGGTAGTTTTTGTTTTCTCAAATTTTTTTTTATATATGTTTATTATCAAATTAGACAATTTTTTTTATACTCATTGGAGTTGAAAAGAAGACAAATTCTCCTAAAAATATTATCTAGCGAATATACATATGTCAAAGTTGATAGTTTTGTACACAATATACATTATAACCTACTCTAGTATCAAAATATTAAGGTTTTTATATGAATATATATGTGTGTGTGTGTGTGTGATTGATAGTTTATCCTGACTTTTGACTAATATATTAGTACCACAATTTGGCCCACTCAAAAAAAAAAAAAAAAAAAAAAATCTTAGCTCCATCCCTAGTTATTCGTGTTAGATGTTTGAAATAATTATTTCTAATTTGGACCTCAACATCATTGGTTCTTTAAGGATGAATAGCGCTTACTACTGCAGTATTGAGTTGCTCACACCTAGTAATTGAAACAACAAACTTTTACCAAACAAAGGTTAGGTGTCCTTAACACTGACCATGAAGTAAAAATTGGTGGCCTACATTGGTAGCGGTATATTCTTTGAATTTTATAATTTGCTTTACCAAAATGAAGCTCAATCCAACAAACATGATTCACTCTCTCTCCTTGGTACATATGCTGGAATATTAACATCTAGAAGAACGCCAATAATTATATTCTTATTTAAAAGTAGTAATTTTATCAAACATATGCATATCCACTATCATCTTTCTACGTAAGTGAAATAAAATGACTATTTCAGCAAAAAAAAAAAAAAAAAAAAGAAATAAAATGACTATTCAGCAAAAAAAAAAAAAAAAAAAAAAAAAAAAAAGACTTACTTCCAAACCTAGTTTAAATCTCCAACGTGGCTCTAAAATAAGACACTAAAAATTCAGTTAGCACCTTCTTTTATCGACCTTTAGGGATATAAATCTCAGAAAACACTGCCCCAACAGACATTAATCCATCCGAATCCAAACTAGCAAAACTTTGATCTTCCTTAGTTGTAATGGTGACCTTGCTGTTGCTATTTGTACTTGACATTTGTCCATCGCTACTACTGAATATGTCGCCGCTATCATCTACAATGGACTTAGGGATGAGAGCTTTCTCAGCATCCATCATCTCAATTTCAATTTGACGAGGCGAAACCTCTTTATTTCCTGCATTCTCTTGCAATTGCAATGCAAACTCCAGGCTCCACGCCACATCGCTCATCGATGGACGTTCGGTTCCATTGTCAAGCAAACAATTTGTAGCAATCTCAACAAATTTCTTCAAACATTCAATTGCAATTGTACCCTTCAAAAATGGATCAACAATTTCATCAAGCTTTCCATCGTGACGGCATTGTTTGACCCACTCCACTAAGTTGACAGACTCTATTGTTACCGTACGTGTAATGGGTGGCTTTGCACATAATACTTCACACAACACCACACCGAAAGAATACACATCAGACTTTTCAGTCAGTTGCTGTCGTAGATAATATTCTGGATCCAAATATCCGAAACTACCCTTCACCGCTGTGCTTACGTGGGCCTTGGACAAGCCTGTAGGGCCCAATTTTGACAACCCAAAATCACACACCTTGGCAGTCCATTCCTCATCCAATAAGATATTTGTGGTCTTCACATCACGATGAATTATCATGTGCTTTGCCTCTGTGTGAAGGTAGTTCAACCCATGTGCCGCTCCAATACAAATCTCCATCCGTTTTTTCCAGGAAAGTGGTGAATTATTAGTGTTATAAAGATGATCACGAAGGGTCCCACGAGCCATATAATCATATACGAGGATCATCTCATTGCCATCGTTACAATACCCAATAAGAGAGACAAGATGCACATGGCGGAGTTGAGACAACATCTCAATCTCGGTCTCGAACTCATGGGCCCCTTGTTGAGACCCAGGCTTCAATCGTTTGATGGCGACGGGGTTGCCCTTGGCCCATCCATCAATGTACCCTTTATACACGTTACCAAACCCACCAACCCCAATAATGAGAACATTATCAAAGTTGTTGGTAGCTGCTTTAATCTCAGCCAGTGAAAAGTGACGACACAAATCAGAGGGCAGTGTTGTTGACCCCGGAGTCTTTGTTGACTTGGTCGCATCCAAAGTAAATAGGCCCCACCAAGTACTCCCATCACCGAAGTTTCCTTCCTTGACTTTCTTGCCCCTCCGGAAAATGAAGAAACCGACAATAGAGATTAAGACTATGCCGGAGACTACACCCGAAACTATGCCAATTATTGTAATACTGTTAATCTTCCGCCGAGTTGATTGTTTTATGAATGGTGGTGAAACTGTAGGTGCCGTCGGAGTTGGGTCTGGGTTGGGTCCTGCGAGATTATCGTTAGAGCTGATTTTGAAGATTTCCAGCCCGTTCAAAAGAGCATCGTTGTAAACAGTCTTCCAATCATCTGGGTTTGCTTGCAGTGCGATGTAGAGATTCAGTTTCGTCCCATCTCCTTCGCCGATATGCACAACATAGTCTCTATATATTGGAACCCCTTTTCCACCTAAAGTCCATTGGAACACATCTGCATAGTTCTCCGCGGTTTGATTGGCTATATAGATGTAAAAGACTCTTTGAGAGCTGCCGGTAATCTCCGGTTGAAACTCACAAAAATGAAGCCTCACCATGTAAAAAAAGCCAGAATCCACGGAAAATTCCCAAGTAAGATTATAGTGCTCGTTATTGGATTTGTTCGTACCCATTGTCCGGGCAGTTCTGTACACTTCCTCTGGTGCTGTATAATTTGGAATTAGGTTGAAATTTAAGGAAATAGAGGTGTTGACAGGTAGAACACTGTGGTCGTTCACAACCAAGTAATCTTCATCGCTCGACCAGAACCGGTACATACCAGTGTCTCCAGCGGGTGAGATATACTTTCCACCAACGTTTACACGGTAGTCCGTCTCAAGAGCCGTGTTGTTTTCGATGCGGTATGGTTGCACCTGGCCAATAAATCCAGCTCCATTTTTTTCAGCTGCAGTGTAATAGAGATTGGGAGGCATTGATACGACTTCTATTCCGTTGATAAAAGCATATGAATCTGGCCTTGGAGTGAAAATTATGTTCAGAGTTTCCTCATCCCCAACATTTACACAGAACTCCTTTGAAAAACTTTCTAAGTGAAGAGCGTCAGCAGTAAGAGCAGCACTAAAGTTTCTTAGGAGGTTAAAGTTACCAGCTTTGACAGAGAAGTAGGCCTTAGAGCTGTCAAAGTCTGGGTATGAAGCTGGGTAAAAGTGCAAACGGATGAACTTTTGGCCGGAAGTGACTGAGAAGATATAGATGAATTCAGAGCGCGAGAAGCGTACTGTGTAGGAGGGAACAGCTTGAACGGCCGCAGTGGGAGATTGAGGTGCAGTAGAGATATTTGATAAATTATGGGGTTCTAATGGAGAATAAGTTGAGTTGATGTCTCCAAACCATTTCCGCGCATCTAGCGTAGTACTGTTGCCGGAGGAGCCACAGTTAATGGCTATGTTCTCAACAGGTTTGTAAGAAGCCAGTAATTCACTAGCGATAGGGCTGGTAAAGTAATAGAAAAAGAGGGAGACGTAGAAAAGGCTGAACATAAAGAGGTTTTGAGGATGGAGGTTCTTTTTGCCGGTTTTACTCATTGTTACACAGCCAACCAGAGAGAGGGAGATTGGAGGGAATTATTAATGAGATCCAGAGGCGAGACTTGAGAGTTAGCTTGTCGCAAGACTCGCAACTCTCAAGACTTTTAAGAAATTTTATTTATTATTTATTTCTTTATTTATTTTTAGGGTAAATTAAGACCTTTCAAATAAGTCAATTTCATTATCAATATTATGTTAAAATAGTCTCTATCGTTAAATAATTGATAAAAAATACTGATGTAACTACTGTCTAAATTAAAAATTATTTTTATGTTACATCAGATTAAATGACATGAGTAATGCCACATGGAATAAAAAATAAATTAAAAAAATTTGGTCAAGAATCTTTTTTAAAAGTTAAAATTATAAAATAAAGAAAAGAAAAACATTTGAATCCCAAACACCCTTCAAACCAAGGATCCAGATTCTCTCCATTTCTATTTAAAATGGAGAGTGTCCAGTTAAGGGTTAGGATTTGCTTAAAAAGAATCTAAGGTCTACAAAGTGCCACCTCAATTAACAATTTTTAACTTAACTAAATAACAAATAACTATGGTAACCAAAGTTAACTATGGTCCCAAAAAAAAAAAAGCACCAGATCCTTGTATGAGTTGTATCTGCATTTTAGATCCCCTTCAAGACTCTGTTCTTCAATCCTAAATGCTCATCAGCCACCATCTTTGATATTATCAAGGGCCAAGGTAGAGTCTTGGGATCTTCTTCTTCTTCAGGACCCACAAATCCAATTCTCTCTCACCCTTCTTCCCAAACTCAAAACCAATCTCCATAGCCTTGGAAAGAACCCAGTTCTGTGACTTCAAATTCCAAACCCAAGCCTTTGCCTCAGAAAGCACCCATTTCTGATCACAATGATAGGTCGGATTTGACGAATGATTCGACCCCAAATCGCAAACCAGCAAATGGTTCGATCCATTTGACTCGATGATCACTTCTGGGAAGAGATCACAAAATGGGTATTCACTAAATGTGTATGAATGTCCAATTTGTGGGCAGTCTTATAGTTCTAAAGAAAAGGTGTCTGTACATATGGATACTTGTGTCAATAACTCGGTTGAAGCTAATGGTGGTGGTGGTGGTTCGAATTTGCCCGATAATGGGGTAGAGTCTAGGAGTAAATTGGAGTGTTGCGTTGGTGCTTTTGTGTCCGAGAAACCCTCGGATGGATCGATCGAAGTTGTTCTTAAGCTTAAGAACACCATTCCAACTTATCAGTAGCGTGATAATAGCTAAGATGGTGGCCGGTGGCTGATGGGCAGTTGGGATTGAAGAACAGAGTCTTGAAGGGGATCCAAAATGCAAATACAAGGATCTAGTGCTTTTTTTCTTTTTTGTTTTTGGACCATAGTTAACTTTGGTTACTATAGTTATTTGTTATTTGGTTAAGTTAAAAACTTTTAATTGAGGTGGAACTTTATAGACCTTAGATTCTTTTTAAGCAGATCCTAACCCTTAACTGGTCACTCTCTATTTCAAATAGAAATGGAGAGGATCCGGATCCTCAAACCAAAGCCCATGACAACCCTTCTCTTCCGCCACTATTCAAAACCCAGGAAAACCATCACTATGTAGTTGAGACCTAGGCATTAAATAAAGTCGTACAAATAGCATGGGCGATGGGTGCAAGAAAGTAAGAAATTGTTTGAGGAGATGAGGATGGAGGCTCAAGGTACCCACGCCTCTGTCACCAAACCCACTTACACCGTTGCCTTATTTTCACTCCCATATTTCAGTTGTGTACACCATGTCGTCATTGTCTTTACAGCTTGCATTGTCATTGGGCTTAATGTGTTTTCTCTGTTGGGATGTTAATTGGATTGAGCATCAACGCTAGCTAGTAGTTCCCTTGCTTTATTGCCCAAAGCAAAGGACGAAATTGGTCATGAAATTGCATATTTTAAATTTGAGTCATTTTCCTAGTAGACCAACAAGTAAGAATGTTTTCCTTGGTTTTGAAAAGTGGTGCAAGAGATAGGTTGTCGTGGTTCTTGATTTGAAGAGTGTTTGGGGTTCAAATGATTTTGGGATAATTACAATTTGCCCACCTGTGGTTTGGCCCGATTTCTATGTGCCTACCTGTGGTTCAAAGTTTGACACTTTGCCCACCTGTGCTTGTCACCGTTACCCAGCCGTAACCCACCTCTCCACTCTCCGTTACTCTAACACAAAAATAAGCAAAAAACTCACTCCCACTCAGATCAAACACTCTCAAAACTCACTCTCACTCCCAAAACTCCATTCAGCTTGCTCACCAAAAATCAGTCACTCACTCACTCCCATTGTGCATGCAAACCGAGCCGAGGAAGACAGCTCCTCTGTTCAGCTGTGGCAACAAGACTCATTTACTCCCATTGTGCAATGTGCTTCGCTGCACTTGAGGTTACTGGGATTTGATCGTGCATGCAAGCCGAGCCGAGCCGAGGAAGATCAAGATTATTGCTTATCTATTCAGCCATTGCAGGTAGATCAAAACCCTTTTTGCTTTTTTAATATTTGAAATCTAGGGTTCTAAATTGGGTTTTAAAATTTCTTCTTCCTAGGTGGGTTTAATTTAAAATTCTTTCTTCCAAATTCGGTTCCTGCTTAACCATGGAACTGGTTAAGCAACAACCCAATTTTTTTTTTGTTTACAAAGTCGAAGAAATTTCCGAGCAAAAATCCTTTTTTTTTTTTTTTTTTTTTTTTTTTTACAGTTGCTCCTCATTTTTACAGTTGAAGAAATTTTGTTTTTGGACTCTGTTAATATGACACTTGAACCGTGGAATTGATTGATTAATTAAGCAAAAACCCAAATTTTTTTATTTACATCATGGAAGAAATTTCCCAGCTGAAGAAATTTCCCAGCAAAAACCCATTTTTTTTTCTACAATTGCTCCTCATTTTTACAGTTGAAGAAACTTTGTTTTTGGACTCTGTTAATATGACACTTGATTTATTTATTTTTTTTTATAAGTGACACTTGATATATTGCTTGAGGCCAAGTTGGCACATAGAATTGAAGATTCTGAAATGGCCAGCTGTGTGTGTGTTTTTTTGATTTTGGTATGTGTTTTGAAGGACTTTAGATAATATGGCTTGAAATTAAATTGTGAGCACTAAATTAGATTGTGAGCACTGAATTAGATTTTGGTATGTGTTTTGAAGGACTTTAGATAATATTTAGGTAGAATTAGATTGTGAGCACTTGGCTGCACATATTAGTTTGATTGCATATTAGGTAGATTGGCTGCATATTAGGTAGATTGGCTGCACATATTAGTTTGAAGTACTGATGCACTGATGCAAACTGATATATTTGCATCAGTGCATCAGTACTTGGCTGCACATATTAGTTTCAAGTACTGATGCATTGATGCAAACTGATATATTTGCATCAGTGCATCAGTACTTGGCTTCATATGTTAGTTTCAAGTACTGATGCACTAATGCAAACTGATATATGCTATATGCATCAGTGCATCAGTACTTGGCTGCACATATTAGTTTGAAGTACTGATGCACTGATGCAAACTGATATATTTGCATCAGTGCATCAGTACTTGGATGCACATATTAGTTTGAAGTACTGATGCACTGATGCAAACTGATATATTTGCATCAGTGCATCAGTACTTGGCTGCACATATTAGTTTCAAGTACTGATGCACTGCACATATTAGTTTCAAGTACTAATGCACTGATGCAAACTGATATATTTGCATCAGTGCATCAGTACTTGGCTGCATATGTTAGTTTCAAGTACTGATGCACTGATGCAAACTGATATATGCTATATGCATCAGTGCATCAGTACTTGGCTCCACATATTAGTTTGAAGTACTGATGCACTGATGCAAACTGATATATTTGCATCAATGCATCAGTACTTGGCTGCACATATTAGTTTCAAGTACTAATGCACTGATGCAAACTAATATATTTGCATCAGTACATCAGTACTTGGCTGCATATGTTAGTTTCAAGTACTGATGCACTGATGCAAACTGATATATGTTATATGCATCAGTGCATCAGTACTTGGCTGCACATATTAGTTTGAAGTACTGATGCACTGATGCAAACTGATATATTTGCATCAGTGCATCAGTACTTGGCTGCACATATTAGTTTCAAGTACTTGGCTGCACATATTAGTTTCAAGTACTGATGCACTGATGCAAACTGATATATTTGCATCAGTGCATCAGTACTTGGCTGCACATATTAGTTTCAAGTACTGATGCACTGATGCAAACTGATATAAACTAACTGAAATTGCATTTAAGCTTGAAATTGTTTGTATTGTGAGCACTTTTATGGAACTAACTGATGCATTAGTTTGTATAGGGCCATTCTGGAACTAATTGATATATGCAGCCAAACTCTAATGCATTGATGCATTAAGCTTGAAACTAACTGATATAAGCTTGAAACTAATTGAAATTGGACAACATGATAGAATTAGATAATTGATCCTTTCATATAAATACATGTTGCAAGCCCATCTCATACTTTATTCTGTTATGTTTTATATGCAGATGGCTGACTTGGCATTCAATTTTGAGATTCATCATGGTAGGGAATTTGTGTGGAACCCGGATTTGGTATATTTAGGAGGTAGTACTTCATTGGTTGATAATGTTGACCCAGATAGACTTAGTTATTTTGAAATACAAGGTATTTGTTCTGATGTGGGGGCAATTAGTACAAGTAGGTATCATTATCTTATTCCTGGAGGTAATTTGGAGCAAGGGTTAAGGCTTATAAATGGAGATGATAATGTAGTTTATATGTGTGAGATTCATGCTGCGTGGCCTACAAATAAGATAACATTATATGTTGAGGGTGGTGAGGAGCCACTTGCAGTTGAACAACCATTTGGTAATGAGGAAGTAGCAAATGATAATGATGTGCATGAGGTGGGTCAGAATGATGATGATGATGTGGTGGTGTTGCATGAGGGAGGTAATGTGGATGCTGAAGGAAGTCAGAGTGATGATGATTGGTTAGAGGAAGGGTTTGAGGGGCCAAATTTTGATGATGATGTATTTGGGAATGTAGATGATGGGCCATCTACACATGCAACCCCACATAGACCCTCTGAAGGAGATGATGGGCCATCTACCCATGCAGCCCAAGAAGGAGATGATGGGCCATCTACACATGCAGCCCCACATAGGCCTACTGCAGCTGACAATGACCCACCTCTTGAAGAGGGTGAATGGATTGACCCACCTCTTGAAGATGACGTGGAAAGTATAGTGGGGTTTGATGATGATCAGCCAGCAACAGTTACTGTTGCAAAAGGACCTGAGTTTAATGTCCAAACTGACAAGAGAAAACCAGAGTTAAAGAAAGGAATGAAGTTTCCAAACTCTAAGGTCTTTAGGGAGGCATTGAGGGAATATGCTATAAAGAAGCCTGTAGATATCAAGTTCAAGCTGAATGAGAAGAAGAAGATTTCAGTTTATTGCATAAACGAATGTGGATGGAGGTGTTATGCATCTCAACTACCTGAGGAGTTGACATTCCAAATAAAAACATTCAATCTAGAGTGCACCTGCCCTAGATCCTTCAAACACAGCCAAGTGACTTCAAGTTATGTTGCAAAAAAGTTTATGCAAGAGTTTGACAAAAACCCCAATTGGAAAGTGGCTGCTGTTCAACATCATGTGAAGCAAGCACTTGAAATTGACATATCTGACAGTCAAGTGTATAGGGCAAAAATGAAAGCTACTGACTTGCTTACTAGGGATGAACAATTGCAATATAGGAAGCTTAGGGATTATGTAGAGTTGATAAGATTGACTGATAAAGGAAGTAGGGTTATTTTGCAAACTGAAATGGAAGATGAAAATGCACAGCCCAAATTTAAGAGAATATATATCAGGTATAATGCACAAAAACTTGGGTTTTTGGGAGGTTGTAGACCAATCATTGGTTTAGATGGGTGCCACTTGAAAGGGAGATTTGGGGGGCAAATACTTTCTGCCATAGCTAGAGATGCAAATGATAATATTTTCCCAGTTGCATTTGCTGTTGTTGAGCAAGAGAACAAAGATTCATGGGTATGGTTTCTACAGCAATTTTCAGATGACATTGGGAATCCAAAGCAACTTAATCTGGTCTTCATCACTGATAGGCAGAAGGTATGACCTACAATTGTACTAACATATTTAACCCACATATTTAAAGTTCAATAATACATGCTTCAATTTAGTTCAACATGTTTAACCAACATATTTACTTGATTTGTTTTGTATATGAATTAGGGCCTTATACCTGCAATTGAGATGTTGTTCCCAACTTGTGAGCATAGGTATTGTGTGAAGCATATTTATAATAATTTCAAAATAGATCATAAGGGCTTGGAGTTGAAGGATGCACTGTGGAGATGTGCTGGAGCCACAACAATTAGGGAGTTTGAGAGAAGAATGCAGGAAATGAAGGATTTAGATGTCAAGGCATGGGAGTATCTTGCTGACATCAATCCTGCACAATGGTCTAAGTCTCACTTTAGTAGTAGAGCTTTGTGTGACTGTTTAGCTAATAACTTGAGTGAGTCTTTTAATGCCATGATCTTAGAAGCTAGGGATAAGCCAATTTTAGCAATGTTAGAGTGGATTAGAGTTAGGCTCATGACCAAACAATACAAAAAGATGAAAGGTATAGCAAAATACACTGGAAATGTTTGTCCTAATATTCAAGACAAATTAGAGAAGTTAAAACATGAATCCATACCTTTCAGTGCTACTCCAGCTGGCAGCTTCATGTATGAGGTTGATAATGGTCATGAGAGACATGTGGTTGATTTGGCTAAGAAAGCATGCAGCTGTAGGATTTAGGATTTGACAGGACTTCCTTGCAAACATGGGATCTTTGCTATTGTTAAGAATCTGGAGAGAGTGGAGGACTATGTGCATCCTTGTTACTTGAAAGAGACATTTGCTGAAATTTACAAAGAGATAATACAGCCAATGCCTGGCCAATCTGAGTGGGTTGAGACTAACCTACCTGCTCCTGTTGCTCCTCATGTGTATAAACCACCTGGCAGACCACCAAAGCAAAGAAAAAGAGATCCTAAAGAGCCAAGGAACCCTTATAGAGTTTCTAGGTTGAACAAGACAATCAAGTGTGGGAAGTGCAAGAAAGAAGGACATAATGCAAGAAGGTGCAAGGCAGGCATCACTGGTGAAACTCCATGGCAGAGAAGAGATAGACTTGCTAAATCACATGCTGTAAGTATTTCCATGCTTTGAAATATATTCATTTCCTCCTATGTGTATTTCATGTATATTTAACTTTTACAACCCTCTTTGTAGACACAAA
Source organism: Quercus variabilis (assembly GCA_030445155.1). Classification (NCBI taxonomy): domain Eukaryota; kingdom Viridiplantae; phylum Streptophyta; class Magnoliopsida; order Fagales; family Fagaceae; genus Quercus; species Quercus variabilis. The sequence goes on along the minus strand of CP129452.1, from coordinate 34,443,205 downwards.
GCAGTAAATCTACAAAAACAAAGCAAACTGCATCTCAACCACCAAGTACTAGCTCCCAGCCTGCATATACAGCTTTTGGTCAAACTGCATCTCAACCTGCACCAAACAATAGATCTGAGGCAGTAACTCAACCTCCAACAACTAGATCTAGAGCCAAGTAGTTCTCTTCATCCTCACAGCCGAGCTTCCATACCACTAGAGAGGCATGGGATTCTTTACCATCTCAAGTATCTTTGCTTTCTTCTATTTTGTTTATTTTTTTCCTCTTGCTATTGTTGGACCATCTTACTAATTGCTGGATTTTGGTTATGCAGCCAAGTGCATCTGTGAGCACTAGTGGTGTACCAAGTCAAGGAAGTGGTGATGCTGCTGCTAGGGGGTTTAAAGGCAAAACATGTGGTGTATCAAGGCCGACAAAGTTTCAACCAGTTGGTGGAAAGAGCAAGAAGGCAGCTGGCAATGGCACTAAAAGCATTAAATGATGGAAGATGTTAAAGTGGCAAACCACTTGTTTTGTTGTAGTTCCCACTTGTTTTGATGTAGTCCCCACACTTAATGTATGTCTGATGTCTAAAGTCAAAAACAATATTGGCAATTTTGGTGAAATGTGTATGTCTGATACAATAGTGGACTAGTAGTTGGGTTTTGGTTGGAAGATGGGTAAAGTCACAGGTTGTGCCAAAAACAATATTGACAATTTTGAATGCATGTGACACAAAGTCACAATGACTGTTCACTTTATTAAAAGTAGTTAATATGCATTGGTTGGATAAAGTATTTTGTTGTGTTGTGCTTGTTTTTGCTGTTGGTGGATTTACACAGAACTGTGTTTTGCTTTTGATGAATTTACACAGATGTGCATTGACATAATAAAGGAAATTATGTCTTTATGGATTTACACAGGTGTCTTGCTTTTGATGGATTTACACAGGTGTCTTGCTTTTGATGGATTTACAACAAAATTATGTCCACAATCTTTATATGCAAAATTATATGCACAATATTTATGTGCACAATTATGTGCACAGTCTTTGAGCTTTGTCTTTGAGCTTAACAGGAGTGATTTTTATGTGCACAATCTTTATATGACATAGCAAAATTATGTGCACAATTTTTATGACACAGGTATATGACACAACAGAGTTATTTATATAGGCCAAAACAAAGGGATTCTCAACTCCTTTTATATTATTGCACAATCTTTCCAACACAAAGTAAAATGTGAATTGACAAACCAAATGAGAATGCTTTATGGTAGGTTATTAATCATTGGCAAGTTCCAAGTTCCATTCCCATTATTAACATTTCCACATAACACTTTGTGCCAATATATATCAATCACAAAATGAAGTAAACCAAAAAATTATACTAAATAATATTTGCACAAAAACAACACTTTCCATTTCAGGTGATAGATACAATAGCATTTTAACATCCCAATCACATTTCAACATCCCCATTTCAAGGGATAGATACAATAACAATTCAATTACCTAATCATGGTAGATTAAGGTTCCTCACCCTTACATTGTTGTTCATTGAGGCAAAACACAACAACAACATTACAAAAAGAAAAAATAACCATGACAAAACTAGTGCAACCTTGTACAATCTCTCACTCTCTTTAACCCTCTTAAGTTTCTCCCTAGCTTCTACATAAAGCTCATGAGTTTCTCTTTCCCTTCGGTTAGATCTTTCTTCCATTTGCCTAGTTGTCATTTCTCTCTGATTTGCAAGCTGCAGTTCATTCTCAAGCATACTTATCCTTTTACGGTCACTCTTACAAGTTTCGTTATCCACCCACTGAAAGAAGCCACATTTGGGACCAACCTAATCATTACAATTATAACAATTAATTCCACAGTTCACAAAAAATCACAATTAATAATTCAATTCAATTCAAATACAACAATGTAATTGTTTCTTACATTAAATTGACTACAACCGAGGAATCTTCTTCCATAGTTACCAACTTTTCAACTTGTTCGTAGGGCACAATGCTCAATGGTACATAAATGACCATCTTCAGCACGGTAGAAACCACTAGTTGTAGAGCCATTGCTAGTTGATGAAGACATAGCAAAAATTTGTTACAAGCTTATAGACTAACGAATCTGTTACAAGCATTAGATATATTAGATATATAGCTGTACATGCATATGCAATAAGCATTAGATATATGGCTGGCAGCCAAGAAAGTGTATTAGAAAATTTGAAAGTAGTTGACATGTGAAGGAAAGCAATTAGCATGAGAGAGATGTATCGATAAATTAACTTAACAAAACCATACATAGATTAAATGGGTCCCTCACATTTGCATTGTGGTCCGTGGTCCCTCACATTTGCATTGTTCTCCACACACATACAGAGGTTGTATATAAACAACAAAAATCAAACAAGTTATAAAAATATAATCAAAGAAAGTGGCTTTATATAAACAACAACTCAACAACTTCATATTGGCTGTATATAAACAACAACTCAACAACTTCATATTGTGATTAAATTAGCAACTAGTTACATAACTACTATTATAATCTTTCATGAAACAAAAGTAAGGAGAAAAAACCCAATTCGAAGAAACATGGAATCAAGAATAGTTTAAGAAACTCAAATTCAAAGAAAGAATAAAAAACCAGAAAAAGCATTAAAAAACCCAATTTCAAACCCTAGGTTTCAAAAATTAAAAACTAAAGAGGGTTTTGATCTACCTGCTGATGCTAAACAGAGGACCATGCAAGCTCAAAACCCAAGTTCAATAACCCACGGTGGCACCCAAGCGCATGCACGATCAAAACCCACCCACAATCAAAACCCAGTTCCATTGGAAAGTTTGCGAATCGAAGCCCATTGCTGAACAGAGGAGCAACTGTTAGCAACTTGCTTCCTCGGCTTGGATCTGAAATTTAGAGTTTCAAATGATGCTTGTTGTAGGAGTGAGTAAGTTTTGAGAGTTTTGGTGAGCAAGCCGAATGGAGTTTTGGGAGTGAGAGTGAGTTTTGAGAGTGTTTGATCTGAGTGGGAGTGAGTTTTTTGCTTATTTTTGTGTTAGAGTAACGGAGAGTGAAGAGGTGGGTTACGGCTGGGTAACGGTGACAAGCACAGGTGGGCAAAGTGTCAAACTTTGAACCACAGGTAGGCACATAGAAATCGGGCCAAACTACAGGTGGGCAAATTGTAATTATCCCAATGATTTTCTGTTTGGATGCTGAGAAAGTGATGAGAATATTCTAGAATAATTTTACTTAATTTTATATTTTTAATTTTTAATTTTTTAAACACGTTGTAATTTAATATATTTGATATTTCAACAAATTCTTAATTTTATTTTTTATTCCATGTGGCATTACACATGTCATTTAATGTGGCATAAAAATGATTTTTTATTTAGGTCATCAATCACATCAGCATTTTTCATCCATCGTTTAATGGCAATAACTATTTTAACACAATACTAAAAAGTTAATAACCAAATTGACACATTTGAAAGGTTAGGAACCAAATTGACATGTGGTGTATAGGTTAGGGACTAAATATGTAGTTTACCCTTATTTTTATATATTTTTTTCAACCTTTTTTGCCTTAGTCTATGTTCATTTATTTTGACTAAAATGCAAAATCAACATTTTAAGTTTTACAAGAATTTATTTCAATATTTTATTTTTACTTCCATTCATTTTTAGTATTCTAAATTTCAAGTTTATTCAATTAAGGTTCCTTTTATTAATTTCTCTTCTTCTTTTTTAATATGAAAATATTTTTCAATCATTAATTGGATTTTTTAATTAAAAATTTTGAAAAAAAAAATTGAAAATTTGGCCAATTAACCATAACATTTCACAAAAGTTGATGAAATTTTGAATAAACTTGAAATTTAGAAAACAGAAATACAAAAGCAAAGTTAAATAACTAAAATGAATTTTGGTAAAACATATATAAATGGTAAGTTTTGCATTTTAGTCATTTATTTTCATTATTCTCCTTAGTGCATAGATAAAATAAAGGGAAAATTACAGTAAACTCATCTGTGGTTTGCCCATTTTCACTTTGCTTACCCGCAGTTTAAAACTTAACACTTTGCCCACCTGAGGTTACTTCCATTAGGGCTCTATTACCCACCTTTGTTAAAAAGAAAGTTAAATATGTATTTTTGCACCATTTTTATGTCTCTCTCCTCCCAAAACATAAAACACATAAAAATTCAAGAGAAAACAAGATCAAAATGTGCTATTGGTAAAAACTATTATGCAATTTCTTAGAACTTCAACTAGTATTTGAACTTATCATCTCAACCACAAAACAAACTAATTATATACCTGAAAGCATGATAAAGCTGTATGAGAAAAATTGGATAAAAATTAAAACTCCTAATCTAATTCAACATCATTCAAATAAATCAAATCAAATCTCCTACTCCTTATGTCCAAAAACTAGAAACCCAGAAAAGTTGAAAACCCAAGAAAGTTCAAACAACAAAAATTAAAACTCCTTATGCCAACAAAAATTGAAAACCTAGAAAAGTTCAAAAACTAGAAACCTAAAACTAGCACTACAAACACCATTAGAACCCACAACTACCACTAGCACATCCACAGTCCACAACCACTGCCTCAAAAGTTCCCCAATTTTCCCCAAATTTTTCCAAGCAAAACAACACCCAATTGCCCGAACATAAGGTCGTTGATTTCACGGCATTGATGGTGACCTCGATGGAGCAGCCGTTGAAGGATCAAGAGTCGTTGTTGGAGTGTAAGCAAAGGGATTTCTACAGCGTTTTGGTGGTGTTAACGAAGCGAGAAGAGGAGCGGTTACGAGTCAAGTCGCAGCAGAGGAAAGATGGGCTCGTCACAAAGAATCGGCTGATGGATTTGGAGGAAACTCAGTACGGCGTTGATGAGTTTTACCACCAACGGCGATGGTGACCTCGACTTCAAAACGTTGAGATAGTGCTTTTTGAATTTTAGCATGAGAGATGAGAGATATATTTTCCTTTAGTGTGTTACAGAGACATTTTGTGCTTGGGTTATGGGGTTTAGTGTGTTACAGAGATATTAAAAAAGATCCCAATGTAGACCTTTTTTAAAGGTTCATCATAAACAATCCTATCTTTCTTGCCTTCTTCCTTTCTTGATTATTTTTCAAAGGAAATTCAACAAAGGACTAGTAGTTTGCATAGAGACACAAAACCCCATAACCCAAGCTCTTTCAAAAAAAAAAAAAAATCAAACCCTAACTTTTTGATTTGTGTTATGTTATGTTTTAGTGGTAAAAGTTATTTTTTAACGGAAAAGCTAAAGGTGGGTAACAGAGACCAAACGGAGCTAAACACAAGTGGGCAAAATGTAAAGTTTTAAACCACAGGTAGGCAAAATAAAAACGGGTCAAACCACAGGTAGGTTTATTGTAATTTCCCCTAAAATAAAAATTGTTTGACATTAACTATCATGATTTATAAATTAGAAAATAATATTAGTAATGGATTTAATAAAAGTAATGTTCCAATCACAACAGATGATGCCAACCATTATGAAATGGAACAAGATTCTTTGAATTAAAATGAAGAGAGTCCATCTAATTATTAAGATTTTAATTTATAGAAAATGAAGGAGATATAGAAAGGTCTTAGTTGATATGGCTTGTTGTGATTAGTGCATGATAAAATTGATGGTAGTAAAGGTCCTAGATGAAAGTGATGTTAAAATCACAATATGCGATGTTAGTGGTTGAAGCTGATTTACGGTTAAGAATTTATTTCTTAGATATAACACTATATAGAGTGCTATGTCATTTAAAATTTCAAATGACATGGTATTGAATACACTTTTTGAATTTCATTATTTAATCTAAACCCTAAAATATATCCATTTCAAATGGATAAAATCCTAATTTAAAATATCACATCACTTTTCACAATATTCTGACTCTAAGGTGAAAATCTTTGATTATCATAACATTGACTACTTTAGCATATCTTTATTATTCACCAATCACAACCTGCCCAACTCACCACTTTAATAGTTGCGAAAATAGTTATAAACTTTTATTTTGTTTCTTAGCTTGTTGGAAAAATATTCTCACTAGCATAACATTAATAAAACTAGTTTGAATAATAATTTAATGTAAAAGTTAAATAGGTTTCATGAAAAAAAAAATGTAAAAGTTAAATGAAATAAGTGGAGTCTTTTGCATCTCTTCTTAATATGTTACAAGATTTTAGACATTGCACTATAAGTCAGCTGACTTTCTTTTTTTTCTTTTTTTCTTTTTTTCTTTTTTTTCTTTCGGCTACTTAAATGAATTCATTTAATTTTTTTTTTTTTAAAAATGGAAGAACCCAAACCAACTATGCACCCCAAAGAGGATATAACCCAAGAGGAATAACTGAGACAAAGAAGAACCACAAAAATAGAAAATTATCTTACAAACAATCTTATAAGACCATTCTTAGTATGTAGGACACATGCATACTATGAGAGTGATCTCATGAGATTTTCTAATGGGATACCACCTCCCCAAGAAGAGTACAAACAACGAACGAAAAGGTGCACAACCATATTCGCTTTCGTATGTGCAGATGCCCCCTTTTGGTTTTCTCTCCTTTAACGATGAGATCTCTTAGGTTTCGTTGCACATTGGGTCCTTAGTGACGTGACTCTTGTGTCATTGTGTCTTTAGGGTAAGGCGTGTGTATGTGTGAGTCCCTTTTTCTTATTTTTATTTTAGGAGTCCCTACCAATCTATGGTTTTATATTATGCGTGATTGGTCACCTAGATATCTAATTTATTTTAAGTTGCCTAATTAACTAAACCAAATTTTAAAGGTTCATTAATTACAGTAAACCAAAAGTCTTTAAACAAAAGATCTTAGACTCGAAAGTTTGGTTATGTGTAAGAAAGGTGTTAGGCATCCCACAACCCCTTTCCGAAGATAGTAGCTCATTTTAATTTATTTCAACATTTACTTTTTATGAAGAAATAGAATACTTGGCTTTTTTTTTTTTTTTTTGAAAAAGGCTTTTACAAACAAAATACATATATACTGTATACACATGTGGGTAAATATTTATGTATAGCTAGCATGTGAATATTAACTCCAACAAAATATAGACAATCAAAACATGTAAGATATATACATAAGTACCATGTGAGGAAGAGAGCATACAAGTATACTTTACAATAGCATATGAGTATTTATTTATTATATAGCTAGCATGTTAATACTATGTGCTAACAAAAACAAAAAAACAAAAAAAAAATTATAAAAAAACAAAAACAAAAACAAAAACAAAACAAACAAAAAAACAAACAAACACAACGTAATAAAAGTAAGGGTTGGAAGAATAACACCTTGATGTCATCCACCATTTTCCATTTTTTATCATGCAAAAAGATGACAAAAGAAAACTTATTAGTGCCAAGAAGTATAAGGGAAAATGTAAGCTTACAGTATGTTCAAAAACTCAAGAGGAAGAACCTTGAACACAAATCCACAAACTATAATTATTCTTAGAATAACTTGAAAATAAAAGTTACCAAATTAACGTTTTGTTTTTGTTTTTTTTTTTTTTTTTTTTTTTGGGTGGGGGGGGGGGGGGGAATGCTAAAAGGACAGATTTTCAGCTTTTTAAAAAAAGTTTTGAAAACAGTTTTTTATAAAAGAAAGTTTTGAAAATAGTTTTTCCTTTTATTAAAAATAGATTTTGAAAAAAGTTTTTATATTATTTTGAAAACCGATTTTTTTGATTTTGAAAAACAGTTTTTAGAAAACAGTTTTTATATTATTTTGAAAACAGATTTATAAAACTGTTTTTTTTTTTTTATGAAAACAGATTTTTTTTTAAATAGTTTTTTTAAATGAAAAAAAAAAAAAAGCTTTAAAAAAAAGTTTTATATAATAAAAAACAATTTTACATTAAAAAGTTTTGAAAAACCAATTTTTTTTGTTAAAAAAAAATTTGGATCCCCCCTTTAAATAATTTTTTTTTTTTTTTGAAAACCTTCTTCTTCTAAAGATAGAGCAAAGAAAAAGGTTTTTATTTTGAAAACAAAAGACATTTTAAAAATATCCTTTTTTGAAAATGATTTTATTTTAGAGAAAGAGGTGGGAAAAGATTTAAAAAGAAATATTTTATACTTAGAATAGGGTGTAGGTGAAATTTTTTACCCAATGATATTTATTTTATGGCACATTATTAACGAGAAATGTAAAGGGATAACAAAAATAAAGTGTAGAAAAATAAATTGCTTGAAAAATAAAGAGGTTGAAATTTAAATGACATAAAAGCAAAGAACTTGGAATTTAAAAGACATAAAAGTAAAAAGCTTGGAATATTGTAAAAATTGATTAGAAAGGTTTTTTTTTTTTTTTTCTTCTTCTTAAATAGATTTTAATCTCTTTCAAGCCTTATGAATTTTTCATTATAAATAAATGGGAGTTCTAAGCCATCACTATTCTTTTGAGACATACCCATATTGTGCTTTAATGGAGGTTTAAAAACCATTTAAGAGAGAGTAGAAAATCATTTTTTTTAGGTGTCTAGATATATGTGTGTGTGTGTGTGTGCACGCATGTGCACACGCGTAATTGGGGAGAGGGGATATGCAAGAAATTAAAAGGGGATGGGGATTGCTAGAAAGTAAATGAGATGACATAAAATTAAAAGAGGATGGGGATTGCTTGAAAGTAAATGGGATGACATGAAATTAAAAAGCAATAAGAAAATCCCTAGATGCCTTGGTGGGATGGGATTTCTTCCCCCTAAGGGTACTTCCCATACATAGCTTAGGAAATGGTCCAATACCCATCTAGGGATACCAACACAATAAGAAAAATAACCAACAACAATATGAACATTGAAATAAAGGGTTAGATATATACACAATATGTACAAGAACATAGTAAAAAAGAGCAACTACGAACAACAAGTAAAGTAAAAAAAAAAGATTTACATATATATATGTATATATGAAATGATGATTACAATAGTAAAAGGGGTGGGATGGGTTTAGTTATTAAGAAACTAATCCATCCCAATAGCTTTACCCACAAAGATTACAAAAAAGAAAGGGACAAGGCTTTTTTGTGTAGGGTTTCCTCTAGAGAGAGAGAGAGAGAGAGAACTTTTATTTTTGAATTTCTAAAGGGATTTTTTCAGATTTTTCTTACTTCTTCTGACCTTCCTCACTTTTTTCTCACTATTTCTCTATTTTTCACTCAAAAAAACTTCCTATTATTTACAAAAATGAGGGGGCATTTATAGGGAGAGGTGGAAAATTAAGGGCTAACATTAGTGTATCAGGATACACTAGTGCTAGCTGCCCATAGCAAGGGGCGGCCAGCATTGGTGTATCCTGATACACCAATGCTAGCCTCCCACTTTTGCCACGTCCACAACCCTTTTTGTCCTTTTTTGATTTGTGGCCCGATCTTTGTGCGGCTGTCTGGAGGCCTTTCCAAGCTCTTTTTTTCTTCAAATTTTATATGCGCAGGAAGCACTGGATGTCTAGTTTCCAAAGGTCCTCACCTTGTTTGATTTGGAGCTATGGTCGTCGAGATATCGCGCTCGGAAGGAAGGTGACGCAAAGCTGAAAAATCCTGGACGTTTTTCTTGAAAAATTCATATCTCCCAATCCAAAGCAAATATTGTCAAGCCATTTTGGTGAAAATTGGCTAACACCTGGTTCTTCAAGATGATTCAAACCGCTCTTTCTATTTCTTGCCCAATCGGTACAATTTATTGGGCAAAGTCAAGTAAAAACTACCAGTTTTCCTGAAAAATACATTGAAGATTTTATTAGGGTTTCAATATTTTTGTGATATTTCATCCCTTTCATACCCGATTTTGGCCTATACACTATCGTTTCGAAGGGAAAAATGTGCCTTAAGAGACAGTCCAAAATCCAGCACGATCCAACAGTTGGATCAAAAAGTCAACTTTTTGGCCATACCTAGTTAGGGTTTTGGTCTTAAATGTTGTAAAATGAATTTTTCAAATGTTGTGATTTTTTGATTCACTTTTCAAACAAGTTGTATCTATTTATACCCTTTTTGGCTTTGAAATTCATGATTTTGCATCTTTTTTTAATTACTTAAATTTTTTTGATTTTTTGGTCTTTGTTTTAACACCTGAATCGAGGCCGAACAAAATACGGTATTGACATTATATACTAGAGATAACCCAAAAGTTTTCAAAGAAGACCACCATAGACTTGATTTTTTTTAATCCCAAACATAAATGATAGTCTTGTTAGATTGGTGACCACATAAGTAAAGTATTATGTTTGCATAAATAGTTTTATTTTTATAGAGTCCTTATATTTATAGACCTCCTGACAATGCGCATGTCCATAACTAAATGAATATATCATATCCAAATGATGTATTGTATGGACCTAGTATGTCATCCCAACCTCGAGATGTAGGCCCCGTGCAACAACGTGTTTAGCCTGTCCTAGTCCACAAGCTGAGCCAAGAGTGGCCTACCGAATCTTCGGCCCATGTACCCTAAGAGTTTGTTGTGAAATAGGAATAATGCCTTAGGGTAATTTGCCCACCGAGCAGTAACTGGTGTCAGGCACAAGTTACCTGGAAGTCACATCAACAATAGGCAGTGGGTCCTATCTGATCAAGAATATGGGGTAGAAGGACCCATTGACATGGGAAAACCCCCTCATTATAACAACCCCACTAAGGGAAGGCTATAAAGAGTAATAGAGGAATAAATGTAGACACTGCATTTTGTACCCCTTAAGACTCGGACCTCTATTCCCCAATGATACATACGTAGGCACAAACCTGCGTACACAGCTAGGGTTCCAGAGAGTTATGAAAGGCAAGTTTTCTGCATTAAAGCTAAGGTTTGGAATAAATCTCACATCATCTAAGAGCCATTCCAAACCCCTATTTTTTAACTGTATAAAGTCTTACATGATATATTTCAAAGAGTAGATAGAGAAATCCTAAGAGAAAACACAAGATTCATTAGAAATAGTAAATCAAAGAGAGTTTTTTATAAAACATCCTCAAGTCAATATTTTCTGATTAAGGCCTTTTCTGGCCTTGATCTTTGAGTTTTAAGATTACTAATCACTTCCTTGTCTGGTTATGAATAGATTTGACTGAAGGAAATGGTCAAAATCAAGCCTAGGAGCTTTTGTTTTGAGATATTGAATTCTAAGCTTTTCTTTTCTTTTCTTTATTTTAATTCTATTTTAATATGTTTTTTGCTTTGTTTGTATCTTAATATGTTTGGTTAGCCTAGGGTTTAGTAGTTTCTATGTTTTAAAGCATGTTAGGTTGTTAGTTTCTTTAGTTTTAGTTTCCGCTCTGTTTTTTGTCTTAAGTTTTTGGGTTAGGGTCCTTAGGGCATGTCTATGCATGCAGGCTTGAAATATGCGTATGCATACAACTAGCCCACATATGCAAGTTTATGTATGTGCACGCATACTTCAACCTAGAAACCCTAATTTGAGTTTTTTTTGCTTCTGTTTCTTTGTTTCTTTTACATCATATGCCTCTATTTTGTCTTGTTTTTATGTTCCTGAGTTGTTGTTTCTCTATTTATTTATTTGTTTGTCCTTCACATGATTAGAGTAGGGTCTCTTATGTTTTCTTTATTTTACCATGAACATGCATATGATATGTCCATTCATTGATGCATAGGTGCTGTGAAGCAGTAAGATAAGTAAGGTAAGTCATGCATTCACATGAACATGCATTTGTTTGTTATAGGAGCTTTATCCTCTTTTGATGGATATGTATATGCAAGGTTACATGCCATGATTTGAATAGGTTAATATGTTTGATTACTGCCATGTTTGGTTTCTGCCATGATTTGTCTACTGCCTTGGATGTAATGAGATAGGAACATGCTAGGGTTATGATGATATGATGCCATAATAGATGTATGTTAGGGTTTTGGGATGATTGATGTCATGTTGTATGCTTAGATGTATGCTAGTGTGTGTGTGAGTTAGAATACAGTGTTGAATATTTAATAGGATTACGGCATAAGACACAATGACTAGAAGCCAACCCATGGGTCGGGCGGTTTTGGATGCCTAACACCTTCCCAAAACTATACCTAAACTCTGAGGCATACTCCCCCTTTCCTAAGGAGGAAGCCGCTGTGCTCACAATAGGGATTAGGGCTTGGAAAAAATTGGGGAGCGAAATACAAGTGAAGTAAGGCAACACCCATCTCAGGAACAAAGAGATCCTACTTGGATCCTAGGGAAAGGGGGCAGTTGCGTGATTGTAACCTCGGCTAAGCCATGAAAAAGGAGGTTAAGGGCCAAAATAACATATCTATTATACCAGTAGAGGGGGAAACCACTTCTTGGACTTCCCATCGAGGGAGAAACCCAACTTAGAACACAAATAAATTGAGGGTCTGAGCCCAAAAACCCATGGTGATTGACTTTGGGCCACTACATGTATCTTTTCACATAATTTTTTTTTTTTTTTTTTGAAATTTATGAAAAGAAAACATAAAATATATATAACTATAAATAAATTTATTTAGATATCAAAAATATAATTTCATTAAAATTTTCGAAAATTTGATTGCTTAGCCTAACAAATATTGTTTCTTTTAGTTGAATTGAGTTAATTTATCCAATTCATTGAGTAATATAATGAATTCGTCTTTATATATGTAGGTTGAAACTATAAAATACTTTCACTGTTTAAGAGGTTTCAAAAAGCACATTTTATTACTTTATGCTTCAATTTTTTTTTTTTAATTTCTTCTCAAAAAAAGTAATATTTTTTAATTCTTATTATTATAATTTTATCCATAAAGTTTCTTTTTGGTTACAAATATTTTTAAGTGGATTAGTTGATTCTACCAAAAAACAAAAAAAAAAAAAAGCTGATTAAACATATTATTAATTGAAAAAAAAAAGTTAGTAATACTCAAAATACAAAAATAATAATAATAATAATAATTTTTTTCCTATCTAAAATACCCCAATTTAATTAGACCCCAAAATGCACGGAGCTGTCCATTTCCATGCTTTCAAATTGTTCGTGTTAATACCGCAAAAACAACAAATTCTTTATTGAAATATTTTGATCCTAATATTTTTATCTTTTGTTTGCAAAGAAAAGTTTTTTTTTTTTTTTTTCTATTGTGAATATATCGATATATATCTATTTCTTACTTCTTTTCAAAATAACAATGACAGAGGTGTGAATGGGTCCGGATCCAATTCGACCTTGTCCAATTGCAAAATTTCTAATTTCCCATCCTATCATATGTTTAAAAACTAACACAACCCAACCTATATAGGTCAAGTCTGAGTTGGGTTTGGTCGGTAAGTTGCACATATATGTTTATTGTCTTATAAAAAGCTAGGCTATCGTCAATTATTTAATCACTCTTTTTAATAAATTATTACATCGCTTAAATTATATTCTTAAATTTTCAAATTCATCAAAATTAATTCTCAAAATACCAAAATTAATTAAACTAAAAATATTTATAAAAAATATTAAAAAAATTTATTAAAAAAAAAACTTATATGCATAGTGAATTGATTGGGTCCGATGGGTTACAAAAATTAAGCCCAAACCCAACTCAAAAAAAAAAAAAAAAAAAAAAAAAAAGGGCGTAAATACACTTTTAGTCCCTATATTTTGACGTTTTTTCATTTTAGTCCCTACATTTTATTTTTTCCACTTTTAGTCCCTAAACCAATTAACGCGTTCCATTTTAGTCATTTCCGTTAGTCAACCGACGGAAATAGCTGAGGTGGCAGCCGGAGCAATTAAAATATTATAAAAATGCCACATCACCCATGACACATCAGCATATATATTTAAAAAATTAATTTATTAATTTTAACAAAATTTAAAAACATAAAAACAAAATTTAAAACATAAAAATAAGTCAGAAAATCAAACTAAGAACACAAACTCAAAATTAAACTCATTGAATCAAATTAAACCCAACACATCCATCAATCAACCCACAACCCAGAAAATCAATTACCTCTTCTCTCACTCTTCTTTCTTCTTTATTCTTTCTTGGACTCTCTCTCGATTTTTTGGCAGTGGATTGGAGGGGCTGTGGATCAGTGGTGCGTCTTGTGATTTGGGTGTAGTGGGTTAAGATTTTGGCCAGTCGTGGGTTTGCTCGCCGTGGGTCAGTCGTGGGTTTTGTTTGCTCGTCGTGGGTCAGTGGTGCTCGTCGTTTGCTCGTCGTGGGTCAGTCGTGGGTTTACTCACCGTGGATCGTCGTTTGCTCGCTGTGGGTCAAGCGTGGGTTTGCTCGCCGTGGGTGTATTGTGGGTTTGCTTGCCGTGGGTCTGGGTTTGCTCGTCGTGGGTCTGTCGTGGGTATGGGTTTTGTTTGCTGTGGGTTAGCTCACCGTCACCATTAGCCCCAACTCCACTTGCCTTGCTTCTTGTGTTGAGTATGAAGTTCATGGAATTTTGATGCTGGGATTTAAAAAAAAAAAAAAAGGAAAATTGGGTTTGATTTGTGTTTCAGCTTGGTGGGTTTTCTTTATGGGTGTCATTTATCGATTCAGTTGTTAGATTCGCAGTGTAATTATTTTGTGCTCTATTGGGATTCTCTAAAGAATCAAGCATGATGTGCGAAATGTTTAATTTTTGTTGGAATGTTGGTTTGCTCGTATAGATCTGTGTTGTGGGCTGATGATGGATGTTCTTGTGTTTAATTTGATTCAATGTTCTTGGGTTTAATTTGATTCAATGGGTTTAATTTTGAATTTGTGTTCTTGGTTTGATTTTCTGACTTATTTTTATGTTTTAAATTTTGTTTTTATGTTTTTAAATTTTGTTAAAATTAATTTTTTAAATTTATATACTAATGTGTCATGGGTGATATGGCATTTTTATAATATTTTAATTGCTCCAGCTGCCACCTCAGTTATTTCCGTCGGTTGATTGACGGAAATGACTAAAATGGAATGCGTTAATTGGTTTTAGAGACTAAAAGTGAAAAAAAATAAGATGTAGGGACTAAAATAAAAAAACGTCAAAATGTAGGGACTAAAAGTGTATTTACGCAAAAAAAAAAAAAATGGTTGGTTTTGTTAGATTAATGAGTTTAATGCACGCTCCAATGACCAGATAAAACTAAACAATTAAGTTTATTTTTGAATAAAAAATTCCCCCAAAAAAAAAAATGCACCTCATGGTCCTCATCCAAATTTTGCACAGTGATGCTGCCGACACCGCAGAGAAACACGGTCCACACGTTGCGTCCGCCATTCGGGGTACTCGCGTCATTCCATTCAAATGGCGGGGGTACTTTTGCCATTCCCACAAATTCAACGTCAGTCTTCACTCATTATAATAAATGACTGCCTCCTAGTGGCTAATCCTAAAGGACTCACAGGCTCATAGTCTCACACTTGGTTGCCAAGAAAGAGCAAAAGAGCTGAGTTAACAGAAAAGAATGGGAGGAGTTAGCGCAAAGAGGGGTACCTCACTAGCGCTCCTAGTGATGACCATAATCATTCTGCTCAAAACAAGTTCTTCAAGTGCTGCTGCCACTACTACTGCTACTGCACTGTACAACAACAACACAGCCGGCGGCCTCATCGCAGATGACTTGGACTCGAAGTTTTCGATGGATTCGAATGTTAGGCAAATGCTCGCTCAGCATCGGATAGATGTCTCTAAAGTCGCTACCGGAGGTTTTTGTTCGCGTCACCCCTATTACCCCTGCACTCCCAAGGCAAACTTCAAAGGGCGCTCAGAACATTGTGACGTCATTTACTTCCCCCGCGACTGCCCTCATTAAGTACATGTGCAAACGTTAGTGTTTATATAATCATGAAAATAAAATAAAACAAGTCTGGTTTTTTTTATAGTTCAATAATGTTGTTTTGTTTTGTCATGTGAAATTGATAATTAGTAAAGAAGCTCTTTTGTATATATATAGATACATTCTTTTCTGTCTTTATGTTATTTTCATATACGGTTGGTCTTCCAAATTTTAGTCTTATGTTTTTACTTTTTAGTGGCTGATGTTTCAAAAATAAGTAATTTTAGTCTCTAAATTTTAAAAAATAATAATAATAATAATAAACTCTATTGTTCATTCGGTTTAATTCCATTAATTTTCTTGTGTATAATGTGACTAACTGCATAGGTGAACTAATTTTCAATGAGGTAACATGTATTCTTTTATATCAAAAATACACATTAGCTTTGCCGAACCTAAACGCATATTTAGAGGGCGTTTGGTGTCGATATTTTTATCCCTCAAAACCCAAATTTCATGGGCCCCACATATACTCATGTTTGGTTTAGTTTTTATTCTCATTTCTCATAATTGATGATGATTATTAGTTCAATTGGTAAAATATCTTATAGTTGATATGAAATCTTAGTAGATCTTAATCTTGCTTCACTTCATTAACACTCTCTGTCTCTCTCACCTGTCATTCTCCTCCACCTTTTCTTTCTTTCTTTCTGTTTTCTTTTTCTTTCTTTTTGGCCTTTCTCATCCCAAATTACAAATCCGTTTCTTGGTGGGTTTGGGGCCGGGTTGTTTATGGTGGTAGAGAGATTGAGCCATAGAGGCAGAAAATTATGAAGAAAAAGAGGCAGCAGCTGACCAACAACTCCTCCCTCTCTCTTTCTTTCTTCAAATATGACCAACCTTACCATTTCAACATTTCGTCTTTTCGATTTTCGATTATTATTATTTACTCGTGAACATGCTAAACTTATTCTTTTTAAACAGGTAGGTTATCAAATATTACTAGATCCTGAGATAGAAGTTGATGCATTTCTCTCAATCTTATGGCTTTAGAGATAGAAGTTGATGCTAAAGTTGTTTTGGAATGGATGACGAATGAATATAGCTATAATCTTAATCAATCTCCCCTTATTATGGATTGCAGGACTCTCATCAATCAATTGCCTCAAGTTAAGGATAATGTACTGTTTCCGTGAAGCAAATAGGTGTGTGGATGCGTTAACCCGGAAAGGCCCAATTATTCAACAAGACTTTGTTGTTTATGATAGTCTGCCTGTGGACATTTTTATGCTTTTGTATTATAAGTTATAACCAAATTGGCATGTATTATGAGAGGATTCGTCCTCAAACAGCTGGTTTTCTTGAGCAGTGCTTAATATTATTCTCTTATTTACCCAAAAAAAAGAAGAAGAGAAGTTCACATCTTAGCTATTATTATTATTATTATTATTATTATTATTATGCCGAACGTCTAGTGGTTAAGGTTAAATGCTTCGTTAAAGAGTCCAAATTTGGTAAGAATAGGGTATAAAACTTATGTTTTATATCATCCAATAAGAGATTGTCACATCAACTTTTTATTTAAAAACTCAATCCATCCTATCAAATATAATAACATCTTAATAAACTCACAATTAAGTTTGATTTTACTACCGCGCACCCTTGGTGC
Organism: Quercus variabilis; assembly: GCA_030445155.1. Taxonomy (NCBI): domain Eukaryota; kingdom Viridiplantae; phylum Streptophyta; class Magnoliopsida; order Fagales; family Fagaceae; genus Quercus; species Quercus variabilis. Next base: position 34,425,797 of record CP129452.1, on the reverse strand, counting down.
GGTGATCACTTTACAAATATAAATGCTTGTGGGGTGTGAGGGGCAAGGGCCGGGGTTCAAGTTTTTAAGAAAGAGCTTTACACACATATACACTTAGATTAGGTTAGAGTAGAAATTTTATCTTGTATAAAAAAAAAAAAAAAAACAATTAAGTTTGATTTTCAAATGGATATTAAAATTAATTAAGTGTAGTTGTGCCTAATAATATGTACTATAATGATGTGGCATATCCATTATAATTATAATGAATATATGCGTACAACCTAATGAATCATTAACAATTTTTTTTTTATTATATAAAAGAATGCGTATTATAGCTAATAATTGAACATTTATTCATCTTTAACTTATGTCCTTATAACACTTGTTAACAAGCACCATTATTATTAATTTTTTTGAGAATCGGTACCATTATTATTTATAAATTTGGTCTATCCTCCACAGCTCACAATAATGTTGTTGGATGCGTGGGAGGAGGGAGGCACCACAGGTTCAAGCCTTAGGGGGAGCATTTGGCAGATTGTTAGTGGTAAGTATAAAAATTGGGTTAGTGGTAGACTCATATGAGAACCAATGAAAGTTTGCCAACTCAACAAGAATTAAAAAAAGTTGTTAAATTTTTTGTGTAAGTAGCATTACTCAAGTATTATGCAGGGCAGATTAGGATTTCTAAGATTTCATTATATCATGGTAGCCAATTTGTTGTTGTGGACCTATGGCATATCGTCCTCCTTGAAAAAAGTTTCTCTCCAAACTAACCCTTCAAACTCAATCTATATCTTTTTATTAGATGTGAATTTAAAAAATGTAATTGTTGGATTGCATGTTTTTATCAAGAAGATAAAAAGATCAATAGAAGATCAAAGATTAATAGCTATATCGTCAATTAAATGTTTAAATTTCAAGTTTTTTGGTATAAAATTATGCATAAAAAATAAATTTATTAATCGAATAATAAATAACATCCCATTTGAACAACATTTGATATGCGTGTTAAGAATATAAAGAAGATGCAATTTAGCGATTAGATTTTTAAAATTCATATCTAACGAAAAGATATAAGAGAAGTTTGAAGGAACTTATCTGTCTTCCCCCATCTTTATTAGCAAGTGGGCTAAAATCTTTGCCTAGATTTTTAGTTTTTAGGGGCTGAATTTGTTGCCTTTTACATGGAAGGAAAGGAATTATAAAGCACGAATATTATAACAAAGAAGAGAACAAGAAAAAAGAACTGCTCAAAGAAAAGAAGGTCGCAGAGAGGCAAGTGAAGAAAAGCTGATATAAAAGAAAAACAAAGATACAGTTGTATGGCCTTTGTCTTTGTAGTTAAACTACTTGTAGTTTAGTTTGGTTTTCAAATTCAATCTGAACTACTAATTTATTCTGTCAAAAATTAATATTTTTTTTAGTACAAATTTTGTAGTAGACCCACTAACTCCTAACCTCAAGTTTATTATTGATAATTACGTGCAGCTCACATGGTTTCGTAATGTAGCTGCTTCCGCATACTTTGGTAGTTTTCATTTAGTTTCTCAGCCCTGCTATGTATATAAAACAGAGTGATTTGTTTGTAAAATTAATTACTTTTGATCAATGAGAATTGATAAGCCAAAAAATTCCTGCCGTCCAAAGAAACCGTTGGACGACCAAAGCTCCATAAATGAACATTTATGGCATGATCCGTTATGCATAGACAATCATAAAGATATGACCACTATCGGGCGGCATTTTCTTTTCTTTTTTTGGTTGCCAATATGATATTTGCGAAGTCAAGACCGAGACTCGACTTTGGGCTTAGAATATAGCCCAAAGGCTATTGATGAAGTGAGGAAGGCCCTTTTTGCTCAAGGTCTGGGTTACATCCAACAAAGATTATAATAAGACCTCAAAAATAACTCCTACAAAGATAAGCTAGCACAAAAGATGGCTTACCACAATAAGTGCTTAAATAATAGTCCAGCGGTAAACAAGAAAAGCGTCTAGCGGTAGATGTTTGGAAAATTAATAAATATATTTGCATAGTAAAAATTATGCATTTCTTCCATAGTTAGTTAATATAAAAGTGGGCCCATTATAACAAGTACACGAGGAAAAATTGTCCAGCAATGAATATGACAGACCTCCAGCGGTAATGTCTGATAAGTTAATAAATGTGTTTACATGATAAAAATCATATATTTTCTTCATTATTATGAAGTCAACATGAGGGAAAACTTTCATAGTACCCAAGACATTATGACCTTCATTATAATAGTAATAAACAAGGATTAAAGGCTTCATAATTACAAATAAAAGAGGAAAATTTAGGATGGAATGAAGGGAAAAAAAGACTCCCAGCTTAGTGTAGCAAATATTAACCAAGGTTCTTATGCCCATGATGGAATATATGGAAGGATGTATGGTAAATGATGGAAACTACTCTTACATGAGTGGCTGAGCAAATATATGGTGATGTGGGAATAAAATGGTAAAGGTACTTGGCTATTTTTTGCCATGGTGAAAAGAGACTGATTGTAGTTAATCATGAGACCTTTATGGTACTGGGTTTTGTTAGAAAATAGAAGGAATGTTTGTGACTTGATGAGTATGGGCCTTTATGACCTAAAAAATGAACTTATTTCCGAACTAAGGATTGAAAATAACAAGATTGATAGAGATTTTAAAAGGATTTCGTCCCCCCTGATGAGTAAATGGTTCTTTCCTTTTATAGTGAAGCTTAGGGAGCAATTAGCAAAAGACAAAAACATAGGTTCTGATTAGCAAGGGAATTTTCAGAATATCCATCATGAGATTTGGCCAAAAATGGTATGAACTCCTTTTTGAGTGTTTGTCTCCTTTGAGTAATGTCAAATGGAGTTGAAATTCAGAGTATCTAACCTAAGATTTGGCCAAAAATGGAGTGATTTGCTTTTGGGTATTTTATCTTCTTTGGGTAATGTCATTAAGTGCTAGGATTTGGAGATTGATCTCAGCCAATAAGATCAAGACAGACATGAGGCTAGAACTTGGTTGCTGCAACTAAGATTTGAGTTTCAAAGAGTAGGAGCTATCACCCCAAGCCAGGTGTCAAGCTTTTTGCCTACTTCAGGGAGCTTTGCTGGAGATCTTTTTATGCTCTCCAAACCACATTTCCCTATATTTCCCCTTTAAGAATTCATGGGCTTGGTTCATGAATTAGTTTTAGACATTTTTAGTACTTTAGAGACTAGTTTGTTGAAGTTTGGATGATTTGGTCATGGCTTCCTCTAGCAATAACTGAAACTTAGGGAGAAAGAATAGCATTTATTGCATTTCAGCTTTTTGGTGTCAACCCAACCCCTTAGTACTGTTTACGTCAGAAATAGCAGTGGCAGAGAGGCTGATAGGACAGGTGGCCAGCTTTTAATTTGGTTTGGAAGCTTAGTTGTTTCTCGAGGTGATCTCCAGCAAAAGGCAGAACTGAATGGAGTTCTTAAGCTGGGTCAGTTTGCACACATAAGTTGTTTTGGTTAAGCCTTCATGTTGGGCTTGGCCATGAGGGCTGAGTACTTTGGTGGTTCTCTCCACTCGAGCCTATCCTTTTGCTTTCTCATTGTGAGCCCTACAAAATGGACAAAGCTGCTATATATTGCCATGGATTTTTATTCCACATGGGCTTTAGTTGTTAGTAAAAATGAAAAGTGTAGGGTCAGTTTTTGTAGCCCAAGCTCAAGAGGTATGGATTAGAGGCCCAACGAACCCAGGACAATAAATTTGTAGAGAGTGGGCGAAAGAGCTGGGCTGGTTATGAATTAAACAATAGTTGGCTAAGATATCTAAGATTGAAATAACATGAAAGAATGCCTGAAAAACTCCATGAGTGTATGTCCGAAGAGATATTTTATTGAATGAACAGTAATTACAATACTCAGAGCTATAGTAAGGTTTTTCTCTCTTTTCTGTTGTCTATTTTTTGATCCCCTCTTATCAGGAGCCCTTCTTCTTTATATAGCATCTTTCCCCATCATCTCCATCGTCCACTTGTTCTTCATCTATGTATCTACTTCAGTATATGTCATGTCAGGTGTCAACTTTAGATCTTTGTGAGTGGCGGTAGCTGAGGTTATGCTGTTCAGGGGTCTTCTCCACATAAATGCGGCCAGAAAAGTTGTTACAATGCATTAAATACGGTGGTAGCAGCTTTTCCTTTAGATATTTCTTCGTTCTTATCATCTCCAGACATACCCAGAGCTTATCATTATCATTGGGGTTGCTAGGAAGATCATTCGGACCTTCCACATGTTTGACTGATCAAGGCTATTTATATCTGAGGAGTAAGACCTCGTCGGACCACTAGCAACCTTTTCGGACAGAAGATAACCTCTTCGGACGGAAGGTAACCTCTTCGGACGATATTCCCCCTCCGCTTCCGGGCTTCCTGCCTTCAAATGGACTCGGCCCCCAACCAATTATTGCTCTTCTGAAATACTACACTCCTCAACATGATGCCCTAGGCCCACTAAGTAGTTTTGGATTTTTACCCCCCACAAAAAGTATTCATGAGTTTTAATAAATATTTATGATAGGTTTTGGGTATTAATTTTCATGGGCTTTCAATATCAATTTGTATAGTTTCTCATAATTTTTTCCATGGATTATTTTGTAAATGATATTTTCTTTGGGGCTTTTAACTAGTAACTTCCAATGTTTCTTGTGAATAATATTTACCATGGGTTTTAATAGAGGCAATATCCATGAGTTTCAAATAAAATATGGTAACAACCACTATAATGGAATAATGTGATATTCTCATGAGTTTTTCTATAGATAATCATAATAGGCTTGTAAGTAAATAATTACCATGAGTTTTGGAAATGTTGTGATATAAATAGTGACCATGGGTTCTTATTATATAAATTTCATGATTTTAAGATAAATAATCATAACTTTCCATGGACTTTTATATTAGTAACACAAATTCATAATTCTCCATGGGCTTGATATATGTTTGCCATGGGTTTTGGAAAAATGAATAGTGTTACGAAACATAAATAGTTTCTATGGGTTTATAATATGCTATGAAATAAATAAATATCATGGGTTTAAGATAAGTAATCATAACTTTCCATGGGTTTTTATATTAGTAACACAAATTCATAATTCTCCATGGGCTTGATATATGTTTGCCATGGGTTTTGGAAAAATGAATAGTGTTACATAACATAAATGGTTACCATGAGTTTTATAAGATAGATTTCATGGGCTTGTAATATTATAGTAATAGGTTTAAGAACTTAAAACATTGTTAATCATTGGACTTTAAGTGAAATACTTATTGTGGGGTCATAAAGCCCAAAGATATGCATCCACCTTCTACAATGGGCCTGAAGTCCATGACGAGGCCCATAGTCGCACATTGGGAGTGCAATGGTAATCATGGCCGCCCAGGAAACCGTGCTGAGGACAACCCTGTCCTCGGCTGACAAAGGCCGAGGTTGATATAAAGAGACTTATCGACAAAAATAGTCTTCCAAAGTACCCCAGGGAAGAATATAAGTACAGCAAGCAAGCACTATGGAGAATGGCGGCAGAGCAATTCCAGGAAAAGCTGCAGCCTCCACATTAAATGCTCCACAACTAACACTCTGGTTGCATTAAATGTGGAAGTGATACCTGAGCAATAGCTTTTCAGACTCACAGCTACTACCTAAGAGCTTTGGGAGGAAGGTTGATGCGACAAAGATCAACAACAGCAGGTCTAGCATGCACGTGTATGGTGGAGATGAAGGAGAAAAGTAGTATATAATGAAGGAGGAGTTTTGAGAAAAAGATGGGGAATTTTTTGGACCAGAGAAACATTGTAGTAGCCTGAGCTAGTTTTGTAACCATTGCAACTATCAATCAAGAAATAAGAAGTGGAAGCTCCTCGGACTAGTGCCGAGGATTGAATTACTTGCCTAAACCCATACCTGTTTTACTTATTCCTTCTTTAAATTATCTTCAACTGTTGTTACACTCTTCAAAGCCCAATTCTTCTACCCACTCTCTATAAATATTGTATTGGGCTAGTTGGGCTTGAGTCCACTTATCCCCAGGGCAAAGTACTCAAATCTGGACCCTACACTTATGATATAGTATTTTGCCAAGAATTGATAAATTTGGGCTTTTTACGAAATAGTGTCAAGTAGCTAGCTTGGACTTTTAATAGTGCCAACATAAATTAGGATTTTAATATTGCCAATGAGAATTGGGTTTTTGATATTGTCAATGTAAATTGGGCTTTAAAAAGAATGGGGTGTGTACATTGGGCTCATAGAGCCAGTTTTGGGCTTATTTAAATAATGATGATAAAATTGGATAAGATATGAGATTTTGGGCTTCTATGATGGTTTATATTGTGGCCTAATTTAAATAATGAGATATGAAATATTTGTGGGCCAATGGGATGAGAAATATTCATGGAGGCCCAAAATAATTTATGGGTGATATTTTTTGTATTTTTTGGTGAATAAATAAATGTGATTAAATAAGATTGTTGTACGTGGCATGAGTGAAAAAATTGTACCTCAACAACCATTGGGTCATATGCATGGAAGAGTATACTAAGTGCATGTGATGTTATCCGTAAGGGGATGGTTTGGCAGATAGGGAATGGTCAATTTACCCGAGTGAAAGAAGATAGATGGATCCCTAAACAATGTAACAGTGCACTTATCTCTCAGCTGCCTTCAATCCAAAACGGAACTAAGGTGAGTTCCCTCATTAATCAGGAGCTTGGTATTTGGAAATCTGATTTGGTGGAACAACTGTTTTTGACTCATGAAGCTTCAAGCATTTTGGGTATTCCTCTCAGCCCAAGAATGCCTCCTGATCGAATCATATGGGGTCTTACCCCCTCTGCTTGTTTCACAACTTCTAGTGCCTACAAGTTATTAGTTTCTTGTGATTCTTCTAACATTGCAGGTAGCTCTAAATTGGGGCCTCAGAAGCAATTCTGGAAAGGAGTGTGGAACCTACGAGTTCCTAATAAGATCAAGCATTTTGCTTGGCATGCATGTAACAATGCTCTACCAACTATGGTTAATCTTCACCGACGACACATCATTCCAAATGATACCTGTGAGATCTGTAAGGAACAACTTGAAAATCAAATTTATGCCTTATGGCTGTGTAAAGAAGTTGAAGCCGTGTGGGGCAATTTCTTGTGGGCTCACCACTTTGCCACAATGCCCCCATCTAGCTTTTCAGAGTTACTAGCAACCTTCCTACAGTTTCACGAGGACTTCAGAAAAGAAATTTTTATTCTCTATGCTTAGGGTCTGTGGAATCGCCGCAACTCTTTACGACTTTGACTGCCAACTCAACCATTGGCTAGCATTATCACTAATGCAAGTAGAATGCTCCAAGACTTCCTTGCTGCCCAGGATCTGAACCCAGAAGCTCCTCCACAAACGCCTCAGCAATAATGGCGTCCCCCTGACTCTCAAAACTACAAGGCGAACTTTGATGCGGCAGTCTTTAAAGCCACAAATTTTGCAGGTATCGGTGTAATTATCAGAGATTGTGAAGGTGAGGTGATTGGAGCTTTATCTCTTTCAATTCCTCTTTCTCAGTCAGTTGATGAGTTGAAAGCATTGGCTTGCCGTAGGGCAGTTCAGTTTGCTTGGGAAATTGGTTTAAGAAGAGTTGTCTTTGAAGGTGATTTAGCAACAGTCATTCAAGCTACTACTCGCAAGGATTCTGACTTTTTGCTATTTGGGAACATCATTGATGATATTAGACATCAAGTTTCTGCTTTCCATTTTTCAGATTTTTGTCATGTTAATTGTAGTTGTAACATTGTGGTTGATGCGCTGGCTAAAAGGGCTAAGCTTTATAAGGGGTTACAGGTATGGCTAGAATGCCTACCTAATGATATTTTCCCCCTAGCCATCTTTGATGTACCTTGAGTTTCAGTTGAATAAAGCCCAGGCTGATCCCGGTCTGGTTTCTCAAAAAAAAAAAAAAAATGTTACGTGACACTATTCATTTTTCCAAAACCTATGGCAAACATATATCAAACCCATGGAGAATTATGAATTTGTGTTACTAATATAAAAACCCATGGAAAGTTATGATTTATCTTAAACCCATAGTATTTATTTATTTCATACCACATTATAAACCCATGGTAACTATTTATGTTACATAACACTATTCATTTTTCCAAAACCCATGGCAAACATATATCGAGCCCATGGAGAATTATGAATTTATGTTACTAATATAAAAGCCCATGGAAAGTTATGGTTATTTATTTTAGACTTATGACATTTATTTATTTCAACCATAACTCATGGAATTTATATAATAAGAACCTATGGTCACTATTTATATCACAACATTCATAATATTTATTTCCAAAACTCATGGTAATTATTCACCTTGCAAGCCCATTTTGATTATCTATAAAAAAAAAAAAAAAAAAAAACTCATGAGAATATCACATTATTCCACTATAGTGGTTGTTACCATATTATATTTGAAACCCATGGATATTGCCTCTATTAAAACACACGGTATATTATTCACAAGAAACATTTGAGGTTACTATTAAAAACTCCAAAGAAAATATCATTTACAAAATAATCCATGGCAAAAATGATGAGAAACTATTCAAATTGTTATTTAAAGCCCATGGAAATTAATACCCAAAACCTATCATAAATATTTATTAAAGCTCATGAATACAGTTCATTTTTACTAACAACTAAAGCTCATGTGAAATAAAAATCCATGGCAATATATAGTAGATTTGTCTATTTTGTAGGGCTCACAATGAGAAAGCAAAAAGATAAGTCCAAGTGGATAGAACCACCAAGTCAGAGCCTACCAAAGTACTCAATCCTCATGGTTAAGCCCAACATGAAATCTCAACCAAAACAGCCAATGTGTGCAAACTGACCCAGCTAGAGAACTTCATTTAATTCTACCTTCCGCTGGAGATCACCTCAAGAAGCAACTATGCTCCTAAACCAAATTAGGAGTTGGCGACCTGTCCCATCAGCCTCTCTGCCACTGCCATTTCTGACGTGAATAGTACTAAGGGGCTGGGCTGACACCAAAAAGTTGAAATGCAATAAATGCCATTCTTCCTTCCTAAGTTTCAATTACTGCTGGAGGAAGCCATGACCAAATCATCCAAACTTTAGCAAACTAGTTTCTTTAGTACCAAAAATGTCTAAAACTAATTCATGAACAAAGCCCATGAATTCCTAAAAGGAAAAATTTGGGAACATGTAGTTTGGAGGGCATAAAAAGATCTCTAAGGGAGCATCCTGAAGTACGCTAAAAGCTTGGCACCTAGCTTGGGGTGATAGCTCCTACTCCTTGAAGCTCAAATCTTAGTTGTAGCACCAAGATTCTACCTTAATACTTGCCTTAATCCCATTGGCTGAACACAACCTCAGAAATCTTAGCATTTAATGCAAGATTACCCAAATATTCACCCATGTGTGATATTGCCCAAAGAAGCAAGGCAGCCCAAAAGCAAATCACACCATTTTTGGCCAAATCCTAGATTAGATACTCTAAATTTCAGCTCCATCTGACATTATCCAAATGAGACAAGCACTCAAAAAGAAGTTCATACCATTTTTGGCCAAATCTTATGATGGATATTCTGAAAATTCCCTTGCTGATCAAACCCGACGTTTTTACTTTTGCTAATTACTCCCTAAGTTTCACTATAAAAGGAAAATACCATCTACTCACTAAGGGAGGACGAAATCCTCCCAAAGTCTTCGTCAATCTTGCTATTTTCAACTCTTAATTTAGAAATAAATTCCTTTTTTAGCTCATAAATGTCCATACCCATCAACTCATAAATAGTCCTTCCCTTTTTCTAACAAAACCCAACACCATAAAGGTCTCATGATTAGCTACAATCATTATTTCTCCACCATGGCAAAAAATAGCCAAGTTCCTTTACCATATAGGCCCATACCATCAACTCACAAACATTCCTTCCCTTTTCTAACAAGACCTAGCACTATAAAGGTCTCATGATTAGCTACAATCAGTCTCTCTCCACAATAGCCAAAAATAGCCAAGTTCCTTTACTATTTTATTCCCTCATCACCATATATTTGCTCACCCACTCATATAAGAGTAGTTTTCATCATTTACCATACATCCTTCCATATATTCCAACATGGGCATAAGAATCTTGGTTAAATATTTGTTGCACTAAGCTAGGGGTCTTTCTCTCCCTTCATTCCATCCTATTTTTTCCTTTTTTTTTACTTGTAATTATAAAGCCTTTAAACCTTTTTTATTGTTATTATGATGAAAGTCATAATGTCTTGGATACTATGGAAATTTTTCCTTATGTTGACTTAATAATAATAAGGAAAACATATGATTTTTACCATGTAAACACACTTATTAACTTGTCAGATGTCTACTGCTGGAGGTTTGTCATGTTCACTGCTGGACTATTTTTCATATTGTGTACTTGTTATAACGGGCCTACTTTTATATTAATCGACTATGGAGGAAATACATAATTTTTACTATGCAAATACATTTATTAATTTCCCAAGCATCTACCACTGGACATTTCTCTTATTTACCGTTGGACCATTATTTATACACTTGTAGTGGTGGGTCATCCTTTGTGCGAGCTTATCTATGCAGGAGATATTATTGAGGCCTTATTATAATTTTTGTTAGATGCAACATGGACTTTGAGCAAAAATAGGCCTTTTCATCGATAGCCTTTAGGCAATATTTTGAGCCCAAAGTCGAGTCTCGGTCTTGACTCCCCTAACATCACATGGGCAGCGAAAAACGCCCCCAACAAAGGGTTATCACAAATTTGTCTCACGATACAACCAAGTTTGTTGGGTTCTTCAAATAGTAATTTTAGAGAATATCCACAAGATTTCTTATATTTCTTAGAAGCTGATTTTTGGGAGAGAAAAGAATTAGTTATGAAGTGAACATAAACTACTATTTATACTCATAGGTTTATAAACCTCAAAAGGCACCAATGAGGAGTTAAAATGTTTCATAAAACCGTTCACAAGACTTAAAACATTTTCAAATATTCAAAACAGTTACTAAAAAATTATGTAGAAATTCAGTTTTTACGAGTTTGTATCGATCGAACATCAATCGAAGGTTCTTTTCGATCAATCGAACATCAATCAGGCATCAATCAAAAGAGGTAGAAGCTCCAAATCAAATTCCTTGATCACTTCGATTGATCAAACAAAATCTCAACCAATCGAAAATTCCTAGACACGAATTTTCACATAGAAATTCTAGAACTTGAATTTCCATTTTATCATCTTTATAAATGAATACTCTCCAAACTTAAATATCATTATTAAACCTATCCGTGTATATACCTCAATATATACAACAAGATATAATATAAAAAAAAAAAAAAAATGTTCTCCTATTATTTATATGTTTATAAGTAATGGATTTGTGGGTTCCGATTAACACTGTTGATAAATTTTTTTTTTTTTTTTTTATTGTCGCATAAGGATTTTGGGTGAGAATTTTGCTCACCCAAAAAAAAAAAAAAAAAAAAAAAAAAAAAAAAAAAAAAAAAGAATGAAGTGGATTTTCATATCCTATCGTGCCTTAAAAAAAAAAAAGGAAAAATGAATTTAATTGGATGATTTACATATGATTATCGCACATCATCAATAATTTTAATTGTCATTATTATCATGTGCAAATAACGTGATTTATCCATCGACTTTAATTAATAAATATTACGAAAAAGTTTGATATCTTCTCACCAACCTAATGTCAAATGGGTTGATTGTTCAAGTAAAAATTTCAATCACCAAATTGTCATGTGACTTTTACTCTTATCCCTATTTTGAAAACAGTTTTACAGTTTATTTGATAAAATAAATTCCTTCAGTGTGTTTAACAGTACTTTCATAATGAAAGTAGAATGCATTAATGAAAGTTTCATTAATGCATTCAGTCGATCTACGATGTTAACTAGTCCTATTGGGTAGTAGTGACAATGTTGATGCCGAGTCCATATGCAACTGGATGAATCAACCTAGGCCCTGCTAGAATCCTTTGTTTGCCCTCTTGGCCCACTTTCTGTGTGCGCAGACCTGAGTGTGGGCCTCAATTGTAAGCTAAGGAGCAGTCCATGTGGCGAGAGTTTCTGGTTAGACTGTTCCTGAAGAACCCAGATCCAAGGATCGTTCACTATTTCTTCGAGACGTAGCTACCAGTGAAAAGGCCCTTGCAAATTACAATATCTTACGGAAAGTGGAAGAATTATTTGAGTGCTAAGTTTAGGAAACAAATTGTCACGATGGCTTAATCTATAAAGTTTTGACTGACAGTACGCATTCTCATTATTTATCTCCTCCATCCTTCCCTCCCTCTCTCTACCAGTCTCCTCCTGTGTGCGTAGTTATTGGCTTTGCAACAATGAGCAAAACCAGCAAAAAATACCTTGATCTTCAATATCCACTTCTGTTCAGCCCTTTCTACGTCTTCCTCTTTTTCTACCACTTTTTTACCAGCCCCATCGCTGGTGAATTACTGGCCCCTTACAAACCTGTTGAGAACATAGCCCTTGACTGTGGCCTCTCTGGCAACAGTACTACGCAAGATCCGCGAACTTGGATCGGAGACATCAACTCAACATATTCTCCATTAGATCCCCATAACTCATCAGCCATCTCTACAGCGCCTCAATCCCGTACCGCGGTGCTTCAGGTCCCTTACAACACAGTACGCTTCTCACCCTCCGAATTCACCTATATCTTTTCAGTGACTTCAGGCCAGAAGTTCATCCGTTTTTACTTTTCCCCAGCTTCATACCCAAACTTTGACAGCTCTAAGGCCTACTTCTCTGTCAAAGCTGGTCCCTTTACTCTCCTAAGAAACTTTAGTGCAGCTCTTACTGCTGACGCTCTTCACTTAGAAAGTTTTTCAAAGGAGTTCTGTGTAAATGTTGGGGATGAGAAAACTCTGAACATAACTTTCACTCCAAGGCCAGATTCATATGCTTTTATCAACGGAATAGAAGTCGTATCAATGCCTCCCAATCTCTATTACACTGCAGCTGAAAAAAATGGGGCTGGATTTATTGGCCAGGTGCAACCATACCGCATCGAAAACAACACGGCTCTTGAGACGGAGTACCGTGTAAACGTTGGTGGAAGGTCTATCTCACCCGCTGAAGACACTGCTGGTATGTACCGGAGCTGGTTGAGCGATAATGATTACTTGCTTGTGAACGACCATAGTGTTCTACCTGTCAACACTTCTATTTCCTTAAAGTTCAACAAAATTCCAAATTATACAGCACCAGAGGAAGTCTACAAAACTGCCCGGACAATGGGTACGAACAAAACCAATAACAAGCTCTATAATCTTACTTGGGAGTTTTCCGTGGATTCTGGCTATTTATACATGGTGAGGCTTCATTTTTGCGAGTTTCAATCAGAGATTACCGGCAGCTCTCAGAGAGTCTTTTACATCTATATAGCCAATCAAACTGCTGCAGCGGACGGTGTAGATGTAATCCAATGGAGTGGTGGAAAAGGGATTCCAGTGTATGTTGATTATGTTGTGCCGATGCTCGGCAAATTAAATCAGAAGAAAATGAACCTTTCCGTTGCACTGCAAGCAAACCCAGATGATCGGCAGACAGCTTACAACGATGCTATTTTGAACGGGCTGGAAATATTCAAAATCAACAACACCGGAGGCAATCTCGCCGGGTCCAACCCAGACCCGACTCCGACATCATCTCCGCCACCATTAATCCAACCACCAACTGGGCGGAAGGTTAACAAGACGACAAAAATTGGCATTATTTCGGGTGTGGTTTCAAGCATATCCTTAATCTTTTTTATTGTCGGTTTCTTAATTTTCCGAAGGAGCAAGAGAGTCAAGGACGATGCAACCAAGTCAACGAAGACCCAGGGGTCAACAACAACAACACTACCACTACCAGCTGATTTGTGTCGTTATTTTACACTGTCTGAAATTAGAGCAGCAACCAACAACTTCGATAGTGTGTTCATTGTTGGTGCTGGTGGGTTTGGTAACGTGTATAAAGGTTACATTGATGGGTGGGACAGGGCCAACCCCGTTGCCATCAAACGATTGAAGCCCGGGTCTCAACAAGGGGCCCATGAGTTCAAGACCGAGATTGAGATGCTGTCTCAACTCCGCCATGTGCATCTTGTTTCTCTCATTGGGTATTGTAATGATGGCAATGAGATGATCCTAGTGTACGATTATATGGCCTGTGGGACTCTTCGTGATCATCTCTACAATACTGATAATCCGCCTCTTTCCTGGAAACGACGACTCGAGATTTGCATTGGTGCAACACACGGGTTGAACTACCTTCATACAGGCGCAAAGCACATGATCATTCATCGTGATGTGAAGACCACAAATATCTTATTGGATGAGGAATGGACCGCCAAGGTATGTGATTTTGGGTTATCAAAACTAGGCCCCACTAGCATGTCCAAGGCCCACGTCAGCACAATGGTGAAGGGTAGTATGGGGTATTTGGATCCAGAATATTATCTACGTCAACAGTTAACTGAGAAATCTGACGTGTATTCTTTCGGTGTAGTGTTGTGTGAAGTATTGTGTGCAAAGCCACCCATTACACGTACGGCGAAAGAGCATGTCAACCTGGTGGAGTGGGTCAAACAGTGCCATCGCGATGGAAAACTTGATGAGATTGTTGATCCATTTTTGAAGGGTACAATTGCAGTGGAATGTTTGAAGAAATATGTTGAGATCGCTACAAATTGTTTGCTTGACAATGGAACCGAACGCCCATCAATGAACGATGTGGTGTGGGGCCTTGAGTTCACATTGCAGTTACAAGAGAATGCAGCTGATAAAGTGGTGACACTTCGTGGGGTTGAAATTGAGATGATGGATGCTGAGAAACCTCTCATCCCTAATAAGTCCACTGTATATGATAGTAGTGACATGTTCAGTAGTAGAGATGGACAAGTGTCAAGTACAAATAGCAATAGCAGGGTCACCGTTACAAGCAAGGAAGAACAAAGTTTTGCGAGTACGGATTTGGATGGATTTATGTCTGCCGGGGCAGTGTTTTCTGAGATTTTGATTCCAAAAGGTCGATAAAAAATAACATAAAATGTAAAAAGGTTGTAGCTAAAATGTTAATGTGTTTTATTTAGACTTTTGAGTCGCGTTGGATACTTAAACTAGGTTTGGAAGAAAGTCAATTTATTCACATATGTAGTAAGATGATAGTTGTAATGCATATGTTTGATAAAATTACTACTTTCTAATAAGAAGAAAATCATTGGCGTGCATCTTGGCGCTAATATTTTAATGTGTATACTAAGGAGAGAGAGAATAAAGAATGACCACGCAAATCATGTTCCATTAGATTGAGCTTCATCTGCGGTAAGAAAATCATAAATTCGAAGCATATACTGGTACCACTGTAGGCCAACCAATTATTATTTTTTCAATTACTATGTGTGAGCAACTCAATAGAAAGTGCTTTCATCCTTAAGAACCAATTAATGATGTTGAGATTCAGAGTATTAATTATCTCATACATATGACACATTACCTCTCTTGTAATATGCATGTGGGTTCACAGTTCACACAATTAGAAGGCTATGTATTGTAAGAGTAATTTTTTTTTTTTTTTTTTTTGGTTTCCCACAGTGTTTTCTCAAGGCTTTCAACCATATACTAATCACTGTTCGCACCGGGTGGGCCCACGAAGGGGTAAAACGCTGGCCCAGGAAATTATTTTCAAAGTGCAGATAGCAGTACTCGAACTGGGGAGCACACCTAGTCAAGGCCAGTACAAGCACCTTGAGACTGAGAGCCCAACCAACTTAGCCAACCTCCTGAGTTAGTTTGTAAGAGTAATTATGCATATGAAAAGAGGTATATAAGATTATTTCTCTTTTATCTACTTTTCTCTAGGATTTTATATAATTTTATGAAATTTTAAAAATTAGGTTTTACTTTGTATCCATAATATTAATCAATTTTTTTACCTACAAAAAATGATTAATAACTAATTTAAGTAAAGAGGAAGATGACCAAAATATATTTGTAGGGACTCTGGGTTTGAGCACTTCTTCTGTTGGATGAGTGGACTCAGACCCAACTAGCTTAATACAATGAATTTGTAAAGAGTGGATCAAAGAGCTAGGTTTTAGCGCATAGACAACAGTTAGTATGGTGTTCGTGATAATCAAATAGAGATGAAATGAGTTTATCAAAGAAAGTTTGTTCTCGACACAATCCGAGGAGCTTTGTTCTAGTAAATATTGAATGAGAATGGTTACAAGAGTTCTGGAGATTGTTACAGTGCTCTTTTTTTCCTCTCTCTCTCTATGGTGGGTTTCTCCTATTATATAATCCTCTTTAAACAATCTCGACCTTCCACTTGTTGATCATCTAAGCCTATACTTGAGTGCCTGTCCCACCAGCCACCCTCTCTAGCATTCTGTGAATTGCGATAATCGAGGTAGCATTGTTTAGGGGTCATTCCCTCATCAATCCGGCCAGGACGTTAGTTGTGGGCATTTAATGTGAAGGTGACAGTTTCTCCTTGAATTGCTCCTCCACTGTGCTTCCATGGCTGACCCATTGCACCTGTCCTTTTCCTTTGGATACTCTGGGAGGCTGCCTTTGATGGCATGCCACTCTTCCCTTCTGTGATCTCGGTTGGCCGAGGACAAGATCGTCCTCGGCGACATTTCAGGGTGCTTTGGACTTGCTTCTTTTGTCCTCGGCAATTTCTTCCTCCTCAACATGGGCCTTGAGCTCAATATAAGGTGGGTTGCAGTTGCCAAATTTTTCGTCCCCACAATAGTCCCTCAAAATCCTACTGTCCGGCTCCTTGAACGAAGAGGAGGATTTTGATGTCCTTGGGCCTTTGTCATGACTTGTCAAGTCTTGTCCTTTATTAGTGCCAAAGTCTCTTCACTCGTCTAAGGTACGTTCCTGGCGCTTTGATATACGAGGCGCGCCCTCATTAATATCTTTATGGAGTGACACAGATCCAACGGTTGAGGATTTTTTTTGGAAATTGGGCGGGATTTATTTCGCTTGTAACTCTTTCTTTAAATCTCGTGCGAATTAATTTCCACTAGGTTTCGCCTTCTATATAAGGCACTCTGGGGAAATCGTTCTTTCTTAATTACAAATCCTTGAGTTCTGCAGGAATCTCAAGTTCTCAACCCTTCAGGCATTCCCAAGGACCTTGCCAAGATCGTGATCAATGCCTAGGGAATGAGGTGGCCGAGGATAAAGGCAAGGGCAAGGAAACTAAGCCCCCCTCAAAAATCAAGGATGCCGCCTAGATCTTGGATGACACAGTTGAGGCAAGGAAAGCATAGGCCAAAGATGTTCCTACCTTTCAACCAAGCAAGAAAGAAGACCCTCTTCTTTCAGCCAAGAACCAATGCAGGCGTAGATTGCATCAGACTTTTGGTGCGACAAAGTTCGGGTCTCACCTGGCAACATATATCATGTGTGCATAGATGTGAAAGCGACCCAGGTTTGATCAAGCAAATCAACAAGGACAAGGATAAACGGGTTTCCTGTTTCTCAGCCTTGATAGCAGAACCTCTTGCAGTTAGGGGAAAAGGGGTCCATCAAGCGTTTCCGCCTCTTCTTCTTTCTCATCGCCGGTACCACCCATACTGGCTCAATTGCTGCTAGAACAAGATTGTGAATCTATCGCTCCTATGGGCTTTATCTTCTTATAGTTAGTTTTAAAACAAACCTGCTTAAGCCGCTTTATATATGATGTACCTTTCCTTTATTTAATAAAAAGGGCTGGGCTTTTTACTTTATGAATATTTTCTTTCTCTGCAGTAACTATTTCATTAATGGGTGTGTTGTTATTTTTCCCTCCAATGGGACTTAGAATTGATGTTGTCGGCAATAACGAAAAGTTGTCACCCTAACCTTAACAAAACCGACAATAGCACCCGGCTGCTAACTTTAAATAAGTTAACTATATAGAAATAATCAGGAAAATAACTGTGTGCTCTATACCACAAACTGTGCAACCATCAAAGAATGTTGAATTTAAAGTAAGTGATCCAAGGGGACCATCGTGTATCAAGGCCCTGTTCGACATTTATAATGATTTCATAGCATTGGTTTCCCCCAAGCGTCTGAAGATGTTAGGCCTTTTATGTGTTAGGCCTACTATTTTGTGTTAGGCCTTTTATACCCTTGTATGAAGATGATAGTACATTATTCTATTTCTTACTTCCCATAATTGAAGTTTTTATCTTATGGAAAAAACTAAGGGCACATTATGTACATTGTAACAGTGATTATATAAGCACGAGAATGAGTATTATAAGAAATACAAGATGTTATAATGAAATAACTATTACTATTCATTTGTTTGGTAGCAACAGAGGAATAGAACCCTAACTCTAGGAAAATGAATACATATTTAAATTAATTCCCTAAAATACCCTTATTTATAAAATTACATTTAGAATCTAACTTAACATCTTAATCCGTATAAATTGGACAATTTTATAATTAATATATATTTCTTTTGTTCAAATTTCAAAATGAATAACTCCATAAATGTTATAAAAAAAGAAAAAGAAAAAATGATAACACCTTAAATTTCAATTTGATCTTCTGTGCAAGATTATTTGATGATAATTAAAGTTCAATTGTTGGAGCCGAGCCATAGACTAACTAGCGAAAAATATTTTTAATATAGAACTTATGGCCTGAAGAACCATAGATTGATTCTCAAAAAATAAAATAAATAATAATAATGAAGAAGAACAACAAAAACAACAATGGTAGCTTAATAAAGAAATATTGTTTTATAAAAAACATAGTATATACTTTTCAGATTTTGGCAAGTTGTGGTTTTTCAGATTTTCACAAGTTCTTATTATATTTGAAAACCATAAATTAATATGGCAGAAAGGAGAGAGGGCAGTGACAGGTAGGGGCTTTTTGGAATTTTCTTTACAAGTGAATTAAGTTGGGTCAAGAAGCAGGGATTACATGGCTTTTTTTTTTTTTTTTTTGATACAAGGTAGAATTCTATTCTAGCCTAATCTAAGTATATATGTGTGTGAAACTCCCTTCTGAAGACTTGAATCTCGGCGCTTGCCTCCCACACTCCACAAGCACTTATATTTGTGGAGTGACCATCACACCAAGGGTGTGTGGTGGTTACATGGCTTTTGATAAAGAATGATTATTTTTAGTTTTAAAGAATAACTATTCATTTTGAATGACTATTACTTGCAATAGAAACACAATCAAATAACTGAATAGTTATTTCTTAGAAATATCTATTACATTACAGTGTCCATTACAATCTACCAAACATACTTTAAAGGAAAAACAAAAAAACCAACCATCGACTAAACGAAGTGTTTGTGCATTTACCAGAAAGTTGAAGAATAATTATCAAATTTCATTACAAATGAACTATAGCATCGACATTTATCAAAATGATGTAATAAGCGATGTTTGTGAGAATTTTCTATTTATAACGATATCCCAAGACAACGGCATTTGAAAGTGTGAGGTCCATTTTTTTTTTTTCCTTTTTTTCATTTGGAGAAGACTTGTATTTTGTTGGACTTTTTTTTAATAGATTGATTAATTGGTGTTCTTAGAGCATTTGTTAGTAAACTATTTTAAGAAAATTGTGTTGATACCAGATACCACTATTATGGAAAATTAAAATAGTTTTTTTTTTTTCATTTAAAAGTTTCTAAAATTGTTCATTAATAAATGTCCTTAGGATATTTTGTTAGTAAAATATTTTTTATAATAGAATCCTTGAGTTTTGTTGAGTCTTTCAACAGACGACTTATAAGTCATCCAAAAATAACTCTTTTTATTTGTAAGAAAAAACATAATCTCTTTTTTTTTTTAATGGAAAAAATAACAATTTCTTTACATTTAAAATTTAAACAAGGAATTTCATAGGAATTTGGGCCACAATGCCGCCACCATCAATCTCCTTCACTTGAAGTGTCTCATTGTTAAAACGATTCACGTAGTTCCAGAGTGACTCCCCCGACTCTCAATAGACATTAAAGAGGTGTGTGGTCAGTTTTTTTATAGCACTGCTCACCAATAAAATATCTAACATAGTACTTGTTGAAATCAATGAAAAATGCGATTGAGTTGTACCTTAGATTTCTAATACATTTCAAACTGAGCCCTTTAGAATGGTGGGGAAGATTCTATGCATGATACCGTCTAGAACACATGCATTGTAGATTTCAAGGTGTTCAAGTTGGTCCTTAGTTCTCTTAAACTCTATTTGGTAGGAAAGAATGGAATGAATATTAATGAAAATAATAATTTTAAAAATTAAAATATTTTTTTAATTCTCTTGTTTGGAAGTTTTAAATTTAATAGAAAAAATGAAAAATGTCATTTCTTTGTTTGAAAATTTAAGTGGGAATGAATGATACGAGTGTAGGAGGAAATAACAGAGGCATAATAGTAATGTTTTAATAATGTTACTCCCAAACAAAATTACTTATATTACTATTTCATTTTATTCCATTATTTTAAAACCTCCAAACAAGATAACTTAATAAAATTCTATTCCATTTTTTTCTTTTCCTTTCATTGCTTAAATACATTTCATTCCATTCTATTTCACTATTTTTCATTCCTTTACGAACTATATTAAAAGTAAGGGAGACAATTTCGTATCGTACCAACCGGTATCGCCGACATTTGTCGTACTAGTGGCTTGGCCAGTACAGAAACACAATAATTTCGTGTTGGTTCAAATACCAGCCATACTGGGATCGTTTCGGCCATACCGAGATAAATACCAGAATTCAGCCAGTACCAGTAATGAATACCGAACTGGTACCGAAGTTACAAACCAAAAACATTCTCTCAACATCACACTGCTACTGTGATATTGACTGGCAGTAAGTGACTATACCGACAATTTGTTGGGGCTATGAAACAAGATTGAGAGCCTAAAACTAAGACTCAAAGAGAAGAATAGTTTTGAGATCTGAAAACTTTGAGAGAGAGAGAGAGAGAGAGAGAGAGAGAGTTTTGAGATCTAGAATCGGCAAAATTTGCTAAATAATACTTTTTAAGGAAAATTTTAGGTGGATAGCACAAGGGCAAAGTTATTTAATTATGTAGACTCTTTCTAGAACTTGAATTTGTCAAGCTCGAGTTTCAATTAGTTTATCGTGTGAATGGAAAACTTAAAAAGCTAGCTGGATTGGGAGAAGTGAAAAAAACAGGCTAGCATTTTTTGGGTTTTATCACCCTCTTTGACTATTTAGTTTTTTTTTTTTTTTTAATAATATTTTTAATACTTTTTTTCAAACCAAGGCAAATCCCCACGTCGCTATTCACTACCTCATCTACTAATTCTAATTGATATTTTTTGGTTTTGTTTTAACTCTTTTATAAAAGTTACAAATCCTTTACTTTTTTATTTATTTTTTAGTATATGAACTTGTAACTTGTATTTGTAAAGATCCATAATAAAATATATGGGCTTCTATCAAATAATTAAATCTATAAATATGCAAATATTATATATATACTTTCAAATTCATGAATATATATATATATAGGGGTAATTTCAAAACAGTACACCGATATTAATTGGTGTCGAAATATTTCATTTCTTTGATCAAACTGAAATGACTTCAAGTACAGTATTAACTTCCTTGATTAAAAGACCTCCAATTTGGGAATTTTAAACTAGTTGAAGAGTAGAGGACATTTCATGATCCATGGCATAAAGGGGTCGTATGCCACTCGATTGAACTAATTCTTCCCTAGTTGCAGTTAATTTTCCTTTTAGGGCCTCCAAAAATCCATCAAGCTATTGTTCCATTTTGATAAACTTTATTAAGGACCTCCAATTCTTCACCCTCTTGCTCCTTGTAGTGTGCCTTATGCCTTCCAATTGATATCCTATGTTTCTCGCTTTCTACCACATTGGCAACTGTGGCAACAGGCCACCACTGGAAGACATCTTGATTGGGTACTCCCTGCCCCTGGGACAAGATATGGCACATTAGGATCAGGTATTTTGTAGCAAGACCTCATGCATGCTTTAGGCAAGTTCGTGGAATCATCTTGACAAAGTCGAGGGTCCTTCCTATTAGTGCATGTAATTGGTTTTGTTTCTAATTGTGACTAATCAGTAGGCCAAAATGGGCAAATGCCCTTTTCGTGCAAACAATGTGGCATTTTGCCCCATTTCCCAAACTAATTAAGGAAATATCCCTCTTTTGTAACTTGATTTTTTAAAAATCGAGTTTTAAAAAAGAAAATCTGGAGCGCTATAGTGGCGTTTTGTAACTCAAGCTCCGTGAACTCGAGTTATAGGCAATTTTTTTTTTTTTTACCTATAACTCGAGTTCATGGAGCTCGAGTTACAAAACGCTATTATAAGTCCTTAAAACGTCACTATAAGCTCTTTAAAAATGTCACTATAGGGCTTAACTCGAATTTGAGAAAATCAATTTTCAAAAAAGTAACATTTCCTTAATTAGTTTTAAAAATATGACAAAATGCTGCTTTATTTGGGCAAAAAGGATATTTTCTCATTTTCTCCCTAATCAGTATCATGTGACA
Organism: Quercus variabilis; assembly: GCA_030445155.1. Lineage (NCBI taxonomy): Eukaryota > Viridiplantae > Streptophyta > Magnoliopsida > Fagales > Fagaceae > Quercus > Quercus variabilis. Next base: position 34,403,195 of record CP129452.1, on the reverse strand, counting down.
TTTTGTCGAAAGGAAAACTCACAAACGAAAACGACATTTTAGCTGATAAAATAGTTGATCACTATTCACTATAGGTTGACCCTGGTCCACTCTTTATTGATAGTTGATAGTATAATACCGCAACAATAGCAATCAGCCCCGCGAATCCCGGTGATCAATTGAGGTTTATAATTATATATATGCCTTTTCTATATGATGAACTAGTGATAAATTTTGCTTTCCCACTAGGGTAGGTAGCGCTCAAGTTCAACTACGCCAAGCCCTTTCTTTCCATGGCGAGTTGCTCTCACAACAAGAAAATTCCTCTTTTGCATCAACTTATGAGCATCAATTTCCGTCAATTAATAAGTTAGACATAAAATAAAAGCAGTGGACCAATGGGGCATCAACCAATTAAAAAGATATATTTTGAGCCAGTAGATAGAAAATATTGTGAACTACCACTTCTCTTCCTGTCTTGGGCCAGGGCATGAACCCATGCATCAAGATCTTACTGAGTTTAGAGACCGATTAAACCAAGCTGTCATCTTATCATTTTCTTCTATTATACAACTTCATCATTTAAAAAGTAATTCTAAGAACACATATTTTATAACACTCTTTTTCACAACCATCCCATGTAGCACGCTATGATTGGTGGCCTCATGCTTGTCATTTTTACATAAATCACCATTTTTTTTTCAACCATTTACAGTCAATTATATTAGAATCATGGCAAAATTTTTGCATAAATGTATGTGATCCAAAAAAAAAAAAATTTATCTAAAAGTTCAATAAATATTTTAATAATTTGATAGTTAAAAAAAAAAAAAAAAAAAAAAAAAAGAAGAAGAAGAAGATTTGAACAATATATATAAATCGAATAATCATTGCAGTTGAGTTACAATACTATTTCGAGGAAAGAGGGTTGGTGACTACCCACCGACCTTTGCCTCTTCCCCGGTCCTTTTCGCAAGACATAGGAAAAGACTAAAATACATTCGTGAGAACTTTAGGTAAGAACTTTTTAAACAGAAGAGACAAGCATGCTTTATGATGGCCATGTGAGAAAGAAGAAAAATGAATGCAAGTCAGTCGCGTCCTTGTTTAGTTGTTTATTTGGATTTTCCAATGCCTAGTACCTTCTTTCTTTATTAGAGACATGTATGTTTTATGATGGCCATGTGAGAAAGAAGAAAAATGAATGCAAGTCAGTCGCGTCCTTGTTTATTTGGATTTTCCAATGCCTAGTACCTTCTTTCTTTATTTTTCTTATTTATTTATTAAGTAAAATTTAAGTAAAATACCTTAAGTATAGACATGGAGCACGTTAGGTTCTACAATTACCTTCAAACACTTCGGTGGAATGACTTAAAAAAGAAAACAATGCTTATGTTTTATTGGTCAATACCATCTAATGTTTAAATTTAATTGAAAATTTTAAGATATTTCACTAAAAATACTGTATCTAAATTTACTTTTATTTACTTATTAACATTAATCGTTGCCACTTAGGTTCCGTTTGAAAGTTCATAAGGGAATGAAATAGAATGGAATGATCATAAGAGAATGGAATGAAATGTAATGTATTTAAGTAAGGGGAAATGAATGGAAAAGAATGGAATAGAATGAAATTAAGTAACCTTGATTGGATGTTTTAAAATAAATGAGTGAAAATGAATGAAATGTAAGTAATTTTATTTGAGAGCAACATGGAAGGAATGAAATGGAATTATTTTATGACAATATTACTATTAAACTCCTATTTTAAAATAAAGAGTTGAATATATAGAGTTATTTTAAGAGTTTTAGTAAAAAAAAGTCATTAAATCTAATTCCATTTCCTCTCATTCCTTCCAATTTCGGAGGGAATGAAAATTTGAGGTTTTAAGGGAATAGAGATGAATGAGTGTTCCCTCTTATAAATAGCACTTGTTGTCTCTATACCCTATCATGATTTTACTCTAATAAGTTTTGTTTATATATATGTATATGTATATGTATATGTATATGTACAAGGATAAGAGAAATTTGAACTCTAATTTCCATTATAAATGAGACTAAACAATATTATTAAATTACAAAACTGTTAGCCAAAAAAAAAAAAAAAACCTTTTCAATTGCTACATTTTGATCCCCTAAAATTTGTATTAAAATAAAACCTGTATGGATATTTTGGATGGAATCCTAGCAATTTTATTTTAATTCAAATTAATCTTAGAAATCAAATGTAATACTTACAATTTATTGACTAAATTATGATGGGTCAAAAGACATGGAGATAAATTGTATACATAAGTGGGCAAAAATCAAATTATTACTCGAGTTAGATGGAGAGTTAATATGTGACAGCCCAGTACAACCAATTTGTAGAGAATGAGTTTTCAAGGTCAACCTTCATATGCCTATATGGTATAGCTTTTAAGTTAATGGAAAAATATCAAGTAACTTATAGGAGAGAAGAAGATTTTGATATTAATTCTTCATCGGGTTAGTCCGATTCATATAATGTTCAAGTCTTGGTTACAGAATAATAATACACAGAATCTATTTCTCTTTCCAATTTTTCCTTCGTCCCCTTTTCTGGAGAAACCCCCTTTCCTTATATATCTATTTGAGGTACATCACAGCCCTCCACTTGTACATCCACTAATATTCATTTGGATACTTGTCCCATTAGGGTTTTGTTAGAGGTGGTAAAATGTACTGCAAGCTGTAAGGACATTGCTTAGGAGTCATTCTGCCATTAATGTGGTTAGCAAAGTTGGTATAGTGTATTGAATGTGGAGGTGATAGGTACTTCACCTGGATATTTCACTTCTTTTTTACTTGCATGTCTCTACTTTCTTCTTTGGCATTTTGTCTTTTGTTCTAGGTGGCTCTTCCAAAGTGTTGGAAAAACTAGTTTTGCATCTCATACAAAACCCACAGCGGAAACAATACAATGATCTACTTTATTCATGAGAGATAACATGTAACCATGAATTCTAGAACAAAGAAGAGAGAGCATACCTTGATGCAATGAAATTCAATAACAAAAACTTCAGAATACCTTCAATCTTCATCCCAATTCCACATGGTGCCCAAGATAAGTGGTCTCTCAATCAGTTCTTGTGTACGTTGAATTTCCTTTTGAAAAGTGTATTTCCAAGATTCTATAGAGAAAAACTGTTTTCTCTTCTTTTAATCATACGTACGTTTTAACTGTCTTGACAGTTACTTTATTTAATAATTCTTATTAAATAAATAACTGATTATCTAATTAGGTTAGCCTTTTTAGCCCAGCCCAATTGGGCTTAAGTGTGTGGCTTGGGATGAGATCAAAGAAATTAATAAGGTTCTAGCTTCAATGGGCTTTAGACTTATCTGTCAACTCTTGACAAACCCAAAGTTACCATTAATTATATAACAAATATCACTATGAAAATATAATTGCACTCTAAACCTTATTAATAAATTATTTCCCAAGACTCTAATATGATATCATTTGACCCCTCCATGAAATATCCATAGTGAACAAAATCATAATAAACTGTCACTTTGTAAACAACTATTTTATTCCTTGAGTAGCTGGTTTAATCTTTTAACTATTCATATTTATGAAATCTAATTTCAATAAATATAAACTTTAGTAACTCTTACTAAAGTGGTCGGCCCTGAATAACCAGTTTCATTAAACTTATCTCAAGGAGATATTTCGTATCCCTACCAAAAAAGATTATGGATTTCATCTTAAGAATATGTGTTCCCTCAACACTATATGTGGTTACCCAACATACTGAGATTTTGACCCTTAAATTAGATCTCACTCCTGATATATCAAAATAACCTACATTTCATGATCTGGTTCACTATCCTCTCAGGATTAAGAGTCTATGAAATTCGAAGTCGTAAGATTAATTATTTAAGTGACAGTTGTTAATTGAATAATTAATCTCACAGCGATCTAGTTCAATATGTCTTACACACTTAAGACATATCAACACATCAACTAGAAGTCTCCACTTTCATAATTAAGACAAATCATCTTAGTTGATGTGTTATAGTCTTCGCAGATGAAACGCCTAATTTCATCACTAGCTATGAACTATATTTTGAGTTTATAAGGAACTTGTGATTTATATATTCTGCATCTAAATTACATAAATCACATACAATGCATCTCAAAGATTATGATAATGTCCAATTAGTTCATTTATAAATAGTCTCATATAATTAAACAATTTAATTATTTATAACATGCCAATAAATTGGATTTTAGGGCACAAACCCTGACATAAAGCCCTCCGAGGAATGTACTCCACAGATGGTCGCTTCCTCGGTTTCAATATTTAGGCTCTTACCAATGTACTGGGCCAAAACTAATGAGAGGATGAAACTTCCACTTCCTCGGGTCAGACTCATTTGGCACTATTTTATGTTCAAATCCTACCCCTCCCACAGTATATATAAATAATCTGTGTTTTTTTTTATTATTATTATTAAAAAGATGAAAATATCATTTTAACTCTTATGGCATGTTTGGATGTTTAAAAAAGGAGGGGGAGTAGAGTAGAGGGAGGGAGAGTAATGCAATTACCTTATTTGGAAGTTTTTTAAAGAATGAGGGGGAGGGGTTTGGAGGAGTTTGGAGGGGTTTGGACTCCCTCTAACCCCCCAATTTTAATTCCCCCAAATTGGAGAGATTTGGAGGGGGATTAGAGTACATAAACTATTGACCAAGTAAATTACCTAATTTACCCTTATTATATTAATAAAATTACACAAGGGGAAGGGCTAATTTCTCCCTTCCCCCTTACTAATTTTAAAAACATCCAAATAAGGTGGAGGTAAATCATTCTCCTCTGCTCTCCTCCCCACTACTCCCCTTCCCTCTACACCCCTCTACTCTCCTCACTCTCTAAACTTCCAAACAAGCCATTACATTTTGGCAGCAATTAATTTGGTATTTAAGTTTTTTTGGCCACTTATTTGGATATAGCAGTAAATTTCTTTATTTTCTCTACAAAACAAGTTGCTTGACAAAGTCACTATTTTTCATTTTTTTTATTAATAAGAGTAAGTATTTTTTTGATAAACTTATTAATAAGATTAAGTAGTTCAAAGAGTAAGGGTCTGTTTGGGATCCACTTATTTTGCTGAAATTGAAAACTTTTTGCTAAAAATACTGTAAATAAAAGTAAAAGTGAGTTGAAATAGTACAGCAGGATCAATGAATAGTATCAAAAAGTACAGTAAAGTCTATAAATAGTAGCAAAAAAAAGCTGAATAATAAATTTTTTTTTGCTAAACAAACACTAAGAGCACCTTTAGCAGCTTTTCTATATTTTTGTACTATTTACTATTTAGACAATAAACAATAACATTTATCTTTTACCTACTTATTTTTTTAAATATTTTTTCAAATACATCTTCTAACAGATTCTCTATTATTTTCTATCTAGATATTATTTCTCAATTTATTATTTATTCATATTTTAACGCCCACATCTCTGTACCCGCATCCCCACTCATTTATTTGCTAATTTTTTATTCTGTTTTATCATCATGGGCACGCGGGCCCAACGATGCTACTGGCAATAATATTTAACCTCGGTCTTCACCAGCGGTAGTGCGATTCCATACAAATCGCGGAGGGCAATTTTGACATTCCACTCCACCAAATTCAACCTCGGTCTTCACCACTCACCACCAGCGGTATTAATTGGCTCCCTCCTTATTCCTATAGGAGACCCACGCTCAGTTGCCAAGAAAGAAAAAGGAAAGGAGAGAGAGTGAACTAAAAAAAGAAAGAAGAAGAAGAATGGTGGGAGTTAGGGCAAAGAGGGGTATCTCACTAGTGATGATCATAATGGTATTTCTTCTCAAAACAATTTCTTCAAGTGCTAATACTGCAGCAGCAGCACTGTACAACAAAAGCAACAACAACGACACAGCCTGCTGCCTCATTGCAGATGACTTGGAATCAGAGTTTTTGATGGATTCGGAGATTAGAAGAATGCTGGGCGCTCAGATAAGTCCGGGAACTCTCAGGGATGACAAACCTGCGGCTGAATGTGAGCGCGATAAGGTTCAGACATATGCAAGCTGTCTTCCGACAAAGAACGGAGTTCAGCCGCCAGACGAACATTGTGATGACCCTTATAACACGCGCAACCGCGCGTGCAGGCCTCGGCCTTCTTAATTTCATCTAACGTTTTCAGTCATTGGAACACACACTGTGTGTTTAGTGTTTAGTGGAATTCGGAAGGAAAAAATAAAAAGTTCGGTACTTGTGTAATATAATGATGTCATCTTGTCATGTGATATTGATAAATAATATATGATGTAATGTAAAATAATTGATAATTACGATATATTATTCTCTCTGTTTTTTTTTTTTTTTTTTTTTTTTTATGAACGGATATTCTCTCTGTTATTGTCATACGTATTGAATTTTATATTTGTAATAAGCTACGTTTTTTTTTCTTTTTGATGCTATATTTATATAGCGTTGGTTTTAAAAATTTTTACCCCTGAGTGTTTTTTGTGCATGATATATATATATATATATATATATATATATATTTTTTTTTAGATAAATGTTATGTTTACGATATTTTCTCAACAAATTATACGTGGCAAATTGTTATTAGTAAGTAAAAAAGTATTAATATGTTTAAATTAGAACAAAAAATAACTTATCACTCATAATTTGTTATGAAAAATATTGTGGACATAACATTTATTCTTTTTTAATTCTTTTTTTTTTTTTTTTTGGCGGTGGCTTTATGCAATCCAATCTTGTATTTGAGCTCCAATTTTACATTCCTCCAATTCGATCTCTAAGCAATTGTGGTTTGAAATCTCCCCCCATTTCAATTTTCAGTAGATTTTAATAATGATTTAATTTTCATAAAATTTGAAAATATAATCAAGAACAACAAAAGAAACAATAATTCTTATCAAAATTTTAGGATCAACTATGATCTTGAATTGAGTAATCAAGGTAAGCCACATATTTAGTTTTTGTTACCTCCTTAATTGACTCATTATTTTTTGCTATATCTACTAAATTATTTTAAGTCTTCATTTACCTTCTTTCGTTCCCTTGACTTGAATTAATTCATTCTCTCTCATTAATTAGTGCATAAATTGTTTTCCTTTACATATGATAAAACCATCTTAAGGGACTTATCTTTATCTTTTAATCAATAGGGGCCACATATATCTTGTGGTGATTTTTTTTCCATATCAAATTCAATATTTTCTTGCTATTACACTAATCCATCTTAATATTCTCATTTATGCTAAACATATTTCATTAACATGTTAGCTGGGCTCAGCTTTTCAATTATGGAGCTATCCTTCACCATTTTGGAAACGCGCGTTGCTGAAGGAATATAAAAGCTAACTTTTCAGAAAAGCTGGCTTCAAATTCTCACCAAACGCACATAACGTCCCAGCGTTTTTGAAAAGCCAACTTTTAGGCTTGAAAAGTGGAACCAAACGGGTACTACTTCTCAACTGTTCAATATTTAGTTCCATATATCATACTTGGTGTTTTAGTAGTCTTATAATTATTAGGTAACCTATAATCACACAATATTCATTTAAAGGTGTTTTAAGGACCAATAACGTTCACTTGTAATTTTAAAAATTAAAAACGTTTCATAAGTAAATTTTAAGGGTCAATAATGTATGTTAGCCAAAAATATATTATTTTGTGATTCATTCTATTAAAACAATTGCCTGATAATTTAGGATCTATTTGAAAATAGGGAAAATTATTTACTACTGGATCTTATTTTAAATTTAGTTAGTGTAACCCATTATGAATATGAGAAAAAAAAAATATCATGTGATTTTTTATTCTCAAAAAAAAAAAAAACTTATTATGCTTTCAAATTACTAAATAACCACTCTTTGGGATAGTCTTTGTCATGCATAATGAAAGCAATCAAAGTATGATTGAAATAAATAAAAAGCAATCTAATTATGATTGTGATTTATGCATAATTTACTTTTATCCCTATTTAAAAACAGTTTTTTTTTTTAATAAAACAATTTATTTGAACAAAGTAAAATTCATTAAGTCTATTTAACAATACTTCAATTAATGCATTCAGTAGATCTACGATGCTAACTAGTCCTGTACTTCATTTAATGCATTCAGTAGAGTACTTCAATTAATGGATTCAATAGATCTACGATGCAAACTAGTCCTTTACTTCATGATGCTAACTAGTCCTGTACTTCAATTAATGCATTCAGTAGAGTACTTCAGTTAATGCATTCAGTAGATCTACGATGCTAACTAGTCCTGTACTTCATTTAATGCATTCAGTAGAGTACTTCAATTAATGGATTCAGTAGATCTACGATGCTAACTAGTCCTGTACTTCAATTAATGCATTCAGTAGAGTACTTCAGTTAATGCATTCAGTAGATCTACGATGCTAACTAGTCCTATTGGGTAGTACGTAGTAGTGACATTGATGCTGAGTCCATATGTATGAAACTGGATGAATCAATCTGGGCCCTGCTAGAATCCTCTGTTCACCTCTTTTTGGTGTATATGTAGACCTGAGTGTGGGCCTCGATTGCAAGCTAAAGAGCAGTCCAATTGGCGAGAGTTTCTACTTGGACTCCTCATGACGAGCCCAGATCCAAGGATCATTCACTATTTCTTCGAGACGGGCCACTACCAATGAAAAGGCCCACCAAAAGTAGAAGAATAATTTAAGTGCTAACTTAAGATAAAATTAAAAGAGGCTGAGTGAAGTGTTTAGTAAAGAAAGAGCGGTTAAATGGAAGGCTAGAATGAAACAAATTGTCATGATGGCTTAATCATGTGTATTAAAAGTCAGGGTAGTGGATACAAGGAATCAACACATCACAGTTCCCACACAATCGCTAGATGTCAACACTTACTCTACCTAATTATCGTGACAAAAACATTATTCAAAATAATCTTCACTACTATATTTAACTTTCTAGGCTGAAATTTTTTTTTTATATATATAATAATTAATTTTTTTTATTTGTTTACCCTTAAAAAAAATTAAGAACACCCTCAAAATAAATTAGGAACACCCAAAAATTTTTTAAAAAAATTATTTTATTTGTTCTACTTTCAAGCCAAAAAAAAAAAAAAAAAAAAAAAATTTTCGAACTAAAATCTGAAAAAAAAAAAAAAAAAAAAAAAAAAAATTATAACAGAGCAAGCCCACAGGGAAAAAAAAAAAAAAAAAAGCCCAACATCTACACTAAACAACAGATTACAAACCCAATCAAACGGAAAAAAACAAGGTAGCAAACCCAACATCGTAGCAAACCCACGGATTCTAAAAACAAAATAATAAAAAACCAAAAACACGATTAGAAGTTGTCAAAAAAAAAAAAAAAAAAACCCTCAAATCTCTAAAATTTTTACCTTTCTTTTTCTCATTCTTGCTCTGCTTTTTTCTCTCAACTCATGCTTTCCGCCTCTCTCATTCTTTCTCTCCACTCCCACTGTCAGGGCCGGCCCTAGACCAAGCTTCCACCGATCTCATCTTTTTTCTTTTTTTTTCCGCTGCTGCGTTTGGGTTTTGATTCCGCAGAAGCGAAGAATGGCTGGTTTTGAGTTTTGAGGTACTGCCTTCATTAGACTCTTCTAGTCTTCTTTAAATTTGTTAAAGATAAGTTTTCTCTGGGCAGTGGGCTGGACGTTTCACCACGTCTGGGCCTTTTTTTTTTTTGGTTGTTAAGCCTGCGTTTTTTTTTTTTTTTTTTTTTTTTTTTTGTTAAGCCCGGTTTTGTGTGTGAGTGTGTGTGTGTGTGAGTTATTGGTGCAATAGGATTTGTTTTATTTTTTTTTTTTTGTGGGTGCCATCTTGGCAGGCATCCTCTTGGCTGGGCTAGGGCCCTGGGCTTGTACAGTATTGTGTTTTTTTTTTTTTTTTTTTAATCTTGTGTTTATATATATATATATATATATATATATATATATTTTAGTTATTAGGAATATAATGAATAAATCTTTATCTATACAGGTCGAGATTGCTAAGGTTGAGATTGCTAAAAAACTTTTATTGTTTGGTGAAACTACAATAATAATTTTTATATAAATCATGTTTTATTTCTTATTTGCTCTACACTTGAAATGTATTTTTTATTTTAGTCTTTGGAAATATATTATTGATTAAAAATATTTACTATAAAATATGCATCTGAATATAAAAAACTTAAAAAAATAAAAAAAGAACAAAAACTAATTGAGTCTCAAAAAGGATAAATGGATAAATTTGTTATTAGTAATAAACAAAATATAACACAAAATTTAAATGAAAATATCACAAATGAGCAAGAAATTCACCAAAAATAGATTTTAAATGAAATATATTATAATAAAAAAATATTAAAAAAATATTAATTTAATTAATACATAAGTATAAACAATAATTTAATTAACCAATAACTAATTAGGGGAAGTAACTAATAAACAATAATTAATAATTTAATTAACCAATACATTATAAAAAAAAAAAAGACAAATAAATTATGTTAGGCTAAACAACAATTAATAATTTTATAATTAATGAAACAATAATATAACAAATTATAGTTTATAAAAGACAAACAAATTAATGAACAACTAAACAAAAATAATTAATATTTTATTAATATTTCAAATGGACTTATAGTTTATTATTTATTCTTTTGCTAGAATTATAGACAAATATTTTATAAGAAAACCACATAGAAGACAATTGTAAATTTTATGTCTTTGCATGTTTTTTAATTGTTGTTGTTGTTGTCAATATACAAATTTTTCTTTTTATTAGATCGTGTAATTTATACTTGTTGATGAACACTCTGAAAAAAATTTCTGGAGCCGCCACTGGCACAAAGCACTAATTGTGAAAACTAGATTTGGGAAAATTATTTCATTAAATAATTAGAATTACAGAGAAGCTAATCTATATATACAAGTCTGAGCAAGTAACTAACTAGTAGAAAAGATGCTAACACAAAACTAACTTTAACACGTGTGTCACATGTGAACACTAAGCAAGTATATACAAAGAGGCTAAACTACAAGTCGTTTTCACTAAGCTAAACTACTTGCCGTTCTGTCCACTTCTTCTTCTTGCCTACTCCTGTTTCCTGCGTGTACAGCTTCATCTTCAGTAACTGTTTTAGCTTAAATGGAACTCTTCTTTATTTGATAAGAATACATCCTTAGAAACAGTTTTCCATAAAAATATTTTTTTCTTATCCATTCAAAAAAAAAAAAAAATACATTCCTAACTGAAACCTTTGGCCCAATTTGCTACATCTTCGGATGGTTTTCTCCCACTGCATTTTAATTGGCAAATTCAATGAAAAAAGAAAAAGAAAAAAGAGTCATTTTGGTCTCTATGATCTTAAAACATTAATCAACATAATATGATTTATAGTGAGTCCAAATAATCTAGTTCGATTGACATTCCTACAATAAATTTAGCGATTTAAGGAGGCTATGCTGAAGTTAGGTGCCAAATGAAAAGCATGAGAAGACTAAGATTAGAGAAAGAGTTGGACAAGTAAAGGGAGGGTCCTTGGTAGAATGTCCTTGATTGAGAGAGTCCTTGAAAAAGTTAGAGATAATCTGAGAGAGAGAGAGGCAGCCCCTAAACCAAATGGTATTCCTTTCTTTTATAGAGGTGTGGTTGTAGCTATTTTTTGAGTGAGATCTCCTACATCATCAATATTATTGAAGGTTAACTGTGAGAGTCAAGTAAATAAAAATAATTAAATACTTTGATGTGATCTTCTTTTGTACAAAAAGTCTCAATTTTAAATCAATAACTCACTATATTTGTCATAAACAAATTTTCATATTCTACCAATAGCCTTATAACTCAACTAGTTAACACCTTTTGGTGTTTTCATGGTGACATTAGAGTTCAAATCTCTCCTCTCAAATATCAAATTATTAACAAAGAAAATAATTATATTCTAAAAGCATTTCAAAATTGTCTATTCATTGAATGTTATTATCAAAACCACCTCTCTAATGTATGCATACATCGGGACCCTCCATGGTTAACATCTTCCCGACTTCCAAGATTTTTTAAAATTTGGAATTAAACCCAATGTTTGCTTTCAATAATTCCAAAATTTTGAAATTATACCCTCCATCATTAAAATTCCATTTGCTTAAAAAATTCTCAAATTTCAGTTATACTTCCCATGGTTAAACTCTCGTGGCTTTAAAAAATCCTCAAATTATAGAATTATATATGTGGTTAAAATTCCACTTGTTTTACAAAATTCAGTTATACAAACCTTTAGACACGTGTGTTGCACATGGTTAGAGGCTTTTCAATTTTTTTTTTCTAAAGGACAAAACTTTCCATTCATCATAATTCATGATTGATGCATTTCTAATCCCCAAAATCCCTAAAAGTGTGATAAATTGTATCACAAAATAGAAACACATAAATCTCATCACACCCTTATGTATTTTTGTATTCCATCTTATATTTTACTAATCACAACTTACAACATATATTTTTTATTTCCTTATAAGGTCACTAAAGTTTAAAATGAAAAAACAAAAAAGTTGTAATTGATAGAACAGTGAAACACAAACAATGTTGGAAAATGTTTCTCTCCAAACTTTAAAGTCTTCAAACAATCAAACTCTCCTTTTGTGTGTGTGTGTGTTTATATATATATATATATATATATACACATATATATTAAATGTAAATTCTAAAAACCTAATTGTTGGATTGCATGTTCTTCATATTTCTAACGTACACATAAAATTTCGTTCAAATCAAATGATTTTTACTATATTTGATTAATAAATTTATTTTTTATGCATAATTTTAGACAATAAAAACTTAAAATTTAAATATTTGATTGATGATATAACTACTAATTTTTTAGTTTCTTAAAATTTTAGAAGCATGAAAATATAATAACAACATGTCATTAAACTATTGGATTTTTAAAATTTGTATTTAATAAAAAGATACAGCGAAAGGTCATCTCCATGTCGATTTCTATTTCATACTAACCATCCGGTGAGAAAGAGTGTGAAACAATTAGTGGGATACTTTTACAGCTCAAATGCGTGGAAGACAAATCAGAGAAGCGAAGTCAGAGTCATGCACCACGCTTTTCTTGCAGCATGTCGATGCGGCTAACAAAAACCCAGCAACCGGGCGTTTAGAAGGTAAACATATGGGTCCGTCAACCCCAATTTACAACGCCATGATTACAACTTTTCCCTTCACTTTTTTAGCTCAGTCACCAAAGACTTTGCTGAATGGTCTCTCCTTTGAACCAAATCCAAATATAATATCAATCTTTTTGACTGGAAAAAATCTAATATAAGACCTAAAAGAAAAGGGCAATGCCCTTACTTTATTCGATAGAGTACTCCTATCATTTTACTGAAAGGAGTATTAATAATCAAAACCTCAATAGCAATCTACAATGCTCTCAGTTTGTAGTTTCACAATTCGATCTTATTAGGCCAATCTTTTTTTATACATAAAAAAGTTTAATTGGAGGGCGGCCTTAAGATATTACACTTTAATTAACATTGTTTTGAAAGCTATACTATAGGCCAAATTTTACATTTACAATCTTTGGGAAATATTTGAAACGCGGAATCCTCCTGACCTTATAAAATCCGATGCAGCTATGAGACCAGATAATGTATACCTTGCTACAATCTGTTTAAACCATGTGGGCAACAGCACTCATGCATGTACTGGGATCATTGTAAAAGGTGATCATTTTTGGGCTAAAGCCGAAGTTGCCACTCTTGATTATTTCTAGTGCATTATACGCTGGTTTGGACTACATCATTTTTTGAAGGCAACCCCCTAAATGTTATTGGATCCATTCAAAATTTTGCTTCTGCTCCTCACTAGACATGGCAAAACGGGTCAGAATTTTCTAACCCGACCCGACCCGAAAAATACCGACCCGAACCCGATTTTTTTTTTACCTGAAGCAAAAACGAGTTGACCCGTCACCCGACCCATGTTTTTTGCGGGTCAACCAACCTGACCCGTGACCTGACCCGAACCCGAATCATTTTTTTTTTTTTTTTGTAAAAAAATATTAAAACTAAGACAATATTGGTTTAATTGTTTATTGTGAAATTTAAGGAAACAATTGATATATTTACATAACTATATGCAAATTAATTGAAAGATTAATGGTTGAACATTCTGTAATGAGTAAATATTTTTAGATATCAAATAGCAAAGTATATGCCAAAATAATCTGGTTACAGTAGAATTAAAAACATAGATTTAAAATTGTAGACATGTAAGAAATATTCACAAGTGTGAAAATAGTGAAACTAAAGTATCAAATTAGCATAAATTATGAATACTTAGACCTATTTTTTAATAATTTGTGTCCAAAATAAAAGTCATTTCAAAATAAATTATGTTATTTCCTAGAATGTGTATTGGATAACAATAATATGATATTCATAAAAGAGACCATGTATAAATAAGTAAGCAATCAAATTTTAAAGTGTATCTCAAATTGAAATAGAATGTCAACCACAACTAATAATAGATTATAAAATTAATTTTCAAGATTGTAAATTTTTTATATATTTTTATTCTTTATCAAATGAGTTATCCAATAAGTCATTTGTAATTTTGTTTTATATTTGGAATGTTGATATTGTGTAGAAATAAAATTTGTGTATTTGTTTTACTTATCTTTGTGTTATTTTGTTTTAAATAGTAATGTTAGGATTTGTATAATTTTAAAATTGTTGAATAAGTATTAATAAGTTTAACTGAGTTCATTCTTGATATAAGTGGTGAATTCAAAATAATGCATTTTATATTAAGTAATTTGTTGCATAACTTTTCAAATAATAGATACATGTTTTCTATATGAAAATAAAAATTCATGTGAAAAATACGGGTCAACCCAACCCGACCCACAACCCGATTGACCCGACCCGACCCGACCCGCATGTTTTGCCATGTCTAATAATAGTCCTCATTGGACTATTTTCAATATTATTGTCAAACATTAATGTAGTTGCCAAATCAGCATGTAATGGATTTTCATATCCTATCGTGCCTTAAAATAAAGGTGAAATGGATTTAATTGGATGATTTACATATGATTATTGCACATCATCAATAATTTTAATTGTCATTATTATCATGTGCAAATAACGTGATTAATTCATGACTTTAATGAAAAAATTTACAAAAAATTTTGATATCTTCTCACCAGCCTAATGTCAAATGGGTTGACTGTTCAAGTAAAAATTTCAATGACCAAATTGTCATGTAACTTTTACTCTTATCCCTATTTTGAAAACAGTTTTACAGTTTATCTGAAAAAGTAAATTCCTTCAGTCTACTTAACAGTACTTTCATAATGAAAATAGAATGCATTAATGAAAGTTTTATTAATGCATTCAGTCGATCTACGATGTTAACTAGTCCTATTGGGTAGTAGTAACAATATTGATGTCGAGTCCATATGCAAATGGATGAATCAACCTAGGCCCTGCTAGAATCCTTTGTTTGCCCACTTGGCCCACTTTCTGTGTGTGCAGCCTGAGTGTGGGCCTCGATTGTAAGCTAAGGAGCAGTCCATGTGGTGAGAGTTTCTGGTTAGACTGTTCCTGAAGAACCCAGGTCCAAGGATCATTCACTATTTCTTCGAGACGTAGCCAATGAAAAGGCCCTTGCAAATGACAAAATCTTACCGGAAGTGGAAGAATTATTTGAGTGCTAAACTTAGGATAAAATCAGTAGAAGCTAAGTAGAATATTTATTAGGAAAGAAAGAAGTTAATAAATGAAGGCAAGAACTAAACAAATTGTCGGGAAATTATTCTGTATCCGAAATATCATATATGCCTAATAAGTTGATACCTAATAATTTTTCCAAACTGCCACGATGGCTTATTCTAAAAAGTTTTGACTGACAGTACGTAATTACGTATTCTCATTATTTATCTCCTCCATCCTTCCCTCCTTCTCTCTACCAGTCTCCTCCTGTGTGCGTAGTTACTGGCTTTGCAACAATGAGTAAAACCAGCAAAAAATACCTTAGTCTTCAAGACCCATTTCTGTTCAGCCCTTTCTACGTCTTCCTCTTTTTCTACCACTTTACCAGCCCCATCGCTGGTGAATTACTGGCCCCTTACAACCCTGTTGAGAACATAGCACTTGACTGTGGCGTCTCTGGCAACAGTACTACGCAAGATCCGCGGACTTGGATCGGAGACATCAACTCAACATATTCTCCATTAGATTCCCATAACTCATCAGCCATCTCTACAGCGCCTCAATCCCGTACCCCGGTGCCTCAGGTCCCTTACCGCACAGTACGCTTCTCACGCTCCGAATTCACCTATATCTTTTCAGTGACTTCAGGCCAGAAGTTCATCCGTTTTTACTTTTACCCAGCTTCATACCCAAACTTTGACAGCTCTAAGGCCTACTTCTCTGTCAAAGCTGGTCCCTTTACTCTCCTAAGAAACTTTAGTGCTGCTCTTACTGCTGAAGCTCTTCACTTAGAAAGTTTTTCAAAGGAGTTCTGTGTAAATGTTGGGGATGAGAAAACTCTGAACATAACTTTCACTCCAAGGCCAGATTCATATGCTTTTATCAACGGAATAGAAATCGTATCAATGCCTCCCAATCTCTATTACACTGCAGCTGGATTTATTGGCCAGGTGCAACCATACCGCATCGAAAACAACACGGCTCTTGAGACGGAGTACCGTGTAAACGTTGGTGGAAAGTATATCTCACCCGCTGGAGACACTGGTATGTACCGGATCTGGTCGAGCGATAAAGATTACTTGGTTGTGAACGACCATAGTGTTCTACCTGTCAACACCTCTATTTCCTTGATGTTCAACAAAATTCCAAATTATACAGCACCAGAGGAAGTCTACAAAACTGCCCGGACAATGGGTACGAACAAAACCAATAACAAGCTCTATGATCTTACTTGGGAGTTTTCCGTGGATTCTGGCTTTTTTTACATGGTGAGGCTTCATTTTTGCGAGTTTCAACCAGAGATTACCGGCAGCTCTCAGAGAGTCTTTTACATCTATATAGCCAATCAAACTGCTGCAGCGGACGGTGTAGATGTAATCCAATTGAGTGGTGGAAAAGGGATTCCAATGTATGTTGATTATGTTGTGCCGATGCCCGGCAAATTAAATCAGAAGAAAATGAACCTTTCCGTTGTACTGCAAGCAAACCCAGATGATCAGCAGACAGCTTACACCGATGCTATTTTGAACGGGCTGGAAATTTTCAAAATCAACACCACCGGAGGCAATCTCGCCGGGTCCAACCCAGACCCGACTCCGACGTCATCTCCGCCACCATTAATCCAACCACCAACTGGGCGGAAGGTTAACAAGGCGACAAAAATTGGCATTATTTCGGGTGTGGTTTCCGGCATATCCTTAATCTTTTTTATTGTCGGTTTCTTAATTTTCCGAAGGTGCAAGAGAGTCAAGGACGGAGACTATGATGATGCGACCAAGTCAACGAAGACCCAGGGGTCAACAACAACAACATTACCACTACCAGCTGATTTGTGTCGTTATTTTACACTGTCTGAAATTAAAGCAGCAACCAACAACTTTGATAGTGTGTTCATTGTAGGTGCTGGTGGGTTTGGTAACGTGTATAAAGGTTACATTGATGGGTGGGCCAGGGCCGACCCCGTTGCCATCAAACGATTGAAGCCCGGGTCTCAACAAGGGGCCCATGAGTTCAAGACCGAGATTGAGACTCTATCTCAACTCCGCCACGTGCATCTTGTTTCTCTCATTGGGTATTGTAATGATGGCAATGAGATGATCCTAGTGTACGATTATATGGCCCGTGGGACCCTCCGTGATCATCTTTACAATACTGATAATCCGCCTCTTTCTTGGAAAAAACGACTCGAGATTTGTATTGGTGCAGCACACGGGTTGAACTACCTTCATACAGGCGCAAAGCACATGATCATTCATCGTGATGTGAAGACCACAAATATCTTATTAGATGAGGAATGGACCACCAAGGTGTGTGATTTTGGGTTATCAAAACTAGGCCCCACTAGCATGTCCAAGGCCCACGTCAGCACAGTGGTGAAGGGTAGTATGGGGTATTTGGATCCAGAATATTATCTACGTCAACAGTTAACTGAAAAATCTGATTTGTATTCTTTCGGCGTGGTGTTGTGTGAAGTATTGTGTGCAAAGCCACCCATTACACGTACGGCGGTGAAAGAGCAAGTCAACTTGGTGGAGTGGGTCAAACAATGCCATCGCGATGGAAAACTTGATGAGATTGTTGATCCATTTTTGAAGGGTACAATTGCAGTGGAATGTTTGAAGAAATATGTTGAGATCGCTACAAATTGTTTGCTTGACAATGGAACCGAACGCCCATCAATGAACGATGTGGTGTGGGGCCTTGAGTTTACATTGCAGTTGCAAGAGACTGCAGCTGATAAAGTGGTGACACTTCGTGGGGTTGAAATTGAGATGATGGATGCTGAGAAACCTCTCATCCCTAATAAGTCCACTGTATATGATAGTAGTGACATGTTCAGTAGTAGAGATGGACAAGTGTCAAGTACAAATAGCAACAGCAGGGTCACCGTTACAAGCAAGGAAGAACAAAGTTTTACGAGTACGGATTTGAATGGATTTATGTCTACCGAGGCAGTGTTTTCTGAGATTTTGATTCCAAAAGGTAGATAAAAAATAAAATAAAATATAAAAAGGTTGTAGCTACAATTTTAGTGTGTTTATTTAGACTTTTTGAGTCGCGTTGGATACTTAAACTATGTTTGGAAGAAAGTAATTTTATTCACATATGAAGTAAGATGATAGTTGTAATGCATATGGTTGATAAAATTACTACCTTTTAATAAGAAGAAAAGCATTGGCGTGCATCTTGGCGCTAATATTTTAATGTGTATACTGAGGAGAGAGAGAATAAAGAATGACCTCGCAAATCATGTTCCATTAGATTGAGCTGCATCTTCGGTAAGAAAATCATAAATTCAAAGCATATACTGGAACCAATGTAGGCCAACCAGGAGTATTATTTTTTCAATTACTCAATAGTAAGTGCTATTCACCCTTAAGAACCAATGATGTTGAGGTTAGAATTAATTATGTCAATCATATGACACATTACCTCTCTTGCAATATTAATATGCATGTGGGTACATACATTAATTAGAAGGCCATGTATTGTAAGAGTAATTATGCATATGGAAAGAGGTATATAAGATTATTTCTCTTTTATCTACTTTTCTCTAGGATTTTATATAATTTTATGAAATTTTAAAAATTAGGTTTTACTTTGTATCCATAATATTAATCAATTTTTTTACCTATAAAAAATGATTAATAACTAATTTAAGTAAAGAGGAAGATGACCAAAATATATTAATTTTAAGTAACTTTGTAGAGCTTATCTTGTATGATCATTGATGGATTTCATGATTCCATTCCATCCATCTCATGAACACATAAACCATAATATTGTAGATATAATAAATTTCACAACTTATTAAATCGGTTCTCATCATACTATAATTACAATAATATCATTTTTACATTAAACAATTATTGACATTAATTTTATTTAATACCAACAACGTAACATCAAAGCAATTATGAAAAAAAAATTGTGCAATTTATCTTGTCATTTGACTCATTGTAAAAATAAAAAAATAAAAAATAAAAAATAAAATCACTTGCGTGACTAATTTGGGTTGTAGGGCCATATTGGCTCAACTTTCAATCCACCTGGTTTTCCAAAAAAAAAAAAAAAAACCTTTCAATCCACCTAGACACCTACTATTTTGTGTTAGGCCTTTTATTCCCTGGAATGAAGATGGTAATACATTATTTGAAAATACTTACGAGCACGCACTGGTTAATAATTTATTTAAAGAAAATTTTTATGAAAAAAAAAAAGTAATTAATATTTTGACAATTTTTTTTTTATTTCTCATAAAAGTAGTATCAAAATTTTCCTAAAATGGATTATTAACCAGTGCCCTAAGGGCACTCGTTAGTATTTCCATACATTATTTTATTTCTTGCTTCCAATAACTGAAGATTTTGGGCTAAAGGCCTTGTAACTAAATTGAAACATCTCCATGCACAAAGTGCTAGGAGGGCTATGAGAAAAGAGTTCGAACTGCAAGATTAGCAATATATTATAATTATTTTTCAAAAAAAAAATAATTGAGATTTTATCACATGAAAAAAATTAAGGGCACATTTGATACATTATGTAAGGATCAGATTTGGATTCCAAGCCCACTACGTGGATGACTTAGGCCCAAGAAGCCCAAAATAATGAATTTGTAGAGAATAGATTGAATACTGAACCTTAGCTAATCTAACAAACACTACCAGGGATCTAAGTATTGAAATAATTGAATAGAAAAAGAATTAGTATTGAAGATAATTCATCCTCAGCAAGATCCAAGGTGGTTTATTCTTATATATTCTTTTCAGAGTTGATTACAAACTTTGTTCTAAGATGTTACAGTCTTTCTTTTCCTGAATTTTTCCAATCTCCCTTTCTTGTTACCTTCCTCTCTTTTTATACTCCTTTCTTCTTTCATCTCCATCTTCCACGTGCATGCCAGATGGTTGATCTAGATACTTGTTCCATCAGCACCTTCCTTCCATTTCCATTTAGCAGTTGTAAGGCTAAAATATACTATTCAAGTATCAGCTTCACATTAATGCGGTCAAGGAGTTAGGTGCAATGCATTTAATATGGAGGTAGCAGCTTTTTCTTAAGATATTTTGGGATGTTTTTCTATCTGACGCCTTTGCCATGCTAACCTGCACCAACAGATCTTCTTGACATGTTACCTTAGTTAGCAAATGATCTCTTTGGACTTCAGCTTTGGTCTATTGAGGATGTATTCGTCCTTGGTTCATTCTGCTTTAGTCATTGTCGACGAAGCTAACCTCTTTGTTCACCATCACAATTTCTTTTAACCAGGACTCTTCCTCCTCGGACAAGACTTTGTCCTCGGATTGGGCCATAAGCCCAACATCCAAACAAATAATGAGTCTAGGGGCCCAAAACCCCCACACATTGTAACGGTGATTATAATAGCATAAGAAATACAAGATGTTGTAATTGAATAACTATTACTATTCATTTATTTGGTGGCAACACATGAATAGAACCCTAACTCTAGTAAAATGAATACATATTTAAATCCAATTCTCTAAAATACCCTTATTTATAAAAATACATTTAGAATCTAACTTAACATCTTAATCCGTATAAATTGGATAATTTTATAATTAGTATAATTTTTTTTTTGTTCAAATTTCAAAATGAATAACTTCATAAATGTTAAAAAAAAGAAAAAGAAAAAGATGATAACACCTTAAATTTCAATTCGTTCTTCTGTGCAAGATTATTTGATGATAATTAAAGTTCAGTTGTTAGAGCCGAGCCATAGACTAACTAGCAAAAAATATTTTTAATATAGAACTTATGGCCTGAAGAACCATGGATTGATTGTCAAAAAATAATATAAATAACAATAAAGAAGAACAACAACAAAAACAACAACGGTAGCTTAATAAAGAAATATTGGTTTTTGAAAAACATAGTATATGATTTTCAGAGTTTGGCAAGTTGTGGTTTTTCAGATTTTCGCAACTTCTTATTATATTTAAAAACCATAAATTAATATGGCAAAAAGGAGAGAGAGCAGCGACAAATAGGGGGCTTTTTGGAATTTTTTCCATAAGTGAATCAAGTTGGGTCAAGAGATAGGGACTACATGGCTTTTAATAAGAAATGATTATTAATAACTATTCATCTTGAATGACTATTCTTTGCAATAGAAACACAACCACACAACTAAATAGCTATTCTTTAAAAATATCTATTACATTTCAGTGTCTATTATAGTTTACCAAACATGCTTTAAAGGAAAAACAGAAAAAACCAACCGTCGACTAAATGGAGTGTTTGTGCATTTACCAAAAAGTTTAAGAATAATCATCAAATTTCATTACAAATGAACTATGGCATCGACATTTATCAAAATGATGCAATAAGTGATGTTTGTGAAATTTTCTATTTAGAACGATGTCCCAAGACAACGGCATTTTAAAGTGAGGTCCATTTTTTCTAATAACAGGGAAACGATTTTTTTTTTTTTCTTTTTTTTCATTTGGAGAAGACTTGTATTTTATAGGACTTTTTTTTAATAGATTGATTAATTGGTGTACTTAGAGCATTTGTTAGTAAATTATTTTAAAAAAATTTTGATACTACTATTATGGGAAATTAAAAAAACTATTTTTTTATTTAAAATTTTCTAAAATTGTTCATTAATAAATATCCTTTGGATATTTTGTTAGTAAAATCTTTTTTGTAATTGTATCCTTGAGTTTTGTTAAGTCTCTTGACAGACGACCTATAAGTCATCCAAAAATAACTCTTTTTATTTGTAAGAAAAAACATAATCTCTTTTTTTAATGGAAAAATTAATAATTTCTTTACTTTTAAATTTTAAACGAGGAATTTCGTAGGAATTTGGGCCACAATGCCACCATCGTCTACCTCCTTCCCTCAAGGCATCTCATTGTTAAAACGATTCACGTAGTTCCAAAGTGTCCCCATTCACTCTCAATGGACGTTAAACTAAAGAGGTGTGCGATCAGTTTTTTTATAGCACTACTCACCGATAAAATATCTAACAAAGTACTGGTTGAAATCAATGAAAAATGTGATTGAGTTGGACCTTAGTTTTCTGATACATTCCAAATTGACCCTTTAGAGCAATTACATCAATTGGTGAATAGTTTTGCAAAATAGAAAAAGGTAGTATTTTTACATATTTTGGCCCAAAAAACACCCACATAAGTGGGTGTATAATTGTGCATTTATGCACAATTGCTACAGTAACCATGCATATATGCACGGTTACTGTAGCGCTTTTATTTATTATTTTATTAGTTTTTTCTCTCTCCTTCTCTCTGTATCTCTGGTTGCTCTCGCTCTCGCTCTCACCTCACTCTTATTGCCACCGATCATCAGAGAATGCCACACTGCATCAACAGAGAACGCCACACATTCATCAACAAAGAACGCCACATCAAAAAATTTCTTCCAAAATCAAGTAAAACAAGAAATTAGTATTACACAAGATTTGTTTGGTTGCCGAAAAAAACATAGAGAAAACAAGAAATAAAGAAAATTAACCAAACATAGAGAAAATCAATAGACCTGTGGTTGTCAATCGTCTTTCCTTCTATTTCTACTCTTTTCCACCACTTTCTCACCAACCAAACAAGAAATAAAGAAAATTAACAACAAAAAAGGCTGGGTCTAGGTCAACGAGCCAAACAAGAAGACCAATTCAAGAAGCAAGCCATTTCGATCACCGGATCACCAGAACCGGACACTGACGACAACAACAGAGCTCGCACGCTGAAGGCCTAGAGAGAGGAACAACCCCAGACGTGAAAACAACTCGAAAGGCGAATCTATTTCAATCTACAATCCTAGACACGACAGCAACCTAAAACGCAACATTCCTTGGGATCAGACATTGGTACCCCATCTCAATCCCCAATCGTTTGGTATCCGTTTCTCCCTTTTCTCTTTCTGCAAGAAATCGTCCTCATCGAATTGTCCACATGCGAATCCTTATCCTCAAATTAGCGTATTCATGGTATTCTCTACTTTTCTTTGCGTGTTAGGTCTAGGTCTGTGAGAGAGTGTTGGGTCCGGGTCTGTGAGGGAGTGTTAGTCTGTGAGAGAGAGGGAAGTGAGGAAGAATAATAAAAATATTGTAAAAAAATGAATATTGTATTGAATAAATGTGTAGGATAGATAAACTGATGTGGGTGTTTTGTAAAAATGGGTGTGTAAAATAGAAAAAAGTAAGTTTTAAATGTAAAATAGACGGAATCTTACGCACAAGCTGATGTAATTGCTCTTAGAGCATCCACATGGTTTTTTCAATCCTATTCTATTTTATCATCTCAAAAGGCTATTTTACCAATTATACCATACCATTTTTTAATACTTTCAACATCCTAACTTTTATTTTACAATACTACACACTCAATAATATAAATTATACAATAAAATAATATTTAAAGGTTATCTATCACTCCTTTCTCTTCATCCTTGTCCCTGCCTCTCTAAGTCTCTGTGTCTTTCTCAACAGCCAAACAACCCAATTATCACCACACCACCACCACCATGCCTACCACGCCACCATGCCCATTGCCCACCAGAATCCCACTAGAACCAAAAACCCAAATTAAGCAAAAAAAAAAAAAAACCACCAAATCACTGCCACATCCAACCCATCTGAACCCAAAAGATAAAAATCAATCCATGCCTCACTGCAAAACACACATAAAACCCACACAAAACCTAGATTGGCGAAACCACAAAACCTAGATCAGTGAAACCATTTGACCCACAGCGCCACCAAATCAACGCCGCCAACATCACACCATATCCCGCCCATCATCGGCGATCTTGAGCGACCCATTATCGCCGACATTCGCAACCCACCAATCTCCACCAAGAAACCCACCAATCTCCGTCGATCCAAAATCCAAAATCCATGCTGATCTCCATGTCGTGATCACAAACCAAACCCAACTCCAATACAAGCCTTGAACGAGAAAGAAAGATGTGAGATGAGAGAAAGAGTGAGGACTGTGAGGGATGAGCTCTGAGAGAGAGAGAGAGTCAATGAGAAACGCTGAGAGTGAGAGAAAGAAAAGTAAAAAAGAATAAAATAATATATTTTCGTTTTACAATTGAGCTATAATGCAATTCTAAATGTAGAATTGCATTGTAGCACAATTGTATTTTTTTTTTTTTTTTTTAGGCAATAGTTACAATATACAACTTCTAATGGAGTGAGCGAAATGGGCCTGAATGGTAAAATAGGCTTACATTTGGCATTCCCCCTCTTCACTATTGATGCTCTTAGAATGGTGGGGAAGATTCTATGCACAATCCCATCTAGAACACATGCATTGTAGATTTCAAGGTGTTCAAGTTGGTCCTTAGTTCTCTTAAACTCTGTTTGGGAGGAAAGAATGGAATGAATATTAATGAAAATAATAATTTTAAAAATTAAAATATTTTTTTATTCCCTTGTTTGGGAGTTTTAAATTTTAATTGAAAAAAAATGAAACAGATCATTTCTTTGTTTGGGAATTTAAGTGGGAATGAATGAAATGAGTGTAAGAGGATATAACAAAGGTATAATAGTAATGTTTTAATAATGTTACTCTCAAACAAAATTACTTATATTCCTATTTCATTTTATTCCATTATTTTAAAACATCAAAACAAGATAACTTAATAAAATTCTATTCCATTTTTTTTTTTTCATTTCCTTTCCATTGCTTAAATACATTTCATTCCATTCTATTTCACTCTTTTTCATTCCTTTATGAACTATATTAAAAGAAATGGAGACAATTTTGTCCCATACCAGCCGGTATCATTGACATTTGTCGTAGTGGTGGCTTGGCTAGTACAGAAACACAATAATTTTGTGCCAGTTCAAATACCGGTCATATCGGGATCGTTTCGACTGTACTGGGATAAATACCGAAATCCAGCTTGTAATGAATACCGGACCAGTATCGAATTTACAACCAAAAACATTCTCTCAACATCACATTGCTACTGTGATATTGACTGGCAGTAAGCGACTATACTAGCAATTTGTTAGGGCTGTGAAATGAGATTGAGAGCTTGAAATTGAGACTCAAAGAGAAGAATAGTTTTGAGATCTGAAAGCTTTGAGAGAGAGAAGGAGAGAGAGAGAGGAAGAGACTAAGAGAGTTTTGAGAACTAAAATTGTCAAAATTTGCTAAATAATACTTTTTTAAGGAAAATTTTAGGTGGATAGCACGAGGGCGAAGTTATTTATTTATGTAGACTCTTTCTAGAACTCGAATTTGTCAAATTCAAACTCTAACCTAAAATTGAGTTTATCACACTCGAATTTCAATTAATTTATCACTTGAGTGGAAAACTTAAAAAGCTAGCAGGACTGGGAGAAATTATAAAAAAAAAAAAAAAAAAAAAAAAAAAAAAAAAAAAAAAAAGCTAGCATTTTTTTTTGGATTTTATCACCCTCTTTGACTATTTAGTTTTTTTTTTTTTTTTTTTTTAGACCCCCACGTCACTATTCACTCCCTCATCTACTGATTCTGATTGATATATATATATATATATATATTTAACTTTTTTATAAAAGTTACAAATCCTTTACTTTTTTATTTATTTTTTAACTTATAAACTTGTAACTTGTATTTGTAAATATCCATAATAAAATATATGGGCTTCTATCAAATAATTAAATCTATAAATATGCAAATATTATATATATACACTTTCAAATTCATTAATATATATATATATATATATATTTAAATGGTGATAATTCCGAAATGGTATATTGGTATTAATCGGTACTGAAATATTTCATTTTTTTTATCAAACCGAAATGGCTTAAGGTATGGTATTGACTTTCTTGATTAAAAGACCTCCAATTTGGAAATTTTAAACTTGTAGAGGAGTAGAGGACATTTCATGATCCATGGCATGAAGGGGTCGTATGCCACTCCGTTGAACTAATTCTTCCCTAGTTGCAGTTAATTTTCCTTTTAGGGCCTCCAAAAATCCACCAAGCTATTGTTCCATTTTGATAAACTCGATTAAGGGCCTCCAATTCTTCTGTTCTTCACCCTCTTGCTCCATGTAGTGTGTCTTGTGCCTTCCAATTGGTATCCTATATATCTCGCTTTCTACCACATTAGCAACTGTGGCAACAGGCCACTACTGGAAGACATCTTGATTGGGTGCTCCCTGCCCCTGGGACAAGCTATGGCACACCAGGATCAGGTATTTTGTTGCAAGGCCTCACGCATGCTTTGTGCAAGTTCGTGGAATCATCTTGACAAAGTCGAGGGTCCTTCCTATTATATTGCATGTAATTGGTTTTTTTTTTTTTTTTTCCTAATTGTGACTAGTCCCATGTGACATTTTGTCGAAAGGAAAACTCACAAACGAAAACGACATTTTTTAACTGATAAAATAGTTTATCACTATTCACTATAGCCTATAGGTTGACCCTGGTCCACTCTTTATTGATGGATCTACCGCAACAATAGCAATCAGCCCCGCGAATCCCGGTGATCGTGGTTTATAATCTAGCACTTCTCTTTTCGTTTTGGGCCAGGGCATCAACCCACGCATCAAGATCTTGCTAAGTTTGGAGACCGATTAAACTAAGCTGTCATGTTCTTATCATTTTCTTCCATCATGCAACTTCATCATCTAAAGAGTAATTCAAGGACCACATATTTTACATTACCCTTTTTTCACAACCATTCCATGTAGTACACTATTCCTGGTAGCCTCATGCTTGTCATTTTCACATAGGTTACTACTTTTTCTTGATTAATCACAGTTTATTATATTAAAATTATAGCAAAATTGTGGCACAAAAATGTGGGGTCTTATATTTTTTAATTTTTTACCTAAAAGTTCAATAGATTTTTTTGATATTTTGATACGCATAATAGAAAAGTTTGAATCATATATATTAACCAAATTATCATTACAGTCGAGTTATAAAACTATTTCGAGGAAAGAAGGTGGGCGGCTAGCAGGCTACCCACTCACCTTTGCCTCTTCCCCGGTCCTTTTCACAAGACATAGGAAAAGACTAAAATACATTCGTGAGAACTTTAGGGAAGAACTTTTTAAAAAGAAGAGCCAAGCATGCATTATGATGGCCATGTGAGAAAGAATAAAAATGAATGCAAGTCAGTCGCGTCCTTGTTTATTTGGATTTTCCAATGCCTAGTACCTTCTTTCTTTGTTTTTCTTATTTATTTATTAATTAAATTTATGTAAAATACTTAAGCATAGACGTGTAGAACGTTAGATTTTACAGTTACATTCAAACACTTGGTTCTTTATTTTATTCTTTACCTTAGACTTTATACCTTGGATCCTTACATGAATCTAAATGGATCATTAGCAAACTAGATCAAAATTTGTGGAAAAATATAAATAGAGAAAATGAACAACAATATAAATAGAGAAAATGAACAAAGGTAAAAATAAATTAGAAAATCTCACTTTTCTTTAATGTTTTATAATCCAATTAGGCCTTTCTAAGAAACAACAAACGGGTTATTCATTTCAAGGTGAGTGGAATGACTTAAAAAAGAAAACAATGCTTATGTTTTATTAGTCAATACCATCTGGAGTTTAAATTTAATTGAAAATTTTAAAATACTACACTTAAAATATTGTATCTAAATTTACCTTTATTTACTTATTGACATTAGTCATTGCTCCTTAATGTGCTCTGTGATGTCATAGATTTGTGCTCCATTCGCAAGGATCACATTTACTTACCCAAAAAAAAAAAGAAAAAAAAAGGAAGCAAGGATGGCATTTCTTAATTCTTGCTTCCATTCTTTTTATCTATGTGTAAGGAAGACATTTTTCTTTATGATGTGAGAGTGTGTTCTTATGAGATGGTTTTATAAGATACCCTCTCATAAAGGAAGCACTTATTAATGAATTAACTACTTGAATTAGTTCCTTTTTTTTTTTAATTACAAATAGCACATGTTGTCTTTATATCCTATCACGATTTTAGTCTAATAAGTTTTGTTTATATATATATATATATATATATATATATATTTATGAGGAGAATGGAAATTCAAATTCTAGTTCCCACTATAAATGAGACTGAACAATACTATTAAATTACAAAACTTTCAGCCAGTAAAAAAAAAAATTCAATTACTACATTTTGATCCCCCTAAAATTTGTATTACAATAAAACCTTTATGGATATTTTGGATGGAATCCTAACAATTTTATTTTAATTCAAATCTTAGAAATCAAATGTAATACTTACAATCTATTGACTAAATCGTGATGGGTCAAATGACATAGAGATAAATTATATATATATAAATAATCTATGTTTTTTATTTAAAAAGACAAAAATATCATTTTATCCCATACATATTAGTAGCAATTAATTTGGTATTTAAGTTTTCTTACCTTACCTGGATATTGCAGTAATTTTTTTTTTTTTTTTCTCTGCAAAACAAGCTGCTTGACAAAGTCACTATATATATATATATATATATATTTTTAAAGAGTAAATTTTTTTTATTTTTTATTTTTTTTATAATCTTTTAATAAGAGTACGTAGTTCAAAAATGCTACCGAGAATAAAACGCCATCCACGGGTAGTAGCGTGATTCCATACAAATCGCGGAGGGCACTTTTGTCATTCCGCTCCAAAAAATTCAACCTCAGTCTTCGCCATTCACCACCAGCTGTATTAAATATTAATTGCCTCCCTCCCTATTTCTATAGGAGACCACGCTCAGCTGCCAAGAAAGAGAAAGAAAGGAGAGAGAGTGAACTAAAAAAAAAAAAAAAAAGAGAAAGAAGAAGAAGAATGGTGGGAGTTGGGGCAAAGAGGGGCATCTCACTAGTGATGATCACAATAGTATTTCTTCTCAAAACAATTTC
The DNA here is from genome assembly GCA_030445155.1 of Quercus variabilis. Lineage (NCBI taxonomy): Eukaryota > Viridiplantae > Streptophyta > Magnoliopsida > Fagales > Fagaceae > Quercus > Quercus variabilis. The sequence goes on along the minus strand of CP129452.1, from coordinate 34,373,617 downwards.
TTCAAGTGCAAATACAGCAGCAGCAGCAGCACTGTACAACAAAAGCAACAACAACGACACAGCCTGCTGCCTCATTGCAGATGACTTGGAGTCAGAGTTTTTGATGGATTCGGAGATTAGAAGAATGCTGGTTGCTCAGATAAGTCTGAAAACTCTCGTGGAGGACAAATCTTCGGCTGATTGTGGGCGGGGTAAGACCTATACAAGCTGCCTTCCGCAAAAGAACGGAGTTCAGCCGCCAAACGAACATTGTGATGACCCTTATAACACGCGCAACCGCGCGTGCAGGCCTCAGCCTACTTAAAATTCATCTTCCGTTTTCGGCTATTCTGAAACACACACTGTGCGTTTAATAGAATTCGGAAGGAAAAGTTCGGTACTTGTGCAATATAATGATGTCATCTCGTCATGTGTTTTTTTTTTTTTTTTTAAGAAGTATGTCATCTCGTCATGTGATATCGATAAATAATATATAATGGATATTGTCTCTATTATTGTCATTCGCGTTGAATTTTTATATTTGTAATAAGCTACGTTTTTTTTATAATGCTATATTTATATAGTGTTGGTTAAAAAAAAATGTACTCAAGTGATTTTTGTGTGTGATATAGAAATGATATATTTACAATATTTTCACAACAAATTATACGCGATAACTTATTATTGATAGGAAAAAAAGTAATTTATATGATAGGTTTAAATTAAAATTAATAATAATTTATTACCTATAATTTGTAGTAAAAATATTATGAAAACATTATGAATGTAACACTTCTCCTTTTTTTAATGTTAATTGCAATTTTTTTTAAAGTGGTGGCTTAATGCAACCCAACCCATTTTGAGCTCCAATTTTACATTCCTCCAATTTGACCTATAAGCAATGGTGGTTTGAAATCTCCCCCAATTTCAATTTTTAGTGGATTTTAATAATGATTTAATTTTCATAAAATTTGAAAATATAATCAAGAACAACAAAAGAAACAATAATTCTTCCCAAAATTTTAGGATCAACTATGATCTTGAATTCAGTAATCAGTGTAAGCCACATAAATAGTCTTTGTAATTTCCTTAATTGACTTGTTCCTTTTTACTATATCTACTAATATTATTTTAAGTCTTAATTTACCTTATTTCATTCCCCTAACTTGAATTAACTCATTCTCTCTCGTAAGTTAGTGCATACTGCATAAATTGTTTTCCTTTACATATGATAAAACCATCTTAAGCGACTTATCTTTATCTTTTAATCAATAGGGGCCACATATATCTTGTGGTGATTTTTCTTCCACATCAAATTCAATATTGTCTTGCTATTCCACTAATCCATCTTAATATTCTCATTTATGCTAAATATATTTCATTAACATGTTACTTCTCAATTGTTAAACATTTAGTTCCATAGATCATACTTGGTGTTTTAGTAGTCTTATAAAATTTGTCCTATAATTATTAGGTCATCTATAATCACACAATATTCATTTAAAGGTGTTTTAGGAACTAGTAACGCTCACTTGAAATTTTAAGAATTAAAAATGTTTCGTATGTAAACTTTAGGGGTCAACAATGTATGTTAGCCAAATATATTTTATCTCACGATTCATTCTATTAAAACAATTGTATGATAATTCAGGATCTATTTGAAAATAGTTAAAATTATTCACTGCTGGATCTTATTATAAATTTAGTTAGTATAACCCATTACGAATATGAGGAAAAAGAATATCACGTTATCATGCTTTTTTATTAAAAAAAATATGCTATTGTGCTTTCAAATTACTAAATAACCACTCTTTGGGATGGTCTATGTCATAATGAAAGCAATCAAAGTATGATTGAAATAAATAAAAAGCAATCCAATTATGTTTGTGATTTATGCAGAATTTACTCTTATTCCTATTTAAAAACAGTTTTTTTTCTTTAATAAAACAATTTATTTGAACAAAGTAAATTCTTTTTTTAGTAAAATATTATTTTGGACCCTAAACTTTACTAAAAGTTTGTTTTGCGTCCCTAAACTTTAAAAAGTTATTTTGTAAAGAGTTTTTTGAATAGTATAGAAACAAAAATAAGAATGCAAAAAGAATTTTTTCAATAATTTAGAGATGAAAAACAAATTTTTAGTAAAATTTAAGGACATAAATAAAATATTTTCAATAATTTAAAGACAAAAAATAAACTTCTAAAATAATATTTTAACCTTTTTTTTTATATATATAAAAATTGAACAAAGTAAAATTTTTTGAGTCTATTTCATAGTACTTCATTTAATGCATTTAATAGATCTACCATGTTAACTAGTCCTATTGGGTAGCGCGTAGTAGTGACATTGATGCTGAGTCCATATGAAACTGGATGAATAAATCTAGGCCCTGCTAGAATCCTTTGTTCACCTCTTTTTTTGTGCATGTGTAGACCTGAGTGTGGGCCTCGATTGCAAGCTAAGGAACAGTCCAATTGGCGATAGTTTCTACTTGGACTCCTCACGACGAGCCCCAGATCCAAGGATCATTCACTATTTCTTCGAGACGTGCCACTACCAATGAAAAGGCCCACCAAAAGTAGAAGAATAATTTAAGTGCTAACTTAAGATAAAATTAGAAGAGGCTAAGTAAAGTGTTTAGTGAAGAAAGAGAGGTTAGGTGGTGGAGGGCTAGAATGAAACAAATTGACATGATGGCTTAATCATATGTATTAAAAGTCAGGGTAGTGGACACAAGGAATCAACACATCCCAGTTCCCATACAATCACTGGTTGTCAACACTTTTCTACCTAATTATCATGACAAAAACTTTATTCAAAATAATCTTCACTATTATATTTAACTTTCTACGCTGGAGAGCACTAAGTGTGAAAACTAGATTTGGGAAAATGATTTCATTAAATAATTAGAATTACAGAGAAGCTAATCTATACATACAAGTCTGAGCAAATAACTAACTAGCAGAAAAGATGCTAACACAAAACTAACTTTAACACGTGTGTCACCTATGAACATTAATGGCTTGTTTGGAAGTTTAGAGAGGGAAGAAAGTAGAGGAAAATGATTCTCCTCCACCTTGTTTGGATGTTTTTAAAATTAGTAAGGGGAAGGGAGTAATTAGCCCTTCCCCTTGTGTAATTTTGTTAATATAATAAGGGTAAATTAGATAATTTACTTGGTCAATAGTTTATATACTCTACTCCCCCTCCAAATCTCTCCAATTTGGAGGAATTAAAAATAGGGGCTAGAGGGAGTTGAAATCACTCCAAACCCCTCCAAATCCCTCCCCCTCCTTCCTTAAAAAACTTCCAAACAAGGTAATTAGATTACTCTCCCTCCTTCTACTCTACTCTCCCTCCTTTTTTAAGCATCCAAACAGGCCATAAGTATATGCAAAGAGGCTAAACTACAAGTCGTTTTCACTAAGCTAAACTACTTGCCGTTCTGTCCACTTCTTCTTCTTGCTTGCCCCTGTTTCCTGCGTGCGCCGTGTAGAGCTTCTTCTTCAGTAGCTGTTTTAGCTTGAATGGAACTCTTCTTTATTTGATACGAACACATCCTTAGAAATAGTTTTCCAGAAAAATATTTTTTCCATATCCATTCAAAAATAAAATCATTCCTAACTGAAACCTTTGGCCCAATTTGCTACAGCTTCAGATGGTTTTCTCCCACTTCATTTTAAATGGCAAATTCAATGAAAAAAGAAAAAGAAAAAAGAGTCATTGTGGTCTTTATGATCTTAAAACATTAATCAACATAATATGATTTATAGTGAGTCCAAATAATCTAGTTCGATTGACATTCCTACAATAAATTTAGCTATTTAAGGAGGCTATGCTGAAGTTAGGTGCCAAATGAAAAGCATGAGAAGACTAAGATTAGAGAAAGAGTTGGACAAGTAAAGAGAGGGTCCTCGGTAGAATGTCCTTGATTGAGAGAGTCCCTGAAAAAGTTAGAGATAATCCCAAATGGTATCCCTTTCTTTTATAGAGGTGTGGTTGTAGCTATTTTTTGCGTGAGATCTCCTACATGATCAATATTATTAAAGGTTAACTGTGAGAGTCAAGTAAATAAAAATAATTAAATACATTGATGTGATCTTCTTTGTACAAAATGTCTCAATTTTAAATCAATAACTCACTATATTTGTCATAAACAAATTTTCATATTCTGCCAATAACCTTATAACTCAATTAGTTGACACATTTTGGTATTTTTAATAATGACATTAGGGTTCAAATCTCTTTCTTAAATATCAAATTATTAACAAAGAAAATAGTAATTATATTCTAAAAGCATTTCAAAATCGTCTATTCATTGAATGTTATTATCAAAACCACCTCTCTAATGTATGCATACATCGGGACCCTCCACGGTTAACATCTTCCCGACTTCCAAGATTTTTTAAAATTTGGAATTAAACCCTATGTTTGCTTTTAATAATTCCAAAATTTTGGAATTATACCCTCCGCCATTAAAATTCCATTTGCTTTAAAAAAAATTCTCTAATTTCAGTTATACTTCCCATGATTAAACTCCCTTGGCTTTAAAAAATCCTCAAATTCTAGAATTAAATCTTTGGTTAAAATTCCACTTGTTTTAAAAAATTCAGTTATACTAACCTTTAGACACACGCGTTGCACATGTTCAGAGGCTTTTTAATTTTTTTCTAAAGGACAAAACTTTTCATTTATCATAATTCATGATTGATGCATTTCTAATCACCAAAATCCCTAAGAGTGATAAGATGTATCACAAAATAGAAACACATAAATCTTATCACACCCTTATGTATTTTTGTATTCCATCTTATATTTTACCAATCACAACTTGCAATATATATATATATATATATTTTATTTCCTTCTAAGGTCACTAAAGTTTAAAATGAAAAAACAAAAAAAAAGTTGTAATTGATGGAACAGTGAAACACAAACAATGTTGGAAATGTTTCTCTCCAACCTAGAAAGCCTTCAAACTCCCCTTACATATATATATATATATATATATATAAACTCTCCTTATATATATATATTAAATGTGAATTCTAAAAATCTAATTGTTAGATTAGATTGCACGTTCTTCATGTTCTTAACGTACACATAAAATTTCACTCAAATAAAATGTTTTTTACTATTTGATTAATAAATTTATTTTTTATGTATAATTTTAGATCATAAAAACTTAAAATTTAAATATTTGATTGATGATATAATTATTAATTTGTTATCTTCTTAAAATTTTATAAGAATAAAGAACATAATAACAACATTCCATCAAACTATTAGATTTTTAAAATTTGCATTTTATAAAAAGATACAGGAAAGTTGATCTCCATGGCGATTTCTATTTCATACCAACCATTCAGTGAGAAAGAGAGTATGAGACAATTAGTGGGATACTTTTACAGCTCAAATGCGTGGAAGACAAATCAGAGAAGCAGAAGTCAGAGTCATGCACCACGCTTTTCTTGCATGCATGCGGATGTGGCAAACAAAAACCCAGCAACCGTACGTTTAGAAGGTAAACATATGGGTCCGTCAACCCCAATTTACAACGCCATGATTACAACTTTTTCCTTCACTTTTTTAGCTCAGTCACCAAAGACTTTGCTGAATGGTCTCTCCTTTGAACCAAATCCAAATATAATTTCAATCTTTTTGATTGGAAAATACTAATGTAAGACCTAAAAGAAGAGGGCGATGCCCTTGCTTTTTCCTCGGCTTTTTGAAATGAAGGGACCCTCTCCAACACCCAAGAAGAATCAGAGCCCACAAAAAAATACTAATTAATTAATAATAAAAAATTAAAAGTTTTAAGCTTTTGCAAAGGCAGACTTTTTGTTGGAATAATTTTACATGATTGAGGATTTATGTTTGTCTTTATACTAATGCCTCTTCCGCTTTGTCGCTATTCTTTTCTCTCTCTCTCTCTCTCTCCTCTGTGATTCAACCTAATTCATATGCAAACAAGAAAGATTGTCTTCATTAAATAAAAACAATGCAATTGCCTTTTGTTCATTTAATTTGGTAAAAACAATGAAGGATGGATCATTCCATGTGAACCTGGAGATTCAAATTTGTCTTCTCTATCTCTGAGCAATTGCATTTAAATAAATTTGTTTTTTGGAAAAAAAGTAAGTTGGTTTGGCTGTCACGCACGCTAGGCCATAGCTAGCCAGTAACCTCACGCTTAAGTCGCGCAGATACGGCTAGCTGAAAAGAGTATAACACAGAAAATGTCAAAATCCCTGGGATGCCCTCCCATTCCAAAGCAGAATCATTATTCATTCCCATCGTTGAGTATTTTCTACTTTATATAAAATTATATTTTTCATAATTATCTTTGAGTTATTTCTTTTTCAGTTGGAAACTTGGTTTGATTCATCTTGAATTCTTGATTATTGATTTTACCTCGAATCTTGTTGCATAAAAAAAATATGTATCTTTTTTTTTTTCTATATTATTAAGATATCAAATTCTATGATCTATTAAATTTGCCTCTCTTTTTTCTGTTTTAATGGGAAAATTTGCCTTATTTAATTATAAATGGATTCATTTACATACTAATTAATTTTGCAGCACGTTCTGGGAGTGATTTGGTTGAAATCTATCTTTTAATATAAAAATATCAATTATTTGAAAAATAATGCAATGTTATTTGAAATTGCATCTGCATCTTGAGAATGAGATATCTTGTTGTGATGAAACTTGCAAAGATAGCAAGAGATTCTAAATTTGAAATGTTAAATTGCATGTTAAAGATGCAATTTTAGCTTTGGATAATATACTTTGTACATCTTCAACGTGTGATTTACTTTAAAAGGTGAATGGTTGAAATTTCATCTTCAAGCGAGTTGTAATTTCACACTGGGTAAATTATATTGACAAACTCAAGGTATACTGAACTAAACTCTCTATACTCAATTTTGAAGAGATGATCAAATAATTGACAATCCATTCCATTTTTTGAATTATTTTAGGGGTGGGAAAAAGGGTGGAGTATCAAATGTTTTGATTATTTTGGAGCGAAGTCTCATCTCTTAAAAATTGAGTATAACGAGTCTCATTTTATTATACCTTAAGAGTGTCCATGTAATTTGATTTCATTTTTTTTTTTTTTTGGAGGAAAACACATTGAATATACGATTTCACTTTTTAGATCCCATTGTCCCTCTAACCCAATCATCCTTGGCAATATTCTCTTGAACCAAACCTAGATATAAAAAAAAAAAAAAAAAAATTATATAAAATAGCCACGAGTAGGTTGATTTATTATTGGATTTGGATTATTAAGCTTGGTCGTGCTACTGTTTTTTAAATATATTTTTGATCCGATTGTAGTTCAAAAAAGAAGCCACGTAGAGGAAATCGGGATGAAACAGTATTTACTATTTAGGGTAAATTGCAGTGACACTATTAAGGTAAAGCAAAATTAGACTTGGTAAATTTCCCAAGGGCTATAGTCATAGTGATCTGCTATATTCGATTTCAGGAAATGACAAGTATCCATTATTTTGATCATTTGGGTGTGGAAAAAGTAACAGATTGAGATTTCTTGAAAATCGGATATAATAAGTCTTCTCAAGAGTGTTAGTGTAATTTATTTAAAATTTATTTATTTCAAAACTTGACCAAACTTTATAATATATATATATATATATATATAAAGGATGTAAATGCCCTCAGCTTCAAACTATATCGTCCAAACAAATCATAAATATGTACAAGTTTACAACATACAAAGGTGAGTGGGAGAACCTCCACCTTATTGTTTCCAAATCACAATCCGCCTATAGGCACCCTTTTCTACATCTAAATTCACACTTTATTTATAAGTCAACTTGTGATTAGATTTTAACACTTTCACATGAGTTTACCACAAATACTTGAGCATGTTATGTCAACTTATGCACCAATTATAGGTTGACACATATATAATTAGGTAATTAAGGTAACAGATTTTAGTCTAGGTGAGGTCTACAGTGGAGAGACATGGTAAAAACCTATGATTATAATTTATATCTTGATAAATTATTACTTATCCCTAAATCTTAAACTAAAAATAAGCATAAAATATGTTTTAAACCGCATAATTTAGATTGGTTTCAAATTAACAATTTTAGAAGGTTTAAGTTAAATTATAAATACTTTTTATAAAAATTATTTCAATTCAAATCATATACCCATTTAGTATGTTGTCATTAATGAAAAATACTTAAACAAAACAGTGTGATGTGATTTGAATTGAAATAATTTCTTAATAAAATAAATACATGTCTTGAAATAACTATTGTAAGGACACAATTTGATCCAAAGCTCAAATGGTTTAAACAATGGCCCAATGAGCCGAAAACAATGAATTTGTTAGAAAGTGGGCATGTTACTAAATGTTTAATGAGTTAGAATGTTGATCACAATAGGCTAGTTAATATTAGGATGAACAAAACAAACAGTTTGAAAAAGAAAAGTGCTATATATTTCTCTTAGACTTATACAAAAATTCCAGTTCTAAGTTACACAATGATTTTTCTTTTGGTTTTTCTCATCCTCCCCATTTGTAATGGAGTCCTTCCCTTCTATATTCCATCTTCCTCTTTCATCTCAACCCTCCATATGCAGATCAAATTGATAATCTTGATACTTGTCCCATCATCACTTTTCTTGAGTCTTTGTGGGTAGTTGTAAGGCTGAAAAGTCACTATTCAGGTATCATTTCCACATTAATGCGGTCAGGGGGTTAGGTGCAGAGTATTCAATGCGGTGGTAGTAGCTTTCTTCTCAGATATTTCTCAATTCTTTGTTAACTCATCTCTTTCTAAAGCTTATCCTCCCCCAGCATGGTTGCCTATTGTCCAGTACTTGATGGGTGGTCAGACTTTAGGCCTCCACTCTATTGGCCAAGGAGGGATTGCTCCTCGAATAGCATCTCCTACTCATCATGACCAAACCTCTTCCTTGGCCCAATAATCTATTTGCCTTCACTAGTATCTATCCGTCCTCGGGCTATTTAACATTCTCAGGCGCGGCCCACGGCCCAATATCCTTATCTAGGCCTTTCATCCCTACAACTATATAATATTGTTTTGTTTAAACATTTTTTTGTTAATGATGTTACCATAAATGAGTGTATAATTTTTAAAGATTTGCTTTAGAAAGTGTACAATTTAATTTAAAATTCATGAAAGTGTTAGGTTTAATTTGAAACCATCCCTTAGGTTTGGTTAATTATCATTTTGGTCTTGTCAATTTTAATTTTAATTTTTTGATCCTTTAAATTTGCATTTTCAATCACGGTTAAACTCTCTAATCATAAAAATGTATTATTATTTCTTTCTTAGAAAAAGGCAAAAAATGAAAATGAAAAAACAAATCTTTAAGTTTAGTCAATTGTCATTTTAATCTTGTAAGTTCACATTGTTGTTACTATTTCATTTTTAACAGCAAATATTTTTGTGGAATGGAGGAATGACTAATGGTAACTGTATATGTTTACTTATAGGACAAAAATGACAAAAATAAAATATTTTAAGACCAAAATGACAATTGACTATCTTAAAGGTTCTAATTTATATTTTCGGCTAAATATTATTTTAAGTACAATTGTAAACAATTTTTTCCCCTCTTCATTTTGCCTCATTGCATTAGGCATTTTACTACTTCTGAAAGTAAAAGTATATCATGTAACTGAAGGTTTGAAGCTGCTATGAGGTATGAATATCCTCCTTTTTTTTTTTTTTTTTTTTTTTTTTTTTTTGTAACTAGTGAAACTTAAAACATTAGAGCATCCACACCAATGGATGCAAATTTCTCGTCTATTTTATACCAAAAAAAAAAAAAACTACTTTTTCTATTTTACACTCCTATTTTTACAAAATACACACATCAGTTTATATATTTTACATATTTATTCAATACAATATTCATTCTTTTACAAAATTTTATTATTCTCTCCCTCACCGCCCCTCTCTCTCTTAGAGCCATCACTACCATTGATCCCTTTACACCCAGCCACCATAATCACCACCTAACCAACATCATCAAGAAAAATCAACCCACTCAATCCGAAATCCACTCAATTCGAAACTCATTCATCACCCACCCAACTCGAAACCCAATGACGATTTGATGATTTGATCGGTGTGGTTTGATGATTGGAAAGGCCTTCGTTTGATGATTTGATTGGTGTGGTTGGTGAACGGCGTGGTTTGATGATCGGCGATTGGCGTGGCTTGATGATTTATCGACGGCAAGTAAAAGATAATCGGTGGCAATGGAGGATGATTTGATCAAATGAAGAAAGGGAGAGTGAGGACCAAAACCCAGAGACAATGAGAGAGAAGAAATTATTAAAATAATAAATACACAGGCTACAATGACCGTGCATATATGCACAGTCATTGTAGCTATTGTATATTTATACACAATTTTACACCCACTGATGTGGGTGTTTTTTTGGCCAAAATATGTAAAATGAAAGGATTTGTGTATTTTAGAAGACTTTTCACCTACTGATGTGGATGCTCTTAGTATGATTCTACATTCCTACTCATATGGACCAAATTATTATGCTTTTTTCCTTCCTTTTTAAAGCTAAACCAGTAAACCTCTTGGTTTATCTCTACACTACAAAATAACCCCACACCCACCAAGGGTACTGTTCGAAGTTCGACATTGATTTTTAAGAGAAAATTCACTTCCTTGAGAGGATGCATGTTTCAGAAACATGCAAGACTCTCTCGATTTTTACCACCCTTAAAACTCACTCTTCCCATACCTAAATTGTCCAAAGACAACCATTGCTCGTGTGAAGTTTTTCACATAAACAATGTGGAGTCCACCTTCTTGTAAGAGAAAGGTTGCCTGTTTTAAAGACATGCAAGACTCTCTCGATTTTTACAACCCTTAAAACTCACTCTTCCCTTGTCAAAAAAAAAAAAAAAAATCACTCTTCCCATTTCTAAATTGCCCAAAGACAACCATTGCACGTGTGAAGTTTTTCACATGAGCCTTGAGGCAGTGAGCATGACGCTGTCACTGAGCACTGAGTGTGAGTGGACATTAGAACAAACACGTACGAGCAATGTCCAGCAATCACACACAAGAGAGAAGCACTTTCCCATCAGCCTCTAAGAGGAAGATAGAGAATGAAAAAGAAAACGACACCACAAGCTGCCAAATCTTCAGACAGCCTTTCTTATCAAACCCCCCATCCTCTTTTCTTCTGATTTCTGATTCTTTTCTCTCTCTCTACCAAACGAATCTCTTTCTGTTTCTCGTGGGCCCCCCCACCCCTCCTCCTTCACGCTTTTTTTCTTCCCCTTCTTTAAAAAAAAAAAATCACAACCACTTTTCCACAAAAAAATAAAATAATATATGATAATGTAGTTTAATGAGTGCTCACTTTGCTTCGTGACATTGGAGCCTCCCAGACTCCAAGTCCTACTAGTTTAGTCCTCATGACCAATACACTGAAGTGAAGTGAGAGTGGGACTATTCACGTGGATTATGAATATGAAACCCCCCCATCATATAAACATCATTCTTAGTTCTTATTAGAGAGAAGAAGCTCAAGAGTCAAGAGAGGCCAAAAAGAGAGAGAGAGAGAGAGAGAGAGAGAGAAACAAACATATATTTTCATTTACTCATGCAGGGTTCTTCAATAATTGAATCTCTCCTGAATCCTTTTCTTCTTTTTCAACTTTAACCATCCCATAATTTCACAGAAACATAAAGTTCTCACCTTGATTAACCCTTTAAAAGCAACTTGGTTCAAAGTTTTCGGCTTTAGACTTTACACCCCATCTCTCTTTTCTTCCAATTTCCCAAGTGCCTACCTTTCCCATCTTTTTCCAACTTTTCACGAAAATCATTTCTTTTTTTCTCGCTTTCCAAACAAAACCCAAGTAACCCTCTCACTACCACTCTCAGAAAACACCAAAAACCAAACCAAACCAAAAGGGTCAAACTCCCAACTCCAAAACCTTACCTTAAGATGGTGTCGTTAACGTTCATTTTCAGGTCAGCTTGCATTGTATTATGGCTAATGATTTTTAACGCTCGCGCCGGTTTACTTTCTGAACCCGTTAACGGCCACGACCAACCACTAGACCCTGGCGTGTACTCAACCCCAAACACTGTCCCAGCTTTCCCGGTTCAAACCCAGAGCCAAACCTGCCGGCTCGACCTCTCAGCCGAGCTATTCGGTGGAGTCAACGAAGCCTGCGGGAAAAACCTCGACCGAAGCCGATGCTGTCCAGTCTTAGCCGCGTGGCTTTACGCGGCTCACGCCAGGACAGCTCTACAGGTTCAATCGGCTTCGGCTCCAGCTGCTGGAGCCGAAGCCGATCTCCCAATGATGCCAGATGACTCACAGAAGTGCGTTAATGCGCTGCAGGGCTCGTTGCTGAGCCGAAACATTCGGCTCCCACAGCCAAACGCGAGTTGCGATGCTATACTTTGTTTCTGTGGGATTCGGCTGCACCAGATCAGCTCACTGAGCTGTCCAGCGGCTTTTAATGTTACTGGGTTTCATAATGCCACTCCTACTGCTGCAGTCAAAAACTTGGAGAGGAATTGCCGCAATTCTTCTTATTCTGGCTGTACTAAGTGCCTTGGGGCACTCCAAAAGGTCAGTTTTCACTTTCGATTTCAATTGTTGAACTTTCAAACTTTTTTTTATTAAAAAAAAATTATAGATTTTGCATTGTCAAGAATTGATTTATTAAGTGTAGTGGTTCCCGGATTTGTTATCCAACGTGGTTCCTTTTAGTTTAATAATTTGGATTTATATGGAGGGGGAGGTGGGTGGGGTGTTACCTAACTTTGAAAGTTATGTACTTAGCTTTGAAATTATGATCATATGCGAATGATTGGATTGGTCTATAATCTATATTGAGGTATGAATTAGGGTATGGGCATTCAAGCTTTTAGCGAGGCAATTACAGTGAAGGTCTCATGCATTGTTAGATTTTTATTTGTTATATTTTAGTATTGTTCCCAAATCCTGACATGTTGAGTTGGTATTTTTGAGTTATGGTATTTTTTTTATGAGATAGAGGTACTTGTTTAAGATTTATAGGTTAAATTTCTGTCCATTGGACTGAAATGAGTTCACTCCACACATTCGTTTTGTAGATTCTTACATAAAATTCTATCTGCATGACCGGATTATCATTAATCAGGACTGCTTTATTTTTGGACATGTGTCCAATGCTCTAATGCCAAATTCATTATTAATTGGGTCATAGTTAGTGCATGTTTGGTTTGGTATTTTTTAAATTCAGATATACTTTTGTCCAACCGATTTTTTTTTATTAAAAAATAAAAGCTTTTTGCCAACTTAAGATCTCTTGTTTAGCTGAAAAAAACTGAAAATTTTTTGTTAAAAATATTATAGATGATAAATCTAAAAGTTAACTAAAAATAATCTTAAAAAAAAAAATGTCTAATATAAACTATCCCAATTAGGCAATTACAATCATAATTTTTAAACAAAGCCAGAAAATAAGCTATAGCAAAGCCCAAGGGGACACATTTTTAACAAATGAAAGATACTGATTTGCCTCAAACCTGATGATAAGGGCACATCTAACATGACAATGAAAGTTGAAGTCACACTTCGCCATTTTATGAACGTAACCACAGTCATTCCGATACACACTAGAAAATGACCTTACAATGTGCATCCTCTCCCCTTTTCCCATCTTGTCAATCACACACGATTCGGCCATTCACCAAGATTTACTTCTTAGTCACGCTAACACAAATACCAAGTTCACTAATTTTTTTTTTTCCTACTTTTATGAAAATACGATAATTGAATTGGCATTGACTAAAATACCCTTGTATATTGTTGATAACTACAGCTGAAGGGTGGGTACAAAAACGGAACGGGGGACAAGCCCACAACCGACAGAGCAAGCAAGATGTTCAACAGGGACTGCCAGCTCATGGGGCTGACGTGGCTTCTTGCCCGTAACAAAACGGCGTACATTCCAACGGTCTCTGCTGTATTACGCGCCATCATGTACAGTGCGCACCCTCCGCTACACGAGTCCACGTGTAGCCCCGACCAAGAGAACATGCCACTGGCCGTTGATTCCCTGCAATTTGAGAATGAGGAGTCCTCATCACCACCGTCCATTTCCTGGTTTCCCGTTTTGCCCCTAATCATTCTAGTTTCTCTGTTTCTGTTTGTTTAAAAAGGGGGGCCGTGGCCTCTCTGCCTTTTTGCCCTGGTTTTTGGTATCCTGTGTCGGGTCAGGTCACGTGAAGCTAGTTGACAAACGGGTTGTCAGGGCTGTTTTTGTCTTTTTGCCCACTGTAAATTTCAGCCTGTTTTCCAAACTTGTACGTGTGAGGGTCTTACTTTTGCAGCTGTGCTAAAACATACACTATATATGTAGATTCTTTACCCTCAATTATTTTTGCCAAAATTTCAGCATTGATGAAGCCATGTTAACATGTTTTTATGCATTGCCTCTCTTCCAAATTTGAAACTGTTTGGGTAAACGACTAGTAGAGACAATGTGAATGTAAGAACTATTGGGCAATTGACCCAATTTATGGCCTATTTGGATGGAGTGAGAAAGGTTGGGGAGCAGAGTAGAGTTAGCTTAAAAAAAGTTAATTTTGTGCTAAATTTACTTTACTTTACTCTTCCTTCTTCCTTCCACCTCAATCCAAATGGATCATTAAGATTGTTTCAAATTTTATGCAAGATAATTGATTCTACAATTATTAGACATCACAAAGTTATGTCCTTAATGTCCTACAACAAAGCCGTGATAAGAGTATTATAAATTTTTTATTAATAATTTTTATAAATTGATATATCATTAATTCTAAAAAAAAAAAAAATTTAGGTCAAATTATATTTTGGTTTCAAAACTTTACTAATGGTTATTTTTCCTCCCTAATTTTTTAAAAATATTTTGTGAAAGAGGTTTTTTTTCTCTTAATAATTTAGAAACAAAAATAAGAATAAAAAAAAGAGAGAACATTTTTCAATAATTTAAAGATAGAAAAAAAATTATGTTTAAGAGGACAAAAATAATTAGTTGGATTCAATCTTCATTTTAAATTAGCAATTATTATATTAAATCATGAAGATGATTTTCGTAAGATGTGAGATGTCTAGCCTTTTTATGTTGGGATTTGTGCAAAAAAGACTACAAACTGAAAGAAATCAGCTTGGATTGCGCGGATTAAACAATTTGGTACACTCGACGAGGTACCAACTCACGGAGCACAAGGAGGAGAGCATCTCCCTAGGACTGAGGATGTTGGTCGCATTGCCAATTGCAATGTAAACAATTGTATTATTGATTGAGTTGGGTTATTGTAAGACTAAATTACTTTATTTGTTGTGGGGTTATATTCTGTAAATTCAGTTTTAATCTCACTTTTTACCTTATAAATAATTAAACTATAATTTTTTTTTTCATCAGATTTGAGCAAATATACCACCTAGTACTACCGGTGCCAAATCTTTCACTCTTTGGTTCGTAGATTAATTTTTACTTTACTCTTTAAAGTTTAAACTATGGGTCAAGTTCAATCTTCAAAGCCGCCACCCCAACGAAACTATGCAAATGCACAATGTTATCATTCAATTATTTATAATAGGCAAAATTGTATAATGCTAACAAATTTTGCTTAAGTATAATTTTAAAAAAAAAATTATAAATGGAATCCTTTGATTTTGCCTAAAATTCAAATTTTATAACTTCACTTTCGTTAAATTAAATCCTTTAAATTTCCAATTTATTCAATATAGTCTTCCTATCAATCCCGTTAAAATTAAGTCAACAATAACACTTAAAATGACATTGTTTAAAACAATTGTTTTGGAACACTAGACAAAAATCTTCTAATGGAAGTGGATAGGAGAACCGAAGAGAACATATTTAACATTTATAGGATTGAATTAAAGGTAAGCAAACTTATATGACTGAATTTAATCTTAGTCAAAGTTAGAGGGTGCAATTTGTAATTTAGCAAAATATTACATTTTCACAAATCACGTGCCCATTCTTATTAACACTTACAATAAATAACTAAATAGAGGGGAAAATACTTTCTTCCTTTATATTTGGGATAATTCACAATTTTCATCTTTATGTTTAGGAGATGAACAAATATTTTCAATATGTTATTACTTTTTCAATGAAATCTTTTGAAGAAAGTATATCATAAAGAAACTAAAATTTTGAAAATTGCATTGTTGTTTTCTTGGACTATATTCATAATCATTGTGATTTCCTTGGATTTAATTGAAAAAGTATGGATTTGGATTTTAGATATTGTTCATTTTTCAAACATAAAAGCAGAAAATTAGTAGCATTAAAAGATAAGATAGGAATTTTTTTTTCCCCAAAAGAATAAAAGTAACATAAAATACCAATTTTATCCAACAACTTTTTTTCGGAGAAATCATTTTATCCAACAACAAAAATGGGCCATTTGGGATTTTTAAATAAAAAAAATTTAAAGAAAATCATAAGAGTTAATACCACAGATCTCTTGCCCTCGTCCACCTCCATCTTCACGATTCCATTGTTGACTCAGTTCCCTTCTCCGAATCATTCTAGACCTCCCTGAACCTTGGCTTGTCCTCAACCCACTCGCCTTCGTTATCTTCTTCAACTCAAATATATTTTTCTGCTCCCAGCCTCTTTGATAGACTCCGCTAGTACCGATATGCGATATCCATGATTTGGTGCTCATCCTTCACATCTATACCCACAACAAGCTTCTCCCTAGGACTCTATTTCCATGGTTGACATTGGTCTTCTATTTGGTTTGATAGCTTTATTTGAGTTTGCTGCTTGATTATAACAATGTGGTGATTGTAATCTACGAATTAATGGGAGATTTAGGTATTTTATTTGGTTTGGATAAAGGTGATTTCTTATTTTATTTTTAATAATGTAATAGATTTATAAACTCATGAAATTTGTGGAATTTGAGTTTTTGATTTGGTTGGACAGAGGTTTTTCTTTTATTTTTATTTTTATTTTTTTAATGTAATAAATTTACAAACCTAATAATTTTGTTCTTAGTTTGCTGCTGATAATTTTGCTATTGTATTGTACTATTGCAATTGTAAATTGATCGAATGTCACTTTTTTCCATGTTAATTTCATGTAGTACACATCGTAAATAAGCCGAGTTTTGTCGAATAGCATATTTAAGCTTAGCTTATCAAGGAAAATCAAATTTGTGACGAGCCTAGAAATAGTGTTTGAGCTTGAGCCTGTGGAAAAGTGAAAAAACTTGAACTTGACTTAGTTTGACTTGATTAATTAGTCAAGACAAGCTCTCAAGTTTAATATTAAGCTCAAACTCAAGCTTAGGTCAAGTTTTTGAGCTTGAGATCTAAAAAAATTACATTATCAAATGCTTAAATCTCTAAAATTAAGAAAAAAAATAGTATATTTATTTTATCATGCATCTAGTTTTACTTATGATTAGCCATTATTCAATTTAAAATTTTACATAATTAAATTCATTTATTCATCATTCCTTATCTACTGTTTCAGTAGTTGTTCAAAATATAATTTTTACATTTACGTTAGATAGTGAAGAACTGGAAAAATATTTGTTTGTAACTATTATGAATGAGAAAATACTAATATGTTTCATAACTTTATTTTAGATGATTGATAGGAAAGTATTATATATGGCTTACTTAATTAATTAATTTATTTTTAAATGTAACTATAGTTTAAAATGGTTCTTCATCAATTTAGAGGGAAGAAAAAAAATTAAACTAATAAGTAGTGGCCCCATGTTGGTCATGTCAGTATTAAGATATGTATAATGGGTATATTTAGTTAACACATATAAACTTATAAATGAGTTTATACTTGAATTGTTGTGTATCAAGCCTAATAGCTTATGAGCTTGTTTGTAAACAAATTTTTTTGCTGGGGTTTGACTTGTTTATTAAACGAGCCTAAAACTAAGACTCAATCTTGACTTATTTATAAACAGACAAATATGAACGAGTTTTTTATCGAGCTAAGTCCGAATTGTTCATAATTGGCTTGATTCATTTACAACGTACACCATAAATTATTGTTCTTCATCTTTTTTATTTTTTATTTATTTTTTAAACTTTTTTATCAACGTCAACGTCAACATCAACAGAAAAACAAAAACAACATAGGCACACCAACAAAATACACTAGAGAGATGGCTCCTCCAAGATGACATGGGCCTTGGGCCCTTAGCCCTTAGGGGAGAACGGCCAATTCAAAACAGCCAAAAAATAGAATAGTTGAGAGACCATTTAGTTAGAGAAACCTCACCCAAGGAGTTATAGACATTCTTAATAGTCTCAAGCCGACTATATGCAAGCTGGAGGGCCCATCCTTAGATTGGTTAGGGAAATTTTCACCTTTTTCGATAGTGAGAATACCAAGTTCTCTCTAATTTCACACTTTATCTAATTTTGGTATAATAATTAAATCTTAGATTTGATGGGTAAAATTAACATATTTTTTTGTTAATAATTAAATAAAACAATTAATGTTTTGACTTTTTTTTTTTTTTTGATTTTCAAAAAGAGTTGTGTCAAAATTTTTGGAAAAATGGCATGACTCTTAAATATAATTGGATTTGGCATGCAAATTAAGATAATTGAAATTTTTGTGAAAAATATTAAAATTGATGAACTTTTAATAATAGAGGCAAATGGAAGGGGACATTGCTCAATTTTCTAACTGAACTTGTCCTTATACTTTAAGAAGGCAAAGTGAAATTAACCTCTTCATTTTTTTTTACACAAAGCACTGTATTTTTGTTCTCTATATCCGGCCACTCAAGACTCCTTTAATTTTTCTTTCTTCTTTCGTCCACAAAAACTCCCTCCCCCCCCCCCCCCCTCTCTTTTGATCTATTAAATTGGAACCCGCCCCCCTTTTTTTTCCTCTTTGATTTTCTTTATTTTTCTCACATCAAAAAATCTTATCTTTTCTTTCTTTCCTTCTTTCCAAAACCCTTTACCTCTCCTTTTCACACATTTTGCTTCTTTCTTCCACCAACAACTCTCCCTTTCTCTAAAAAATTTCCATAAACACTCATCTTCAAACTCTTTTCAATAGCACAACCACTATCCTCAACCAATTCTCACTTTCCAACACTTATGGCATGTTTGGATGTTTAAAAAATGAGGGGGAGTAGAGTAGAGGGAGGGAGAGTAATGCAATTACCTTGTTTGGAAGTTTTTTAAAGAATGAGGGGGAGGAGTTTGGAGGAGTTTGGAGGGGTTTGGACTCCTTCTAGCCCCCCAATTTTAATTTCCCCAAATTGGAGAGATTTGGAGGGAGAGTAGAGTACATAAACTATTGACCAAGTAAATTACCTAATTTACCCTTATTATATTAACAAAATTACACAAGGGGAAGGGCTAATTACTCCCTTCCCCCTTACTAATTTTAAAAACATCCAAATAAGGTGGAGGTGAATCATTCTCCTTTACTCTCCTCCCCACTACTCTCCTTCCCTCTACTTCCCTCTACTCTCCTCCCTCTCTAAACTTCCAAACAAGCCATTAGTTAGCAAAATTTTATTTTACCGTCTCTTTTACGTACTTGGAAAGAGTGTGTGTGTGTGTGAGAAAGAGGTTTTTATCTTTCTAGCTTTGTTTTTGTGGATATTACACTTAGAGACTCGTATGATTTATTTATTTAATTTTGTGGGTTCATGTGTTAGCCTGTCATGACAACTATTTCAAGCCCAAAATTCAGAGAAATTATATCTTGCATTTGGTGTATGCTTGGGATGTCTCACAACACATGGGCCTCACCAATATTATGAGAGGGCTGTTTTCATACACTAGAGGCAGGATAAACTTTCTTCAAAATTCATATCCTTTCTTTTGACTGTGTTTTGAGTTCTGTGCGGATTTATGTCTATTTGATTGCATGGACCCAAGGAACCTCAATTTACTTAGTATATTTTAATTCCATCATTTACAGATTTACTTAGGCTATGGTTGGTTTGACAAAAATTGATTTCAAGAAAATATTTTTTGCATTTGTTGGTGTTTGAGCCAATTGAAAATGTTGGTCAACCTGACTGTAAAATATAGGTACTTATGGAGGAAATTAGTTTATGTTTTCATTTTTTGTAAATTATTTTTAGAATCACTCAAAACTTATCAATTGAACTTCCACCCTTACTGATAGCCACCCAACCAACCCCCTTTAACATTCTCAGTCTCCAGTTTCCAACCATTGACGACCACCTGTTTCCACCACCATCAGTCGTTGGTCATAGTTAGTCTCCATCATCATTGGCCGTTGTTCTTCGTCATCGCCAAATTTTCATAGCATTTTCAGAACACAACCAAAAACTTGAAAATATTTTTTGAAATGCAATCAACCACTTGAAAATAAAAATATATATTTTCACTTTGAATTTATTTTAGGGTTGGAAAATATTTCACCTTGAGCTAAACACAACCTTAATGTTATTTATATTTCATTCATTTACATAATGTTATTTACATTTTCCATCTTTCTTAAATTATCTTATTTACTCTTTGTTCAAACCGATGCACATATTTTTTGGCTTTATTTATTACCATTTCTCTTGGTCCGTGGTTAGGGTTTCATGCCGGTTTAGAAACATTTGAGTTTGCATGGGCTCAAGGACCCACCAAAGAGAAATTTTGGATGTTCCCATAATCCAAAACCATTGGATTAATGGGCCAATGAATGGTTAAAGCCCAGTAATCACTATCCTTTCTTTGGGCATGCGGTTAAGGTTCCATCGGTTTTGGCCCATATAATTGGGTGGACCCATGGATCTATCAAAGGACATGAATATTTTAAGTAAGAGCATTTATATTAGTTGTTGAAAAAATTTCTTCAATTTTAACATAAGAATTTATTTTTTCTATTTTACCTACTCACTTTTCAAAATACCACATATTAGATTATCTATTTTATACTATATTTTATTAAAATATCAATTTTTCTTAATTAATTTTTTTCCTTTCTTTCTTCATATATAACAATTATTATTTACTCTCTTCTCTTATTCTCAAGATATGTAAGAAAAGAATAAATAATCAAATGCAAAATTAATACTATTAGTGTAAATTTACCCAATTAAAGCAGCAAATTTGTGAATTTATATAATTATACATTGACTGATGTGAATCATTTTAAGATTTAAGATAAAATTGAGTAAATTCTACACATTTTTCTATTATAAACAGACTAATTGAATGCTTTACTATCTTGGATGTCACGTGGTTACGGATAGGACTTATAGAATTGGCTAGATTTGAGCTGCCAGGCCTCCTTAGAATAATAGGCAGAGGAAATAGGGAAAACAAATAAAAAATTGATTTAGGATCAGCACTTTACCGGTTAACACTACAGAGTACAGAGCTAGTGGAAACTGGAGAAGTTTATTGTAAGCCCAAAGAGAGCATGAATTCGAGAATATGAGAGCATGAATTCGTCCTATTTGATATCATCACCATTCGACTCTATTTGGAAGCTACGGAATACAGTTTGTATGGAAAAGGAGAAAGTTCATTTGGAAGAAGTCGTTATCACTATAAAGAATTTCAATAGCTTTGGAGGGTTGTCAATAGGCAATGCCTTTGAAGAATGGCTAAAAAATATTCCAAAAAAATGGACTATCTAATGTTGGGTTCTCGAAGCATCAAGCTAATTAGCCTAGACACAACGATTATATATGTGAACCACAAAAAAAAAAAAAAAAAAAAAAAAAAAAAAAAAAAAAAAAAAAACCTGAAGCATTAGCAATGAAATAGGCCTTGGACCTAGCTAGCAACTGGAAGGAAATTTTGGTGAATAATTTTAGAAGCAGACATTTTTACACCTTTTTTGTCACAACCGTCTTATATGGTAGATTGTAATTGATTATTTGACACTTTCACATTAACTCAACATTTTTTCTCTATT
Organism: Quercus variabilis; assembly: GCA_030445155.1. Taxonomy (NCBI): domain Eukaryota; kingdom Viridiplantae; phylum Streptophyta; class Magnoliopsida; order Fagales; family Fagaceae; genus Quercus; species Quercus variabilis. The sequence goes on along the minus strand of CP129452.1, from coordinate 34,351,684 downwards.
ATTTAGTTATCTGCATAAAACAATTGTGTTAAAATTTGTGTAAAAGTGTATGGTCCTATAATTATTTAATTTTGGTTGAAGGTGATACTAGTTTGGTGATGGAACATGTTAAGAAGAATATGAGACACAGACATTGTGCAACCTAATTTCAATTATTATAGATGTGTTAGAGCGGAGAAATTTCTTATTTAGGAATTCTGTGGAGTTGGTAGATTAGCACTCTCAAGAATTGGGTCAATAAATAGTTACTTCTTTGTTTTTTAGGTTGGTTAATCATTTTTCTCAAAAAAAAAAAAAATGTTGGTTAATCATTCCCAGCTCTCAAAGGCCCATGAACAAGCTCACAAGGTGGACTTTTGTAAGCAAAATTTTCTTATAAATAAATTCCTTGGGGGAAAAGGCCATTATGCATTTACTTTATTTTATTTTTAAAAATGGTATCATTTACTAAAATAGGGACAAGCTAAATAAGAACCTTTTCCGATATTTAGGATAAAAATTTCTATTACACTAAACTAAGAGTCTCTGAATATTATTCTTTGCCTCTTTAAAAAAGAGTGTATAGTTATTTATAACAAAAGTTGTCTTATAAAAAGACAAAATAAAAGATAATAATGAAATGTTACCCATCCTTGTTTACAAAGTGGTTATACCAATGATACAATCTATAAATAAATTGTTTTTGTAGTACAATAATACAGAATAATAACAATAATGGCTATTGACTATTTCTTGGGGGAGGGGGATAAAATTTTATATATATATATATATATATTTATTTACACATTCATATATAAGAGCCTCAATATCTCACATTCATATACAACGTAAAATGCCTGATGTAGCAAAACAAAAAGAAAGAAAAAAAGGATGGTGGGGCCTGGGGCTTGGATGTAACGATATTTGCACATTATTTCCTCCCTCTTCAACATTCTGTTATTGCTATTAGTGGACTCAAGCTAGCTCATAACCTGCTAGAGGGATTGACGGTTGGAATATCACTCCATTTTCACTTAAATTAGATGATTCAAATTCATGGTTAATATATATATATATATATATTTTTTTTGAAATTAATAGTAAACAGTGTGGCATTAGATACAACTTTTAATTTGTAATATTTAATCAGAATCATTAAATGGATCTGTTTTAAATAGAGAATCATTTTTTCTTCGTATTATGCACTGTATTATGGTGTGTGGTTGGTTAGTTCTTTGAGCTGTAAATCACTCTCTCGAATCAGCCTGTCCACTTATGGTAACATAAAGTGAGGATATCAAAGGTATCATCGGAAACAAGTATCATTTCCACATGTATTCATCAAATACAATACATACGTATTTGATGAATACATTGTTTCCTTCACAATTAATTAAGACCAGCCATATTAAAGAAAAGAAGAGTGGAACAGCAGCAATCAAGGACAAACGAAATGAAGGAAAGGTTACAAGTAAGGTAGAGTCTGTGTTTCTCTAGAGCTTCCATTTTATTCAGTGCTATAATGTTAGAGGTCTTCTTTCACTTCCAGCAAGTTATGCTTCACTGCTTTTACTTCAAGCTTCTATTGGAGGCCTTATGTTTTCTGTAGTCTGAAGTTTGTTGCATCTGTACTAATCATTTTCTTTAAAAACAAATTCCATCATACAGAAAAGGAAGGAAAAGAGTTGCTAGCTTTGGGAATACGATGTGAGTTTGATGTGGAAAAACTCTTCTAATTCAACGCTTAGAACATTACAGAACATTACAACTCAGAAAAAAGTGTGGGAGCAAGTTCTAAAGAATGGCTCACATTTCATATTTCCATTCCAAATGAATATTTATCCCATAATATATTTTTTCCTTCACAATCAAAAAACATTTCACTTCCTTCAAATCAGCCAGAATCAGCACTCACCAGCCTTTACCTATTAGCCATAACCAGTCCAGTGTTACCCCTGCAAAAATACCTCCTAGAAGAAACAACACCAGAAGGTTTCCCAAGGCATTTTGCTCCGGTCCCTAGAAGTATCAGAAGCATATAAGTTCTCTTAGAAATCAACTTTAATTTTAAACTGTCTGCTACTTTGGAGTGGCATTTAGTGAACTAACCTTGTAGCCTTTTGGTGCAGAAGTCATGACACAAACAGTGAGATAACCATTAGTTAACCCCAAGAAGGATGTCAGCAATATCATCCAGCCCTGGTCGCCATACTTTGCAGTGAAATAGAATGCTGGAATGAGTAAGAACCGAGAAAGAATTGCTACCATGAGACCTTTCCGTGATTCCAACTTCAGGAATTTCAAGAGTGGAATGTATCTTGCGATGAGATCACACGCATTATACATTGCTATCAAAACAAGAGCATACCTGAAATTATCACCAGTTACGAGAACATCACCACACGTACACACAAAAAAAGAAAAGCATACAGAGAGAAATGGATGGAATAACATATCTGAAGATGGATGGAAAGAGAAAAAAAATGATAATTAAGGAAAGAGAGATGGATGGAATAAATAATTTACTGGCTGAAGGAATCAGCTAGACACTAAACTAATATTGTAACTGTGGATACACACATACCATGTACCTAAACTGTGTGAACCAGTATCTTCAGATAAGAACCCAGGGAAAATAGATAATGTCAGCACATATATCAGAAACATATCGAGCGCATAATCAATGTTCTGAAGTAACAGTTCTTTGTTGCTTAGCCGCTCAAGTTGTTTTGGATCTTCCTCTGCCTGCAAAATTTCAATATCTTACCAAAGATTAACATAATTACTAGGGATTTTTTCTTACATTTCATTAAAGAAAGAGAAATGCCTGTTGATGTGGTAATGTTTGGATGCCACCAGCAGCAAGGTCAGCTGAAACAGTCTTTGATCCTTCTGAGGCTGCCTTTGAGCGGTAATACTTCACAATTGGGAGTTTTGGAAAGACAAATGCATAGAGAAGAACACAAAGAAACGCGAAAAAGGTGGAAAGGGAAAAGAACACAACTGCAGTGGACACAATAATTTAAGTTTTAGAAACATTGTTTCAGACAGTGTAAGAGTATGCTTTTCTGTCTCAACTAATAAATTATCAACAAAAAAAGGGTAATGTAGAAAGATGACAACAAAATCATGTTTTCTAAGCAACAAGCAAGAAAAGAAATCATCAGTCAGTAGTAAGCAAGAGCCATTTAATGAATTGCACACCCTTACAATCAGAACATGCCCCCAAAGTCAGGCATACCTTGAGTGACAACTATTAAATTTTAAAAGAGCCACATAAATCAAAAATGGAAGTAATAGAAATGCAGCTATTAAATCAATTTATTTGTCTTATGCATTTTATTTTATTTATTTGATAATTTGATATTTACAATGGAAAAGGGGGGATTTGAACCCTAGAGGTGTTCGTTGAAAATACTAGGAGCAGCCAATTGTGCTGCAAGGCTCTTGGCATCTTATGACCTTTTACTTAATGAAGTATTAGCATATACTACTCATTAATTTCCTGTATCACTCAAGTATTAACAGTAATGGATGCAAGAAATGGCATGCAATCAGAAAATATCTGAGATACACATATCTAGACTTGAAATGAATTTGATGAGCTCACAAATAGAGAGCAAGAAACTCATAGTGGATTGGGATCTCAAATTAATCCTGAGTCAAGTTAACAACCATCCAAGATGAAGAAACACAGCATGTACTATGGAAATCCATGAAAGGACATACAAAATAACAGGGAATTGAAAATAAGGATTCCTAAAATATAATAGGAAATACGTAACCACAAAATCTAGCATTTATTGTTCAACAATAGCAAAAGTAGTGGGATGTTCTCCCCCTTTTATTTATATGGGAATCTAAAAGTAATAGGGATTTGAACAAACGGGCTCCTTTGCGAAGACCATCCCTGGTATTTTCAAAAGCTCCTTTTGTAATTAACCTCAAAGCAGAGGTTAGAGCCCCTGATGCAGCCAAACCAGCAAAGAAAGACTGAAAATTATAAGACAAGTAACCAATCATAAACTAAAAATTAGATAAGGTAAATGTTCTAAGAAACTATTGAACATGTAATATTGCAAGTCATGAATACTGACCTGAACGAATTCAGGATGCATGAAGGAGAGATCCCCAACCATTCCACCCTGTACATGAGCATCTGCAACTCCAAAAGCACCGCTAATGGCACATAATCCAATAAAAGTTCCAAGTCCTCCTTTTCCAGAAGTTGCTAAATCCAACTATGACAGAATAATAGAAGATAAAAAAAAGAATGGAATTAAAATTATCTCAAAGAATTAATAATTTTCTTTTGAGTTAATAATTTATGTAATGAACAGGATCTGGTAGAGTTCAGGTGTATATTAGACTATATAAGTATTGTAAAGGCAGACTGTACGTACTACTAAAACCAAAAGAGAACTTATGAAAAACAGGATATATCCAAAGAGGTTTCTTCGTCTAGTATTGATTTTTGCTTCCTTGTATGCTAGAACGGAAAGTACTCCAAATGCAAATGGCTGATAAACAAGAGTAAGGACCCTTGAAGAATGGTATTTCTGCACAGGTAAAAAAGAAAGAACCTTAATCACTCAGGAAATTTATTGCTGCAACAACAGCTATTAACATTCTTATAATTAAAACTTAGAAAAATTCTAAAAGATGGGAGTACAAATATACATTATGGTTCACCAAATTTAGACCTATAACATCATACAAAAGATATTCATTGGGTAGTGGTACTATCAAGAACAACTTTGAGTGAAGGTAAAATGAACCCAATTAAACAAAATGATAACATAATAAAATCAATTTATCTGATTCTGGACAATCAAACAAGACTAGTGTGTAAATCAATCAGAATATCAGGATAGTTGTTCTAGATTTGTCTATAGAATCACCATAATAAAGATGAAATCTGTGAAGCAGCATGGGACAGCAGAAGAATGATAGGGGAAGAGAAGAATCTCCGAGACTTTCACAGACTAAATAGTTCAAAATCTTGATAAGTTTTAAATGATACCAACTAAAAGCGTGGTCAATTTCAGTTTCAGTGACTTGATTGGAAAAAAAATGAAAGCATGCTATTGAACAAAGTAGTACAAATCTCTGCTCAAACTAATATGTAATGCAAGTTTAATGAGAAAAAACAATGAGGTTAGATCATGTAATTAAATCGTAGAATTTAGTTTTGATGAAAGGATTTGCAGGCCTGCAAGTCATGGAAGGCATGCCTTTACAGATCCAAATATCTCCAAAAGCTAATATAATGAGATAATGCATAAAAAGAGACTCGATTTACCGGGAACAAGTAAGAATAGTAATCTCCTATTGTCAGCATACTGTTCCATGAAAAGAGGCACCCATTTCCTAGAAGCCAGCATACTACAATTGCAATAAATTTTCCCTGTAAATGACAGCAAATGTAATTCAGAGTTTTCTGCAGCAATAATCCCTAGTTGAAGGAAATGGATATTTGATCACAAACCTCAAGATTGGCAGGAGGCACATTTTCATGAGGGGTTGCCATGACGAATGTTTCCTTCCAACCAGGTCCTACAAGTAATTGCAAATCATGTATCAATGAGTAGTTATTTAGTAGTCCATTCACTTTTCATATATATATATATATATATATGTTCCACTCCATGCCTAGTATCTCAATTGGACTTCTTTTAGTATATCCAGGGTATGGCCCCTCATGCTTTTGTATTCCCCTTATTGTTAAAATAATTCTAATTTATTAGGAAAATGAAACTACACAGCCTATATAATTTGACTTCCTAGTGTGAAATGCCACTCAATTGAGTTGCTTAAGCCAACCATTCCATGATTTTTTACTCATAATTTAATCATAACCATTCCACCTATTTCTTGTAAATATAATCAAACAAGGAACGCTCATTTGAAGAACACAAACACTGTTCAATGAAACAAGAGACTCTTCACATCTACAAAAGTACTGCTCCAACCTATTAAACAACTCATCTTTATCTACAACCAATCAAGCTGACTTTTAGGCTTAATTCATCATTAAATTCATGGCCCAAAAAAAAAAAAACATTTTCAAATTACTCAAAACTCTAATTTTCAGAACCAATAACCCATTAATAAAAAACCGAACAAAGAAAACAAAACTCATTAATCATTTAAGGATATTCTTCACAGACACACACGTACTACGACACAATCATTCCATACGTAAGAACATAGATTAGGCAGAGAGAAACATGAAATCAATGAAACATCTATCATATGAAACATCTATCATATGAAACAACCAATAATACAATGAGAAGAAAAAAAAGCAGAGGCAGAAGGTAGAACTCACTCTAAGAAGCTGTATGGAGTACGTATCTTCTTGGGAATCTGGAGCCACCGCGTTATTTTTATCCACTTGTATATATATAAGATACTAGGAATCCCAATAAATCTTTTACCAAAAAAAAAGGGAATCCCAATAAATAAAAATATAAACTTCGACAATAATGGACAGACAGAGTATGAAAAGTCTGCGCTGGTTGTTTTAAAAATAATATGGTATAAAAAAAGGAAAGATGTTTTGGTGGTGGACGATAAGATTGACTATAGCTGTTCGAAGATTGTTACTTTTCTTTCTCTGATGCCGTTACGATACGAACCAAAACGGCAGGAGATTTCGTTCCGTGTTTTACTTATTTTACATTCCCATTTGAATCTTTGAATGGCACTCGTTGACCAAACTGATTGATGATTTCAAAATTCAATACTAACAATATAGTCGCACCCAAATTTTTTTTTTCTTTTTTTTCTTAATTTAGGCATGTGACAAAATCATCTTCATCATTTTTAAGTAATAGAGCGGCCAGAGCATTTTTGAGGCTGCCAGTTCAGAACGGTGAGCTGCGTGTCGTTAAGGATCCCCCACCTTTATTGGTTCGATGCTAGTAAACTTCTGTAGCTTTATAAACTGTTTATTTATTTATTTTTCCTCCGCTAAAGCCGCTTTATTTTCTTTTAGATATTTTATTAAAGTACGCTCTTAAGAGAAAATTTTTATTAGAAATTGAAAAAATTGTCAAATTTTTTGACAACTTCTTCACTTTTTAGTATTTTTTTTTTCTTCTTAAAATGAATTGTTAATGTAGAGCATACATTAATTTGATCATTTTTTTTTTTAAAGAAAGTCTTGTAAAGCAATAAAGGGGGTTTGGCAAAATAAATTAATAAGTAATAGGTTGAAATTGATTGATGTCTTAATCTAATGATAAAGTACTATTATTAATAGTAGGTGTTATAACCGACGATCTCTAAAAAAAAAAAAAAAAAAAAAAGGGCGGGAGGGGGGGGGGGGGGGTGGGGGTGGGGTGGGTGATTTGGCAAAATAAATTAATAAGCCAAACACATGTTACTATATTCCATTGGTGGAATGGTCGGTGTATTTTTGGAGGAGCATTCATTTGGCTGAGGAGGTTGTTAAAATAATGATTTTAAAGTCCTATGTAATTTGTCAACTTGTGGATTACTGAACTACGTGCACAAATAGTGAACCCCTTTGGAATCCCATGATGAGCGTCTGAAAGTTTTTAAAACCAAAGGTGCAAAAGGATATCAAATAATCAAAACCAAGGCTAAACCCATAAAATCAATTAATTGATTAAGTACATCTGACCAGGTGAAACTAAGAAATATTTTAACCCCCCAAAAAAAAAAACTAAGAAATATTTTGGTTCAAATACATGACCAGTTTTCTAAAACGAATGTTTTATTTTATTTTATTTTATTTAATGTTGATGTTTGGTTCAAATATATTGCTATTTCATTTGATATTTTCTATCTTTTAATAAATCTGAATTTTTTTAAATGTCTTTTTATCTTTAAGCTATGACATTAATTCTTAAATTTACAACTAATTGCTTTTAATATTGAAAAAAAAAAAAAAGACATGACCATCTTCATAATCATTCAATTAAAAATTGCAATTACCGTCCTACAATGACACTTGAGTGATAGGGGGCTAAAATTAAGAAATTTCTTTTGGGTGAATTATAAAATTTTACTTTAAAATTGGAGCGAATGACGCTTTTGCTCAAAACTGAGAGGAAAATGATGCTCTCTGTTGGTATTTTTTTTTAAATATTATTGTTACACTAGACGATTATTTGCTATTATGTGGTGGTGGCGGTGGCGGTGGCGGTGGCAGTGGTTGTGATGATTGTTTATTATAATAGATATATTATTTTATTGTGTTGAAAGATAAAATAAAATTATTGATGTTAGATGTTTTGTAAAGTGAGAAGGTAAAATAAATAAGTAGTTTTTATGGTGCTAAATAGCTAAATTTATAACTCCACTAATGTAGATGCTCTAAGAGGAGTGTTAGTTGGGGGGGGGGGGGGGGGGGGAATGGCCAGTGTATTCGGATGTGAGATGATAAGTGGATTCCTAGTTCTTCTTCACATAAAGTTATCTCTCCTAGAAGTTCATGTCCACGGGTTTCTTGGGTAAGTGATCTAATTGATGTGGATAAGAAGACCTGGAATTTGGATATTCTTAAACAAGCTTTCCTTCCTTTTGATGTTGAAAATATTGCTGGAATTCCCGTAAGCAACCGGTTGCCAAGTGATAAACAAATCTGGTGTGAGACTCAAATGGTTTTTTTACTGTTAGGAGTGCTTACAAGATTGCTTTGGAGATGGAGGGATCTAATGTGTGTGGCTCTACTTCAGATAGTAGAAGTTTGCGTTCTTTCTAGGGAAAATACAAGTACCTCACTAGGTTAGAAACTATGCTTGGATAGCTGCTAAAGGCATTCTTCCTACTAAGGCCAATTTAGTCCTTAGGCATGCAATTGCAGATGATTTATGTGAGGAGTGTGGAATGCATGCCGAGTCTTTATTACACCTGTCCTTGGAATGTCCTAAAGCTCGAGAAGCTTGGAGCTTGACTAAGTTTTCTCATCTTTTGTCCTCAATGACTTTCCGTAGCTTTATGGATTTTTTATGGTATATTGTAATGAAGGCTAAATAGGCGAACGAGGATTTGGCTTTGGTCATCACCATTGTTTGGGCTTTGTGGACTAGCAGGAATGAAATTCAACATGGTGGATTGAAAAAGTGTGGGAAGCAGATTATACATTGGTGTATTCAATGTTTGGATGAATAATGGACGGCTAATGTCATTCCTCTGAAGACAGGTTGTGGATTAGAAATGGGGGTGCCTCCAGTTGGTTTAATGTACAGAGTGAATGTGGCTGGAGCGGTATTCTTTTCTCAAAAAACTGCTGGTGTGGGGGTAGTAATCAGAGATAATGAAGGGAATTTCATTGCAGGACTTAGTAAGAAGCTTCATGCTCCTTTGGGGGCCATTGAAACTGAAGCTAAAGCTTTTGAAGCTGGAATTGCTTTTGCTGGGGAAATTGGTATTTGGGATTTTGTACAGGAGCGAGGGTGATTCAATGGTCATGGTTCAAGCATTGTGTGAATTTGCCCTAGCTCCTTCTTCGGTGGTCTCTTTGGTTTATGGAATTGCAGCAGCTGTTCATGATTTCAGAGTGTGAATTTCTCACATGTTTGTTGTAATGGAAATATACTTACTCATTTTTTAGCTAAACATGCTTACAGCATTATTGATTACTGTGCTTGGATTGAAGAGAGTCCTTATTTTATAGAACAAGCTCTTCTTATGCAAAATTTTAAGCTAATTATAAAATGTCATATCAAAATTTAGTGACAAATTTTAAATTAATATGTCATTAAATTAATTAAATTAAATGATAATATGTGTCATCCAAATTGACATCACATTGGCATATCAAAATTTGCCACGTGTCATTTGGCCCACAAGATAAAGATAAATTTCTTATTCAAAATTTATGAATAATTATCTTTATTAAAATAAATAAAATAAAATAAAGATAAATTTTCTATTCAAAATTGAAGGATAATTATCTGTATTAAAATAAATAAAATAAATAGAGATAATTATTTATCTTTGTTGATTATTATCTGTATCAAAATATGATCTTTATCAAAATAGATAAATAGAGATGATTATCTCTAAGAAGAATTTGGGCCAATCAAGAGTCTACTACATATTTTCAAGCATATCAATTCAAAGTGGAGCTTATCCTCTGAAACTACTATAAATAGAGAACATCTCTCTTATTTTCAAAATCAAGTTTTCAAGAAGTTCAAGCTCTGAAGAAATTAACTTGAAGGACATTCAAAGGACTTGAAAAACATTTGAAGGACTTGAAGAACAACAAATCTTTAACAAGCTCAAAGCCAGAGGTTTGTTGTGAAGACCATTTGATCCATCTTCCAACCAAATTGAAGAAAATTTTGCATTTGAATCAAGACCATAAAGAAGATAGAATTAGAGGAGCACTTTTTGTAAAAGAGTCAAAACAGAGATTGTACTCATTACTTGATTAATACAAAATTATATTCGTGGAGCACATTTTTCAATTTGTTTGATTTTCTACAATTGGTAAATTTTGTGTTTATAGATGTATCTATGGCTTTTTCTATTTAATGAAGTTTCTGTTTGTTATAAAAAAATAAAAAGAAAAAGAAAAAACTGTGTGGGTGTGTGTATAAACTCTTACTAATTATCTTATATAGTTCGGTTTTCATCTAATAAAAATCTGATCATATGAAACTATACACAAACTCGTACCATATATAATTATTCAATTCAATTTGGCAATTCATATAATTCAAGATTTAAGATGCTAGTCACTAACCTGTGATCTACTGGATGAGTTTGAAAAAAAAAATCATTTTTTTTTTGAATTGGAGTATTTAGCAAAAATGCATGAAATGCTTGTAAATACGTGAGGACATTGATAATACAACTATATAAGATACTAGTTGGAAATTATTGATAGAAATTTTAGAAAGTAGGAAAATTACAATAATTTGAAATACAAAATAGAATGCTATCCAGTAGACATTGAAATAATTTTTTTTAATAAAAAAGAATTGTAATCATAAATAGGTACACAATATAACTTAAAAAAAAAAAGAAAAAAAAAAAAGAGTGGACATAAGAAAATGAATTACTATTTACATAATTGGCAATTCTTTATTATTATTAAAAACAAATATATAAAGAATAAATTTTTGCTAAAAATTGGTTGTAACCTAAAATTAAAAATTTATTCAATAAAATAAACATTACTATATATTTTGAAAACCTAATCGTTAAATTGTATGTTTTTTACGCTCTTAATACACTTGTCAAATTTTATGTCAATCGGATATTATTTATTATATGATCTAAAAGCTTATATTTTATACATAATTTTAAACTACAAAAATTTGCAATTTAAATAATTTATTGATGACATAACTATTGATTTTTAATTTTTTATAAATTTTGCAAGTATGTAGGATATAAGAAGAAGATGTAATCTAATGATGGATTTATTAAAATTCACCTTCAATAAAAAGATATTGAGTAATGTTGTAATTTAAAGTTACAGTCAATTTTGTAACTAAATTTTGTCCATATAGAAAATAACTCATTTGATTATTTATTCATCATTTAAAGGATTGATGTTTATTGTGCGTTGTTGTTATGGAAATGAGTTGTTTGCAGGTAAGATCAATTTGTCCCGATCCTAGTTTTTAATTGGTTGTAAGTGCTAAAGATATATTAGACATATTAGTCCAATGTAATAGGTTTACTCCTACTTGTACTAGCAGTCTAGAGTTTAGTTGCCTATATATATACTCATATTATAGTTCATTATAACACATGCTTTGTACTACACTCTTACATAATAAAGATGTGGCTCCTAATGGATTCCTTTGTAGATGTAGGCCAATAACGCTAAACCACGTAACCCTCATGCTCTTAGTGTTCCTATTCTATGTTTCACATTCTGCATCTGCACTAGCATATAACATGATATAACACATCACATTTAATATATATTTAACATGGTATTAAAGCCAAACTTCGTTCTTGGCATTAAACAACTATCTCTACACAACAAAGAAGATTCATACATGTGTAGCACAAATCCACAATAGTGTCCATGCTTGCTTTCAGATTAGGACCCATTGCATCACACAACTCTCACGGAACCACCATTGTTGTGTTGTTGTCGTGTCTTAGATCACAAGCTAAAACAATCTGTGTCTCTCTCTTTTAGATCTGTGCACATTGAGGCTTTGCCTAATGAAACCAAACACACAGATGTGCTTAACGGCCTACTGTGACCAAAACCCAAGAAACTTCTCCCCATCGACAGCCGCACACACCTTCATGCATGGACAAAGGTTTCGATCCTCCTCACAAGTTCTGCTAAGGATTCTCAACTCCTTGATCGGATTTCGGTCAGACGCGCCACTATATAGGCCTTGTTGTCCACCGATTTACGAAGCCCAAGAATCTGGCCCTTATCTGACAAAACACGCGCTAACCGTCAGTTACACATGCCTTCTGGGTCTCGCACGCACCAGAAGACTTCTGCTAACAAGACCTAGAACACGTCAGTGACACGTCATTAGATGACATCAGCAATATTGCAACATAGATCCATGACCTGAACCAGAATAGACCTTGAAACCTGGATCTGACCAAGATCACTCTAACCATTGCATTGTTGCTGACCGTTGACTTTAACTTTATGGGTTAACCATTGACCAAAAGTCAAAATTGTCAAAAGGGCCTATCTTACTCAGGTTTGTAGATTTCGATTTTGAACTCCATTTCTTCATTTAAAGCTTCAAAATTGGTTAATTGGCACATTCTTCATTGTGGTTTCTTCAAGGGAATTCTTTAAGGTATCTTTTCATGCTTATCCAATCTCAAGCCTTTATTGAGCTTTTCATCTTGAGTTTGAGGGAGGGTGTTAGAGATATATTAGACATATTAGCCTAATCTAATAGGCCCAAGCCCACTTTTACTTGTACTAGTAGTTTAGGGTTTAATCGCCTATATATACTTATGTTATAGTTCATTATAACACATACTTTGTACTACACTCTTAAAGATGTAGCCCTTAAGAGATTCATCTGTGGACGTAGGCCAACAAGGCTAAATCATGTAACTCTTGTGTTCTCAGTGATTCTATTTTATGCTTCCCCTTCCACTTCCACTCTAGCATACAACATAATATAACACATCGCTTCACTAATATATTTAACAAGGAGCTAGCTAGGTCGCAACACATAAAGGACAGAGAGACTCCTCCTTTATTGGTGTGTGGTAGCTTTGCATAGGCAATCTTGTTAGTGAGCAAGTCGCAAACCCATTATGAATTGCTTTGGCAAACTTTTTCTAGGGCTCAAGCACACCAACTAAGGCAACATGTAGTCCCCCTAGAAAATACATCAAAATATGGAGAATTATAAGTAAATTCGGCACGTTATAAAGCCAATACAAATACATCAAAAGACTACTTAACAAAACTAATTTGGTTTTTATTTTATCACTTCAAATAAGTATCAACTCACTTCTAAAAATCTTTACCACATCAATTATCTTCTCCCCAAAAAAAAAAAAAAAAAAATCAATTATCATCCAATTAACTTAATTTATTTTCCTCTTAATTAATCAACATACTTTTAGTTCGCCTTAAATTTGAACGTTTGATATTACCTCCTCTAAGGTTTGGTGGGCAGTGGCGGTTCTAGAAATTCTTTTTAGGGTAGTCATTAAAAACAATTCAATTAGAAAAATTTAATAATAATAAAACTTGAATATATTAACATCACAAAATAAAAACATATGCAAATACATAAAGTTTTAAAATTTCCTTTCACAAGTTTTCATGTTTTGAAATCATTGTGTGATATGATAATTTCACTATTAATGTTATCAGCTACATCTTTTTCAATGTACAAAACCAAGTTATTATTAAGCTATTGATCTCTGATTCAATTACTAAAATATTGCCTAAATAAGTACTGATATAAACAAAATGCATTATCTTTTTGAAAAAATATATCATATAAATCCAACAAATTCGTTTAAAGACCAAAGTAAGCACTGACAGACTAGCTATTTAAAGAGTGTGCATTTTTTATATATAAAAAAATAGCGATTTTAAAATATGCTATTTGAAAACACAATTTAAAAAATCACAATTAAATGTTTCATTTAAGATTTTAGGCTAATTTTTTTGTTTAGGAAATTTTTGAAAAGTACTATGTCCACAATATTTTTGCAACACTTTTACAACAAAGTTTAGATGGTAAGTTTTTATTGATTTTAATTTGAACTTACCATTGAAATTATTATTTTTTTGTTTACTAGTAACATTTTGCTATTTAGGATTTGTTACGAAAATATTGCAAAAATATTGTGAACATTGCATTTCATGCAATTTTTTTGTTCTACTTTCAATGGACCAAAATTTTGGAGAGGTTGAATTTTATTTTTAATGGGCTCAATTGTTATTATGGGTGTTCAAGTTTTAAAGGTGGTCAAAAGAACCATATTAATTTAAAACTCAAAATTTTTTTTTTAAAGATATATTAAAAAAAAAAATTAGGGTGGTCCTCTGACCAACCTCATTGGATATTGGCGCCATCCCTGTTGGCGGGGAGGGGAGGGAATGACACCCCTTCAAAATTTAAGTGAAATGACACCCTACTGTTTTTTTTTTAGGTTTGAATGGAATCAAAGAGTTAGTCCTATCATTAATAACAGTATATAACATTTCAACATTTGAAAGGTTTCACTGACCAAGTCTTATGCATGGTCAAAAACTGTTGGCTGCAAAAGGGAAAAGCATTAAAGCAGATATAGTAAAACAAATCAACTGTTGCATAAGAGCCTAAGTATGTGTTTGGATTCTCCGTCCTTGGCTGCATTTCACGTTTCACGTGTTTTCTCCATTTTTTTTTTGTTCAGCTCACAATTATTGACAAGTCAATTATAAACAGTATTCTTATGCACTGTTCATGAATCTCATAAATTACATTTTTCAACAACTTTTTTATTAAAAATAAGTATCACAACATTATTTATATATTTAAAAATTATTTTACTAAAACACTTTTCAAGTTTTAGCAAAATAAATTCTATTTAAATGAACCCTAAATAAGATCTCTAATCTACAAAGAAAAGAAACTCACACCCTTCACATATTACTACTGTATAAATGTGGGTAAGTAACTGATTAAAGTGTGTTTAAGCAAAAATTAGTGGTCCCCACAAAAAAAAAAAAAAGAAGCTCTAACTTAAATGCTTAATGCTCCATATTGACCTTTTTTATTGCGCAATTCAAACCGATCAACAAAGCCGGGAGTAATTGATCCAGGGCTTATTAATTTAGTATAACCAGTTCAGTTGCCTTCTAGGCTCAAACACTTGCCCGGTCTAGAATTTCCTCATTTTATTATCAAGATGAAACCGAACTATAGAAGGAAGTTACACATTCTACTTCCAAAATTTTCTATATTTATTGATATTAAAGTAGACCATACTAAAACATATGTAATTTAAGTCACTAAACAACATACTATTTTGTCTGTATTTGGATTCTTCAAGCTTAAATAGCAGGAAGTGTGAAATTTGTTACACCACTGAAATGAGAATGGATTACACATCAACCACTCTATTTCTAGCTGTTCTACTATTTGCATCAGCAGTTGCTGATGACATTAGTCATGAGAGTCTTTGCAAATCTATGGTGGAGACAAAAGGCTATATTTGTGAAGAACATAAAGTATCTACCAAGATTGCATGATTTTTAGTTTATAAAGCCTTTTTATTTTGTGACTTAAACTGGTGTCTAATGTGATTAAACTTTGATGGTTCAGGTAACAACAAAAGACGGATATATTCTTGGGGTGCAGAGGATTCCGGTGGGGAGGACTAGTAAGATGGCAAATAGGCCACCGGTTTTGTTACAGCATGGGATTTTGATGGTTAGGAGTTTGGACCCTCTACACCATATATTTGAATTATGTTTCTTTTTGTATGTGTGCTTGTAGGGTATTTTAATTTATACATGGAAAAATGTAACATCAATGAACTAAGTCAAGTTATGGTTGGTAACAGGATGCTGCAACATGGCTATTCAATTCTCCAAACAAATCTCTCGCTTTCATTTTAGCAGATAATGGGTTTGATGTGTGGATGGGTAACAATCGAGGGACAATATCTAGCCGTGGACACACTTCACTCAGTGCTAATGATCCGGTTCTCTTTGTTTATCAAAATGTCAACTGCATTATATGAACCACATTGAAATATTTTGTAATTTTTAATCTCTTCTTACCCTATAGGCTTACTGGGATTGGACGTGGGAGCAATTAGTTAGTGATGATCTTCCTGCTATGTATGACTATATACATAATCAGACAGGGCAGAAACTGTACTATGTTGGGCATTCCTTGGTAAATATGTGGAATTGTTGCTTCCATTCTATTTACGGACATTACTTATCTTTTTGGGTTTTTCTAGGCATAAGATAGGTGAAACTAAGGCCAATTTTTCTAATTTGTAGGGAACTTTGCTTGCTTTAGCTTCCTTTTCACAAGAGAAGCTGGTGAACATGACAAAATCCGCTGCTTTGCTTTGCCCAATTGCTTATACAGGTCAGGTGACCTCGATGTTTCCAAGAGCTATTGCCAATACATTTCTAGCCGAAGTAAGGAAAATTATGAAAGTCTTCTGCTCAATTGTGAAACCCCATATTTTGTTATTATCGAATTCAATATCATAACTCTTTTTTTTTTTTTAAACTTAACAGGGCACATACATGCTGGGTCTCCGTGAATTCATTTCTGGAGGGTGAGGAAGCAATTAGCCATCTTTATATTTCAACATTAATCAATATGTACAACTATTTTCTCACTTGCTGAGACTAGTTTAAAAATGTTTTGAAACATTCCAAGTGAAGTACTTAGCCAAATTGTGAAAAATTACACCACTAACTATCTTCTTTTCCTAGTAAACAGGTCGGTTGTTGGCAAACTTTTGGAAGGTGTCTGCCACTTACCACTCATTGATTGTAGCAACCTGGTTTCCACTATTGCAGGTTGTTTTCACTTGCTTAACTTGATAAATATAATCTCCCTTTCCCTTTCCCTTCCATTACTGATTTAAATGTGGAATTTCTATTTATAGGCCCAAATTGCTGCATAAAGCCTTCCACATATGATGTTTTTTTGGATCATGCACCCCAGTCAACGTCAACAAAGAACATGATCCATTTGTCTCAGAGTAAGTCTCTGAATTTTGGATACCCAGCTAAGCTCAACTTTTTCCTTTTTAAAACCTTGTATCCTTTGAACATAAAAATAAACCTATGTGTGCATGTCTGATATCTCATTGTCATTTAGCCGTTCAAGTCCAAGGCTTTATTACAAAGTTACACTACCAATAGTAAGAGTTGTTTTATTTCGATTGTAATTAATAGGTTTATTTAATTGAGTTCCATAAATCACAAGGACTTTATACATATATTAATTCTTCGTATTTTAAAATTTTGGATAGTGCTCAGAGCTGGAAACGTAGCAAAGTATGATTACGGAGACGAAAGTGAGAACATGAAGCGCTACGGGCAGTCCACTCCTCCTCTGTACAATCTGACACGCATTCCTAAAGACATTCCTCTTTTCATGGGTTATGGAGGGGCGGATTCGCTTTCTGACGTTAATGATGTGAAACGTTTGCTGGACAACATTAAGGATCATCAGAAGGACAAGCTTGTGCTACAGTATAGAGATAACTATGCTCATTTTGATTTTGTTATGGCTGAGAATGCGAAAAGTGTAGTATATGATCCTCTGTTGGCATTCTTGAGGACCCATGCTTGATTTTCAGAACTCTTTTAGAGATCCACTACAGATGATTCTTTGGCCCAGCAAAATATTTCTCATTTTATTTGTAGTGCACCTTAGATTTGATTTTAACTGTGTTTGGTTAAACATTTTATTTTTTGGCCCAATAAGGTTGTAAGTGGTAAAAAGATACACGAGTTAAATGCCATACAATTAAATGAATGTCTACGAACTCACTTGGTTTGATTGAAAAAGCTTGCTTCCCTTTCTCATCACTCTCTAATCACTAACTTATGCAATACACGGGTAAAATACTTAAAAAAAAAAAAAAAAAAAAAAAAAAAAAAAAAACACCGATGACAATATTCATATCCACAACATCTCCACGATCATCACGTATAACAGCACTGATTCTATTTGCTATTTTATTTTCAGTGTCGTGAACGGGAATAAGAGATCCAATTCTATGGTGATTTTGGCTATTTAAAGGAAAAACATATGAAGCAGTACTGCCATTATTCATAGAGCGATCAATAGTACGTACCCTCCAAAAAAAATGAATGCGAAGAGAGTTATAAATTCTTATCCCTATTCAAAATTTGATCGACCCCTGATAATTACTCATATTGAGTAATCTTCCAAAAAAAAGGTGGAAGGTCCTTCAAAAAAGTAAGTTCAATTAATTTGTATGTGAAAGTGAGGGGAATTAGAGAAACAGCCATTGTTGCTTGCGTATCTGACAAATAGAAAACCACCTACGATAGCCTGGAAATTAGGCTTTTTTTTTTTTCTTCTTCTTTTTTTTTTTTTTTTTTTTTTTTAAATTAATTAATTAATTTTTTATTTTTTATTTTTTGGGTTTTAGTCCAGCTCCACCATCGATCTTTTAATTCTTTTTCATTTATTCTTTTTCATTTGGGACCTCTCATTGTGAGCTATTCCCCCACTTTTATATATAAACTAGTCGCAAATTCACGTGATGCGTGAGAATAAATAATTATATTTTAGTTATGGTATAATTTACTTGTTAGCATTTTCCTTTATAATTTGTTATTCCAAAAAATTAAACAATTTCTAAAATTATTTTTCATTTATCTATCTCAAAAAAATATCATCATTTTATTAGTTGGATTTGTTTGATTGATATTATTTATTTTTTAGGCAGTACATATTTTGATACGTTATGTTATTGTGTGTTATTCCTAATTTGTTTTTCCTGTACAACTAAACTATTTGAGTTTCAAATACATTATTCAAAATTTTCATTCTCTTAAAAAGATATTATTATACTTATAATTTTTCCTATCGTAGAAGTAGTTTTGAACTATTAATTGGGTTTTGTTTACTAATATAGATATATGAGATTGAAACTACATATTTCTTAGATATTTCTAAGAGATTATACCATATTATAAATTTAATATTTAAAATAATATGTAGGAAAAAAAAAAGTAGACTTTATGTCTAAAACTGAACACTTCACTTATTGAAATGAAAAAAAAATAATTTGTATAACAACATAAAGAGAACATGATCTAACAAAATTTTTCTTTTTACTACATGTTGTACAGTACACTAGCCAGGGCATGGGAGAATGCTGACATGGCTAGATCCGGACCCTACATGTGGAATGGCTGTGAGCAAGGAAAAGGAAAGTCGACTGGGATAAGGGAACTTTGGTCTGTGCCAACGGTGTGATCACCTTGGGGAGAGTAAGATTTGCACCTGACATGGACACCCTACACTCACAAAAGAGAGATAGTGACCCCCTTTGGTTAGAGGTATGAAATCCTTCCCTCCCATTGGCTATGCTTGTGCTAGACCACTGTTGGGGACACGTGCATTGCTCTTAAGCCCCTTGGTCTCCCTTTCCTTTTCCAAGGTTTGTTCCCCACGTAGTGGCAAGGCCACCTTTCATGCCGATGTACTGACCTCGGAGTGCCCCTTCTCTCTCCCCCAGCCACTATATAGTACAACAATTGTATTATGGTTTAAATAGGGGAATCATAATGTGACACCTGTCCAGTACCCAGCAACCCTCCTCGAACTGTAAGAGGAATATGTTGCTGGACTATTAGAGTAAGAAGCAAAAGAGAACAATAGACAACTGTTCCCCACGTAGTGGCAAGGTCACCTTTCATGCTGATGTACTGACCTCGGAGTGCCGCTTCTCTCTCCCCTAGCCACTACATAGTACAACAGTTGTATTATGGTTTAAATAGGGGAATCATAATGTGACATCTGTCCAATACCCAGCAACACTCCTCGGACTGTAAGAGGAATATGTTGCTGGACTATTAGAGTAAGAAGCAAAAGAGAACAATAGAGAAAATGGTAGAAAGTTTGTGAGGATGTGAGATAGAGAAAAGGTCATTCCTTTAGTGAAAATATTACCACTGTACAAGGGATACCTCCATTGTTACATAACACAAAGCTTGACAGAGTAAGGGATATTGATCCTTGCTTACTCGTGGCTTTTTCTCCCTTTTAAAGGGTTTTTTCACGTACATTCCATTGTCATCTTATCTTTCCTTGCATTACTTTCTTTTTCTCTCGACATCATGGTGTCAAAGCTTCCATTTTTATTGTTTTCAAGCTTTTTCACCAAAATGTACTATTAAATAGCCCCCTCACACACTTTCCACACGAGTTTTACAAATCTAACTTGCACATACACATACACTTTCATTTATTAAGATTGAATTTCCTTTAACTGGATTTTCATATCATATTTTTGTTTGTACGCTTCTGTTGAGTCTTCTCATTCGCCACATCACTGGCCACATCACTATTCTTTTTGTTATTTATTTTTCACTTTTAATTTTTTGACAATATTAAATATATAAATATATTGGCTTTACAAATTCATCTTAGGTAGTTTTAACTTTATATATTCATCTACTTTAATTTTGATGTTATGACTAAATAATAAATCAATGAAAGATTAAAATAAAAATATTGTTTATACGTATTCATCTTGGGTGGTTTTAATAGTTGATAGATGCATTCAAATACATAGCCAAGATTTTATTTTGATATAAATTCAAATTCTCACTTCCAAAATAACTAAGTATTATGTCAAAAAAAAGAAAAAAAAGAAAAAAAAAAGAAGAGAAAAAAGAAGCAAACAAAAGCTGTAAGAAGGAGAGAGAAGACTTGTGACGTAAAACTTAAAAAATCAAACACACTACCAAATTGTATTAACCCAAACTAGTATTATAAAAAAAATACAATAATTCATCAACCTAAAATAAAGTTGCAAAAAAGAATAAATAATATATATATATATATATATATATAGAGAGAGAGAGAGAGAGAGAGAGAGAGAGAGAGAGAGAGAGAGAGAGAGAGAATAATCACCTTTTTTGAAGTGAAATAGAAAATAAAATGGGGTGAAGAAGCGTCAAAATAAAAAAATATAGTAATAAGTCAAACACCAAATTATCCAAGCCATTCTATATAATAGAATAACCTTATATTCTTGTGAACTATCTTTATATGTAATAGAATAACATTTAAAAATCATAGAAAAGAAAGAAGAAAATAGCTTAAAAACACAAAATCAACTCGCATCAACCCAAAGTAAAATTCTAAAGAACACATAAATTCATCAATCTAAAGTAGAGATACAAAAATTAAAAAATTCACACAAAAATAAAACATGAGAGAGAGAGAGAGAGAGAGAGAGAGAGAGAGAGAGAGAGAGAGAGAGAGAGAGAAAGTAATAACCATTATCATATGAAAAAATATGTATAGAATGAGAGAGAGAATGACATATTTATGGTGAAAGCTCAAATTTGTGCTAAAACACAAGAGCTTGTTTAAACCCCCACTTAAAAAAAAATGGCTAAATTACTTTTACTCTTACTTAATCAAAGTGTGGAACAAGAGTAAATGTGCATAATGAACCGATACTACTCTATTGCATACACATGAACAATAAACAATAAAAGTAAAGCACAAGAGTAAGGAAAGAGAGATGCAAACACAAGATAAAACCGAGATGCGTTATTAAAGAGAAAACCGAAGAACTTAGTGAAAAACCTCTTTGCGACATTTTAAGTCGAAATTGATCTACTAGAAAATAAAGTTGGAGTACAAAACAACAAAAAATCCTCAAAGCCTAGTCTACCTAATGTACATGAGCCCTCCAAGCCCTTGCTACCAACAAACTTCTCGAAGTCATGTCTTCTCTAATTTTTCAAATCCCGCAATACGCCTGATTGCATCCGCCAAGCCTCACTGGCTTCTTTTGGCAAATCCCCAAAGCTTCCCAAACTCCAAAACACTCTCTACATTCTGAAAATGTGTGGATTTTGTTTGGGTACAAATCAACTCCCTATGTATGATAATGGGAGAGGGAAGGAGAAGAGACTACAATGACACTCGCTAAGGATGAGTAGCTTTCTCTCTAAAAGATGAGTGTGTTGTGTTGTAGAAAACCTATTTATGATTTTTCTTTGTGAATAGTCTCTCATATTTTTGTGAGTGTGAGAGACCTTAACAAAAGCTGTCCCTTAAAAAAGAGATTCGGGTACCTTTTGGGGCACCTCTTTTTTATGGGCAAGTGGTATAGAGTCGCCATTTATTTTTTATAAAAAAAAAAAAGAAAAAAAGAAAAAAAAAAGAATATAAAATACATGATTAAATAGTATCCTTCTCATAGAATGAATCAAAATTACATATTTGATAATTTACATAGCTTTGGGTCCTAGTTACAATCTACCAAAAATACATGGCTTTTTGTCATAGTTACATTTTACCCCAAATAAAAAGGTAAAGACAAGGCTAGATCTTCTAAACCAAAAACCTAAATCCGGAGGCTAGATTACAGAATGGGAAGGTGTTAGGCATCCATTCCGCTCAGACAAAGTTTGGTTTTCTAGACTCTAATGACCAATGTACTATGTTATGCATGTCATGAATGATATATTGAACATGTCAAACAAATTAAATCACACGATTTTATTTATGAATGAAATCTCTTCTTTTGTTTTAAAAAATTTAGATCTGTTTTGGTGATTAAAAAAATTGATTTTGGTTTGTTGAAATAGTAGATTTGTTTTGTGAGATAAAAAAAAAAAAGGTTTTTGGAGATAAAAATTCAGATCTATTTTGTCATAATAAAAGAAATGGATTTTAATAGTAAAAAAAAAAAAAAAAAAATCAGATCTGTTTTTATTTAATAAAAAAATATTTTTATGAAGAGGATCTCATTCACAAAATAATTTCATGTTACATGACTTAAACAAAACAAACAACAAAAAAACAATTCATGATCTCTTTCTTTATTTCAAAAATCTGCATATGTTTTAAGAAAAATCAGATTTGTATCTTAAGAAATATACAAATCAGTTTTGATGTGAGTAGGGGTGTCCAAGCAGACTCGGAACCCGCCCAACCCGCCCAATCTGGCCGACCCGGCCCGAAAATCGTCCGACCTGACCCTAGCGACGGTCGGCAGTGGGTCTCCGCCCATAAAACCCGAGACCGGCGGGTCGGTTGATGGGTTTGAGCATGAAAAACTGATTTCAATCGACCCGACCGGAAAACGCATTAAAAATGTTCCCCGCCGATTTAGCACTGAGATCTCGCCGGATCTCTTCGAGGTCTGGCTTGATTTCGTTGAGATCTGCCGAGATCTCTTCAAGATCCGGCCTAATCTCGAAGAGATCCGGCGATTTTACACTAAGATCTCGCCGGATCTCTTCGAGATTAGGCCGAATCTCGAAGAGATCTCGGCAGATCTCTTCGAGATCCGACCTAATCTCGAAGAGATCTGCCAGTGATTTCGAGATCTATTCGAGATTAGGCCAGATCTCGAAGAGAGCCAGCAAAAACCAGTGATTTCGGCGAAATTCGGCGACGATATGGGTGAAATCTGGCGACGATTTTGAGCATAAAGACAACCGGCGACGATTTCTGCAAAATCCGAAACCGACCGATACCCGACCGGCGATCTGCTGGCATCCGACCACCCGAACCGCTGCCGTCGGCGGGTCGGCGGCGGGTTCAGATTTAAGAGACCCGATCTAGTCGGGTCGGTTCTGGGTTGGGCACAAACCCGACCCGGACCGACTCGTGGACAGCCCTAGATGTGAGGAAAATTTAGATTTGCATCTAAGGAACATGTAGATCTCTTTTATTTTAAAGAAAAATTTAGATTTGCATCTAAGAAAGATGCAGATTCGTTTTATTTGAAGAAAAATAGTTGACTACATGCAGATCTTTAAAATTAAGAAATAGATTATATCAACAATAAAGAAATCAAGAACATGTTTTTATAAACCAGATTATGAATATTTGAAACAATTAAACATACATCATCATGATAAGAAATGCATAAAAATAAAAGGGTTTAGAAAACAACCTCTTGCATGAGCACTGTTCTACTTGAGAGGATGTTTTAGGGTTCAAAGAAACTTATTCAGTTATCTTTGAAACCAAAAACCCTAGTTTCAAACTTTCAACTGAAACTTAGAGAGGAGATTAGAAAATATGAGCTGTTTGGGAGCCCAAAACGTGTGCCTCTCAGAGCGTGGAAAAAAGTGTTGAATTATGAGGTTCAGTCTCTATTTATAGAGGCCAAAAGACTAAAAAATAGGTATGGATGATTAGGGTTTGAATTCAAATGCATCCTTTTGTGAAAAGGTTAAAAAGGGCATGCCTTATCGTCTCCCGAAGGTCATTGGGCCAAGGTCAAAAAGGGTTACTGATTTCCCTTATGGGAAAGACCTATCTCGGCGCTTTTAAAAGTGTTGGAATAGGGCACCCTATTCTGGCACTTTTAAAAGCACTGGGATAGGTCTCTCCATTCTCGTATGGAGAATGACTTATCCCAGCACTTTTAAAAGCACTAAGACATGTCTCTCCATTCTCGTATGGAGTATGACCTATTCCAGCGCTTTTAAAAGCGTTGGGATAGCTCTTTCTCTGTAAGGGAATGGAGAATGACCTGTCCTAGAGCTTTTAAAAGCGGTAGGACAGGTCTCTCCATTCCCATATGGAGAATAACCTATCCCAACACTTTTAAAAGTGCTAGGACAGCTCTTTCTCCATAAGGGAATGAAGAATAACTTATCCCAGCACTTTTAACAGTGCTGGAATAGGGTACCATGTTCTCTCCATTCTCTTATGGAGAAAGAGATATCCTAGTGCTTTTTGAAGCGCTAGAATAGGGTCAACCTATTCTAGCGGTCCAAAAGCACTAGGATAGGTCACTTAGGAAATGACCAAAAGACCCCAAACCTAGTAAATGACCAAAATACCCCTGAAACTCAAAAAATGACCAAAATACCCCCGAAACCTAAAAATTACAAAAATACATTCAAAACCCAAAAAATGACCAAAATACCCCAAAAACCTAAAAATTCCCAAAATCCCAAAAATTACCAAAATACCCTTGAAACCTAAAAATGAATAAAATACCCCCAAAACAAAGAAAATGACCAAAATACCCCTAAAACCAAAGAAAATGACCAAAATACCCCCGAAACCTAAAAATGACTAAAATACTCCCAAAACCCAAAATAATGATCAAAATATCCTTGAAACTTGTAAAAATCACCTATAGGGATTTGTTAATTATCAAATGACCAAAATATCGCATAATACAAAAAAATGACCAAAAACCCCCAAAACATAAAAAATGAGCAAAATACCCCTGAAACCGATAAAATGACCAAAATACCTCCAAAACCTAAAATTTACTGGAATACCCCTGAAGTTCAGAAAATGAACAAAATACCCTCGAAACCTAAAAGATGACCACAATACCCTAAAACCTAAAAATTACGAAAATACCCTTGAAATCCAAGAAAATTACCCAAATACCCCCCGAAACCTAAAAATGACCAAAATACCCTCTAGGACCTAAAAAATGACCAAAATAACCCCAAAGCCTAAAAATTGATGAAAATAATCCCGAAACCTAAAAATGACCAAAATACCCCCCTAAACCTAAAAAATTTCCAGTATACCCTTGAAACCTAAAAAATGATCAAAATACCCTCAAACCTAAAAAGTGATGATAATACCCCTAAACCTTTGAAATGACCCAAATAAACCTAAAACCTCAAAAATGGCCACAAACAACCTGAAACCTCTAAAATTACCAAAAATACCCTAAAACCCCTAAAACGACCAAAATACCTCTAAACCTATAAAACAACCAAAATACCCCTCAAAATATCTAAAATGACCAATATACCACTAATCCTATAAGATGAACAAAATACACCCAAAATCTCTAAAATTACCAAAATAGGGGTTTAGGGGGTATTTTGGTCATTTGTTATGTTTAGGGAATATTTTGGTCATTTCGTAGTTTTGGGGGGATTTTGGTAATTTTTTAGATTTAGGGTGTATTTTTATCGACTTACAAGTTTAAGGGGCATTTTCATCATTTTATAGGTTTCAGGGTATTTTGGTTTTTTTTTTTTTTTTTTTTTTTTTTTTTTTTTTTTTTTTGTTTCGAGGATATTTTGTTCATTTTAGGTTTAGGGGCTATTTTGGTCATATATAGGTTTCAGGGGCACTTTGGTCATTTTTTAGGTTTTAGTGGGTATTTCAATTAATTTATAGGCTTTCAGGGTACTTCAATCATTTTTTAGGTTTTGAGGGTATTTTGATCATTTTTAGGTTTCTAGGTTATTTTGGTCAATTTTAAGGCTTCGAGGTTATTTTGGCCATTTTTTAAGGTTTCGGGGGTATTTCGATCATTTTTAGGTTTTTAGGTTATTTTGGTCAATTTTCAAGTTTCGAGGTTATTTTGGCCATTTTTAAGGTTTTGGAGGTATTTTGGTCATTTTTAGGTGTCGGGGTTATTTTGGTTAATTTTTAGGTTTCGAGGTTATTTTGGCCATTTTTTAAGTTTTGGAGATATTTTGGTAATTTTTTAGGTTTCGGAGGTATTTTGGACATTTTTTTAGGGTTTTGGAGGTATTTTGGTCATTTTTTGGTTTCAAAAGTATTTTGGTCATTTTTTGGGTTTCATGGGTATTTTCATCATTTTTTATGTTTCGGGGGTATTTGGGTCATTTTCTTTTGTTTCGGGGGTATTTTGGTAATTTTTAGATTTTGGGGTTATTTTGGTCATTTTATGGCTTTTGGGGGTATTTTGGTAATTTTTAGGTTTCAAGGGTATTTTGGTCATTTTTTGGTTTCAGGTGTATTTTGGTTATTTTGTAGGTTTCGTGGTTATTTTGGTAATTTTGAGGTTTTGGGGTATTTTGGTCATTTTCGAAGATTTTAGAGTACTTTGGTCATTTATACTTTAGGAGCATTTTGGTAATTTTGATAATTAGGTAATTAGGTGGGTTGGGGTTTACCCATAATAATTGGGTTAGAAGCAATTAGTTAAATAGGTTTTAATGGGTAAATCAGTTTTATATACTCAATCCAATTAAAATATTAAATTATATTTTAATATTGTTGGTCCTCGAGTCTCATCTTACATTTTTTTTAGCTACTACATTATAATTTACTAATTTTTAGTGAGAAATTATATTTTATTAATTTGAAGTATTAAATTAAATTAAATTTTGTTAAATTGAATTATTAAAATATTTTTATTAATTAATATAATTTATTTTATTAATTTGTACTGTTAAATTACATTTTATTAATTTGAAGTATTATATTCAAGCTTATTAATCAAGAAAATATTAAATATTACTATTTATAATTAGAACTATTTATATTACTATTAGTCAAGAAAATGCTAATGGAAAGATCTATCTCGACGCTTTTAAAAGCACTGGGATAGGCCTCTCTCCATAAGGGAATGGAGAGACTTGTCCTAGTGCTTTTGAAAGCACCGGGATAGGTGGATTCTATTCCAACGCTTCCAAAAGTGCCAGGATAGGATTACTCATTCTCTTATGAGGATAGACCTGTCCCAGTGCTTTTGAAAGCACTGGAATAGGGTCCACCTATTCTAGCGCTTCCAAAAGCGTTGGGATAGGTCTCCAAAAGTGCTAGGATAGGTCCCTCATACCACTTAAAAAAATTTAGACTTTCACTTATTTTTTTCACCTTCCCACCACTTCGGCCTCTCATTTTTGGTCTCCAACTTCTTTACTTCAGATGTTTTCCTCTAACCCACATTTTCTCTCCCTCTCCCTCTCCCTCTTCCTCTTCCTTAACCCACTTCTTCTTTACTCAAAACCCACCATTTCTTTTCCAAAATTTCAAACACAAAAATAATACCCAATACCACAAACCCTACCCAAAGCAAGGTAAGTCTCTCTAGCACTCATTTCTATTTTGTATCAATATTTGTATATATATTTGTTGTTAAATTTCTGGTTTTTTAGTTTTGATTTTGGATGAAGTTTGGTTTGGGTTAGGTGTATATTTTTGTGTAACTGTTGGTTGATTGTGTGGGTTTTAGTTTTGGTTTTGGTTAAAGTTTAGTTTATTTTTGATTTTTGGTTTGGTTTTTTATTTTATTCCTTCTTGCTAATTTGATGAAGGATTTTAGCTCAGATATATGATTCCTAGCCTGCATTGGTTTATTTCACATGGGTTTTCTATCTTTTTATGATTTAGTGGTTTTGGAGTGTTTTTTGTTATACATTTGCTGAATTTTGATCTAGGTCAATTTTTTTGGGGCTTCCTTTTCATGATTTGTCAATTTTTTAATCTACATTGTTTAGGTTGTGTTATTGTTTGTGTTTAGAGGACTCATCTGACTGCAATGATGAGGTAAGTGTTTCTTGCAAGAGCTCCTTTAGGGATTCTACTATACTTTTTGGTCATATTAGGATGACCAAGAATATTTTGTGTTATGGGGTTGTTTTGGAGACAATATTGGATGGATAGGTAAGCTATGTGTATAATGGTTTCTATTTACTAAATTAGTAGTGAGTTAGTGGCTATTTCTAGAGCATTCAATATTTAAGTTGTAAATGTCTCACTCTATATTCCTAGAGCATGCTTCTTCTCAATATTTCAAACATGAATCAGGCAAGCACCTTTAACCATGAGATATGCATTAATCTTTCCACTCAGTTTAGTTGATAATTTTATTTTTCTTTGCCATTTTGTTTTTTATTAAAATAAAAAACAACTCAATTCTGACTATTGGATTTGTTATTGCCAGATTAAACATTTAGTGGCTGTTGCAATAGTATTGAAGGGTCTTGGAGTTCTTCTTTTCATCTTTGGCATCTCCCTTGGAGCAAAGCAAGGTAGCAATTAGTAAGTTAACCTCTCATTCTCTAACTACGTATGATTAAATTATTAAATAGCTCATGTCTACTTGTGGAACAAATGCAAACTAGCAAAATATTGGAGCTTATCTTTTGGTTTGTATATCTTTGCACACCTCTCCCTATTTTAGTTTATAGTTTGTCCTCTCAATGTACTTAGTTTAGTAGTGTCTTCTCATTTACATGATTTTAGACGTGAAGTCACCTAATTTACATCTTTTAAGTTATCTTAGTAGTCTATAATTTAGACTTAGATTTTGCAGGATTAGCAGCTTGCTCTAAGTTTGAGTTCCTCTTTCCGTGAGCAAACCAATGAATTGCTAAAGCGTGAGTAAAATTTGCTTCATAATACCCTACTAGTCTATAATTATATTTTAAAATTTCTACTGTGGTGGATTGTTGGTTTGGAGCAAGTGGGTGGCTTGCATGGTGAAATAAGGTGGTCTACTTTTCATTATTGGGAGTGTTGATTGTCTTGTGAATGTTGTGATATTATTGTTCAACTATGTGTAAATTTATTTTATCTCCTGTTAGTAAATTCAAATATTCTGCTATGGTGGGTTGTTGATTTGGAGCAAGCGGGTGGCTTGCATGGAGATATAAGGTGATGTATTTTATATTGGGAGTGTTGCTTGTGTTATTTCTATTGTGTTATAATTATTGGTGATGAACTTAGTCATTCTCACTGGAATTTCCTTAATAATTCCATTTTTTATGTGATCAGCTAAGTTTGTTTTTATCTATTGCTGCTTGAGTAATACTCATGCATTGGTGTATTCAATGATTAGGCCTAGGCAGACCAAGCATGGATCTAACTTGACTTAAACTTATATTTTTTAGTTTCGTGAACACTAGGTTCCTATGTGATTGGAGTGGTCTAGCATTTTTTAAGCTTTTTTAGCATCAGCTATGGAGTCAAATTCAAAGCATTCTTGATTATTACCCATGATTAAGTTCAAATTTTTCATCATCCATAAGTAAATGTATGGTTTGATTCTATTTATTCATCAAAATTCTTGTTCATTTGTAAATCTGATTTCACTAGCTTGGCGCTTCCTACCATGGTGCCCTGCACCAATTAGGACATTATATTAAGCTAAGAGATCGTAATGATTAGTAATGGAAGGTTAAATCTTAACTAGCATGAATCATTACACTAAGATTGTTACTTATATATATATATATATATATATATATATAAAAGCAAGGGAACCAGTGATCATAGATTAGATTAAACCTAAAAACTAAGCTTTAATTGATATGCATAATTGACTTCATATATGTATAAGTAAGTGAATGTCTAATTGTATAATGATTATATACTAAGTAAGTACAAAGCAATATACGTGGCTATTAGGTTGTTAAGTTATTAGATATATAGTTGTTGGTGTTTTAATTAAGTACTTAAGGTGTAATTAACCATTGGTGTATTAAGTGTGGATTTAAATCTAAGCCAATCAAGGAGATCAAGGATTGATCCTAAAAGAAAAAAAAGAAGATGAAGGATTGGTGTGGTTTAATAAAGGAAATTGTGAACTTGTAAGTCTCTCTCTCTCTCTCTCTCTATATATATATCCTAGTAATTTACTTTCATTATTTCCCATTATTTTGATATTTATCCTAGCATTACTAAGTAGCTCATGAACTACTACTTCCTCTCTATCCTCATTCCTTTTCAGCTTTCTCATCTTTTACAATGTTTGTTTTTAGATTTTGTTCTCAAATATAAAAACTGGTTTGAGTATGGAAAAAAAAAATGTACTTGTGATTTTATTTGCAATAAAACCAGGTTTGTAGTTTTTTATTTATTTATTTTATTTGCATTATATATCCACGTTTAAGGAATGATAGAGTATTAGTCTTGCTACAATTTCTATTGTGAGATTACAACTCATTTTATGTGGAAGTCTATGTACTATGAACTTTCAAAGTCAATTTGCTCTTTATTTTGGAACTTAGCACAGGGATAAAATGAAATAATTTCTATGGTAGGTTTAAAGTGGGTTTATTCTATAAGGTTTTTGTTTCAACCAAAGTTAAATTCTGGTTTCGGTGTTGTTTATTTGCCCCTTGAAACTTGGATGGTGGGAAAAATCTAAATTGTGATTAATTCTTTGAATAAAAAAGATTAAATTTCAAATCAATTATATGTTATATTGTTCATGGCTAATGTGGGTTCTATAATTTGGTCAACACTTCCTAGCCTAATATACTAAGAATGAAAAAACCACCAAAAAAAAAAAAAAAAAATTATGATGATGATGATAATTATTATTCTCACCACAGACTTTTGTTGTTGAGGAAGTAAATTGATGCATCCTATTCATACCTTCTTTCCTTTATCTTTATGCATTGGTTATCTTAGTAGTTTATAATTTAGACTTAGCATTTGCAAGATTAGTAGCTTGCTGTAAGTTTGAGTTCCTCTTTTCGTGAGGTGGGCAGTGAGTTGCTAAAGGGTGAGTAAAACCTGCTTCATAATATCCTACTACTTTATAATTATATGTCAAAATTACTGTTGTGGTGGGTTGTTGATTTGGAGTAAGCGGGTAGCTTGCATGGTGATATAAGGTGGTCTACTTTTCATTATTGAGAGTGTTGATTGTTATTTCTTTAAAATGTGTTCTTAGTGGGCTATAGATTGAATTTTTTATTTTGTACTTGTTTTATGTCTTTCATGGAAAATATGATTTGTAAAAGTGGCCAAAAGGCCATTTGGCAATAATTGAGAAGCATGAGATACATACTTGTGGTTCCAAAAGCTATGCCCAAACGATTGATCTCCTTGTAAGAATTAAAATTTATATATTAGTAACATGCCAAAAAATAACCAAACTTAAATCATTTTGCATTTTAAAATAGAAGTAAATGTGTTTCAACACCGTTGCTCTATTTTTTTGAATGTAATGACATTGTTGTTGGAAAAAAAAAAATAATGAAAAGCCAGTAGACATGACAAATAATAAATGTTTTTTTTTTTTGTTGTTGTTGTTGTTGTTGTTGTTGTGTTGGACAAATAAGTAAATAATAAGATGCACCGTATTTTAGGGTCAATAATATGGTGCTAGACCCCCAAGGACATTAGTTGTGGTTAAATTTGTCAAATCTAATAATTGCATGCTTACGCAAACAAGTTGTTGATCTTTGATTTAGCAGTCCTATATTTGCTGATTTCCTCCAGCTTAGATCACCATTCTATCACCAAAATGGCATTAGGGTTTTCCAGGCAAATATGCACCATTTTTGGCATTAGAAAGTCTAATACATTTTTATATGAAAGCTAAACTTTTTGACACTTCTGTGGTGGAATTTTCACATTTCTATTAACATAGAATTGTCAAAATTTGTTAGTAAAATGAGTGACAAACACGCACATCAAAAGCCTATAAATGTGATGCGTGATAAATTATTAATGAGAGGAACCTTATATCTCACTTTACCCTTGATAGTGTAGTCAAAGATTGTTATACATGTTTTTTGTCTTTACCGCCACTCAGGAATTAGTTTCCTTTTAGCAAAATAAGACAATTAGGTTTATTTGAATTTGAGAAATAAATAGAAGAGAGGGGAAGGAAGGATGGAGAGACATAAAATATTGTGATTTGTAAGGCATAGTAATTGATTGATACTAGGGAAGTTTGCTTTTATGTATTGGTTAAAGAGTGGTGTCACTTTTGCTAAGTAGTTTTTAGTTTGTTACTTATAAGTGACTTTATGAGTGAACTGAATAAGTTAGATAGGGCAACATGAGAGTGCCCACTTGAAGGAAATAACTTTGAAAGATGTAGCTTATTTTTATTGAACTTATTTAAGGGTTCTGCTAATATAGAATGTGATATCTAAAACATGTTTCTCA
This sequence comes from Quercus variabilis, assembly GCA_030445155.1. Lineage (NCBI taxonomy): Eukaryota > Viridiplantae > Streptophyta > Magnoliopsida > Fagales > Fagaceae > Quercus > Quercus variabilis. The sequence continues at coordinate 34,318,907 of CP129452.1, read as the reverse complement.
TATAACTTAATGTATTGCTTGGGTCTTTTTAGGAGTGTTAGAGTTAAGGTTTGAACCTTTTCTCTACACTTTTTACCACGCTAGTCTAAGTACCTTACTGCAATTCAAGGCTGTGTTTGGTGCCAGACCTACTCATTATTTGGTCTGGACTGTGTGGTAAAAAGACTTGTTTTACTTAGTGGGGAGCTACTCTAACTTGCCTTTTATAGACCATTTGGAGGGAAATAAATTTGAGAGTTTTTGAAGAAATAGAATGTTCGAATGCTTAATTGAAATCTCAAATTTTGAGTGTGTTTTAATTGCTAATGTGGAACTTGGTAGTAATACTAGTGATATTGGGTGATTCAGCTACTAACTCTGTTGTTTAGTACACTAATCCATTGTGTGTTTCTTAATTCGTAGGATGGTGATGGTGATGGTGATTTTGTAGTGAATATCTAGTCTCTTGGTGCTCATCACTTATCATTTGATGATACGCAGTAGGCGATACTTTGGGCACCTATTTTGGAGTAGTTACTATGATATTTTGATATTTATAATAAAGTTTCAAACTTTGATATATATGTACACATCATAGTTGGAAACTTTATTATAACATTCTAGACAATTAGAATGTATTCTTTTGTGCAGGACATTCTATATGGTTAGAATGTATTCTTTTGTGTAGGACATTGTACATAATTGTTTAGAATGTATTATTTTGTTCATAACATTCTAGACACTTGGGATGTATTATTTTGTGTATAAAATTCTAGACATTTGGGATGTAATTATTGATATGGTGTAATTAAATATATTTAGTTTCTTGGTTTAATGTGGTATGGTATTTGCTATTGGAAAATATGAATTGTAGTTCATTATAGTTGCTATAAAATGTGTATTGGAAAATATGTATTTTAGGTACATTACAAGTGCTAAACATTTAAAAAAAAAAAAAAAAAATTTAAAAAGGACCTATACCAACGCTTTTGAAAGCACTAGCATAGGTCCTTTTAAATTATATTAATTTAAGACCTATACTAGCATTTTTCAGAGCAGTAGAATTGGTATTGCCTATGCCAGCGCTTTCAAAAGTGCTGGCATAGGCCTTTTAAATTTTATTCATTCAAGCTCTATACTAACACTTTTGAGAGCACTGGAATAGGTACCGCCTAAGCTAGCACTTTCAAAAGCACTGGTATAGGCCTTTTAAATTTTATTCATTCATGACCTATACTAGTACTTTTGAAGGCGCTAGCATAGGTGAAAGCACTGGTATAGGTTATATTCACATTTTCATAAAAGCTGTCCCGACATAAGTAAAAACACTAGAATAGAGTTTGAAAGCACCGGGACCTATCCCAGCGCTTTTGAAAAGTGTTGGTACAAGTCTGACAACCTTATCCAGACATTCAAAAACCAGCGGTTTGAAGCGCCAGGAAAAAAAAAATGCCGGGATAGGAATTTTGACCCTATCTTAGTGCTTTCGGGGCTATCCCAATGGTTTTGAAAACGTTGGGATAGCCCCGTTTTTTTGTAGTGATGCTATCGATCATTAAAATTGTAAAATATTTTGACATGTTAGATTCGAGTATTTTGGTGTAATCAAGTCTTTTACATTTTCAATTTCATTTTTCAAAAATTTAAATAAATTAAATCTGTTTAAAAAACCAGAAAATTTTCCCATGAAATATTGATTTCCATTCACAACTACAATTAAAGTTCTAGCATGTAGTCATTTTTGCTTCTCATTACATAAAATAATGAAGAAAGATAGAATAAAATCGTATTTAGTTATATTCGTAACTAATTGCTAATCTATGCAATGCACGGAAAAACTATTAAGTTTAAGATTTTAAAGAATACTTTATTCAAGATACTGTTCAGTCCTAAAAAATAGCAATAAAATGAATAAGATACTATTCTATCCAATAGACATTGCAACTTTAAAAGAATAATATGTAGTAAATTGAAAGACAAAAATTGTTTTAAATTCTTCGTAATTGCAGATAGTGGTGTAAGTTTATATATATGCCTTTGCGAATAAGATAAAATGAATTTCCAAAATATTATTCATAAGAAATTACCCTTAAAAAATGGTTGCATATATATGCCTTTGCAAATTTTAATGCCTTCACTTGTAGTGGGTCTAATGCTCCCTTTAAAAGATGAGCAAGACTTCCACATCAACATGCTTTTTTTATTTTCTTTTTTTTTTATTTTCTCTTTTTAAGTCCATCCATGCGATTAAAGACCAATCATGTAAGGTTGAATTTATTCAATCATTTTGTTGGCTTTATTCTGTGTCAAATTTGCTTGGGTGGGAATCTTGTAAGGGTAGTGTGTGAGAGAGTGTGAAGAAAAGTTCAAAAGTGTGCACTCAAGAAGGGCCTCGCGATTGGCGAGTCGCCAAAGGTGGCACACGTGTGAAGCATGCAGGGGAGCTAAAGAGTTACGTCAGCTGTTGCACTACAGGACAAAAATAGTCTAGTCAGGCAGTTAGCTCGTGACTTAAACTTGTGACTCGTTCCAGTTGCGAGCTCGAGTCGCCAGAACACCCTATTTGTTACAAAGCTGACTCTTTGCATTCCATACACACCCTACTATAAATACCCTTATACCCACGTATTGTAGAGAGCTTCGAGAGAGAATTTTGAGAGAAAAACCCTAGAAGAAAACAAGATTGATTCATCCACAATCTTCATCCTTTTATTCTCCAAATTCCTCTACTCTCACTCTTTCTATTGATACATTCTTGAGAGGTACATTAGCCAAATCTTTATCTCACCATACTCATATCTGTGAGAAGGTCTTTTGGTGCTTGGGAAGCAGTTCAAAAGGGACCAATTCATTTTGGTTAATGCCATAGGCGATCGCAGGATCCAGTAAGCTAGAGAAGACAAGGTTCGGCGTAACCCTGTTGGAGTAAGAAGCTTGGAGGTCTTAGGTGCACTGGGGAGATTAGGCTTGGAAGGTTTTCTGTTATTCATGTATCCCAACTATATTCTCTAGTAGATTATTGACCGCTTGGAGGGCGACAGAGCTAGAGGTTTTATGCTGAGGATTTTGGTTTCCTCTTCGATAACACATCGCTATGTTGTCTTTGTGTTTACATCTCTCTTCCCTTAATCTTTGCCTTTTAATTATTGTTGTGGTTGTGATTAATTTTGGTTTAGATTGTTTTACCAATTCTGTTCTAGCTTATTTTCATATTCCGCACATACATTGTTTGATTATAAGCTTGTATTGGTAATTTGTAAATTAGGGGTCTAAACGTTCATAGGTGTTTTACACATATATTGAACTTTCAAATCATTTCTTTAGTTCCTTATCTCCTAATCTGACCCTTCCTTTTCCTTTAAACCTTATTAAGTCACTTTTGAAACAAACCCTGGCATACACACTTAATTGATCATACTACCATCGCAACAGTTTGTCTAATATTGCTTCGATGGGCTGACAAGAAAAAGTAATAGCACTGATCAAAAAAGAAAAAGAAAAAGTAATAGTATCCAACTTTTACACCAACTTATTGAAATAAAACTAAAATTAATCTCACAAATGAATTGGGCTGTGACATGATGACTGACATCGTCACAAAGAATATAACCATTTAAAACATAAGAGTGGTAGAAGCAACAAAAATGTTATTCAGCTATAAATATCCAACAATGATGAAAGAGAATTCTTAAAAAAAAAAAAAAGAATAAAAAAAAATTAGACTTTCTTGTTGGCTTTGTATACCTTCTAACAAAAAAGTTCTTCACCGCGTTTTCATCACTTTGTGTGTTATTCCTTAAAAGAAAAACTTTTCTTTAATTTCTTGAAAGCAACTTAAGATTGAATAATAATGGAACCATATATATAACTTACGAAAGAAATTTTAATAGACAAAAAGGGTCCAAAGAACAAAACTTTCGAAAGACTAAATTTTAGAGAATTGTAATGATGGCTCAAGCTTAAGCATCTGAAAAAAAAAAAAAAAAAATACCATAATGAATCTTTGAAGGGAGAGCATCTGATGTGGCTGCAATCTTTTCTGTTTAAGGCCGCGCTTGCAACAGTTACCCCATATTCCATCATTTTCTATGGCATTCTTATAGATTTCTGTTAGAGATATTTGAAAACATTGTAGCAGCTAGCAGGAACGCCATAACCCATAGGGGTTATAGATTTAGAGTGAGAGAGGGAGTGCTTTTGCATTGGGTCTCTTTTTGCATTAGAGTTAGGATTTTTGTTTTTTTAAATTTTTTATTAAATGGAAGAGACCGTGTGTGTCAAGTTAAGGATTTGGGGGAATGTTAGAGATTTAAAGAGAGAGGGAGTTCTTTTGCATTGGGGGGGGGGGGGGGGGGGGGAGTCGGGAGAGATATGGAATAGTGGGGTTGTTCTCTTAAAAAAAAAAAAAACTTAAATAAAATAAATAAATATTATTAGTATATTAAAAAAAGTTAAATAATTTTGTTTTAAAAAAAGTAATAATGATGTGGCTAGCTCTTCAACAAAAAGTCAAAAGTTTCAGTTTTATATATGTAGGGACTCAATTTAGATTGGAGAATGGGTTTTCAGCCCAACAAGCCCAAACAATAAATTTGTAGAGAATGGATTGAAGGTTTAGGCACTGGTCATCGTTCACCAAGCATGAACCTTCTTCTTTTATATAAAAAAAATACTTATAACTATTTACAACCGGGGGATGCTCCTCGGCCATAGGCCGAGGAGCCCTTTTTCTTCTCTCTTTCTTCCCCCCCCCCCCCCTTTTACTTTACTCGCTCTTCTTATATAGTCTTCATCGTCCTATCTCGTTCTTCCGTCTGTTGATCATCCATTCGCCTTTCTTCTGACCGCCCATCCCATCAGAGGTCTTATCAGCACTCAAGTGGTTCACTCTGATCAACGTTGCCCTGCTAAGGGGTTATATCACCATCAATGCGGCCAGAGGGGTTAGATGAATGCATTAAGTGTGAAGGTGACAGCTTGCCCTGGGCTCATCTTTTCCAAAAATTATCCTTGGCATACCGAGGACGAAGAGGTCCTCGGCGTGGATCTGAAAAAGAGGTTTTCCCCAATTTAGCCTCGGATGGTTAGTCTTCCTCGGCGTGGGCCTTGGGCCTACTACACGATGGGCTGAGGTTATCAGGCCCATGGGCTCCACAATAGCCCCTCAAAACCCTGCTGCACGTTTCCTCGGACGGGGAGGAAGGTTTTGATATCTGCGGGCCCTCTAGATGAATCGCCCCACTTCGGTCCGCGATAATGTTAGCGACTTTTCGACTGCCCGATGTGCGTTTTTGGCGTTTCAAGACTTAATGTGTGCCCACATTAAATTTTGGCGGCACCACGTCTCCCACTTTCAATGGTGTGATGGTAATTGTTCAGTGGGGATCTCCTGCTTTTATGGGCAGGCAGTTACATTTGGGAAACCTAAGAGGGAGTATAAGTACCTGTTTGAACTGCCTGGTTTTCTCATTTTAGCGCTTACAACCATTGATGCGTATGATTTGAATCTGGTTCAACTTGCACACTACTTGAAGAGAATCGTCATATTTCTGTAAGTCTTCTTCTTCCGGTGACTCCAAATTTTTCTTGATTCTATTCCTTCTTTTCTTCTTCTGGAATCTTTAGTCGTCCTTGGGTGATGGGTAAGTTTAAGAAGCTGGTTGAGTCCGACGAGATGATGAACAAGTTCATTGTTGACTATGGAATATCCAATAATGTGAGTTTGAAGTACTGTGAAGAAGGGGAGTGGTACCTTAAGAGGAGAGAGGGTGAAGTCGTGATCTCGATAGTCGCTTTCGTAGAGGGAGGGATGAGAATCCCTATGAGGCCAGTGACTCTCAATTACCTTAGGCATTTCTGCCTGGCTCCTACCCAATGTGCCGTGAATGTATTTAGGATATTAGGGTGTGTAGATACCTGGAATGAGAAAATGGGGCTGAGACTGACTCACCACGATGTGAACTGGTGCTACAACCTTCATCACCTTAGGGGTAAGACGTACTATATGAAGACGAGGGACGATAGGGTCCGACTCATCCAGTGTCTTCCTGATTCTAATAAGGGGTTGACTCAAGATTTCCTCATAGTGTCGGGGGAGTGGCACAATGGCTTTCATTGCCCAACAGTAGAGGGGGAGCCAGGTAGGGTATCTGAAGTAGGAGACAATCTAGGTTTCAGTATTTTTATTTTTTTATAACTGTATATCCGCTTTGGTTGATTAACCACAGGAGTTTCACTTTTCTTTTCGCAGATCCGCACGCCTTCGCATGTCATTTCCACCTGGTCAACAAAGCGGATTTGGAAACCGTTCTTAGGTCAGAACTTTTCCTGAGCAAAACTGATAACCAGGTTAGAGCTGCTCACAAAATCCTCGGATGCGACCCAGCTCAGAAATCATTCCCAGTCCCGAAGCACGTAATTAGAGCTCGTGACCCTCGGCTTACGCAGATTACCGTGGTGGAGAACGGTTTTACATTTTCCGAGGGGTCTCATATACCCGAAGGCATTCCGCTAGCAGGTCCCTCCTCATCCCAACAAATAACGGTGGTCGAGGAAGGACAATCTAAGAAGGCGGGGGAGGTGATTGAACTGAGCTCTTCTAAGGACGAATATAGTGTGTTCAACCTAGCTGATCAGTCCGAGGATCCCTCTGGTGATCTAGGAGACCCTCATCTGTCCGAAGCCGACCTCCGGTTCCTAAGAGTTGGTACTCAGGTTGAGATGGGTTTAAAAAGACAGCCCCAAACCAATCTTCTTGACCTGCTTGAAGGTGACTCCAAGAAGGGTGCACGGGAAGAGTCGCAGCCCAAGCCCCCAACACCTCCGCCCCAGATTTTAACTGTATAAACCAGGTCATCCTCTGTCCCCACAGTATCAGACCCTCAGACCGAGTCTTATGACCCGAAAAGGAAGAGACTTTCCAAGGGCAAGGAGCCAATGGATAGGAGCAAATCTCACTCCTCGCCCGAGGAGGGTGGATTTCGCAGGCCTCCAAAACAACTGAAGCTCGGTGGTCAACGGAAAGGTAAGAAGATCATCCAACAGTCTAAGGCCCAAGCCTGGCTGCCCGCTGCCATGTTCCATGATCAACCCCTAATGGATGACGCATCGATACGGGAATTTCAAGGGGCTGAGGGGGCTTTCATAGCCAATGCCTTGGAGAAGTCTCTCCTACTTCCCATTGACATGGCCGAGCTAAAAAATATGAGTGAGTCAGAGGTTGTCCTTGACCTTAAGTATCTAGGCATGGTGGGTCCTTTGGTATCTATTTACTTTATTCGAACTTTGTTGCTTAGTACCTTCCCTTTTCTTTACGGAGTTACTTGTTTTTATTGGCAGGCTATCCAGGCTCTTTTCAAGTTGGACGAGGAGGTCGATGGCCAGAGTAGTGCCTTAGCGCAAGAGCGTGACAAATTCTTGAAAGCTGCCAGTACCCTCAAGAGATCTGAGGCCGACCTAAAAAAGGCGACCGAGGATCTGGAGGAGATGACAAAGGCCAGGGACACTGCTGCCTTCGACCTGGTCGTGGCCAGGAAGTAAACTAAGGACCAAGCCAATCGCTTGCAAGACGTTGAGGGCCAGCTACAGACTGCCAAAGAGGACACCGTCTACCTGAAGAAAAAGTTGACCGAGGCAATTCATGAGAAAGGTATTGCCGAGTATGCCAGGGACGAGTCTGTGAGAGCCAAAGATGAGGTGGCATTTGCAAAAATAGACGCTGAGCGCTCTGTAGAACAGGCGGAGGAGGAGGCTTTTGCAGAAGGGGTGGCTAAGACTGAAGCCACCCTTCGAGCGCAAGTTCCTGCAGTGTGCAGGCATTACTGTTCTCAGACTTGGCATGAAGCCCTCAACCAAGTAGGGATTGATGCCTCATCTGACCTTAGGAGGGAGGACAGGGTATATTACCCTATTGCAATTCGTGAGACTGCCCCTGTTGCTCCTGAGGAGGGGTCCTCATTACCAGCGACTGAGAGTCACAATAAGACCGCCGAAGATATACCTTCCACTGACCAACCCCCCGAGGAGGTTGAACCCCAAAGAACGTTGGGGGGAGTTAGAATCGAGGGTCAGGAAATACCACAAGACGTGGCGAGGCCTCCTGCGGATCCTTCGAGACAAAGCCCTTAGGCCTTGGTTAAAGTCTTTTGATCTGTTTGTCGAATTAATTTGCCTACTGAGTTGGGGAGATTGGTGTATGACATAGGATAATTCTATTTATTTTCTCTTTTATTTCATTCTATTTCTTGCCTCGGTGGCGTTGTAAGGAGACCGTATATTTTCTGTTTGAACTGAATGCTCAATACCTTGCTTCCAACTATGGATATTTTCTTTTACTTGCTTTTCTCTATTACTCTGCTCAATACTTGTATTCTATTCTGGAGTTAGTCTCATGAGACCACCTGCTATCCTTCAAATATAAATCTAAGGACCGTATTATAGCTTGAATCTAGGTAACGCTCTGGTTTTTCTACAGATAGTTATTTTCTCCAAAGGTTTAAGTCCTTAGACCATGCAATACCTTGGTTTCATCTAGCGCCTAGGTTTAATGGTGTGAATAGTTTTAACATAGGCTTGGGTCCGAGGACCATGCAATGTCTTGGTTCTGTTTACCACTTCTATTTTTCTGTAAGTATCTAGTTTCCCCATAGGTTTGAGTCCGAGGACCACGCAATACCTTGGTTTTATCTAGTACCCAGGTATAATGGTGTGAATAGTTTTACCATAGGCTTGGGTCCGAGGACCATGCAATGCCTTGGTTCTGTCTACCACTTCTATTTTTCTGTAAGTATCTAGTTTTCCCATAGGTTTGAGTCCGAGGACCATGCAATACCTTGGTTCTGTCTAGTACCCAGGTATAATGGTGTGAATAGTTTTACCATAGGCTTGGGTCCGAGGACCATGCAATGCCTTGGTTCTGTCTACCACTTCTATTTTTCTGTAAGTATCTAGTTTGTCTTCGGACTGCTTCACTGGAGACGATTCCTCTTCGGGTTAGGTTGTGACCTTACACGTGGCGTTTTGTCCCACCTCCAGTTCGAGTCCCACCTTTTTCATTTACGAGGCGTCCTTTGGCGGTTCGTTTTCCGCGCTTGACGTTTCGGTGCGCAAGACGCGCCCTCATTAATGTCCTCGTGAATTAGCACACATCCAGCGGTTTATGGCCCCTCGGAATTTGGTGGCTCCGTGATTTGCACTGTTGACAATTCTCCTTTCGAATTCTGTGCGAATTAATTCCCACCAACATTTATCCCCTATATAAGACTCTTCGGGGGGAAGGTTTCTTCACATTCCATGAACTCCCAAACGCAAACAAAAAGAATACACACCCTCAGCTCCCCAAGCCCCTTGAATAACCCTGCCGGAGTTGGTAGCTATGGGGCGGCTTTGGGTGGGTGTGAGGACATCCGTGCCAAGAGCCATCGTGGCCGCAGCCCCCACTGGGTTTCCGGCGCGGCAGAGTTTAGGCGTAACCCCGATGGTGCCATGCATGGTGGCCCTGAGGGATGTCGTTGAAGTACCTAATGTCTCTCCTCGGAGCACACCCCCGACAGAGGAGATGTATGAATTCACGTCACGGCCGGTGCCCGAGCGTTGCCGTCTCCTACGGCCAACGCTCGTGAGGATTGGAGAGAATCAAGAGAACATCATGAGGGAGGGTGTCCCGGTGCGCCTGCATCTGCTCCTCACTTTGTTCAAGTTTTGGTGCACCTGGCCCTCCCCCTTCCCTGCTTTTATTGTCAAGCTCTCCCATTCTCTTGATGTCAATAAAAGCACGGGTTGACACTTCCCTCTGGCTAGTTTTAGGGCGGGTCCACCTGGGCCTCTGATTGTAGAACTAGCTGGTAAGAATAGTTGTAAAGCACGCCTGCTTGAGCCTCTGATTGTAATCTATAACTTTTCTTTTTATGAAATAATATCAATTGTTCTCTTTTCGCTGTCAAATCTTTTTTTTTTTTTTTTACTTCGCTAACTTATTGTAAAACGACCACCTAGAGCAATCGCCTGGTGTGCCGGCCAGTGCACTAATCCTTCCCACAGACGGCGCCAATTGTAGGGACTCAATTTGGATTGGACCCAGAATATGAATGGGTTTTTAGCCCAACAAACCCAAACAATAAATTTGTAGAGAATGGATTGAAGGTTTAGGCGCTGGCCGTCGTTCACCAAGCATGAACCTTCTTCTTTTATATAAAAAAAAAATACTTATAACTATTTACAACTAGGGGATGCTCCTCCGCCCAGGGCCCGGGGGCCCTTTTTCTTCTCTCTTTCTTCCCCCCCCCCCTTTTACTTTACTTGCTCTTCTTATATAGTCTTTATCGTCCTATCTCGTTCTTCCGTCTGTTGATTATCCATTCGCCTTTCTTCTGACCGCCCATCCCATCAGAGGTCTTATCAGCACTCAAATGGTTCACTCTGATCAACGTTGCCCTGTTAAGGGGTTATATCACCATCAATGCGGCCAGAGGGGTAGGTGAATGCATTAAGTGTGAAGGTGATAGCTTGCCCTGGGCTCGTCCTTTCCAAAAATTATCCTTGGCATGCCGAGGATGAAGAGGTCCTCGGCGTGGATCCGAAAAAGAGACTTTTCCCAATTTAGCCTCGGATGGTCAGTCTTCCTCGGCGTGGGCCTTGGGCCTACTACACGATGGGCTGAGGTTATCAGGCCCATGGGCCTCACAATATATATATATATATATATATATATAGATTATCATTCACATGTCATATGGAATAGGTTTATACCTTTTTTTCTCACCTGAAATGCAAAAATAAATAAAAATAAAAAAAATAATAATATGAGACCTTTCTTAAAATGTAAAGAATTCAAAATGTAATTAATTGGGCTAATAAGATAAAATGAATTTCTGAAATATTATTCATAAGAAATTACCCTTAAAAAAATGGTTGCATTGAACATTTTATGCATCATGTAAAAGTCATATGTAGTGTTTTTGTGTTCAAATTGTAACATCACGATGTATTTTCATGGACAAGAACTATGTTCATGCGTTTTTAAAATTAGTTATATATATTATTGGGGTAAAGTTGTGACTGGCTTAAGTTCATGTCTAAAGTCATATTTTAAATGTCGTATTAGACTTATATTCTTCATTTATAATTGTTGCCTGTCTTAATTTTTTTGGTGAATGATTTGATGTGAATTAATTACGTAAATTTTATTTCAAATTATTTTTTGATTTTGTACTAATTAATTGTGTGAAGAATATATATGCTTGTTTGTTGGCCATGTCTAACACCTTTTCTCTCTATAACTTGGTCTCCTAACTTAATTTAGAGGATTTAAATCAGGTTTTACCCATTAATTTTTTTTTTTTTGGTATTCTTTTTTATTAGATGTTAACTAAAACGTATGCTTTGTATTCTGTTTTCTTTTATCTTGTACTCTAGACACAAAGCCATATAAATTATTATTTTCTTTCAACATTTCTGGTAATAATAAACTCCAATTATACTTATAAAAATTTTGAGGGTTTTTCTTAATTAATTTTTCAAGTTATAACTTAAATTAATTAGTCACCGATGTAAGTTTTTAGGGTCATATTTTATATAATTGGTTAATTCTTTGACAAAATCATTTTACTTGTAATTTGGTAGATCTAAGTTGGGTTTAATACATCAAGAAATATGTTGTTCAAGCATATTAAGTGTGTAACCAAGTGCTTTCTAATCTTCATTGTTGATGAAGTGAAGAACTTTGCAGCCAACAACAATCATTCAAGTTGTTAAAGTTAGTCATGTACTAGAATCTGTGCAAGAGGGTTAGTCACAAATTGGAGACTTGTGCATAAAGGGAAAGAAGGCTACTACAAGATCAAGTTCAATTGGCTATTGAAGAAAATGTTCAACTGTAGGTTGGTATTTTGGGATAGGCCAGAATAGTGGTAAGATTCCTTATACTTATAACTACTTGATTGTTGATTAGTGAATTCTTGGGAATGGTGACCTTAAAATCACTTGGTGGGGTTTTTGCCTTACAAGAGATTTTCTCCATTTGTCAACAAGTCACCGTGTCAATTTAATTCCCGTTGCATTTAGTTTAATTGGTGATTTGTTGATGCCTTCACGATTTGCATGCAATTTAACATAATTAATCAACTTGAGTAATTGAATTAATTAACCGGGGTCAAGCAATCATAACCCAACATTAGTTTTTTAGCAAGGTCCCTGATGTTGCAATTCTCACAAATAGGTATGATGATGCAAAAAATCGTCAGTTGAGTTCTCGTCTATGTAGATGGACAATGGCGTCGGACTCGCCTAGAGACGAACCTGCAATAATGAATGAAATTGGGAAAATGAAATATGTTGGTGTGGTGTTTGCCAAAAACCATCCTATGATTAAGTTAGAAAGGAATTCCGTTGAAGAATATTACAAGAGAATTCGACTTGGGATTAGTTTTTGGTATCAAAATTGTGTGTTCCTTATGGATCCGTTCCCTTCTCATTTTATAGTTATCTTCTCTACATTCATTCTCATCTGTAACGGATAATGTGTTATAAATCAGTGTTCTGATGTGGATTATGTCTTTGTTACCGTTGCTCCTTTTGTTACTCTTTGACATAAATTTTTACTATAAATGCGTAACGCATATTGGGTGGTCCATGATGACTGATGATTCTAATAAAATTTGGACTCATTAGTTGCCCCCTTATTCTTGTCTTCGTCTATGAGAAAAGATAGGAATATAGTTCGTCACTTGGTTTTCCATGTACAACACATTTATTATGAGTTGATGTTTTGTTTGTTCCAGTGACACGTGTATGGCTAGGATGGTCTCATTATGTCAGTTTTTCTCAGTTTTCATCGCTTTGTTTATTTCATGTTTTTCCCTCTTTTTTCATTTTCATTTCATTTTCTTTTTGTTGGCGTTTCATTTTTCTGGAGCTTCATTCTTCCTCATTGCCATTTCCTCCATTTTTGGTAAGTTCTCTTTCTTTGAACTCTTTCCTTTCCTTCATATTCATCTTTTCATGGTATATTATTCCTAGGTTAGACTAGATTTGTAACGCACCAGCCCTTTAGACAAAAAGAAAAAGAAAAAAAGAAGGGTGGTCAGTTTTTTTAGACCTATATGACCCCCACCTACCCGAACTATTTCCCACCACACAATCTCATTATATCTCCCTCCCTCTTGGCTGGTCCATCTCTCCATCTCATTTGGTTCACTTTTCTTTTCATTTCACACTCCTCCCTCTTTCTCTCTCACTCTCACTGGTGTACCTCCCTACCATCATCTCCCCCATTAGTTTTCCAGCAAGATCACCGAAAAACTCCATAGGAAAAAGTTAAGGCAAACTCATCTCTACTATTTGAGATAAAAATTTCTAATCTTTTTGGTGGGTTTATATGTATTGCTAGAGGCTTTCTTTATCTAAGTTTTGATAATGATACCCATGTGATTTATGAGTTTTGGAAGTGATATTCATGTGTTTATATGTATGGGTTTTGTCTTGGTAGATTTATTTGATAAGTGGGTTTATAGTTTTTATAATGGTGGCTAAGTGGTGAAGATTTGGGGTTTTTGGCTTTCTAATGTGAAATAGTTGATGAATATAATTTTTATTGTTTATTTGGAGCTAGTGGAGGATTTACTTTTGGGGTTTGTAATAGTGGGTATTGTTACACATGTTGTTTCATGGGTCTCTTGAAAATGGTATATATATATATGGTGGAAGAAATTTATAAAATGCTAGGATCTCTTATTGTAAAGGAGAAGATTTGAATTACATGATTATAAATTGGAGTCTATGCCTTGTAATTAAATTGTTGAGAAACTTTGGAAGTGGAGTACATTATTTATGAGGTAAAATACTCAGGCTTGCCTAATTAATTTTTTATTTAACAATTTATAATTCGTAGCTAGATGCAATGCTTGATACTTATTGTGATAGGTTTGCTTGACATTGTTTAGGTTCTAACTAACCTCTTTTAGAGCTTTGGATATAGGCTTTTGTAGGTTGCAAGGTAAGAAGCTTTTTAATGGAATTTTAGGAAAATAACCATGTTGCATAGACATTGTTTTTGGGTCAAACACATTTTGGAATATTATTTGTGGAACTATGTTTTTTTAAAAAGTATTGTGTTGTGACCTTATTATATATGATTATTTATGAATAGTGCATCATATTTGGTAATGTATATGGGGAAATGCATGATTTGTTAGCTTGGAAAAGATTAGTATCTTTTATAAAACTCTTGGAAAAGGATTTTATGGATTTATTGCACTATTTACAAATTCTAAAGATGTTTTTACCTTGACTTGTGATATTTGGGAAATTGATAGAAAATCTTATTGACAAGAAATGATTTTCGAAAATTTGAGAACCTTGTGAATATATTGGGTATTTCAAAGGTTTTTGTGAAATTACTTGAAATTGAACTGTGTTTTAATTTCATGTAAACTATGAGCTCTTCATGTTTTTACCTCTGGGCTGTGACATGTGATTACCCGATGATCACCCAGCCAGATGCTGTAGTCTTTGTGACATTGGTATCTTGGCACCCTGTCTTTGTGGCAGATTGATGTTTTTGTGGCATAATTGATGTTTTCATGGCATAACTGATGTCTTGGTGGCATAACTGATGTCTTCAAGATATAAATGATGTCTTTGTGGCATAACTGATGTCTTTGTGGCATAACTGATGTTTTCATGGCATGCCTAACGTCTTTATGGCAACTTGTCATATGGCTTTGGGTTGGATTTTCAAGTTTTAAAAGGGTGTTTTAATAGCTCACAAAAATAGTATGTAGTTTTGTGTTGAAATATTTTGAAAAACTTGGTGCTACATTCTTTTAATCATTCTTGTCATTTTATTAAGAAAAATGGATTTACATGATCCAAATGGAAATTCCCAAATTATAACACTTTTTTGTAAATTGTTCATCATCACGAAACTTGCATTTCTCCCATCCCTATTAATTATGCTACTTACTAGGCTTTATCTTATCCCACTCTCCAACAATGTTAAAGATACATTAGCTACACGTTGGGCATGGAGCTTAATTTATTGGTGGTGATTGGAGTACTATATTAAATTGGAAGACTTGGGCCATAAATGGTTGGTGATCAGTCTTGCAAAGTTTAACGAGGTCATAATCAATTCTATTGGAGGTTGGGCACATGAGGTTTGTTAGTGTTAAGCGTGATAGGCCTAGTGTTGAGGTTGTCTATTCATGATAAGATTGTGACCTTGTGTAATCCATTTGGAGTTTTGTAATATATTCATGTATTATATGGAGGCACATGATTTTTAGTTATTGTTTGTAAATGTACTATAGAGCTCTAACTTGTAATGTGGAGGTTTTAGTATCGTTCTATGCTCTTATCACGTGTAAAAGAAAAGAAAAATCTTCTACAGTTTCTCTCTTGATGGTTCTTCTCTCATGCTTTGGACCCTTTTGGGTTCAGAGCGTGACAAGATTGCCTTTCAATATCTTTTTTCTTTGCTCGTTTATGTGGTCTTCTTGAGTCTGTAGGTAGAAAATATCCTTAAGTTGGGCTTCTTGTAGGGAGAGATTGTTCCTTTAGGTTTTTTCTGCTTTTTCTTTTTCCTTTAGGTTACCATTTAGTAGGTATTGCCCAAACTTTGATGATGTCTAGAGAAGAGGAGGTTAGGTCTAGTGAACCTGAAACGAGCTTGTCCTCGTTTAAGGACCATGGAGTTCTTGAAGTCTTTTCTCTGTCCACTCCATAGAAGGCTTGGAGAATATGTTGTGCTCTTAAATAGAAAGACGAGAGGAGAGTTAGGAGTAGATTCCAATTCTCTCCTTCTGTTAGGATTAGGATCCCTAACAATGACAATAGGGCTTGTTCTTCCTACTCTAATGAAATGTGCTTCTATAAGGTTAACTTTGTCAGTGGCCTTCCTTTTCCCATTCATTCGTTCATTAGAGAGCTTTTCTTCCATCTAAAACTACTTGCCCCCGCCCAATTAGTGGTTTGTTGCATGATCATGTGGATGTCTACCAATGACGAAGACACCATTAGGATAGACAAGTTTCTGTATCTTTATCGTCTGAGACAATCCAAGGCTCAAGACTGTTGGGAATTTAAGCCTTAGAATAGGAGTTAAAGGTTGGTTCTTGATTCCCCATCTTCTCTCCGCAACTAGAAAACTAGCTTTTTCTTCGTCTCTGATGACGGTTAGGAAACCATTCCAGGTGAAAATCCAGATAACGCTCTCAAATTGCTTTGTAGTTGGGGTACTACTATGCTTGGTGCGTCTTTTTATTTGTTTTCCTTGCATGTATATGATTTTCTTCGTGTATGAGATATTGATGCTTCTTTTTTCTTATTTGTAGATTCTTTTCGTCCTCATTTGAAGAAGTGATACCATAACTGTCTGGAGAGGGTCAAAAGATAACTTGAAATCGTCACTAACTTTGACAAGCTCATTTCTCCTCAATCTCTTTTCCTTCATTTTCTTGGTTCGGAGCCCTACATTGACATTAAAAAAAAAAAAAAAAACCTTTAAGTTTGTCAAGAAGATAAGTATACTGACTTTGTGCATATTATGTTACCTTTTGGGTGAATTTTCTAGTGTTTAATATATATAGACATACACATATGTCTATCTTAGGAATGGCGACTATGTTTAGCAAGGGGAAATTGTCAGAGATCCAAGAGAAAAAGGCAAAGATGGGGCTAAAGGAGGGTCTTCTATTGAAGAAACACCGAAAAGATAATGAACCATCCAAGGGAGATATTGTTGTTGCTTCTCCAATCGCTCAGCCTGTTCTCCAACGTCCTGCTTCACCTACTTTGCCTCTAGAGTTGATAGTTCCTTTTGACGAAGTTGTTAAGACTTAAGGGAGAGACAGAGTGGTCCTCGACACTTTTTGGGACAATGTTGATGCTGCGGTGTTGAAGGCTCACGATGCCATCTCCGTTGAAGATCTTAAACCTCTGGTGACAAGAACGTCTCAGCAATTGATGTCGTCTCATGTTCACAAGGTCATGTAGGTAAGCTTTTCGTTTCCTTGCCTGAAAGTTCTTCTCGCTCCTCTTTTTTCTTTTTCTTTTTTTTTTTTCTTTTTTTTAACTCTTCTCTTTTCATCCCTAGGTGTTGGGTGAATCTTTATACCTTTCTAGGAAATACTTGGATTACGAGGAGAATTTTGCAATTGCTCAGTCTAAGTTGGATTCCTTTTGTGCTGAAAATGATTTGCTTAAAGGAAAGGTTCTTCTCTTAATGACAATGTGGGGAAAGCTCAAGATCGTCTCCAGGCTCTAGAATGGGATGTTAGTACTGAGAATGCTTTCTCTAAGCTAAAGGATAAGCAGATTGACGAAGCTTTATCAAAACTTCTAAAGGCTGGTCCTAAGGCAGTGGAGAAATTCAAGAAATTTGATAAGTACTCGGAGAAGTTGTGTGATTATTATGTTGAGGGTTTTGAGCTTTTTAGCAAATATATGGTGAAGCATCATCCATATTTGGATTTCTCTACTCTTGACATGGAGGTGGTCGAGAAAGAAATTTTGGTGGATTGTCCTTTTGATGCCATAGTGGGAAATGTAGATATGATGGAAGATGATACCATCATCACTACGGAGGCTCTAGTGGATCCGTCTCCTTCTATTTTATTTCTTGTTTCTGAAAAACATAGTTCTTGGGCTCGTTTGTTTTAAGCATGTTTATTTTCTTTGCTCTAACAATATTCTGTTTCATGTTTGAAAACTTTATGTCCGATAATTGCTCGTCTTCGAATATTACTTGTTAACTTTCATCAATCTTTGTGGCCATGTTGAATGACGATTGTGTTATGCTTTAGATAACTCCTAAACTGTGTATTAACGATTTGGTAATATTTTGTGCCAAGTATTAATGATGATTTAGTTATGTATTAATAACTTTTTAGGTCATGTATAAATGATTATTTGAGTTATGTATTAATAATTCTTTAAGTCATATTTTAACAACGATTTGGTTATGTATTAATAACATTTTGGTCATGTATCAATGACAATTTGAGTTATATATTAACAACTCTTTAAGTCATGTTTTAATGACGATTTGGTTATGTATTAATAACATTTTGGTCATGTATCAATGACGATTTGAGTTATGTATTAACAACTCTTTAAGTCATATTGTAATGAAGATTTGGTTATGTATTAATAACATTTTGGTCATGTATCAATGACAATTTGAGTTATGTATTAATAACTTTTTAAGTCATGTATTAACGATGAATTTGTTATATATTGATGATTTTTTAGGTCGTTGACAACCTTTGTGAATAGTATATGATTAATTGTTAGAAATAAATGATGAAAATGGTTTCTGAATAATACTATTCTTCATGCTTTATTTGTAAGAGATATAAATCCTGGTAAAAATAGGATACAACAAAATATACACTTTTAATAAAGCTTTAAATGGGAATTCTTCAGAATTTCTTATTGATAGTCTTCTTTAAGTGCTCTATGTTCAATAAACGGTGTTGGGAAATTTAGACCCCGATTAATAGAATTAACAAGTTTTAAATCCAAGTTTATTAATTATATTTATTATGAATAAACCTTGTTAAAACAAACAAATATCAATATCATGCAGCGGAAAAATAAATAAGACAAGATATGATCACCTAGGAAAACCAATAAAACAAACTAGTTTCCCAGTAAAAAACCTGGGAGGAAACCTTCTCGAAAAGCAATCCACTATAGTAAAAGAAAATTTCAGATCTAGTACAAAAGCTTTATCCCTAGACTCTACAATCCCCGTAGATGAACTCACAGCAGAAACCTTCTACCGCTTTAGAACCTTTGAACTATTCAATATATGAATGCCACCCTTTGATGATGCACGAATCTCAATACGTGACTAACTAACTGCGCAAATCCTAGTACGAAGAAGATGTTGGCTATAAAGTTTTTCACTTCATCAACAATGAAGATCAAGAAGCACTTGGTTACAAAACCCTAAGGTGCAAAGACGCAGTAGCTTCTTTTAGAGAGAATAAGGCATCGGTCACATTTTGCATATGTTCTCCTCGTTATTCTCTTATGTGACGGCCTCTAAAATAAGCCTTATATAGGTCTAGGGTTGTGAGAAAAGAAACCCTACACAAATACATAAACCTGGCCCAAAAATCAGATCTTAAAATTCTAATTTCCCGTAACCTTGATCGATCGAGAGGTGTTGAGGAGGTGCCGAGCTTTATACCTCAATAGATAGCTAGGTGTCGAGGAGATGTCAAGAAGTTGTCGAAGAGACAGGAGCTTTCTCGATCGATCCACCAGCTGTCAAAAAGGTGTCGAGATTGCGATAACAATCAACTGAAGAGCTCGATAGATAGCCAGCTGTCGGGAGGTGTCGAGTAGCTGTCAAGATATCTGTCTACAAGTGTTGAGCTATCTGTCCAGCTTTATTGAACAGCTTTTCTTCACTTGTTTCTTGGTCCAATCTTCATGGCTTTAATACTAGATTTGAACAACATGTTTCTTGAAGTACTAAATACATCCTAGATCTACCCAAATACAAGTAAAGTGTGTGTTGTCAAAGGATTAGCCAACTACATAAAAGAATGACACATGTTCTTTAACAAGTGAAACCACATATGTCCTAACAATCTCCCCCTTTGGCAATCCGTGACAAAACCACAACAAACGAATGAACATATGAAAGAAGTTATAAATCACTCAACTCATATTCACTTGTTGAATACAATAAAATCTATCCTAACACAAACTCTTTGAAAAACTTTGCAAGAAGAGAGTTTATGGCAAGTAGACTTTGACAACTTGTATTTTTGAAACACTTTAAATAAAACTCATCAACGTATCTTTGTGTAAAACAGAAATAATAGATTGCATACAATTAAAGAAACATATGTATAAAGAAAGAAAAGAAACAACACATGTAAAGGTAGGTGAAAGAAACATACATCAACATATATCAAAGATAAGCATAATGTATGTAAACATGGTCACAAGACCTACGGTACAAGAAGAAGGAAGTAAGCACTCCCCCTTACAAGATAAAACACATCGCTCCCTTACAAAGGTATGTATTTCTCCCCTTAACATGTAGAATCTTAAAAGGAAACCACATATTCTCCACAATTTCCCTCATTTTTTGTCATGATTGACAAAGGGTACAAGAAGCTAGAAAGCTATACCCGAGAAACATAAAGATGATCAAGGATGATCAAGGGGGTACAAGAAATCCATATAAATGCATGAATGTAATGAAACAAGATGTTATGGATGACAAGATAATAAAAAGATGCAAAACATGTGAAAAACACATCTCTCAACAAGAAAAATGCTAAGCACATTGATCCCAAAACATACACATACACTAAACAAGTCTAACAATTTTATATTTCAAAAATAAGTCAAAACAGTTTAGTGAGTATACAATAGCACATGTGAAACCTTATGATGGTCAAATCACATTGTACCTGCACATGTATCAAGAGTAGCAAAGAATATTGTGTGTTGTATGTGAAAAACGTCGCAAGATTGCATATGTGTATATATGTTATGACGATTTGAGATATGAGAAAATTACTTTAACTCACACACAATCATAACTGTTTGATGGGGACTATTACCTTCGAGGTACATCCTATAACTCCCACATCTCTTAGAAAACACGCTTGCAATCATATTTAAAGCATTTTTGATCTTTTTTCTTTTTATTTTCTTTGCATATTTTCTTTTATTTAGCATATCATGCATTAGTATATAAGAGAGAGAAAAGAAATACCCAATGATATTTGACATTCCAATTTTGCTATGCCGAAGCACACAAATGTTATTGACATTGCACTTTTGTTATGCTGAAGCATACAGGTGTCTTTCATGATTGGCGAGCAACAATGGTGAGATGGTTATTTATGCATTTCTCTTAGGATTTTCTAGTCCTACCCATCAAAAAGAGTAATATGAGTGTTAAGTCCAATAGATAACTTAATCTTAATCATCACAAATAAGAGTCACAAAGCTCACTTGCCTAGTTGTGTATAGAGATGCTTATCTAAGTTACAAAAGATACAAACTTTAGAAAAGGGAAAATTGCAATTTACCCACTTATTGTTTGGCCCGTTTTAACAATGCCCACCCGTGGTTTGAAATTTGTTATTTAACCCACCTGAGGTGGCCTCCGTTAGACCCCCGTTACCCACCTCTGCCCTTTTCGTTAGAAATTCTCATTTACTATATAAGCCAAAAATTAGAACCCAATTAGAACGCAATTATAACCCTAAAGGACTGAGCTCTCTCCCTCTCCCTACCTTCAAACCCTTAAAAATCCTATTAACCTTAATCCCTTTCCCTCTGTACTCCAATTACCAAAGTGAAATCCCTCCCCGAACACTTACAAGCAAGGAGGAGTGCTGAAGTTTGAGTTTTCCTTTGTATCTGGTATGAAATGACTTTCTAGGGTTTGCCATTGTTGTGTTTATTTTTTTTCAATGTGTAACGATTGATGAAGGTGATTCGAATTTAAATTTTTTTGTCATAAAATTAGTGGTTTACCATTGGTGTGTTTTTTCTTTTATAGTTGACATTGATGACTGTGGTCCCTAGGAATATTTTGGTTAGATGCATCTTTAGGTTGTTTGTGGTCCCATGGAGACAAATTGTTTAGTTGGTTATGTTTCTTGTCTCTGACCCCACGTTACTTGGTGTTTGGTGTGCAAATGAAATTATTTTGCTTTTGTGTGTTGTCTCATGCATATGTTGGTTATGTACTTAATTACTGTTGTTTGTGCATGTGTTTTAAACCCTGCAGATGACTGCTAAAATTCGTTTTGATTTTACTATTCACCATAGTGGGAATTTTGAGTGGAACCTTCGTTTAGAGTATGTAGGTGGTGAGGTATCTACAATGAATAATGTTGATCTAGATCTACTAAGTCATTTTGAGATACAAGACATTTGGGCTAAGGCTGGGGGACCCATTAACAATAGGATTTATTATTTAATACCTTGTGGTGACTTAAAGCAAGGGTTAAGGTTAATTACTTCAAATGAGGATGTGACCTACATGTGTGAACTACATGTTGAATGGCCAACAAATGAAATCACACTTTATGTAGAACCTGAAGTTGAACCAATTACTATTGAAAAACCTATAGCTGAACCAGATCAACCAATTGCAGTAGACTAGTCATGGGAAATGAATGATGAAGACGATGATACTGATGATGATCCTAATTGTGAGGAGGTGACCAATACTGTTAGGGAGTCTGTGGTTGATCAAAATGATGTTAGTGAAGAACCTGTTGAGGGTTTAAGGGATGGCAGTGTTGGTAGAGCTGTGCATGTGGATGACCATGCTATCCATGGATAAACTGTTGGTAATGAAGATGTTCATGTGGATGAACTTGATTGGCTAGGGGAAGGGTATGAAGGACCAGATTATCCTGATGACATATTTGGTGCGAAGAATAATAAGGTGCCCAATATGAGAGAACATCAAAGAGATAGTGAAAATGTAAATAAGGGAGATGGTGTGAGAGAGCAATTTACAGATAATAGGAAGAGACCAGAAGCTGCTGCCAATGATCAAGCTGGTGATAATAATAATTAGGCTGAAAAAGCCCTTGATGATGATAACGCTAGGAGCATAGACAGTTCAGAGGATGAGGATTAAAGGGTGACATATCTAGAGTTTAATGAGAACACTGGCCTGAGTAACTCTTAGTTATGCAAATGTATAAAGTTCCCAAATGTTAAGGTGTTTAGGGCTGCCTTGAGGGAATATGCAATGAGAAAGTCTGTGGACATTAAGTTCAAGCTTAATGAGAAGACTAAAGTTTCTGTAGACTGCAAGTATGAATGTGGTTGGAAGGTATACGCATCACAAATTGCAGGGGAGTTAACCTTCTAGATAAAGACCATGGTTCCAAGTTGAACATGTGGGAGAACATTCAAGTATAGCCAGGTCACTTCTACATATATGGCTAGGAAATACTTAAAGGATTTCAACAAAAACCTTGATTAGGCAGTTTATGGTGTGAAGCATCAAGTCATGCAGGATGTAAATGTTGACTTGAGCATAAATCAAGTGTACAGAGCTAAGAGGAAAGCTAGAGAGTTCATACTAGGCGATGAGAGGTTGCAATATGGGAAGCTTAGGGACTATGCAGAGATGATAAGAGTAACTGATGTGGGGAGTAAGGTGATCCTGCAAACTAAGATTACTGAGCCTAACACACAACCCAAGTTCAAGAGGATGTATGTGAGATACAATGCACAGAAAGTTGGATTCTTGGGGGGGTGCAGGCCACTTGTAAGATTAGATGGTTGCCACTTGAAGGACAAGTTTGGTGGACATATATTATCAGTAACTGCAAGGGATGGGAATGACAATATTTTTCCTGTTGCATTGGGTGTAGTTGAGCAAGAAAATAAGGATTCTTGGGTGTGGTTTTTACAAACATTTGCAGATGATATTGGGAGGCCAGATGAGCTGAATCTGGTGTTCATTTCAGATAGGCAGAAGGTAATACTTGTTTTGTTCATTTCTGCTTTATACTTGTTTGTTTTTATTCTTAGGCTGATGGTGTTCACTGTTGATTGTATTTATCTTAACCAGGGATTGATACCTGCCATGAAGATGTTGTTCCCAATAGTGGAACATATATTTTGTGTGAAACATATTTACAAAAACTTTAAGTTAACCTTCAAGGGTTTAGAGTTGAAGGCTGCATTATGAAGGTGTGTTGTAGCAACAACAGTTAGGGAGTTTGAAAAAAGAATGCAAGAGATGAAGGAATTGGACAGAGAAGCATGGGATTATGTAGTAGATATCCAACCAACCTAATGGACCAAGTCACATTTCACTCCAAGGGCCATCTCTGATTGTTCTGTGAATAATCTTAGTGAGTCATTTAATTCTATAATACTAGAAGCTAGGGATAAGCCTATCATTGCCATGATAAAGTGGATTAGGGTTAGGTTAATGACTAGAATGTACAGTAAGAGGACTGGGATTGAAAAATTCACTAGTGACCTTTGTCCAAACATAGTGCAAAAGCTTGAGTAGTTGAAAGTTGATTCTAAGCTATTTTCTGCTATTCCATCAGCTTACTATATATATGAGGTTGATAATGAGTATGAGAGACATGTGGTTAACCTTAGCAGAAAGTTTGGGATTTGACAGGAATCCCATGTAAACATGGTATTGCAGTAATCTATAAGAACTTGGAGAGGCTTGAGGATTATGTGCACGCATGCTTTAGGAAGGATGCCTATATAGCTGCATATAAGGAGATGATTACCCTACTGCTTGGCCAAGATGAATGGGTTGAAACGAGCCAACCTGCCCCGGTTGCTAGTACAAGCCTTCAGGCAGGCCATCAATGAAAAGGAAGAAAGATGCAGATTAGCCAAACAACTCATACAAAGTCTCTAGGTCATATAGACCTATAAAATATGGGTTTTGCCATTAGGAGGGGCATAGTTCAAGGAAGTGTAAGTTTGGAATAACTAATGAGACACCATGGCAAAGGAGGCAAAGACTTGAAAGGCAAAAAAAATTTGTAAGTGATAATGTGTTCACAATGACAATTGTATTACAAATCTATTTCTGATGCAAGGCAATTCTTTTTGTAGGGACAAAAGGGACAAGGAATAAGCAGCCAACTAGCCAACTAGCTAGCCAACCAACTAGCTAACCAGCCAGTCAGCTAGCCAACCAACCAGCTAGCTAGCCAGCCAACCAGCCACCATTAATACCACCAAGGAGGTTTCCAAGGCAGCTACCCTGGTTTGCCAACCAGGTAGCCAACTAGGTAGGCAAGCAGGTAGCCAACCAGTTAGGTAGGCAGTTAGACAGCCAGCTAGCCACCTAGGCGGTACCACCAAGGAGGTTTGCAAGGCAGCTAGCCAACTAGCCAACCAATGAGCAAGCAAGGCAGTCAACAAGATTAGCAAATAAGAAGGCCAAGGCCAACTAGTCAACCAAAGTAGCAGACAACTAGACAACCAGTCAACTAACAATTGGGGTAGCTAGCCATTCACCCATCAATCAAGTCAACCAGTCAACCAGCCACAAAAGCAACCATTGAGGTAGCCAACGGGCAAACCCTACACACAACCAGCCCAAACATCAGCTTCAGCTTCAAGCAGACCACCAAGCAATGTACCCACTGCTCAATGGTTCTTATGTAGCCAGCCTATCTCTCATACTCCTCAGGTATATACACAAACACAAACACAAACACTACCCTTTATACTTACATAATTAGATTTTGATATGGAGTTTCTATGTATTTTACAGCCTTGAAGGGGGTTGGTACCGCCAAGGGTCGTTGGGAGAGGAGGTGCATTAAGAGTTGAGACATCTGGTGCAATGTTCTCAACAAGAAGGGGCAAAGGCAAAGGCAAGGTCTTTGGGAAATGAAAATTGGAGAATATGCAAGCAGGAACTTTACTTTACTTTTTTTTTTTTTTTTTGTTATTGTGGCAAGGACAAGGGCAATTGTTTAGTTGATAGTGGCATGTCACCACTTTTTTGTTTTTTTATTATTGTGCAGAACTTTATACTGTAAAGTTATTTTGTTGTTGTTTTAGTGGGGACAGAATAACCTATTATGTAGATGAAATTTGGCAGTGTTTAGCCATTAATGTTTGGTGGAGTCCACTTGTTTTGAACAATGCTTGTTATATAGTATGGAATGGTACTCTTGCTTAGATGAAACTTGGCAGTGTTATATATGTATGACAGTATTATATATAGTGTTTAGCCATTAATATTTGGCAATAATATATGTATGAAATGGTCTTACTTTAAAACATAATTCTTTATGCTTTTTCAATTGATGTAAATAGAATCTTGTGGGGTGCATGTCCTTGCCTACCCAATTGATGTACAACATACACAATCTTCGCTTGGCTTCATTTTCTCTCTCAATAGCTGATGTTTCCCTATCACTAGCCTCTTTTTCCTTTTCCTTTGCAACTCTTGCTTGATTCCTGTACATACTAAATCTTACAAGGACAATGGGTGCAACTTCAGATCCACGCTTACAAGTTTTGCCATCCAACCACCTAAAGTATTTACAAGTAGGTTCATCATCCTACAAACAAAATCAAATTAGGGTTATTCATAAAGCCAACAAAACCAGAAAACCAACAAAACCAAAAAAATAAAAAAATAAAAACGAAAAAAAATATGAAACCCAACTATTACTCACCACATCATAGTAGCTGCATCCATAAAACCTTCTCCTAAAACTGTTCAAGGTTAGAGCAGTGCGTAGCCAACAATGGTTAGCTGAGCATGAATGGTGACTGGAACTGGAGTAATAGCTTGAAGAAGACATATTTAGATTTCACTTTGGCAATCGGAGTACAGAGGGAAAGGGATTTTTGAGGGTTCGAAGGTAAGGAGAGGGAGAGAGCTCAGTCCTTTAAGGTTCTAACTGTGTTCTAATTGGGTTCTAATTTTTGGCTTATATAGTAAATGAGAATTTCTAACGGAAAGGGCAGAGGTGGGTAACGGGGGTCTAACGGAGGTTACCTCAGGTGGGTTAAGTGACAAATTTCAAACCACGAGTGGGCATTGTTAAAACGGGCCAAACCACAAGTGGGTAAATTGCAATTTCCCCTTTAGAAAACTTTGTTTCAATGGCCATCCAAGGTACACAAGTATTAATGTACACAAAACACATTGTTTTTGTATTTTTCTGATTTTTCCTTTTTATTTTTATTTTGAAAACAGAACAAAATAAAACTAAACAAGCAAACAAAAATAGACAAACAACATGAAAGCAGAAAGAAAGATGCAAATGCATGAAGGCATGATAGAAAGGTGCAGATGCATGAAATCATGATTCCAAAAATAGATAAGAAATCAAGCAAAAAGAGTCCTATTTTAGATAGAAAGAATTAAAACAGAGGACAAACAGAAAAGACAATTAAGTCTTAGGCTCATTTCTCACTCACACAGCATGAGTTTTCGGCCGTGAAGATGAAAATGCACATGTCCTAGTATGTCTACTAAAGGGCATAGAAGAATTAAAATTCTCTTGAAATTGAGTTAAAAAGCTCAAGACTTTTAATAACTCTCCAAACAAAGGTGCAGGTCCTTGAGAGGAAACTTGTGACCGTTTGGACAATTGCTTATGAGGACACAACTTAAAGCAATTAGGATGAATGTGTCCAGTAACACCACAATGATGACAAACATTAGGTTTAACAAAGGATTTAGAATTAGCCAAATCAGTTTTGGATTTCATCCTTTTATTACCTTTCTCAGATTGTGGCACAAAGATAGTCCTTGATCCAGAAGCTGTGGAAGAGGAGGGGTTGGAGGTTTTAGCATATCTTAAGCCAGTCTTATCAGAACTAGGCTTTTGAGCACTCAATACCTCATCAAGCTTTGTACTAGATATCCTCTCTATTTGAGTTCTAGCTTGACTAAGCTCTACCTTAAGATTCTTGAACTTTTCTTCTAATGAGGCATTCTTCACAACAAGAGTCTTAACTAACCTTGTAGTCTTATCTAATTTGACTAATAGATCAGCTTTTTCAGTTATTGCCTCATTAAGCTCTTTCCTACAATGATGAGAAGTCTTTTAGGATTTTATGAATTCAGTGCATAGCTAATCATAGGCTTCCTGAAGGGTCATCTTCTTGGATACTTCATCATCAAAAGAATCCTCACTGTCACTAGCACTCTCTACAATCAACTTATCAGTTGAGGCAGCAAAGACCATAACGTGACGACATTCATCCACAAACTCATCAGAAGAGTCATCCTCAGTATCACTCTAGGTAGCAACCAACCCTTTATCTTTTGACTCCTTGGTCTTTTCCTTCATGAGGTAGTTTGGACACTCTATCCTCATATGACCAAAACCTTTGTACTCATGGGATTGGATGAGGGGTTTCTCATTCTTGCCCTTCCTAGAGGATTTAGATTTCCTGGAAGGCTTGCCTTTATCCTTTTTTCTAAACTGAATAAGCTTGATAATCTCATCAGTTATGAAGGTTAGATCCTCATCCTCATCTCCACTTTCATCTTCATCTTCAGAGTCCTCAATCTCTTCCTTGATACCCTTGAGAGCCAAGTTTTTAGTCTTTCCACCTTTTCCCATTGAGCCTAATCCCATTTTATAGGTTTGAAGGTTCCCAACAAACTCAGTCAAAGGAATTTGATCAACGTCCTTTACCTCTTCAATGGCAGTGATCTTGGCATGGAATCTTTCAGGTAAGGACCTAAGGATTTTCCTAACAATTTTGGATTCTGCAATACATTCTTTAAGGTTGAAAGCAAAATTCACAATATCCATGAGTTTAGCATAGAACTCATCAAAGGTCTCATCCTTTTCCATCCTTATTTCTTCAAAACTACTAGTGAGTCTTTGAAGTTTCACAGTCTTTACTGCCTTGGTACCTTCATAGGTAGTCTCAAGAATGGTCCATACTT
The DNA here is from genome assembly GCA_030445155.1 of Quercus variabilis. Classification (NCBI taxonomy): domain Eukaryota; kingdom Viridiplantae; phylum Streptophyta; class Magnoliopsida; order Fagales; family Fagaceae; genus Quercus; species Quercus variabilis. The sequence goes on along the minus strand of CP129452.1, from coordinate 34,290,514 downwards.
CCTTGGCGACTTCCATGGATGATATTTTCTTGAATTTCTCATTGGTCACCCCACAGAACAAAGCATTCAAGGCCCTAGTATTGAAATTTATTGCTATGATTGTTGCATCATCCCAATCCACCGGCGCTTCCTTTGACTTAATCCAGCCAACTTTAACAGCTTGCCATACTTGTTCACCTAAAGCCTACAAAAAAATTGTCATACAAACTTTCTAGTATGCATAATTTGTTCCATCAAATAAAGGAGGTATAAATAAAGATTGTCCTTTATCCATGACAATAAGTGTCAATGGATTACACTTAGGAAATTAATCTAATCAGAGTGAACTTGCTCTGATACCATTTGTTGGAAAATTTAGACCCCGGTTGATAGAATTAACAAGTTTTAAATCCAACTTTGTTAATTAGATTTATTATGAATAAACCTTGTTAAAAAAAAAAATCAATATCATGTCAAAATCACGCAGCGGAAAAATAATAAGACAAGTTATAATGACTCTGGAAAACCAATGAAACAAACTAGTTTCACAGTAAAAAAACATGGGGGGAAACCTTCTCGAAAAGAAATCCACTATAGTAAAGAGAAGTTTCAGATCTAGTATAAAACTTTTGTCCCTAGACTCTACAATCCTCATAGATGAACTCATAGCAGAAACCTTCTACCGCTTTAGAACTTCTGAACTCTTCAGTATATGAATGCCACCCTTTGATGATGCATGAATCCCAGTACATGACTAACCAATTGCATAGATCCTAGTACGCTACTTCAATCACCAATTAGAAGAAGATGTTGGCTGTAAAGTTCTTCACTTCATCAACAATGAAGATCAAGAAGCACTTGGTTACAAAACTCTAAGGTACAAAGATATAGTAGCTTCTTTTAGAGAGAATAAGGCATCGGTCACCTTTTGCATATGTTCTCCTTATTATTCTCTTATGTGACGGCCTCTAAAATAAGCCTTATATAGGTCTAGGGTTGTGAGAAAAGAAACCCTATACAAATACATAAGCTTGGCCTAAAAATCAAATCTGAAAATTCCGATTTCCCGTAACCTTGATCGATTAGGAGGTGTCATAGGTAGGTGTCGAGGAAACGTTAAAAAGCTATTGAGGAGACAGGAGCTTTCTCGATCGATCCACCAGCTATCAAGAAGGTGTCGAGATTGCGATAACAATCAACAGAAGAGCTTGATAGATAGCCAGTTGTCAGGAGGTGTCAAGCAGTTGTCGAGATATCTGTCCACAAGTGTCAAGCTATCTATCCAGATTTATTGAACAGCTTTTCTTCACTTATTTCTTGGTCCAATCTTCATGGTTTTAATACTAGACTTGAACAACATGTTTCTTGAAGTACTAAATACATCCTAGATCTACCCAAATACAAGTAAAGTGTGTTTTGTCAAAGAATTAGCCAACTACATAAAAGAATGACATATGTTCTTTAACAAGTGAAACCATATATGTCCTAACAAACGGGATAATTCTCGATCATCCACTGTCTTCAAGTAGTATGAGCCTTGTCTGAAATGGTGAATAACTTGATGAGGTCCTTCACATGTTGGCCCTAATTTTCCTTGGGATGGGTCTTTTGTTGCTCGTTAAACTTTTTGGAGGACGAGGTCCCCTGGGTTGAATCTTCTGACTTTTACTTTCTTGTCACAGTATCTAGCCATTGCTCCCTTGTACTTCGTCATTCTTTGTTGTGCTTCGTCTCTGGCTTCATCGATTAGGTCTAGATTGTTGTTAAGTTCCTATTGATTCTTTGTTCTTCATAGGTCTTTACTCAAATACTTGTCAACCCTACTTCTACTGGTATGACGACCTTAAAGCCAAATGTCAGCTTGAATGATGTCTCTCCCATCAATATTCTTGTCATCATCTTGTATGCCAATAAAACATTTGGTAATTCTTTTGGCCACGTATCCTTTGCCAACTCAGGCGGATTTTTGATCATTTTTAACAAGCTTCGGTTCGTCACTTTAGTTAGTCCATTTTCTTGAGGGTCGTGGAGAAGAATAATGATTCTTGATTCCTAGATCTTGGAATTTTTTTTGAAATTTGGGATTATCAAACTGTTTCCCATTATCTGAAATTATTGTGTTAGGAATCATGAACCTGCAGACTATGTTCTTCCATAAAAAGTTTTGGATTTGGGCCTCTGTGATCATTGTTAATGGCTCAGCCTCCGTCCATTTGGTAAAGTAATCGATTGCGACAATTAGAAATTTAACCTACTTTTTCCTTGGCAAGAATAAGCCTATAATGTCAATTCCCTACTGAGTAAAGGACCAAGGTATGGTTACTAGTGTAACTGATTCTCCTAGTCGTGTCTGGACGTTGGCTAATTGTTGACATTTATCACATGCTTTGATGAGGTCATATGCGTCTTTTTGTGATGTTGGCCAATAGTAGCCAGCTTTGATTGTTTTTCCCGCTAAGGATCTTGCACCTATGTGATTTCCATATATTCCCTCATGTATCTCTCTTAAGACATAATTAGATTCCTTTAAGCCAATGCACCGCAGATATGGAAGTGAATATCCTCATCTATACAACACTTCGTTAATAATAACAAAGCGTGTGGCCCTGATCTGAACCTTCCTTGCTTTTGCCTTATCCTCTGGAAGTTGTCCTTCTTTTGAAAACAACATAATGGGAGTCGTCCAATTAGCTTGCTTATGTATTGCCATAATTTGACTTCCTTCTATACTAGGCTGCTCCTGTATCTCCATGTATAGATCTAGGCCTATGTTGTATTCATCTGACGAGGTTAATCTTGTCAAAAAGTCTGCCTCTGTGTTTTTTATCCTAGGAATCAATTGGAAGTTGATGTCATCCAAATGTGGTAAGAGCCGTTGGACGAGCTTTAAATACTTTTGCATTCTTTCCTCCTTCGCTTCGTAGTCTCCTTTCATTTGACCAATCTCAAGTTGAGAATCTGCTTAGACGGTTACATCTTTGGCGGCTACAACTTTGTCCGATTTTAAGCCCATTAGGAGAGCTTCATATTCAACTTCATTATTCGTTGCTAGGAATTATAACCTAACTGCATACTTCATGATTTCTCCTTCTAGTGATATAAGAGCAAATCCTATTCCTTCAACCTTCTTGGTGGCAGATCCATCTGTTTGAATCATCCATGTTCTCTTAGGAGACTTTTCTTCGTCTTGGGCATGAGTGAATTCTGCAATGAAGTTTACCAAGACTTGGGCTTTGATTGCAACTTGTGGGTTGTATTTTATGTCGAATTGACCTAACTTAATGACCCATTAAACAAGATTGTTGCATTTATCTTGTTCATCGTCTTCCTTATTTGCTAATCTGTCATGACAATGATAGGATGAGCCATAAAATAGGGACAAAATTTTCTCGAATCAATTACCAATGCAAAAACGATCTTCTTTAGCTTTGAATACTTAGCTTCAGCTCCTTGAAAAGCCTAACTAGTATAATATACTGGTTTCTGTACCTTTTCTTCTTCTCTAATCAATGTCGAGCTCATCGTTGTGGTAGATATCGCCAAATATAGATACAATTCTTCCCCCATCATTGACGGGCTCAGCAATGGTGGCTACGTTAAGTACTCTTTCAACTTCATCAGGGCTTCTTCACATTTGTCAGTCCATTGGAAAGCTTTCCTCAAGATTTTGAAGAATGGTAAACACTTGTTTGTTGCCCTGGAGACGAATATGCTCAAAGTTGCAACTTTTCTTGTTAAGCTTTGTACCTCTTTCACCTTTCTTGGAGATATCATTTCTATGATTGCCCTTACTTTGTTTGTATTTGCCTCTATTCCCTATTGGGACACCATGAAACCTAGGAATTTCCCTGGAGAAACACCAAAAACACATTTTGTTGGATTTGGTTTCATTTTGTACTTACCTAAGGTGTTGAAAGTTTCTTTCAGATTATCCAGGTAATCATCTTTTTCCTTGCTCTTGACCAGAATGTTATCTACATATACCTCCATGTTTCTCCCTATTTGTTGAGAGAACATTCAATTTACCAGCCTTTAGTATGTGGCGCCTGCATTCTTGAGTCTGAATGGCATAACTCTGTAAAAATACAATCTTGACTAGTGATAAAAGTAGTCTTTTTTTGATCTTCTTTGTCCATCAAGATCTGGTTATAACCAAAAAAAGCATCCACAAAACTTAGAAGCTTGTGTCCAGTAGTAGAATCCACTAGCTGATTAATTCTGGGTAGAGAAAATTTGTCCTTTAGGCATGCCTTGTTTAAGTCTGTGAAATCAACACATTTCCTCCATTTACCATTAGTCTTCTTGACCATCACGACATTTGCCAGCCAGCCAAGATAGAAAACCTTTTTGATGAAGCTTGCTATCAAAAGTTTGTCTACCTCTTTTGTTACTGCCTTATTACATTCTAGTGTGAATATTCTTCATCTCTACTGTACCGGTTTGCATTTTGGATTGACATTGAGACGATGTTGGATAATCTCTGTCTATCCTTGGCATATCCTCTTAACTTCGTGCAAAGACATCTTAGTTTTCACTTAGAAAGGTGGTTATCTTCGTCTTTTCTGAAGTTGAAAGTGCTGATCCTACCTTTATTACTTTAGACAGATCTCATGGGATGATCTCTATATCTTGTAATGTTTCTGTTAGTTTTGAAGTAGGTTCTAACTCGTTTATCATCCATGTATGATTTTCTCCCAAAGCTAGAACGACTTGGTAACATTCCCTAGCTAGAACCTAATCTTCTCAGATCTCCCCTACACCATGGACTATTGGGAACTTCACTTTCAAATAGTATATTGATGTTGCTACTTTTAGTTTGTTGAGCGTTGGTCGTCCCAAAATGACATTGTACATTGATAGGCAATCCATGACAAGAAAATCAATTGCCTTGGAGATTTAGGTTAGGTAAGTACATGCAGTTACAGTTATCTTGATGATGCCTTTAGGGACGATTCTATCTTTGGTAAAACTCACCAAAGAGGAAGTAAAAGGCCAAAGCCTTTCTTTGCCCAACTTCATTTGTTGATACGCAGGCAGATAAATGATGTATGCTAAACTTCCATTATCAACTAGCACTCGATGAATGTTGAATTCTTCTATCTTGAGCATTATCACCAACAAATCATCATGTGGTTGTCTAATATTGCGAGCACCCCTCTTTGAAAAGACAGTGTCAGGTTCACGACTTCTTAGCATCTTTGACGGTGGGTACTAGGAGTGAACATTATTCACTTCCCTTGCATAAGCATTTCTAAGGGATTTTGAGGATCCACATGCTACTAGCCCGCATGCTATCATCCTTATTTCACCTATAGGAGCCTTTTTACCGTTTGTCTTCTACTCCTGATTGTTTTAGTCTTTTTGTCGCTGTCTATATGAATCCATCTTTCATACAAATTTCTGCAACTTTCCTTAATGTGTCAACGTCTCTATTTGATCCTTCAAATGGCTACACTCGTCGTCGGTGTGATGTCCGTGGTCTTGATGCTATCTACAATACTCGCTTTTGCCTCTAACTTCTACTTGAGCATATATGGGTCGAGGCCATTGCAGGGATGACTCATCTTTGATCTGCATTAATACATGTTCAATTGGCATTACCAAAGGAGTAAAATTAGTAAATCTTGACCTTGGGTCTAGGATACTTTTCTTCCTATCTGAGGTTTGCCTTGTGCTTCGTGTTTCTTTCTTTTTCTCAGGGTGACGACTTGCTCCTTCATCTCTCTTCCTTTTGCTACTCATTTCTTTTGCAATTATTGCATCTTCTGCGTTGATATACTTCTAGGCTTTGTGAAGTAGTTTTGCCACTATCTTTGGTGGACTTTTGGTGATTGAAAAGAAAAAGTCTATAGGTAGTAATCCCGCCTAGAATATCATCAAGATAACTTGATCTTCTGCTTCGTCCACGTGCAAAAATTCTTTATTGAAGCAAGTTACATATTGTCTCAAAGATTCTCCTTCCTTTAGGTGGATGTTGATAAGATGCCTAATTGGCTTCTTATGTTGTTGTCCTTTGATGAAATGACGAACAAAGCTCCTGTTGAATTGCTTAAAGTTTGCAATGGTACCTGGGGTATCTTGCTGAAATAAACTTTGGCTACACCCTTTAATGTAGTTGGGAAAGCCCTGCACATTACTTCACTTGGAGTCATCTGTAGGTGCATTAGAGTTTTGAATGATTCGATGTTGTCTAAAGGATCTTTCGAACCGTCATATGACTCAAGCTAGGGGGGGTAGAACTTTGGTGGAAGAGGATGATTCAACACCTTAGTAGTGAATGGCGAATTCATTCTTCGAATCATTTTTTCCAAGTTCTCCAATGCTTTTTCTTTTACCACACTCCTGCGTTCGTCCATTTCTCTCCTCATGCTATGGAGTTCGCTTTCCATTTTGGACGAATTCTCTTCTAAAGCCCTCGTTCTTCTATTGATTTGACTATCTAACCCTTCTTTATTATGGTTTCTGTTAGGTTCTAAATATTTAGGAATAAATGTTTAGGTTCTAATTTTATGTAAGTTGGCAAATCGAGAACTAAAACATATCTAGTTTAAGATTTTTTAAGTCTTAGAATAGTGTTAGACATTGCTCAAGATTGTTCAAGTCAAGATTCAAGAATAGTCAAGTTACAGAAAGAAGAAGTTAAGATCTGTAAGGCTTGACCGATTGAGAATCGTATTTTGCAGAATTTTAATTAGGCCCAAAACTCACAAAAACGTTAAGGGTTTCAATCCAACACTGCTAAATATAAAAAGAAAACCCTAATTACGTTTCAGTAGTTCTTGGGGGCCTTGTGAGTTACTCATGTGAGATTTGTGAGTTTTGTAAACTTCTAACTCAACAAGCCTCTATTGAAAAGAAGATTCATCTACAAGAACTGGTGGAGATAAGTTACTATAACAAGACCATACATAGATAATGATTTGAAACTTTGACTGGGATCTCAGAGTCACAAATGTAGGTGTTTGTGTTCAACAAATTCAAAACGAACTAACAAGTGTTTACCATTTCTTTTGATCAAATTATATACATTTCATGCATAAATCATTCAAACTTAAGAAACTTTGGGGTTTTTGATGATTTAGGGTGTTTTGGGTTAATGTGTTCAATGGGTTTTTATCTGTGCAAGTTATATACATGATTACTTTGCTTTATTTCGAAAAATTTCATAGATTGCAAAAATTTTCGAAATTAGGGTTCATGTGTTCTTGAGGAATTTGGGGATTTTGATCAATTGGGTTAAATTGAGTAAAACTGACAATTTTTATTGATTAATTGTTTGATTATAACATGTTTTAAACTTGTTGTGAAACTCAATTTGTCAATTTGTGTGTTTTTGAAAAATGAGGGTTTATGTTCTTCATAAATTAGGGATTTTTCATACAACTTGATTTTTACGGTCAAAATTTCAAAATTATGAGAATTTGAACACTTCAATGCATTATTTCATGAAGCATTTGAGTCTATGCATCATGCATCATGCATCATGTAGATTTTGAAGATTGCGCATATTTATCTTGTTTATCTCTCTCTAATGCAATTTGCCCTTGGTTTTGTGTTTCTATTTTGTTAACTTTCTCTTTAGATTTTAGAAATGACCCCTAAGAAAGCTAGAAAAGTCAAAACCAAAGCCAAAAGAGTTGTATGGTCCACTTCTACCTCTAATGAGGAATTTGATAGGATTAGGTTTCATACTCTCCCAAATGCTCAAAAGTTTGAGGCTTTAGTTCAATATAGGTCTATTTGGAGTGAAAGGTAGGTTAATCTATTTGCGTTAGACCCTTTTGTTAAACAAAATCTAGACTCTAGGAACTGGTTATCCTTGTATTCAAATCTAGTGTCTCCTCCTGTTGCCTTGATTAGAGAATTCTACTCGAATCTCTCTATACATTTTGCTTCATCCAGTGGTTATTTCTTGACTACTTGGATTCGAGGTGAAGAGTTTCACATAACTAAAAAGATAGTATCTGTTGCTCTTTCTGTGCCTCTTGTATAGCATCTAACCTATCCATACACGGAGTCTCCTCCTCTTGATGACGTCATGTCACTTCTTTATGGAAGAACTATCTCTTGGGGTTTTGAGCCTAGACTCCATTCTCATAAGTTAATTGAGCTTAACTACATAATGTTTAGGATTGCTTGCCATAACATCTTTCCTATTATTCATGTGTATACCATTCCTATAGATAGATGTATCTTCCTGTACATTCTCTTTACTGGTGGTTCCATATGTTTTCCCTCTCTTTTCATTCAAACCATTGTTGAGGTCCATAGGAACAACACTAGGAAACAACGTCTCTTCTTTCCTGTCTTTCTTGGTAGGATCTTACAGTACATAGAGTTAGAGTGTTTTCCTTCTTCAGAGTTGGTCCATCCCATAGCACCCATAGGAGCTACCTTCCTCAAATAACATAGTGCATATAAGAAGACTGTTGAACCAAGTGTTAGTACAACAAAGAGGTAGAGTCTACTATTAAGGATGTGCCTACTACTCTGACAACTACTGTTTTTGATGAGGATGATGATGATGCTGATGTAGATGCCATTGCTGCTACTGGTCCCTTTACAGTCTCTCCATCTCTCTACTCTATGCTTGAGAAACTATTTAAGATGTAGTAGTCTCAGCATATCATGATGGAGATTTTCATGACAACTCAAGCAGCTCATGGACAGCAATTGGATGATCTTATCACGTATGTTGCTACCTTGAGAGTTGCTTTTGTTGAGTCTAGGAGTTCTTTTCCACCACCTCCACCCTTGGATTCTTGATGGTTGCCTTTGGCAATGAGTAACAAAAAGAGGGAGTAGATTTGTGTGAGCTCTTGTACTTAGGGGGAGCAAATTTTGTACTTAGGGGGAGTTGTTTGAGTTGTTGTTTTCTTTTTTTTTTTTTTTTTTGGTAGTCATTTTGTTTTGTGATGTATATTTAGTTTGTTTAGTTTGTTCTTGTTTCACAAACTTGATGCTTATTGGTACCTTGATTATTCTCTTTGGATATCTTTTTTTTTTTTTAGTTTGCTTTGTGAAATTAAGTTCAAGTTATGTTTTATACTGTATTTTCCACACATGCATTTATGGTTTGTTTCTGTGTTTTAAGAATTTACAGGTTAATTTTTTCATCATGCTGATGCTTATTATTGCTACTTATAGATAGTAAATTTTGATTGAATTGTATTAGGGCAACAAATTGTATTAAGTTAGTTCTTGAATTTGAGCAATTCATTTTTATGTATGTTTTGTCATGGATTACCAAAGGAGGAGATTGTTAGGTTCTAAATATTTAGGAATAAATGTTTAAACTCTAATTTTATGTAAGTTGGCAAACCAAGAACTAAAACATGTCTAGTTTAAAATTTTTTAAGTCTTAGAATAGTGTTAGACATTGCTCAAGATAGTTCAAATCAAGATTCAAGAACAGTTAAGCTATCGAAAAAAGAAGTCAGGATCTGCAAGGCTCGACCAATTGAGAGACAGGCTCAACCGATCAAGAGACAGGCTCAACCAATCGAGAATTGTATTTTGCAGAATTTTAATTAGGCCCAAAGCTCGCGAAAACGTCTAGGGTTTCAATCCAACACTACTAAGAATAAAAGGAAAACCCTAATTATGTTTTAGTAGTTCTTGGAAACCTTGTGAGTTACCCTTGTGAGATTTGTGAGGTTTTGTAACCTTCTAACTCAACAAACCTCTACCAGAACTATCCATATACAAGAATTGGTGGAGATAAGTTGCCACAACAAAGTCATACATAGTTGATGATTTAAAGCTTTGAGTGGGATTTCTGAGTCACAAACGTGGGTGTTTGTGTTCAACAAAATTCAGGTAGAAGAGTTTGGGGATTTGGAACTGCATATGATCATGTGACTATGTACTACAAGAGGGCGAGATTTGTGGAAAAATCTATTGTAAAACTTCCATTCTATCATAGATTCATAGTGAATTTGTTACCTTGAGGATAGTTTAGGTTAAATCCTCTCTAGATTTTTTACCTTGAAACTAGATGATTTCATTGGTTTTCTTAGGTCATCATATCGCTTGTCTTCTTTACTTTTCCCCACTTAAATATGTGATTGTATGTAATTAACCTAGATTTGAATAATAAACCTAAGTATCAACTTGGTTAATTAATTAGGTTAAAAAAATTTGAGTATATAGGGGGTCTAAACAAACTAACAATTTCCTTCAATCCTTGGATCTACTCTTCTTCATTCTAGTTTTTAGTAGTCTGTTTCTGTTCCTCATTCTAGGACACAACTGCTCTTCTAAGTTCTTCATTCTACTATGTTGGCTATGAAAGCCTGAATCTGTTATGTTGCTTGCTCTAGGTCCATCTTGCACTATGAAAATATTTTTTGTAAATTGAGGAAATGGCTTAATTGATCAACGTTCCCACAAACAGTACCAAACTGATGATGCAAAAAATCGTCAGTTGAGTTCTTGTCTGTGTTGATGGACGATGGTGTCAGACTCACCCAGAGACAAACTTGCAATAATGTATGAAATTGGGAAAAAGAAATACGCCGGTGTGGTGTTTGTCAAAAACCCTCTAATGATCAAGTTAGGACAGAATTCAATTGAAGTATATTGCAAGAGAATTTGACTTGGGAGTAGCTTTTGGAATCAAAATTGTGTGTACCTTATGGATCCGTTCCCTTCTCATTTTATAGTTATCTTGGCCTTAATGAGCAACAAATCTTTGCATTCATTCTCATTTGTAATGGCTAATGCGTTATAAATCGGTGTTCTTATGTGCATTATGTCTTTGTTACCGTTGCTCCATCTCTTACTCTTTGGTATAAATGCTTACTATAAATGTGTAATGTATATTGGGTTCGTCCATGACAACTGATAGTTCTGATTAAACTTGTACTCATCAAGGTACATTCATGCACATCATTTGGGTGGTTTTGGAAGAGGTTTCGTCCAACATTCCTTGGATGATCTCTCCTATATCAAGGCCTTGCTTGAAACTATAGCATGGGATGGTACATGACTACATTCTTTCACAACTTATTCATTCTCATTTGTAATGGCTAATGCGGTATAAATTGGTGTTCTTATGTGCATTATGTCTTTGTTACTGTTGCTCCGTCTATTACTCTTTAGCATAAATGCTTACTATAAATGCATAATGTGTATTGAGTTCGTCCATAACAACTGATAGTTCTGATAAAATTCGGACTCATCAAGGTACATTCATGCACGTCGTTTGGGTGGTTTTGGAAGATGTTTCATCCAACATTCCTTGGATGATCTCTCCTATATCAAGGCCTTGCTTGAAAATATAGCATGGGATGATACATGACTACATTCTTTTACAGGTTATTCACCTTCAGGTGAAATAAATATAAATCGTAAGGGATTAACAAATGCCCTCGGGATATTTATTAATGTGTTCCCTATCTTTCCTTTTAATGGGGGGCTGGACACAGGGAAGCATGACAGCCTTGACTTCCTTATCTATCACAGCACAAATCCAGTGAGGAATAAATCCAATCCAGGGTACAAGGAAAAGATAGGGGGAATAACCCAAAACCATCAATAAATTAACGGAAAAGGTATACATTGAACTAGGACTCGTTGTCACCAAAACTATGGACTCTATTTTTTCTGAGCTCTCTGTCCGTCTGCTAAATTATCAAGCTACTACCCGTATTATATAATAGAGTGGTAGGTGGGTTCAATGAGGGCAAAAGCTATACCGCAGCACTAAAACAAATTTCCTTAATCATAATTAAGATTTTTTATATTTATTTTTTAAGAATGAGAAAACTTTTATTGCAACTCAAACAACCGGTTAAGCCCAATAGCAATAGTTGATAAGATTAATTGTGAAGTTCAATTAAGAGTATGTTTGGATACAATTTATTTTTGCTAAAATTAAAAATTAAAAACTAAACTTATTTTTAATATTATTTTTTGAATAAAGTGACTGTGAGTTTTATATACAGTATATAAAACCAGTAACATTTTTCTTATTAACAGTAAATTTTGTTTCTCTGAACTGCGTGAAAAAAAAAAAAAAAAAGAAAAGAAAAAAGAAAAGGGCAACGAAGAATCCAAACCTACGCCAAAACTGAATAGCTAATAAAGAACGAAAAGATAAAAAATACAGTGAGGAATTCTCCACAATTAAACAGCACAACTTCCTATTTATAATAGTTTTTTTCAATGATTTAATTACACCAAGACGATAATATATGTCATATCATTTACGACACTTTCAATTTCCTACGGAGCGTACACGTCGCATCACAATAAAGCAAGAGTTGATTAAGACGTGCAGAGTCAACTTTATAGTTCCCAAACTGTCCAGTTGGCCCTACATAATAATACTCAGTTCCTTTTATTTATTGGCCTAGTCGACGAAGCCCAATAATTGAAGCTAGGCATCATCCCGTGATCGTTAAGGCTTCTCATTTTGATTTACGCTCTCTTGATCACGGTTTTAGTCTGAAAATGACACCAAATCTCAATTTTGCTAGACTTTGTCCGTTAGCAAAACCTAGGTACGGTAGCAGGTGTTAATTTTTAGGTTCACCCCTTAATGTTTAGATTTAGTATTCTAACAAAACTTAGGTACAGTAGGGATGTTATTTTTTAAGTTCAATTCTTAAAATTCAGTCATATAATTATATTTAACTAAAAATATTTTTTCACTTTTATGAAGGAAAAAAATCACTGATTGAATTAAAAAAATGAATAAATAAAGGACGATTGAAAATGGGTGAGAGTAAAGTGGTGAGAAAATGGGAAGGAGAGGTGTGTTTGGTAGGAAGGGAAAGGGGGAAAGAAAATTATGAAGCCCGAGTGTTTTTTGTTAGAATTATGATTAAGTGATTAAATTCACTATTTTTTTAACAACTTAAACTTTTGAAGCAATCAGTAATTTAATATAATATCAAAGAAGAAAATATTAAGTTCAATCCCTGACTTTACTTTATTTAAAACGTGATTAAATTCACATTTCATTTAAAATGTTAAATTCTCACTTCTTGTTGATAATTTAACATTTTCTCTTTGGTTCCGCTAAAACTCAATCTCCCCAAAATAGAGAGAAAACGGGAGTGAAAATGTGGAGCAAACACTCCTATAGTTTCAGACCAAAATACCCAACCAACGTCCTTTGAGGCTTTTTTTTTTTTTTTTTTTTACACTATTTTGGGTTTTATTTTTCCATCAGTTTCGATTTTTTGTTAATTGTTTTGGCGCTATTCATTTCTTATTTTCTAATAGTTACAATTGTGGGTTATTGAATTTTTTGTGCCTTTTTTTTCTTCTTTGAATTTTTTTTTTCACTTTTTTCCACTGTTTTGGGGTTTTTTTCCCCCCCTCATCAGTTTCGATTTTTTGTATATTTTTTTCCACTATTAGTTTCTTATTTTCCATTAGTTTTGGTTTTTTATTTTTTTAGTAAACAATTTTGGGTTCATGAATTTCTTGTGCTTTTTTTTTTTTTTTTTTTTTTTTAATGAAGTTCCCATTCATACATAATTTTTTAATAAAGTCATGATTCTTGTTATGGATGTAGGCTGTTGGACTGAACCTTGTTAGTCATCTCTAGTATTCACTCTCTATACATTTTTTTTCATCTTTATTTTATTTTAACAAAAAGAATCAAAACAATAATGATAACAAAAAATGCCAAAAGACTTATACTTAGTTGACACTTTCTAATTTCCAACATAAACATCCATGGTTCAAATCTCCCTCTCTTATAACTTTCAAATTATTAATAAAAAAATAAGGAAGATAATGAAAACAACTTATATTTTTTTTAATATAAGATTATATTTAAGTTTATGGGTAAAGCAAAGAAAAAAATTTAAATAAAAGGAAGAAATTGTGCTATAAAATTTGAGAGGTCTTCTTTTGGAAACAACTTATTTAGATTTTTGCTGAAAATATGCTAAAGTGTATTTGTACTTTGAAAAAGTAAAAAGAATTGAAGTTTAAATAAACTTTACATAAAAGCTTAAAAGCAAATAACTAGCTTATAAGCTAGTCCCAAACACATGAACTTTAAATCCATGAAACTAGCTTATAGCGTCACTTTTGCCCGTGACGCATCTTGTGTGTGTTGTCGTTGTTGTGCTCTGAGTATATGACTCTCACCACATTTTTAAAATATGAACTTCAAATGCGTTAAATCTTGTCCTTTTATTCTCTTACCACGTTTTTAAAAATATGAACAAATCTCACCCTAGATTTGGTTCCTTTTGTTTAGTAGTATACTAGAATTACTTAAATTTTGTAGGTAGTTTTAACAGGCCATGCTTCAAACTTGTATTAGTCCTTATTTAGATTTTGGAAACAACTTATTTAGATTTTTGTCAAAATATACTAAAGTGTATTTGTACTTTGAAAAAGTAAAAAGAATTGAAGTTTAAATAAACTGTACATAAAAGCTTAAAAGCAAATAACTAGCTTATAAGCTAGTTCCAAACACATGAACTTTAAATCCATGAATCTAACTTATAGCGTCACTTTTGCCCATGACGCGTCCTGTGTGTGTTGTCGTTGTTGTGCTCCAAGTATCCGACCCTCACCATGTTTTTAAAATTTGAACTTCAAATGTGTTAAATCTTATCCTCTTGTTCTCTTACCACATTTTTAAAATATGAACAAATCTCACCCTAGATTTGGTTCCTTTTGTCTTTTTTTGGGTAAATGGTTCCTTTTGTTTAGTAGTTTACTAGTATTACTTAAATTTTGTAGGTAGTTTTAAACTGGCCATGCTTCAAACGTGTGTTAATCCTTATGGGCTCCTTAGTATGTGTTTGGATAAAGATTATTACGTCTATGTTTTGGGAGGGACGTGTTTCAGCCTCTTATTTATTTATTTTTTTCCTGCATGCGTTTCAGCGGAGGACAAAAGTTACTATTGTTGAGGTTCAAAATAATTAAATAGCCACAAATAGGCCCAAAAGAGATGGAAAAGACTTTGGGCCCATTTCACACAAAAAAGAGAGAAATAATAAAGGGTGGGTTCTCACAATAAAGAAAAGGAAGAAGAAAAGAAAGAAAGGGGAAAAAGCCCAGAGGATCTGATCCAGAGGTCCACGAAAAGAGGTCCAAGAAAATAGATAGAAAAAAAACAGCAAGCCAAAGGAAGCCCAGAAGGAAGAATTGGGTCGGGACGCCCAGAAGCAGCACCAGAGGTAGAGGACCTCTGGACGCACGAAGTGAAACTAAAGCAAATTTGAAGAGAGAAAAGAGACAAAAGGCACGCGGGCCTTATGACCCAGGCACACAGTGGAAGTACAAAGCAAAAGGCAGGAGCTTTGGTTCCAACCATTTGAAGAAAGAGACAAGGAAAAAGTACAATTGGGAAAGCTGGAGCAAAAGCCAAAAAGCCTCAGGTCAGCCAACGGGAAAATCTGGAAATGGGAAGCTAGCTGGGAGACTTTCATCTGGTCGCAACAAAAAGAAAGAAACTATTAAGAAAAAGGAAACGACATGATCCTGAAGCAACCAGGCACGGGACAGAATTCAAGGGGCAAAAAGGAGAAATCGTTAGTACCCTAGGAGCCCGAAGCTGTGCTATAAAAAGGGGGGAAGGAAAAAGGATAAGGCATTCAATTCGAGAGAAGGAGATCATTCGTTAAGGCATTTAAAAATCGTTTTTCTGAAGTCTCATAAAAAAATTGTAGAAGAGACTCTGTAAAACTGAAGAAAAAACAGAGGAATTTGTTCCCGGTATCCCAAAGTACAGCCGCTACAGTACACGCTCGGATTCAATGAATTCAAACCTTGCAAGTCTTTGAAGCTTGAATGGCTATCAAAGTCTGTAATTTTTAAACTCAGTTGAACCTTGTATCATGTCTTAGTGAGCATTGTAATCACAATTAAAAGAAACTAATGAAACACACCTCATTAATTAGAGGATCCCTAACGTGTTCTTTACATTATATTTCACTTATTATGCATTTCCTTTACTGTTAAAATGTCATTCAATACGAATACTTTTTTTGTTGTTAGCTGTTTGTATTGTAGGAAGTTTGTTCTGTGCACCAATCAATTCTTAAAACAGCCCTTTAGCTGCGGAGAATCGATCCTAGTCCACCAAGAACATCTTACACGGCCCAGGATCCTTGGGCCATAGTGCTAAAGAAAAAGGGCATCCACACAACTATTTACACTGTGCTGTTAGTCCTGTTTATGTACTGTTTCGTACTATTTATGTATTGTTCACGCACTTTTTAGTTACTTTTTCACTAAAAATAGGTCTCATGATACTATTCACATATTTAAAAATTATTTTGTTACAATATTTTTAGTTTTCAGTTTCAGCAAAAATAAGTTGTATCCAAACGGATCCATCATTTGCGAAGTTTTAAGTGTGTGTATATATATATATATAGAGAGAGAGAGAGAGAGAGAGAGAGATTGATTCATAAACCTCTTACGTTTCAACAACTTCACTCTACCTTGTCTGCCAACAAAAGATGTGACGCCAGTATCAATACGAAAGAGGGAACAAGTAGCATTTCTATTTTGTATGGGCTAAGATATTGGCTGATCTCTCACCAAGTTTAAAAATCGCCATTGGTATTACGAAACTTTAATAAATAAGAATTTGATAAATAAGACGCGAGAGAAAAATTAGTAAAGATCAAAAATCTTGATTTGTGAACAAAAATTTGTGAGAATAGCATAGTAATGTTCTAAGATATTATGCAGACAGGTTAGCCTAGAGGTAGTTCAACTTCTGGCTTGTCAAAGAAATTTACCCAAAATCTATATTCTTTTCATTGGTGTAGAGACCAAGTCCAAAGCTGAAAATGGCGTCACTCAATAGAGTAATGCATTTTTTTTTTTTTTTTTTTTCTGAGACCACTAGAGTAATGTTATAGTTATTATTTATTATGTAAAACTCAGTTATACTTTCTTAGTTGATGCTCCTTCAGTTTTTTTTTTTTTTTTTTTTTTTTTTTTTTGAGAAGGGTGCTCCTTGAGTTCCCACTTGAATTCAACACTTAATTATATTGAATCTTAATTTTCTATGAAAAATATTGTTTGTGTCGCATTGGTCAGTCATGTGTTTAATTTAATTAAGAATCTTAAGGCAAAACACCAAACAAGCCACACCTAAAATTTTCCCATTTATTCAAATGAAAATTCCGTACAAACTATTGTGTATGCGATCAATATGGCATGAACCATTACCAATTAAATTTATTAAAAAAAAAAAATCCATGTCACTTCTTATTGACTGTTTTTATTATTTTGTTTAAAAATAATCATCAGCACCTCATTGCCAAGTTCTAATCCTTCTCCAAAGTTCAAATTGATTGACCACTTCAAGTGTTGCTCCAAACTTTGAACAATGGTTGTATGTAAATTCAGACATCTAAACTTTAAAAACATAGCAAGATTGGATTTGGATTTATTATACTTGTATTTTTTTTGAGAAGATATTATAATTGTATCTAACTATAAGTTTATTCTATATACATAATATAATGATGGTTGTTTTTAATTACTCTTCACCATCCTAGCCCTCATCTACCAGCCGTAATTCTCTCTCTCTCTTTTTTTAATAAAAATTGTAGTGCACCATTTTCTTCTCAATGTAATTTTGGTGCGTATGTGAAGCAATTGAAGAGTTCCTACAGTGGGTACTCCAGTTGCTCTTCCCCAAAAAAGCGATCAAAGCAAAAGAATTTGTGAAATTTGAGATCTATAAATCTTGGAGAAAATGATTGTTGTTTGTACCAAGTGTGCGTTTGGAATGCACATTGAATGTGTGTTTCTACGTTTTGCTGAAAAATGGTGGGTCTCATGCATTGTTCACAGGATCCGCAACTACGGAATTTAGTAAAAAAAAACCTTTAAAACTGAGTCTCATGACACTATTTACATATTTAAAAATTATTTCGCTATCGCGATTTCAGTTTTCAGCAATAAGTGGTATCCAAATAGTGAGTACTCCAATTGCTCTTCCTCAAAAAAGTGATCAAAGCAAAAGAATTTGTGAAATTTGAGATCTATAAATCTTGGAGAAAATTATTGTTGTTTGTACCAAGTGTGCGTTTGGAATGCACGTTGAACGTGTGTTTCTACGTTTTGTTGAAACTGGTGAGTCCTATGCACTGTTCACAAGACCCGCAAGTATGAAATTCAGCAAAAAAAACATTTAAAACTGGGTCTCACGGCATTATTTACACATTTAAAAATTATTTCGCTATAGTATTTTTAATTTTTAGCAATAAACAGTATCCAAACAAACCCCAAATAAACGCTTCATGACGTAATTGGTCGTTAACCACAATGACCTTGTGAAGGGCAGCAACAAAGAGGAGTGGCAAACGTAGAATGGCAGTGACAAAGCTATAGCTAGTGAGGATTAGATCAATGAGTCAATGATGTCGGGTGAAACTATTTTACAACATTTTTACAAATTGTTGATTAGCAAATTTTTTCTAATTCTCATTTGAGCTCACCACTAACATAACGTTTTCACTTACTAATAACCCTCACCACATCAATAATTTGAAATTAAAAAAAAAAAAAAATTGTAGTTTAAGCATTTTCCTTAGTTTTATGGAGGGTCGTACGATGACTGCCTATAGTCATAAACTAATTGTTAATATAGGTGGGATTTGGATTGGGCGTCTGCGTTTATAAGTTTGCATTTTCCTCTTTTTTTTTTTTTTTTTTTGGTCGCACGCGGTTCAACTTTTACAGACAAGGCATTGTAGTGGTACTATAGCAGCACTGTAGCGGCACTATTCATGGGACCCACATTCACTTTATTAAAAAAAAATATTAAAAATGGGTCCCACGGCACTATTCACACATTTAAAAATTATTTTGCTACAGTGTTTTCAATTTTCAGTTTTCAGTTTTCAGTTGTATCCAAACGAACCCATAGCAAATTTTTACTGGTTCTCATTTGAGCTCACCATTGACATCACTTTTTCACTAATTAATAGCCCCTCACCACATCAACAATTTGAAATAAAAATTTGTAGTCTAAGCATTTTCCTTAGTTTTATGGAGGGTTGTGTGATGATTGCCTATAGCCATAAACTATTTTACATTATTTTTACAAATTGTTGATTTGGTAAATTCTTACTGGTTCTAATTTGGACCCTTTACTGATACTAATTTTTTTACTTATCAATAACCACTCATTACAGAGTCCAAATCTTCTGTCTCATTAATTGTATTCCACTTCATGTTCCACCAATAAAACTTGGACAACTAGTCTCTCTTATTAAATGAGATAACTCTGACTTTAATGAGAGAGACTAGTTGTCTCATTTAATGAGATATCTCATTTAATGAAAAAGGTTAGCTGTCCAAATTTTATTGGTGGAGCATGAAGTGGAGCACAATTGATGAGATAGAGGATTTGGACTCCTCATTACATTAGTTTATAAAAGATATTATTAAATAGTTTGTAACTTTAGTATTTTCCTTCTTTAATTTTTAAAACTTATAATTATTTTAATAAGAGAATAATTAATTGATTAATTAATGAATCGACACGGCAATTGGATAATTAAGTTGGCTGATGTCGAACTACATATCCTAAGCTGCCACATAAGAGTATAAATTTATTGTGATAAAATCAGTAGTAGCCCTACCATTATTTGTTATTCATTTCCTAAATAGCACTATTTATTATTAGTAGAAAAACATTTATAAATTATATGCATTTGTAAATAATCAATATGCAACGCTTCATTTTCTCAACAATATATATATATATATATCATATACTATATAATAAAAGCTGAGCTTAGAAGCTGGTTGTGCCAAGTGGCTTCACTAAATTAGAGAATTTTTTTATAGATTTTTAAAAAAAATAGATATTGTAAGGACGCAGTTTGGTCTCTAGCCAAAGGGATGGATGGGTTTAGGCCCAAAGAGCCCAATACAATGAATTTGTAAAGAGTGGGTTGAAAAACTAGACTTTAATGAGTTAGACAACAAGTGAAGTAGATCCAAATAACAAGAAAATAAAGGTAGATTGGCTTAATCTAAAGAAAATCATCCTTGGCACAATCCGAGGAGATCAATTTTTATATATTTCTCTCAAGTTTGATTACAAATTCAGTTCTTGATTACTATAGTGTTTTTCTCTTAATTTCTTGATTCCCTCCCCTTTAGGGTCTTCTTTCTATTTTATACTATCCTCTTCCATCTCTACCCTCCACGTGTAGATTAGACTGCTAGTGTTGATCTTTGTCCCATCAACACCTTCTTGAAAACTTTGGGGAGTAGTTGTAAGGCTGAAAGTTACTGTTTAGGTATCACTTTCTCATTAATGCAGTCAGAGAGTTAGCTACAGAGCATTTAATGCAGTGATAGTAGCTTTCTCTTTAGATATTTCATGGCCTCCCTCTATCCTGTTCATTTTTTATACTTATCCTCGTTAGTGGAACTGTCCAGAACGTTGCTCTTAATGTCAGACCGCACCTTCTAACCTCGGCTTTGCTTAGCCAAGGAAGCATTCCTCCTTGGATCACCTCCCTGGAACATCACGCCCAAATCCCTTCTTTTAGTTATTAGTATTGACCTTTATCACATGTTTATCCATCCTTGGACTTATGAGGTGTCCTCGGACTGGGCCTTCAGCCCAATATATTCTACTAGGCCTAACATCCCTGCAGATACATGTATATTGTTCTTATCTTTTTCTCCTATAATTTCTAAATTAATAAAATTTTTAATTTGAAATCACTTCTTTGGATAAAGTTTGATAGACACAAAAACTTAATAATTTAATATCAACTTAACTTCCTCTCATCCATTAAAAAAAAAAAAAAAAATTTCTTCTTCTTTTTCCCCCCAATTTTTTATTTCTATAGTTTGTCAATTTATTCTTCTTCTTTTAGGCGGCACAAAATTGAAGAAAAATTAATTAAAGAATAATAAAAGTTGAGCTTAGAAGTTGTAGTTGCTCCAAGTGGTAGCACAAAATTGAAGAAAAATAAAAAATAAATATGATGTATATCACTATATCCTATTATAATTAGGATTTCTAATTAACGTGTTTGTTGTTATCCTATGAGAAAAATGGAATAAAAAAAGATCATGTTTTTATGGATAGAAAGAAAAAAAAAATGTTGATATCAACATAATATTAAAAAAAAAAAAAAACACACATGAATGAGGCAATAAGGATATAAGATAGATTTTTTTTAAAAGGATATATATTGTTAGAGTCCCATTTGATATAAAATTTAAATCCTATTGAAAGTAGAATTATTAATCAATGTGTTGTATATCCCTACTAAAAAAAATAGAATTAATAAAATAAAAAAAGGTCATATGATATTATGAATAGAATGAAAGGCCAAAAAAAAAAAAAAGTGATCTGTGAGGAAATAGGATATGATTTTTTTTTTTTAATTAAAACCTAATTATCAAATGTATAAATTTAAAAAAAAAATTAAAAAAAAAAATCCACAAAGAACAAAACAAATTTAGCCTAAGAAGTGATAAAACAATAGAAAAAAGGTTGATAAGAACAACTAATATGTTATATTTATCTAAAAAACCCACAAAGAAGAAGAAGTTGTAATCAACATTACTTTATCCAAAGAAGTTATAAAGCAACTAAAGAGAAGTACAACTAATTTGTAATAATCTTTTCCAAAAACATTGTACGATTTCTCTATCTTAAAATCCTAAATCAATTAGGTTATGTTCCATCTACTTTGCATGGGAAAAAAATCGTTTATTGTATCGGCAAATGTTATGCCATCACGAAAGGTAGGTACAATCTAAATGCAATTTGTAACATTAAGATGGAAAGGTAAGGAAATTTGTGTTATTAATAGGTTCAATCTATCACCATATCACAATCTCAATCCAACAATAAACAACAAAGGTTAGTGATTCTCATACTTATTTTTTTAATAGGAATTGAAAGTTAATTCTTAGTACTTTTGAAATAGGAGTCTTTTGGCTAAATATTGCTAATTCTGAAACATATTTGCGTTATAGGCACTGTTACAAGTTATTTAGGAGAATGAGGAGAGAGATTGAATTTTGGCAACAGTGTTGCCAAAATTCAAGAAAAAGTAGGAGAGAGAATGAGAAAAAGGGTGGAAAGAGAAAAGCTTAAATTACAGCAATGGCATTGCTATAATTTGTTCTGCCCAATTTTCCTCAGCTGATTGGATGTGTGAGTGTGAGAAGTGCCCCTGACCGAATGTGTGAGTGCCCCTAAAAAAAGTAATTGTGGCAATGGTATTGCCGAAAATTGGGGGGGGGGGGGAAGTGAATGCCAAAATCTGGGAAAGAATTATAGAAAAATATAATGTGATATGTACATAATATTTTTACAACATTTTCACAATAAATTATAGTTAACTAGTTATTATTAGTTCAAATTTAAATTTAACATTGAGATTACTATTTTAATCTAACAATAACAATAAGTAACAACCTGATACTTAGAATTTGTTGTAAAAATGTTGTAAAAATTGAGTGCACTTATCATTTCTTTTAAAAAAAAAAAAGTGTAATGGATTTGCCGAAAATGGGAAAAAATAAATAAAAACTTTTTTTCCCCACAATTTCGGCAATGCCATGTCCACAATTGAAAAAAAAAAAAAACACTTTTTTCCCAATTATGGCAATGGTATTGCCGAAATTGTGGGGAAAAAACTTTTTTTTTTTTTTTAACAAATGATAAGTGCACACAATTTTTACAACAAATTTTAAGTATCAGGTTGTTACTTATTGTTATTGTTAGATTAAAATAGTAATCTCATTATTAAATTTAAATTTGAACTAATAATAACTAGTTACCTATGATTTATTATGAAAATATTGTAAAAATATTGTGTACGTATCACATTATATTTTTCTTTAATTCTTTCCCAGATTTTGGCATTCACTTCCCCCCCCCCCCCCCGCCCCTTTTTCGGCAATATCATTGCCATAATTACTTTCTTTGGGGGCACTCACACATTCGGTCAGGGGCACTTCTCACACTCACACATCCGGTTAGCTGAGGAAAATTGGGCAGAACGAATTACGGCAATGCCATTGCCATAATTCAAGCTTTTCTCTCTCCACCCTTTTTCTCATTCTCTCTCCTATTTTTCTTGAATTTCGGCAACACTATTGCCGAAATTCAATCTCTCTCCTCATTCCCCTAAATAACTTGTAACAGTACCTATAATGCAAATATGTTTTAGAATTAGCAATATTTAACCAAAAGACTCTTTGAAATAGTGTTGTTTTTCATTATTGAGTCAATTATTGTTGTTTTTCATTAGAGAATCAAATCTCTCAAAGGATTGATGAAATACATGTCTCATTTGCTATCTTTTATATAGTTTTAGATCTATTATTTTATTTTTATATCAATTTTGTCATAGGAAACTCTTAAATTGACATTAAATTTAAAGGTTGTATAATATTAAATTCTATTTTTAGTTTACTTTAATTTTCCTTCTGATTTATATTTTCAATTTTGTTAGGTTCTAAAGGTTTAGGAATTTATGTATTTAGAACTCTAATTTATAATATTGGCAAACCATGATCAAAACGATATGTTTAGTCTTGTTATAGTGTGCTCAAAGTTGTTTAATTATTGTAAAGTTGGAATCGAGAGACTATAGATGCATTGGGGCAATTCAACCTTAACTCATTAAACGTTTAGGGTTTTATGTTTTTATCCTAGGTATATAAGGCAAAACCCTAGTCACGTTTTTAGAGTGGTTCCAGTTATATTATTGCTCATACATTGCTGTTTTGTGTAAATCTCTTGTAAGATCTAGATGAGCTTTCCTTTACACAAAGCTTAGGGTTTTCAAGTTAGAGATAGTATCAACATCTTGATGATCAACTTGGTTGCTACCATTGAAGTTTAAAGAATATCAAGCGTGGGTGCTTGTAGCTGATTGAAGAATTCAAGAAAGAAGGAGTCTGTGGATTCGGAGCTTACACATGGTCATGTCAGTAAGTTCTACTGGTGGGTAGCATTAGGAAGTCGAGCAGGGAGCTTGTAGTTCTTTTGTATGAACTTCGATTATTTCATAGTGGATTCAGGTTTGCCTTGAGGATCGGTGGGTCAAATCCTCCCCAGATTTTTACTGTGTGGTTTCCTGAGTGATCATATCATTGTGTCTTTTATTATTCCGCTGCTTTATTATTTTGATATGATTATTTGATTGCTTTAACATAGAATTGCATAATTTGACTAAGTAACAACTTGGTTAATTAATCTAGGCTAACCAATCTGGTTGTTCTAAGGGGTCTAAATCCGTTCAAGTGGTATCAGAGCAGGTAGCTCTTTTGTTTGAGATTTTTTTGATCTCTGAGCTGATCCTTGACCCCTGTTGTCATGGAGCATGAACACTTTCTTGTTGTTCCTCCTCACTTTGATGGGAATAACTATGCTTATTGGAAAGTAAGGATGAAAGCATTCTTGAAATCCATTGATGAGAGAGTTTGGAATTCCGTTGAGTACGGATGGGAGAAGCCCACTACTCTTGTAAGTGAGTGGCAAACTTTTGAAAAAGAAGCAGCTAGCTTCAATAGCAAAGCTATGAATGCCATCTTCAATGCTGTTTCTATGGAGGAATTTAAGAGGATCTCTAATGTTGAGGTTGTTCATATTGCTTAGAAAATCCTCCAAACTGTGCATGAAGGCACAAAGACAGTTAAGATAAACAAACTGCAGCAATTAACTTCTAGGTTTAAGAGCATTAGGATGTCTGATGATGAATCCTTTGATGAATTTTATGCCAAACTGAATGATATTGTTAATTCTGCTTTTAATTTGGGTGAAATCTATGATCAACCTAAAATTGTTAGGAAGATACTTAGATTTTTAACTGAAGACTTTAGACTCAAAGTGACTGCCATCACTAAAAGTAAGGACGTGGACTCCATCCCTGTTGATGAGCTTGTAGGATCTCTTCAGTCCTATGAGTCTGACCTACCTAAAGTGAACAAATCCAAATCAATGGCTCTAAAGTCAGTTGATGATGTTGATGGTGGTGGATTTGATTATGAGCTCTCTGCTACAGATATTGCCTATCTTGCCAAAAACTTCAAAAACTTTCTTAGAAATACCAACAGAAAGACAAGAGGTACATACACTGCTGAACCTAGAAATTTTAGGAAGAACGATCCCATTAAGGTTAATAACTTTGAAAAACCTAGAGAAAAAGTTGGTCAATCTTCAAATAATTCTTTGGGTCCTCAGTGTTTTGGTTGTCAAGGGTATGGTCATGTGAAATCTGAATGTCCTACATTCTTGAGGAATAAGGGTAAAGCTATTGCTGTAACCCTTAGTGATAATGAGGTTTCTGATGATGAGTCCGGATGTGATGAGGATGGAAACTTCATTGCTTTCACTGCTACAGCTGTAGTCAATGAAAGCATATCTGTTGAAGAGAACCTTTCTGATGGGGAACTCTCTGAAGATGCAGATCTTCAAGAGGCTTACAATAAACTTTGCAAAATTGCTGCAAGGGATGCTATGAATGTAGAACTTGGCCTGAAGAAAATTGAATCTCTTGAGCTTGAAAAGAAAAATTTGCTTGTTAAACTGTTTGATGCTAATGATTTTTTGAACAATGTTAAATCTGAGAACATGCTTTTGCTTGATAAAGTTAAAACTTTGGAACATAATTTATCTGTTGCTAGATCTGCTAGTTCTAAACTTGATCACATGCTGAATGTTCAAAAGTATCCTTCTGATAAATCTGGGTTAGGATATGTTGAAAGCATCTTTGATTCTGCACCATATTCCACGAATTTTGTTCCTTCATCTTCTTTTGAACCTCCTATGAGTGAGGTAGTCAAACCTGTAGAAGTTTCACCTCCTAAGAAGATTAGGGTTGATTTGAGAGAAACTAAATCTACCCTTTCTAAGGACAAGATGCATGGTAAACTTGATTGGGTTTGTCATTTTTGTGGTAAGTCTGGACACATTCGTCCTAACTGTTACAAGCTTCAAGCTGCTAAGAGAGCAAACAAACCAAAAGTGTCTGTGTCTCAAGCACAAGATCCTATGTCACTTATTGGTGAATTAGTAAAAGTGTTGAACCTTTATTCCAATCCTGGAGTTGGAAATTACTCGAATGTGAATAAGAACTCCAATGCTCGTGATGCATCTAAAAGGTTTTGGATGCAAAAGACTCGACCTAATTGAGTCTTTTTGGCATGGTCCTTGTGCTTCATTGCTTATTCCTTTGTGACCATTGTTCTTTGGTTTTTTTTTTTTTTTTTTTTTTTTTTTTTTTTTTTGTTTCTTTTGTTTTGTTTCTAGGGTTTGTATTGCATTACATTCATGCATTTCATTCTAGGATTTATTTGTTTTCTCTTAAATAAAAAAATATAATAAAAAAAAAAAAGGAGAAAAGGAGAAAGCAAAAATGTGTTTGACATTGTTTTCTTGGTTTTTGAAAATGTACCTTGTTTAGCTTTGATGAGCTTATTTATTGCACTTTACTAGTTAAAGCTTTGTAGTGCATGTTGTGTGGAAAAGATGTTTATGGTGTTTATTACTTTGTCTTAATCTTGAAGTCACATGTTATTTGACTGTCGGACTTGACCCTTTTGAGAAAGGCATAAATAACCATCTCACCACTGTTCACTAGCCAATCATGAAAATCTTAGTGTATATCGTAAGATTTTGTGCTCGAGAAAGTGTAGCACATGCACAAAAAGAACATAAGGTGTAGCCTCTTTAATTGCTTAATGCTTAAAATTGGTATGTACTATTAGGCTTGATGCCATCTCACATAAATAAAATTAGTGTGTACTATTAGGCTTGATGCTATCTCACAAACCAAAAAAAAAAAAAAAAAATGAGGCAAAAATACAAGAAACTTATATGATTACAAGTTTTTATTCTAGGAGATGTGAGAGTTATAGGATGTAACTCTTTAGGTGATAGTCTCTTTTAAATTCTATGTGATGGATTTTGTAGATTTTGTGATTGATTGCTATTCACATATCACCTCACATGTATCTCAAGTTTATGTTAGTTGCACACACTACACAAGTTACTCTTTGCTAAACTTTGTACATGTTATTGTGTGTGTTTTTGATCTGACCAACCAAGTTTGGAGATACTTTGAGAATTATGCAAAACATTTTTTTTACTTGTGAATTTGAAAGGAAGAATGGCTGAAATTATCTTTGAAGAAACTGGGATTAAAATTTGGGTTTTTAAAAAAGCATTCCATCTCATACTCATGCATTTTTTTTCTGTAATTTAATGCTTTGAGGAGTTATTTTCAAAATATAGTTTGTGCTTTTCAAAACTGTGATTTTTCTCAAAAATTTTGTGAGCCTTTGCCCATTTCGATCGATCCAGTTTGATTTTCGATCAATCGAAAAAGTGCTTTATTTTGTTTAAAAATGATTGTCTCATTCGATCGATCGAATGTATTTTTCGATCAATTGAAAGTCGCAAATCAGGTTTTTTAAAAAACACTGTTCTTGACAAGTTTTCAAAAGTCTTTTCTCTCTCTCCGACTTGGCAAGCTCAACTATTCCAATTTTTTGTCATTTTCCTCCGGATTTTTTGCAAAGAATCTCTTTCCTAAAGCCGGTAAGACTCTTTTACCCTTCTTTTTAAATTTATTTTCATGATTTCATGCATAAATCCATGCATTTGAGGGAGATTTTCGGACTTAGCATTTTTGGGATTTTCTGTTGATTCAAGCCCTATTTTGTGCAATTGATCATTGGGTTTTTGTGGGGACACATCATAAACATGATCCTTGCTTGTTAATTTGATCAATTTTGAGTTTGGTGAAAAATTGAAAAATCTAGCGTTTGTTCTTGATCCGATTTGGGGCTTTTGTTAAATTGGGTAGAATTTGATGAAATTGGCTTGTTGTGTTAATGTAATTAAGCATTATAATCTATGTGCTATGTTTTGTAATGCTCAATTCATCAATTTGTTTAAAAATTTCAACAAGTGATTTTCAATTTTTGGGGTTTTTGATAGAAATTCCCTGCTCAAGCCAATTTTGTCAATTTAATCTCAATTGAACTTAATTGCTTACTGTATTAGTACATGCATCATGGCATTGTATTTGTTCATGCATCATATAGATTTTCATTCAATTGTTTTTTGTGCTAACTTGCAGTCTGCCCTTGGTTTTGTTTTCTTGTATTATTTTGGTTTTCTCTTTGTGTCTCTGTCCTTTCCTTAGTATCATGCCTAGGAAGACTAGAGCCAGTAGGACTATTCCCTCCTCTTCTCCATCCCCTCCCTCCTTTGACCGTGAGAAGTTTCCGAGTGAGAAAAACCAAGAGATTTTTGAGAAGCTAAACCTTAGGCAAAATATTTGGGTTGAGCATTCTGTTCTGTTAGATAAACTTGATCCTGCCATTAGGGAAAACTTTGAGCGTCGGGGCTGGTTACCCTTGGTGGATGTAAGGTTGAATTTAATCAACCATTTAATTGGCTTTATTCCGTGACCAATTTGCTTGTAATTTAGCACTTAGAAACCCTGTATTTAAGTGGAAAAATTGTAAGGGTAGTGTGTGAGAAGATGTGAAGAAAAGCTCAAGAGTGTGCAAGAAAAATAGAGTCTCGCGGCTAGGACTCGCAGGTGGCTCGCGACTGGCAAGCCGCGAAAGGCAGGCACATGAGAGGCATACTGGGAAGCTGAAGGGTCACGCCAGCTGTCACGCTACAGGACAAAAGTTCCAGTCTGGCCAAGCCGTTATGTCGCGACTTGATTTCGTGACTTGGCCAAGCCGCGAGTTCAAGTTGCCAACTTGCCCTGTTTGGCAAAAACTGACGTTTTGCATTCCCTTCTCACCCTACTATATATACACCCTTATACCCATCATATTGAGAGAGCTTCTAGAGAGAATTTTGTGAGAGAAAACCCTAGAGAAATACAAGATTGATTCATCCCCAATCTTCATATAAAGAGACTCTACAAATTCCTCTACTCTATTCCTTTCCATTGTCATACCCTTGAGAGGTCATTTACCAAACCCTTATCTCACCACACCCACGTCTGTGAGAAGGTCCATTTGGGGCTTTGGGAAGCAGTTTGGAAAGGAACCAATATACATTGGTTGATGCTATGGTCTAGTAGCGGAATCCAAGAAGCTAGAGAAGAAATAGGTTCGGCGTAACCTCGTTGGAGCAAGAAGCTTGGAGGGCGTAGGTACTTGGGTAGATTAGGTTTGGAGGGTCTTCTGCTGTTCATGTATCCCAACTACATTCTTTAGTGGATTATTTGACCGCTTGGAGGGCGGCGGAGAGGTTTTACGCCGAGGACTTCGGTTTCCTCTTCGATAACACATCGTGTGTTGTCCGTGTGTTTGCATCTTCCTTCCCTTTATCTTTGCCTTATATTTCCTGCTGTGAATGTGTTTCTATTTGGCTTAGATTGTTTATCAATTCTGTTGTGAGCTTGTTATCATGTTCCGCACATTAATTGTTTGATATAAAGCTTGAATTGGTAATTTTGTATCTGGGGGTCTAAACATTCAAGGGTGTTTCATACCCATATTGAACTTTCAATTGGTATCAGAGCGGGTACACTTATTGTGGTGTTACTACCTAAGTGTGATTCTTGACCCCTTGTTGAGATGGATAGGTCTCAATCTCTCACTGTTCCACCATTTTTTGATGGTAATAATTATGCTTTTTGGAAAGTCTGAATGAGAGCATTTTTATGCTCTATAGAAGATACCGTTTGGGATGCGGTTGAGATAGGTTGGACTAAACCAGAGGCTCCTAAGGCCAATTGGGATAAGGCTGCTCTTGTAGCAGCCAATGCTAATAGTAAAGTTTTAAATGCTATTTTCTGTGCTATGTCACCTGATGAATTCCACAGGATATCTCACATGACTGTGGCCAAGGAAGCTTGGGAAATTTTGGAGACAACTTATGAGGGGACTAAGAAGGTGAAGGACACAAAGCTTCAAATGCTTACCACCAAATTTGAAGAGCTCAAGATGGGTGAAGATGAATCGTTTGATTCATTTTATGGGAAGCTCAACAAAATTGTCATTGCTAAGCTCAATCTTGGTGAGAAGATTGAAGACACCAAGGTGGTGAGAAAAATCTTGAGGTCCTTGCCTGAATGTTTTAGAGCAAAAGTCACAGCCATAGAGGAAAGTAAAGACTTGGATGAGATCAAAATTCAAAAGTTGATTGGGTCTCTCTAAACATATGAACTGGGACTGCCTTCACATAAGACGAGTAAATCATTTGCTCTCAAAACCATCATCGAAAGAATGGATGATCCCTCCGAAGAAGATGAAGTGGAAAAGGAAGTGGCATATCTTGTAAAGAACTTCCGAAAATTTCTGAAGATGAAGGGCAGTGGGAAACCATTTAATAGAGGGAAATTCTTATCTTCAAGAAGTGATAAAAGGGAGTTTACGAGGAAAGAAGGGAAGAGTCTCAATCTCCTTCAGACATTGTGTGCTTCGAGTGCAACGGACATGGACACTTCAAAAAGGAATGTCCAAATTATTTGAAGACAAAAGGAAAGGTTTATGCCACTACTTTGAGTGACTCAGACTCATCAAAATCTGACTCTGAAGAAAGCTGTGATGGAGAGGGAAATTACTCAGCATTCATGACCATCGCACATGTGGAATCTTCAGATGATTTGAGTACTCTTGTGAATGAGATGGGTGAATGTTCTGATAAGACGCATCCAGCCTTAAAAAGAATTACACAATACTTCTTGAGAAATCAGGAGAGTATACAAAGGTGGCAAAGGCAGCCATGAAGAAAATGAAGAGAGCTGAGGAAGATTTCAAAAGCCTGTTGGTTAGATATAAGGAGGCAAAGTGTGAGATTGAATCACTTAATGGTGAGTTATCAGAACCGTACACGAAGGTGAGGTTTCTCGAGTAAGAGGTAGTACAAGCTCATGCCAAGGTAGATAGGGTCTCCTCCAGGAAGCTAGATGATGTTATTTCATCTCAAAGACATGCCTCAGACAAGTCCGGGTTGGGATATACCGGAGGGAGCAGCTCATCAGCCAAAGTCACCAAGGAAGTAAAGTTTGTGAAAAACAAAGAGACGGTTGTTGATAAGTCTACTCCAGAAATAGTTGAGGCTCAAAAGAAAATGAATGTGGGTGATCAACGGATGTTTAACAAGTCCTGAAACCAATCTGAAGTCAGATTTGGAGCTAGAGGAAGATTTCTCCCAAGACAGCAGCAGGGTCCTAGAACAAACTATATTTGTCACTATTGCAGATTGCAAGGACACACTAGACCAAACTGTCAAAAGCTAAGAGCAGACAACAATGCAAGTGTACCTCGGTCCCGAGGAAGAAGAAATGACTTGAGGGCCTGGGGTGGTAAGAAACAAAGAAGTCAAAACAATGATCCAGGAATGTCGGATGTGATGAAGATGATTGGTGCCTTCACCACCTGCTTGAAGAGCTTCAACAGAAGGTTTGAAAGTCCCAACTCTCGTACCCGATCCATCAAGGATATCACCCCAAACGCACGTGACGTGTGGGTGACAAAGGGTACTCATGCATAAGCATTATAACATGTCCATGCATCAATTCTTCCTATGCTTTGTGGATATGATTGGTTATTTGCGTTGTGTTTTTGAGTATATGTTTACTTTATGTTTTGTTTGTGTTCTTTATACTTTCTCACTTTCTTGTTTATGATCATTCTTATACTGTTTTTGTGTCAAAAAATCCAAAAACACATAAAAAAGTTGAAAATCCAAAAAGTTTGATCACTTTGTTGAGTTTTGTCTCAAATCCTGTTTTGCCCTGTACTTTTGTACCAATGGCTTTGTGCATTTAACGAGCTTAACTTGTCTCTCATGCACTCATATCATTGTAGAAGAAACTTTGAAATCTATGTGATTGTTGTAAATAGATCTTTAACCTTGTCATGAATGATTAGTGAATGGTTTTGTTGATCTTGAGACATGCATAGACTCATGCCTATATATCTTCCCACTCTTTATTTTTATGCTTTTAAAGAGCTCTCTAAATGTAAATCTCAAAATGAGATGAGATATAGAGCTGCAAAAGCCTGTCGCACATACTAGTATTTGACTAGTAAAAAGGGAAAGCGACCAAAATAAAATGTATGAAAGATGCCCAAAAGCCAAAGGCTAACTCATTAATTGAAATATCAAAAATTTCAGGCATCTATCTCTCAATGAGAGTTTCTTTGCTCAAAATTGGCAAATGATATGTGTATATGGAGCCAAATGAAAAGCTTCAAAAAGTTGTTATCAAGTTCTTGTGGGAAGTCATATATGCATGCTTCTATAATTGAGATAGGTCACATGATCTAGTGCTAGTTGTGTATGCCTTGATTGAATTGATCATTGAAGCTTCACATTGGACTAATGACCATCTCATTTTTGATATCCATACACAAGGCACAAGTCTATGTTCAACGAATGCCATATTCATTTGTGTGATTGTACTTGATTAAATGTGTTTTCACATGCTCAATCTTTGTTGATCAAACACAAAAAGATTTTTGAGTGTTTTGCTTTGTTTTTGGAAAGTACTTTGCTTTTACAAAATTGTGAAATTTTTCAAAAATAGTGTTGCCCTGTTTTGGCGACTAAGTCGCGGGTCAGCTTAGTCGCAAGCCCCAGTCGCGAGCTCAATCAGAGATTTTCGCGACTTACTGGCGAGTCAGTACTCTAGTCACGAAAAAGACTTAGAAAATTTTTCAAAATTTTGAGTTTTGCTCTTTTTGCGGCTCATTTTGGCAGCTTGTTCGCGAGTGGAAGGTCCAATCGCGAGGGTTACTCAGAGATTTTCGCGGCTCAACTCGCGACTCCTTCGCGACTAAACCTTCCAGTCGCGAAAAACACTTAGATGATTTTTCTAGAATCTTACCTTCACAGTGTTTCGCGGCTTGATCTGGCGACTTACTGGCGACTTAGTTAAGTCGCGAAAAACGCGTGTTTTGAGATTTTGAAGATAGTTTTTAAAATTGATTTTCAGTTTTCCCTCGATTTCCAGTGACTATTCATTATCCTCTTCAATCTCTCTTTTAAACAGTTCGTTTCTAACTGAAAAATCTCTCATCTCTGCATCATTTCTGCATAAATCTCCAAGACTAAGGTATGGGTTTTCTTTCCCTCATTTCATTCTTACTATGTTTTCCATTATCTTCTTGTGTTGAACCTTGCACATGTGCTATGCGATTTTTTTTATGGGTTTGCATTAATTGGTGATTATGTCTGTTTGAGGTTATCTTCCTTTGTTGCTGAGTTTATTTTATAACTTGGTTGTTTTTCAGCATGTGTGTCTCTAGTCTGAGCATTGTTCCTTTGATAAAGTTCCTCATTCTCTTTAAACATATGGGTTTGAGATCTATGTGGTACTCTCTGTATGTGGCCGTGAGACATTTGTCTATGGTCTTTTGGTTTTTATAGTTCTTATGCTTTAGTGTGGAGTGTGGGTCATTTTAACCATCTGATATCTTGTTGTTGATTTGATTCTTGTGGTTGTGATTAAAGTGAAGTTTTTTTTCTCACATTCTTAACTGAATCTAATTAAGATATTGTTGATTCCCTGTGGTATTGCATTTGGTACTTTTCTTTGTGTTTCCTATCTTACAGATGTCTCGACAATCCTCGAAAGGAAAAGAGGTGATGACAGAAGAAGAAACTGTGCCTGTTGCAAAAAGAACACGGTCCTCCGCACAACCATCCATTGAACTCAATAATGAATTATTCAGGTCTCCTCAGCACCAAGATGCCTACTTCAACATCTTTGACCGGGGAACTCCTATAGTGGAACAGGAGGTCAGATTTGACATTTTGGACACAACCTTTGTCCCTCGGATCTTCGAGCCCAAAGATTGGGGAGCTCTATTCGGAAATTTTGTGGATCCGATGATTGAACTTGTGAAGGAATGTCTCGCCAACACAGTTGATCTTGAGACTGAACTACATTGTTTGGTAAGAGGAATGGAGTTCATCATTAATCCAGACACCATAGATGAACTTCTCAAAATCACACTTCTTGCGGATGCTGATCTTACGCCATATGATGATCGTACTCCAGAGATTCAGGACATTCTTCAAATTCTTGGTCCTGACCATGACATTTCCAGCACAGGGACATTAATTAGTACTTCCAAGTTTTCACCTGAGTTGACTACATTGAAGTTAATTATGTTTTCAAATCTCTACCCGTTGACAAATACGGTGTATATAAATCTTGGGAGGGCTCAATTTCTTTGTGATCTCATCACTGGCACAACCATTGACATCTGTGCCCATATTTATCACATCATAAGAAAGACAGCAACTAGAACAGTAGCACGAAGGTGCCTTCCATTCTGTAGTCTTATTATGAACTTCGTTTTACGTGAAGGTGTTACTCCTCCCTCGGTTGGAAATGTGATTACTCATCCTCGACCAATCTCCATGTTCACTCTACAGGCCAACAAGAACCACTCATGTAAAGCTCCAAAGAGTGCTCATCCTCTTTCTACTACTTCCTCTACTTCTGAGCAACCAGGCACTACTCAACCACAATCTGCCCCTCAGCATGACAAGGTGCAAATGCTCTTTGATAGTCTCCACAATCGTCTTACGGAAATGGAAAAGACCCTCAGAGATGGCTAGAAAGAGCAGTCAGAGAGATTGGTAGCCATGCAGGACTAGATTGATGTGGTAGCGGCTCAAGTTGATGGTATCTTCACAAAACTGAAACAGTGACCTTTTGGCCATTCCGGTCAAAAAGAGGGAGAATCTTTGGGGGCTGCTCTTAAGGGGGAGATTTCTTCATCATTTTTTTTTTTTTTTTTTTTTTTTTTTTTTTTTGTGTTTTTGTATATAAAACTTTGATATCTTAAAATACTGTGGTGGTAAATGTTTCCGTCAGCAATTATATAGTATAATGTTATTCAGCTTTAAGCATTGTTTGTTTGTGATTTGTACCCATTGATGCTTTTGTAAGCTTTGAGGGTTGATTACTTGTTCTTATGCACTGTTTGTAGGCTTGTACGGTTTGTGCCATGTATTTGCAAAAAACTTTGCATATGTAGCCATTGTGCTTTGTGTTTTGGTACTTGTTAATGCTTTGCATTACCTTAAGTACAACACTCTTGTGCCCTTGTAGGATTGTTCCTAGATGCATATATGTTTGTATGCATTGGTTGAGTGTTGGACTTGCAAATGATACTCTTCAATTGCGTTTATCATTTTTGCATGTCCAGATGTTCATTCCTTGTGTGAATGAACATAGTAATCACTTTTGCTTAGTGACTACTGGTATTGATCTTGCCATGAATTATTGCTTTTATGCCTATGTTCATTTTTGCTTGATCATGCTTTTGTTGCTCCATATGCATATTAAGTTTTCTGCATACAATGATATTGCTATGTTATTGTGTTTCAGGAGTTAATTATTCATATATTCAAGAGCTTTACAGAATCTAGAGTTAGGTGTGAGTGAGTTTTCCAACTGTTCCCAACTCACGTTTAAGTCTAGAGTTTGTTGTAGGGTTTTGTCACGGAATAACCAAAGGGGGAGATTGTAAAGTTGAATTTAATCAACTATTTAATTGGCTTTATTCTGTGACCAATTTGCTTGTAATTTAGCACTTAGCAACCCTGTATTTACGTGGGAAAATTGTAAGGGTAGTGTGTGAGAAGATGTGAAGAAAAGCTTAAGAGTGTGCAAGAAAAACAGAGTCTCGCGGCTAGGACTCGCGGGTGGCTCGCGACTGGCAAGCCGCGAAAGGCAGGCACGTGAGAGGCACACTGGGAAGCTGAAGGGTCGCGCTAGCTGTCACGTTACAGGACAAAAGTTCCAGTCTGGCCAAGCCATTACGTCGCGACTTGATTTCGCGACTTGGCCAAGCCGCGAGTTCAAGTCGCCTAACTTGCCCTGTTTGGCAAAAACTGACGTTTTGCATTCCCTTCTCACCCTGCTATATATACACCCTTATACCCATCATATTGAGAGAGTTTCCAGAGAGAATTTTGTGAGAGATAACCCTAGAAAAATACAAGATTGATTCATCTCCAATCTTCATCTAAAGAGACTCTACAAATTCCTCTACTCTCTTCCTCTCCATTGTCATACCCTTGAGAGGTCATTTACCAAACCCTTATCTCACCACACCCACGTCTGTGAGAAGGTCCATTTGGTGCTTTGGGAAGCAGTTTGGAAAGGAACCAATATACATTGGTTGATGCTATGGTCTAGTAACGGAATCCGGGAAGCTACAGAAGAAATAGGTTCGGCGTAACCTCGTTGGAGCAAGAAGCTTGGAGGGCTTAGGTACTTGGGTAGATTAGGCTTGGAGGGTCTTCTGCTGTTCATGTATCCCAACTACATTCTTTAGTAGATTATTTGACCGCTTGGAGGGCGGCGGAGAGGTTTTACGCCGAGGACTTCGGTTTCCTCTTAGATAACACATTGTGTGTTGTCCGTGTGTTTGCATCTTCCTTCCCTTTATCTTTGCCTTATATTTCCTGCTGTGAATGTGTTTATATTTGGCTTAGATTGTTTATCAATTCTGTTGTGAGTTTGTTATCATGTTCCGCACATTAATTGTTTAATATAAAGCTTGAATTGGTAATTTTGTATCTGGGGGTCTAAACGTTCAAGGGTGTTTCATATCCATATTGAACTTTCAGTGGATGTTTCTGATCCTCCTCCACCTTCTGCCTTGATTAGAGAGTTCTTTTCGAACATCTCTATCCACATCTATGATTCCAACACTTTAGTAAAAAGTTGAATACGAGGCGTAGAGTACACCATTACTCCTCAGGTAGTGGCTGTTGCTCTAGGGGTACCATTGGTCCAGAGTCCTGTCTATCCGTATGACGAGTCTCCCAAGTTGAGCGATGTTTTGTCTTACATCACTAGGACTACTGTCCAGTGGGGTTCTGATCCTAGGATCACTTCTGTTGAGCTCTCCGGGTTGCACTATTTATTCTTTAGGATATCTTGTCATTCTATCTGGCCTATTTCTCATGTTCACACCATTCCTCTTGAGAGGTGTGTGTTTTTGTACGCCCTGGTTACTGATGCTCCTATTAGTTTTCCCCATCTCTTTCTTCGTTCTTTGAACGATGTTTATAGGAGTTCATCTACTACTCATACTCTTGTACATCCTATTTTCATTCATAGGATTTTGCTTTATCTTGATCTTAGTGGCTTCCCTTCTTCTGAGCCCGTTCATGTGATAGCTCCCATAGGTGCGTCTTTTCTTAGACAGAGGGCCGCTCATCTTCGAGCTGGTTCTAAACACCCTAGGTCTGAGCCGTCTAGTAACACACCTCCTCCTTCTTCTTCTACAGGTCTTGCTGGTGAGGATGTTCTTGATCCAGTTGGAAATGATGCTGCTGCTGCTAATGTTCCTCCACCTCCTTCGGCCGACTTTGATGTTCGTTGTACTCTGGAGACTGTCATGACCGTTCAGGCGGCTCATGGTCAGATTTTGGTGGACTTACTAGATGAGATTCGAGCTCTCCAAGCCGACTTTGCGCGTCTTCATTCACTCTCACCACCTCCTTTTGATGGCGACTTGTGATTGCCCTTTGGCATTCCGTCACAAAAAGGGGGAGTGGAGTTTTGACTTGTAGAGGAGTTTTTGTAGTTGGGGGGAGATTTTTTTGTTATTTTTTTGTTTGGGAGTGTGGAGTTTTTAGATTGTATCTAGGTGCTTCACTTTGTATATCATTTTTGGGGATATTCATGTTAGGGGGAGTAACATTGATTAATATACATGTTATATTCATTAATTCTTGTTGCTTTGTGATTCACTGCTTATTGATTTATATTTATGAGTTGTTCATTCATATATGTCTTTATTTTGTGTTATGTGAATCTTACAAGAATGTTATACGTGTGGTTTTACTCTTTTCTGTCACACAGCGTTTATGTGTTTGTTGAGTATTTCAGGAATATACAGGTTGATTCAACTAAGCTGTTGTCTACACTTGCAACCGATGGATAGTAGTTAGGGTTGAATTTGAATTTATGAGCATTATCTTTGTAAAGGGCTTTTTACTTATAAAACTTTGAGCTTTTAATTAGGGTTTTATCACAGATTGCCAAAGGGGGAGTTTGTTAGGTTCTAAAGGTTTATGAATTTACGTATTTAGAACTCTAATTTGTAATATTGGCAAACCATGATCAAAACGATATGTTTAGTCTTGTTATAGTGTGCTCAAAGTTGTTTATTTATTGTAAAGTTGGAATCGAGAGACTGTAGATGCATTGGGGCAATTTGGTCTAGCTCGATCGATCGAAGAATAGATTCGATCGATCGAAAGTCAATCAGATTGCGTTTTCTGTAGAATTTCCAACTTAGCCTTAACTCATTAAACGTTTAGGGTTTTATGTTTTTGCCCTAGGTATATAAGGCAAAACCCTAGCCACGTTTTTAGAGTGACTCAGTTGTATTGTTACTCATACATTGCTGTTTTGTGTAAATTTCTTGTGAGATCTAGAGGAGTTTTTCTTTACCCAAAGCTTAGGGTTTTCAAGTTAGAGATAGTATCAACATCTTGATGATCAACTTGGTTGCTACCATTGAAGCTTAAAGAATATCAAGCGTGGGTGCTTATAGCTGATTGAAGAATTCAAGAAAGAAGGAGTCCGTGAGTTCGAAGCTTGCACGTGGTCGTGTCAGTAAGTTCTACTGGTGGGTAGCATTAGGAAGTCGAGCGGGGAGCTTGTAGTCCTTTTGTATGAATTTCGATTCTTTCATAGTGGATTCAGGTTTGCCTTGAGGATCGGTGGGTCAAATCCTCCCCAAGTTTTTACCGTGTGGTTTCTTGGGTGATCATATCATTGTGTCTTTTATTATTCCGCTACTTTATTATTTTGATATGATTATTTGATTGCTTTAACCTAGAATTGCATAATTTGACTAAGTAACAACTTGGCTAATTAATCTAGGCTAACCAATCTGGTTGTTCTAAGGGGTCTAAATCCGTTCAAATTTTATCTATTGGTATATATTTCATTCCATTTGTTATATGTTGTAATTCTTTTTTTTTTTAATGTATTTTTTATTTTTTCATAGGTGATTCCAAGCAAGCATCCTATAAAATTGTTGAAGACTCCTAAATTGACATACAATTCAAAGGTTGTAATCTATGTTATTCTATTTTTTTAACTTAAATTTTAATTTCTTTCTGATTTGTATTTTCAATTTTAGTTATTGCTATATATATATGTGTGTGTGTGTGTGTGTGTTAGTGTTATTTTATATTTTCTTTTCTTTTCTTTTTCAGTATTGTCATAGGAGATTCCATGGATTCTAAGATAGTTGAAGACTCTTGACACTCAATCTCAATGTTGTAAAGAAAATGTTGTATTCTCATTTTATCTCAATATCATTTTTTAACTCAATTTTAATATTTGTCCTTTTACTTATTATTAATATAGGATTTTTAGGTAGATTCCCATTTTATTTCATTGGTTTTCTTTTTTCTTTTTTTATAATTCGATAACTACACCAGGCTATATCTTGGGTTTCATAGAATGCAACAAGTGTTTAAACTGTTCGATTATTGTAAATTAAAAAACTATTGCCAATAATTTACTCTACATTAAACTCTATCATCTAAAATATAAATTCTCCTCAACTATAATTCTATTACTAAATGTTTGTGGCAGTTTGAATAAATTTTATTCAGTATTTATAATAAAATTTACATACTATATACCATACTTGTATGAAGTTACAAATTATAAAATTAATCCATTTTTATCACATGGCTTATTATTAATATGGCTATAATTTATTTACATATAAATTTTAAATAAGTCGTGCATCACCTAAGTATAATACGATGGAGAATTTCAACTACAAAATAAATTTTAAATAAATCATGCATTACCCAAGTATAATATGATGGAGAATTTCAACTACATCATTGAGCAGGCTAAGAGCTGTGATGCTCAATCAATTCTCTTATTATATATATATATATATATATATAGAAAATTGAATTTTATTTTTTTAATGCTTATACATTTGGATAGCTTATAATTTGTGAATTTTATGTTGATACTAATTTAATGCTTAGATATTAATTTACATGGACATATTATTTTGTTAAATGTTGATATTAATTTTTGTTCTTTAGTTTTCTTAGATAGTTGGTACTGTTGAAGAGATTTCTGAATAAAAATATTTCATTAATTTATTATTTGTCAAATGCATTATTATATATTGTATTTAATAAGTTATTGACTAAATTCGTACAGCGTACAGGCATTCAACTAGTGTGTATATATATATATATACACATATAACGCTTCAAACGTGTATTAGCCTATTAGGTCCTCTTTGGCTGTTTGTGAAGTTAGGTAAGCACCTCTCATGTCTTCAAGCTTTAGGTCAACTTCACCATACTAAGTACCTTCTTTTATAAATATAGTATTCTTTATAGTTATCTTGAATTAGAGAATTCTATTGGAATTGATTTTATAAGGTCTAGACCATTGTACCACCGCGCT
The DNA here is from genome assembly GCA_030445155.1 of Quercus variabilis. Taxonomy (NCBI): domain Eukaryota; kingdom Viridiplantae; phylum Streptophyta; class Magnoliopsida; order Fagales; family Fagaceae; genus Quercus; species Quercus variabilis. The sequence goes on along the minus strand of CP129452.1, from coordinate 34,250,123 downwards.
TCCTTAGTGTGATAATTACTCTACAAGTATAAGTGTTTGTGAGGTGTGGGGGGTAAAGATCAGGGTTCAAATCTCTAAGAGAGAGTTTTATACACATATACACTTAGATTAGGTTAGAATAGAATTTCGATCTTGTATAATTTTTTTTTTAAAAGGTCTAGACCCCTGTCAAAATACTGTATTTAACCAATTTTAGGGTCAAGTTGTTAATTAGATATTTTATAAAAAGTATTAGGTTAAATAAACAATCATCAATATCATGCAAGTCCAAAAAATTAAATAAGACACGATATGATGACTTAGGAAACCAGTGAAACAAATCGTTTCATTGTAAAAACTTGGGAGGACTTGACCATATTAATCTCGAGCTTAAGAAAGTCACTATTAGATATAAATTTACAGTTAGAATAACCCTATTCGTTATAAATCTAACTATAGTTATCAAATTGAGCTTTGAATCTAGCAGATGTCTCTGATAGTAATTTGCTGCGATGTGAACCTCTAAGCCACAACGTCAATATTCCCTTGAAGATTTAGATCTTTAGCACCTTGATGATTAGTACGATCAACAACTTCTACAAAACTAGATCTTGAGTTGCTTCAAAGAATATTATCGGGGGAAGATATGAGAAAGATTTGGGTATAGAAACCCAAGATACATAATAAGACGCACAAGAGACACCTCTCTCTCTCTCTCTCTCTCTCTCTCTCTCTCTCTCTCTCTCTCTCTCTCTCTCTAGAGTCTCTTTTATATAGTGGAATATGTCGCACGAAACCTTAGTAGATTGGACGATGGGCTAGGCTTTAAAATCTACAAACTGATTTGATATACAATTTTTGATCGATTGAATTTATGTGCTTGATTAGTCGAAATTTCCGAAGTCTCATTCTGAATTGTAGAACTTTGTAGCAATCTTATCTTCAAAAATAAATCTCTAAAGACACTTAGAAAATATGCTTTGCTCATGAATTGCCAACATAAACAAAATCTAACAATCTCCCCCTTTGGCAATTCATGACAAAATCACATTTACAAAATATTGCCCATATATAATAAAATGCCCAAATACATCATAAATCCCAATCTAAGATTCCTAATCCAAAAGTTGTAAGAAGAGGTAGAAGATCTTGATCAGAATGTCCCTGTCTTTTCCTAAAACACTCAAAAGAGCACATAAACGCATGTGTGAAAATAAAGGTAGATAAATAATATGAATCACTATACTATAAAATAAATTGTCATCAATATAAGCATAAAACATGTAAGGCATAAAGCAAATAGTTTGATACTAACTTGTTGAACAAAACTAAGAAAATATAAATCATAAGCAATGGGTACAACACCTTCTTTTCTTTTCCCATTCAAAAACAATTTCATCTCTTTCTAAATAAAAATAGTTAAAAACATTTTAAACAGGATTCCCAAATTTCTCAAATTCTCTCCCCCTTTTTGCCACGTATTGACAGAGACAATCCAAGTAGAAGTTAGATAGAAAATATGCACAAAAGAGGTCAAGAGAAAGGAGACAATTAAGGAAACACAAAAGAAATAAGCTCTATAGAAAATAGAGGCAACTCCTATGAAGAGCATAGGTTTTAAAAACAGTTTTCTCCCTTTATAAAAATATAAGAATGATAAAACAATTTTTGGGAAAAACAATTTTGGGGAAATTTAGTAGGCGGGAAAAAAATAAAGAAACACAAACCAAACTTAAAAGAAATAAGTAAAGATTCACATGAATACAAATATTTTATCTTTTAATATATGCAAATTTGTTACTATGTGACCCATAAACAAATGCATGCAAATACTTCCAAGCACAATCAATTTAGACTATATAATATAGATCTCAGTGATATAAAAATTTAGAATGCAAGGTGTTTTAATGTCAAGGTCACATTTGTTATCCACTTATCTCTCCAAAAAAAAAGGAATCTCTTAAAAAAAAAAAAATCAACAATTCTCACATCAAGATTAGCATGTACTAACATATACAGAACTAAAAATATGAACAAGTAGTTGAAGAATCAAATTCAATACCCAGTTTAGCAAAGTGTATGCATATAGTTTGTATAACTAGTTAGTGTGCAAGAGTTAAAACCTATGAGAGGTATGATTGCAAAAATACAAAATAATTACTTAAGTACGGTTTGATGGGGACTATCATTTTCGATGTACATCCAATAACTTTCACATCTCCCAAAAGACATGTGCATAAAAAATAAAGTTTTTTAGCAAAGGTATAGTCAAGGCATACAATTTTTTTTTTTTTTGGTAAATTTTTTATTTACAACCCAAACATATATATATATATATATATATATATGTTTTACCCTTTCTTTTTCTAAAGTGTTGTGCATCCCTTAATTTGCATGATTTTGTTTTTAGCACTAGGTTATTTTCAATTGACAAACATCAGTGGTAAGATTGTTATTTATACATTCTTTTTGGATTTTTTAGTCATTCATGTCAAAATGAGTGATATTTGACTCAAGTAATTCAATCATAAATTTTAGTCATAAATCACATAGAAACCAACACTTGCTTAACTAAATTAGTAAGTTCATAAACAGTACTCAACTAAGCTATAAATGGTACATAAACAAAAAATGTCAATTTCTTACTTAACCTATGAGTATATATACAAGCTAGTAAATACTCACCATACAAAAACAGAGATAGCCATTTTTACTATTTTTTCAACATGTGTGAAAAATACAGAATTTTTTCAAGAATCATATCAATGCCCAACTAAAAAACTCAAAGTTCTCAATGAATATTCATTTCTTAAAATTAACCTACAACATATTTAATAATGAGTAATAACTGTGCATGTGCTAAATACTCATACACCTATTTATGCAACACACACTTTCTAAGTTACTCTACAATGTCAAGTATGTTCTAAGTTAAGAGAAATATTAGAATTTGTGTAATACACCTCAAGAAAAATAAAATAAGACACAAAATAAAATATTTTTGTTTGCTTGAAAATTTTAAATGTTTCTGGATTTTTTTTTTTTTTTGGATAATCAAAACAAACAAAAATAATAAAAGAACCAAAAATAGAAAGGAAACATGTCCATAAATAATCGAAAGGATTAAATTAAGGATAAAGAAAACAACACTTACTTCAAAAAGCCTTTTTTCACCCACATAACACGTGTCTTTGGCTTTGAAAGTGAAAAATTATGAAAAACAAATTGTATTTTAGGAAGAATAAAATTCTTTTGAGAGAGATAGAAATCCAAAAATGTTATTTCATAAGCTAACAATCTTAAATTTTTCTGCATTTGTGTACATGATCACATATCCTAGATTGAAACGCAAAAAGTTTAAATTTTAATTTATGATAGTTAGGACGAATGTGATCTGAGACACCACAAAAAATGACAGACATAAATAAATTTAGGAACATCAGTATTCCTAAAAAAGAATTTTAGTCGCATGTTTTGGTTCTTGCCTCATCGAAGAATAATTTGGTCTAATGTGTCCAACAATACTACAGTAGTGATAGGTAGGCACAAAATCATATTTTTTTCTGCAATTTTATGGTGGGGTTAGACACATGTTTGGAAATTTCAGTACCAATATTAGAGTTTTTACCTTTTTAAAACCTAGCAAAATTAGTTTTTTTTTTTTTTTTTTTTTTTTTTTGAATCCTCTTAAGAGGAGGAATATAAACTTTGTCATCTTTAAGCTTTTTTTTTTTTTTTTTTTTTTTTTTTTTGGAGAAGCTTGTCATCTTTAAGCTTAATGGGAACAAAAACTGACATGTTATCATTAGTAGTCTTGGTGTTACACAATTTTTCTAGTTTAGCTTTAGACTCAACTAACTCTTATTCCAAGCTTTCATCTTGAGAGGAAATTTTTTCCTACAAATTTCATTCTTTTCATTCGATTTATCCAATATCACAATGAATTCCTTTCTTTCAAGCTTTGCCATTTTTAACTCTTGCTAGAATTTTATAGCAATTTTAAGAGATTTAGTATTATGATACTAATGTCCCTCATAGATTAAGTATTAGCTTAACTATGTGTTTATAAACTCTAGGGTATCCTTCCCTTGCAAGCTCGTTTTCAAGGGTGAGTTCTACTATGGGTTCCTAACATTTGGTATTAGAGCCAACCATCATGTCAAGTAATCGGACATAGCTCACTGAGTATAGGATCAAATGAATTACGACTTTGTGGTCGGATCTCAGAGGGGGTGACCTAAAGGCTAGATTAAAATAAATAATAGGTGAGTGGAGCCGCCAAAAAAAGAAAAGGCTACCATTGGGTTAATGTCACTGGAGTGAGCTATCATGGACATTGGCTACGGAGTGTGGTGGTATGTTATGATCCTAATGTCTTGCATGGTTTAAGTGTAAGCTTAACCATGTGTCTATAAACTTTTGGGCACGATCTCCTTACAAGATGGTTTTTAAGGGTGAGTTCTACCCATGAGTTTTTAATATTTAAATAATTCTCAATAGAGACATTCACAAACAAATCGTTTCACAAGAAAAACCTAGAGGAAAACCTAATATATAAGTGTTGTGGCATTTTCAGGAAAATTAGAATCGATGAATAAAAAATTCTCTAGTCCATGTTATTAGTAAGAAAAAGTACATTAAGTTTATTTGGGATTTAGGTTTTGGGAGAACGTCTTTATATTATTTTTGTAATCTTTATATTTATTAGTGAAAATTTCTCTTTGTAAGGTTGAAATTTATCAACCATTTTGTTGGCTTTATTTCGTGCCAATTTGCTTGTAATTTAAGCACTTAGTAACCCTGTATTTAGGTGGGATTATTGTTAGGGTAGTGTGTGAGAAGTTGTGAAGAAAAGCTTAAGAATGTGCAAAGAAGCAGAGCTTCGCGGTTAGGACTCGCGGGTGGCTCGCGGCTGCAAGTCGCCAACTTCAAGCACGTGAGATGCATGCAGGGAAGTTGAAGGGTCGTGCCAACTGTCGCACTACAGGACAAAAGTCCTAGGCTGGCTAGGCTGTTACGTCGCAACTTGATTTCGCGACTTGGACAAGCCGCGAGACCAAGCCGCCAATTTACCCTGTTTGGCAAAAATATGTCTCTTCGTATTCTCATCTCACCTCACTATATATAAACCCTTATACCCACTAAATGTAGAGAGTTTCTAGAGAGAATTTTGTGAGAGAAAACTCTAGAGAAAAACAAGATTACCTCATCCCCAATCTTCATCTAAGAAACTCTACAAATTCCTCTACTCTCTTCCTCTCCATTGTCATACCCTTGAGAGGTCTTTTACCAAATCCTTATCTCACCACACCCACGTCTGTGAGAAGGTTTATTTGGTGCTGAGGGAAGCAGTTTGGAAGGAACCAATATACATTGGTTGATGCTATGGTCAAGTAGCGGAATCCGGGAAGCTAAAGAAGAAACAGGTTCGGCGTAACCTCGTTGGAGCAAGAAGCTTGGAGGGCTTAGGTACCTGGGTAGATTAGGCTTGAAGGGTCTTCTGCTGTTCATGTATCCCAACTACATTCTTTGGTGGATTTTATCACCGCTTGGAGGGCGGCGGAGAGGTTTTACGCCGAGAACTTCGATTTCCTCTTCGATAACACATCGTGTGTTGTCCGTGTGTTTGCATCGTTCTTTCCTTTATCTTTACTTTATATTTACTGCTGTGGATGTGTTTATATTTGGCTTAGATTGTCTATCAATTCTGTTATTGGCTTATTATCATGTTCTGCATATTAATTGTTTGATATAAAGCTTGAATTGATATTTTTATAATTTGGGGTCTAAACGTTCAAGGGTATTTCATACCCATATTGAACTTTCACTCCTCATTGTTGGTCATAAGTCTATGGTGTCCTCTGTTATTTAAGATTGGGTCCGCTTTTTTTTCTTCTTTTTTTCCTAATTTTTCTCTTTGTTAATATTATTTGTTTTTGACATCTTTCTTACTTGCATAATAGTTTTCAAAATATTTTGTGTCGAAGTGTTTCCAATGGCTCTTTTGTGCAACACCTTTTTTGAATAGTAGGAATTCAAAGTTCAAACATGAGTTTTATTCAAAGGCAAAAATATGTTCTAATTGAGTTAAGGGGAATATTTTTGATGTCTTGAAACTTTTATAAATAAGAATTTGATAATTTGCTTGAACAACATTGTTGAACGAAGTTAGGGCCACGTGATGTGCAAAGAGATATCTATATGACTCTAATTTCTTTCATCTGTCTAGAAAGTCAGTAAATCAAAAAAAATAGTACAAGGCATGACAGTCGTAATCGAATGACGCGTACATTTAGGCCTGACAAAAGCTGATTGGGACCGTTCATAATAATAGTTAGTTAAGTTGACACGTTTATATTAGATTTTTTTTTTTTTTTGAGAGTTTCAAATGCTTCTTAATTATGTTTTATTATAAGATATTAATTAATTTTTGGTGTAGGATGAAATTAAACTCTAAAATTTTTATTCAATTATAAATTTTTTTTAGGCGTAAATGTACTTTTAGTCTCTACATTTTGATATTTTTTTTTATTTTAGTCCCTAATTTTTTTTTTTTCTTTTAGTCCCTAAAACCAATTTACGCGTTCCATTTTAGTCCTTTCCGTCAATCAACCGACGGAAATAGCTAAGGTGGCAGCTGAAGCAATTAAAATACTATAAAAATGTCACGTCACCCATGACACATTAGCATATAAATTTAAAAAATTAATTTATTAATTTGAACTAAATAATAAAAATAAAAACAGACTTAAAAACTAAAATTCATAGAATTAAAACCGAATTTAAAAAATCATATCAAACTAAAACTCTATTCTCTCGTCTCAACCAACCCAAACAAAAATTTATCATTAGATCATTTTGACTTTAAGTGTATTTACTTTTCTTTAAGTGAGCTCACTCTAAAATCATGATTTGATTTTAGAGAGAGCTCTACCCAAAAAAAAGAGTTTAGAGAGAGGGAGAGAATGAGATGAGATAAGGTTTGGAGCAGATCTGAGGAATGGGGCCGGTGGTTTGGAGCAGATTTAGAGGAAAGGGGCCAACGGTTTGGAGCAGATCTAGAGGAAGGTCTCAGTCTCGATCCTGGTCTTGGCTCCAGCCTCTGTCCTAGTCTTGATCTCAGCCTCCGTTCTAGTCTCGGCCTTTGTCTCGGCCATAATGGAGCTCGTCGATCTCAGCCTTCGCCCCGGTCTTGGCCACAATGGAGCTCGCTGATCTCGGCCACCGTCTTGGCATGGGTTTGTTAACTAATCAGTGGGGTGGTGGTGGCTTGATTGTGTCGGTCATTGGTGGTTAGATTTGGGTTTGGTTGTGTTGGTTTGGGTTTGATTGTGTTGATCTGGGTTTGTTGTGATTGGTTTCTTGATCTGGGTTTAATCTGGGTTGGTTTTTTAACCGGGTTTATGGGTTTGATTTGTTGAGAATTCGGTGTTGATTGTGTTAGAATTTGGGGAAGAACATGAAGAATTCGATGAAATTGAATTGTGGTAGATATGATGGTGCTGGGTTTGATGCTCTTGAATTTGGGTTTTTTCTTCTTGTTTTCATTTATGTCCTAGTGATCTGGGTTTGAGTTCTTGGGTTGCTGGGTTTGTGTTCTTGTGATGGGTTTGAGTTCTTGGTTGCTGGGGTTTGATTTGGGAAGAATATGAAGAACATGAAGAACAATCTTGGTTGCTGGGTTTAATTCTGTTTTTATTTTTATTATTTAGTTAAAATTAATAAATTAATTTTTTAAATTTATATGCTGATGTGTTATGGGTGACGTGGCATTTTTATAGTATTTTAATTGCTCCGGCTACCACCTCAGCTATTTCCGTCGGTTGACTGACGGAAAGGACTAAAATGGAACGCGTAAATTGGTTTTAGGGACTAAAAGTGGAAAAAAAATAAAATGTAGGGATTAAAATGGAAAAACGTCAAAATGTAGGGACTAAAAGTACATTTACGCATTTTTTTTATTAATTAAGCTAAATAAAATTTATTTATTAGTTGTTATCTCAATACATCATTGATATAATATTTTTACTCATCACTACTAATCGACCACATCAACGATAGTATATTCTTAAACTTTCAGGAAAAAAAAAAGTATGCATAGGTAGTGACTTTTTTATCCCTAAAGAAAGACGATTTTACTATTCACTAACTTGTAGGATCCACTAGTCATTTCAACTTGCAGATTACATGGGTGGGTTGACCATTTTTTTTTTTTTTTTTGAGAATCATGACCGTGAGTATTATTAAATCAAAACTTTTCATGGTTTACAAAAGGAGTGATGTCTTTAGGCACCTCCTCTAACCAAAACTGAGGCTCTAACAAACCTTTTACTTTTTTTCCTAAATGATGAGCTACAAAATTACTAGATCGTTTTACATGAGAGAAAGAAATAAAGCCAAAATCAAGCATAGCTAATCATGAATCTTCAATTATGTGACCACAACTTGCCATACAGCAGTCTTCAGAATTGATGAAATCAATGACCATGGTCGAATCCCCTTCAACTTCAGCTTCAATAATACTAAGTGCCCAAGCAAAAATTACAACCCTTCTATAGGTCAAAGCTTCCACGTCCACCACCGAGTAAGGGAGTGAGATCTTCTCTAACATTGCACCTATGGCCTCCCCTTGGTTGTTGCAGATAACTACACCTAGACCAAAAGCAGAGATGTCCTTGAACAAAGCTCCATTGAAGTTGATTTTGAAAGGGGTAATCCAGGACGCTTTGTGAGTAGGCATAGGGAGAGAGGGAGGGAGAGGATAATCATGAACCTCTTGGAATTCTCATAGGTGATCTATTGCAGTAGAGAAAATATGTGAGATTGGTAGGGAAGGTTATTGAAGTCGAAGAGGATTCCTTCTATACCACAAGCTCTAGGCTACCATAGCAAAAATCTTAGCATCAAGTGAATCTGGGAGTCTAAGCATACTAGCAAAAAGATCAGCAAAATTAACAAACCTCTCTGATTAAGAAGGTCTAAATCGCTGCCCTTTCCATCATACCTCCTTGATTGAAATACATCCCCAAATGTAAGGTTGAATTTAATCAACCATTTAATTGGCTTTATTCCATGACCAATTTGCTTGTAATTTAGCACTTAGCAACCCTGTATTTAGGTGGAAAAATTGTAAGGACAGTATGTGAGAAGATGTGAAGAAAAGCTCAAGAGTGTGCAAGAAAAACAGAGGCTCGCATCTAGGGCTCGCGGGTGGATCGTGACTGGCAAGTCGCCAAAGGCTGGCACGTGAGAGGCACACTGGGAAGCTGAAGGGTCGCGCCAGCTGTCACGCTACAAGACAAAAGTTCCAGTCTTGCCAGGCCGTTACGTCGCGACTTGAACTCGCGACTTGGACAAGCCGTGAGACCAAGTCGCCAACTTACCCTGTTTGGCAAAAACTGACGTTTTGCATTTCCTTCTCACCCTACTATATATACACCCTTATACCCATCATATTGAAAGAGCTTCCAGAGAGAATTTTCTGAGAGAAAACCCTAGAGAAAAACAAGATTGCCTCATCCCCAATCTTCATCTAAAGAGACTCTACAAATTCCTCTACTCTCTTCCTCTCCATTGTCATACCCTTGAGAGGTTATTTACCAAACCCTTATCTCACCACACCCACGTCTATGAGAAGGTCCATTTGGTGCTTAGGGAAGCAGTTTGGGAAGGAACCAATATACATTGGTTGATGCTATGGTCAAGTAGCGGAATCCAACAAGCTAAAGAAGAAATAGATTTGGCGTAACCTCATTGGAGCAAGAAGCTTGGAGGGCTTAGGTACTTGGGTAGATTAGGCTTGGAGGGTCTTCTGCTGTTCATGTATCCCAACTATATTCTTTAGTGGATTTTATCACCGCTTGGAGGGCGGCGGAGAGGTTTTACGCCGAGGACTTCGGTTTCCTCTTTGATAACACATCGTGTGTTGTCCGTGTGTTTGCATCTCTCTTTCCTTTATCTTTGCCTTATATTTACTGCTGTGGATGTGTTTATATTTGGTTTAGATTGTTTTATCAATTCTGTTATAAGCTTGTTATCATATTCCGCACATTAATTGTTTGATATAAAGCTTGAATTGGTATTTTGTATCTGGGGGTCTAAACGTTCAAGAGTGTTTCATACCCATATTGAACTTTCAATTAGTATCAGAGCAGGTACACTTGTTGTAGTTTAAATACCTAAGTGTAATCCTTGACCCCTTGTGTTATTTACCATGGATGTTGCATTGTATGCCTCTTTGTATGATTTGGTTGATGATAAATGTAGCATGTCACATGTTTGTGAAAATGCCTCCATGAGTGATAATTCTCATAATTGTGATGCTATGTTACATGAATCTTTGGATGTTGTTGATATTCCTAACATCAAACTCTTGAAGAAAAAGGCTAAGAAGTTTAATAAGGATTTGAACAAGTTATTTTGTGAAAATGATGATTTGATTGCTAAGCTCAATGAATTCAACAAATTGGTTGAAAAATATAAGAAACTTGCTTAAAATTCTGTTGAAAAACTGAAAAAGTTTGAATGTTTGAATATGGACTTGGATGCTAAACTTGTTTTGTCTAACAAACTTGTTGATGAGCTAAAAATGTGAAAATGAATCTCTTAAGATGCATGCCAAGTGTTTGATTGCTGAACCTATTGTTAAAAGGGATGAAATTATTTGTTGCAATCATGTTGTGGTACCCGATTTTGTGCCTATTGTGTGTTCTACCCCAAAGAACAAATCGGTGTACATTCCTCCACATAAAAGAAATCAAAAGGTGGAAAGAAATGCTGTTAAGTCAAAGCCTCTATTTAGGTCTCAATCTAAGGCTTTGGATGGATCTAAGTTTGTTCCAACTTGCCACCATTGTGGTGTGATTGGTCATATAAGACCTCAATATTATAAGTTGAAGAGAGAACAAAATCATGTTGCTAGATCCCTTCCCAAAAAGTCTAGTAGACCTAAACATAGTGTTTGTCACCATTGTGGTGCATTTGGTCATCTAAGACCTCATTGCTCTAAGTTTTATGCTCTCAAAAGAAAAGAGAAACTTAAACTTCTTGGAAGTTATGCTAAAAAGGGTAAACCGGTTTTGAGTGAAAATAGCATGTTGATTAAGAAAATGTTTAATGCTCTTAACTCCTTGACTATGTGCATCTCCGGTTCTCATTCTTCCAACCCTCGTCTCACTTCCCTTGAGACACTCATTCCAAAAACTCGTTCTGTTTGGATGAGGAAGGGTTCTTATGGTTGAGCTTTTACTCTTTTGGTCCTTGATCTAATTCTTTCGATCTTTGTGGGACACCTCATGCATTGCGTGTTATGTCTTCATGCATTCTGTGCATCTTGCATTTATTCATATGCATTGTTTTTGTTTTGATCTTTCTTTCATGTCTTTGTTTTGTGTGAGTAAAAATCCAAAACCACATAAAAAGTGAAAAATTCAAAAAGTTTGATCGTATATGTTTGAGCACATATCACATGTGAGTTTTGCCTTGTACCTTCGTACAAATGGCCTTATGCATTTACGAGCTTAGCTTGTTCTTTATGCACTTATATCTTTGTGAGAAAAATCTTGACATCTTTGTGTGATTGTTGTAAATCGATCTTCAAGCTTGTCATGAATGATTAGTCAATAGTTATGTTGGTTTTGATACATGCATAGACTTGTGCCTATATATCTTCCCACTCTTTTATTTTATTTTTTTGCTTAAAGAGCTCAACAAATGTAAATCTCAAAATGAAAAGAGATAATGAGCTGCAAAAGCAGTCGCATATACTAGTATTTGACTAGAAAAAAGGGAAAGCGACTTTTATGAAATTGTATGATGCTCAAAAAGCCAAAGGCTTGTTCATCAAATTGAAATATCAAAAATTTCAGGTATCTATCTCACAATGAGATTTTCTTTGCTCAAAAATGGCAAATGATATGTTGAATATGAAGTCAAATGAAAAGCTTCAAAGAATTGTTATCAAGTTCTTGTGGGAGGTCATATATGCATGTTTCTATAATTGAGATAGACCACTTGTCTTAGTACTAGTTGTGTATGACTTGATTGAATTGATCATTGAATCTTCATTCTAGACTAAGGACTATTCCACGCTTGATACACACACACACACAACACACATGCCTAATGTTCAATGAATGCCTTATTCATTTGTTCGATTGTACTTATTTAAATGTGATGTGTGTGAGCTCAACTTTATATGGATCAATCCAAAAAGATTTTTGATCATTTTATATGTTTTTGGAAGTGATTTTTATCACTATTTGTGTTCTTGTTTAATGCTTACATTGTTTTACAGTGTTTAAACATGTTTTGTGTTGAAAAACAAGTGTCAGAATTTTTGGCGACTTGACTAGTCGCAAGTTACAGTTGCGAGTTTTGGAGACTCATTTTGGCGACTTGACCAGTCGCGAATTTTGGCGACTTGCCCAGTCGCGAGCCCAGTCGCGAGTTCATCTAGAAGTTTTGGCGACTCACTCGCGACTCGCTTCGCGACTCGCCCAGTAGCGAAATGCACAGAAATAGCTTTTTAAAGGGCTTTTCGTCTGAAACTTGTTTTTAACCTCTCTCATCCTCTTTTAAACCCCTCTTTCAATATTTTTACATCAAAACCCAACCAATTTGAATGGTTTTTCATTCCTTTAACATCTCTAAGATAATTTTAAACTCTTTTGATTAATTTGGATCCTTGAATTATGTTTTAGTGAGTTTTGTGCTCTTGGTTGGGATTTTTATCATAGGGGTTGGGAAAACTTAATTTTTTTCTCAAGATTTCTGTATGGGATTGGTTTCTTCTGATGATTTTCTTTGAATGTTGGCCCCTTGTGGCAAAAAGAGCATGTATTAAGGATGGATTTCATGATGTTCATGCATTGTTTCATATTGTTGTTCATAGTGTGCATGCTAGGTGTTTGATAAAATGTCTCTTAGGCATTTTTTCACTTGTTTGGACTCCGATGAGTATCAAATTTTGGGTTTCTCATGTTTTCTCATTAGGAACATGTTTGGTTCATTGGTTGTGTATTTAACACACCTTACCCCAAATGTGCATTTTCCATGCATTGGTCATGCATTGCACTTGCCACCTCTTGCACACACTTTGCTACCTTTGTCATGCATTGGTTCATATATTGTTTCTTCATCCTAGCATGTCATGTCTTAGGATTGAGCTTCATTTTCTCATTCATCTCGCACCCTTCATGCATCATTATACCCTCATACATTATTATCATTGTTCATACTTTCATCTCTTGTCCTCTTTTCTCCTTGACCTCTTTGTCTATTCGTGTCAAAAAGGGGGAGAGTATACTCTAGAGTAGTATACCGGAGAGTGTTGTCATTTCTATATGACTCTTGTGCACATTCTTAGGGAGAGAAATTCCATTTCTCGTGCACATTCGTAGGGGGAGAGATATTCCATAAGGGAGATGCATATACCAAGGGGGAGAAGACTTTGTTTGGTCAAGTTGTTCACATGTTTCTCATCACGTTTACTTGATCGTAATTTACTTGTTACATTATACTTGTCCGTTTATTACTTGCTTTACCTTGAGGGTCTAATGTATTTTGTGCAAGTGTTTCAGGTTACAAGTATATATGTTCCAAGTTCATTACAGCTCCTATGATTCATGACAGGGGGAGTGATATAATAAGGAAAGTACTTCATAGTTTGTACCTACTACTTTTGTAGGTTTTTAAGGTTTATGTTTTTTGTTTTGTACCCATTGTTGCTTTTGTAAGATTTGAGGGTTGTTTCTTGTTCTTATGCACTGTTTGTAGGCTTGTATGGTTTGTGCCATGTATTTGCAAAACTTTGCATATGCAACCTTTGTGTTTTGTGTTTTGGTACTTGTTAATGCCTTGCATTATCTTAAGTACAACACTCTTGTGCCCGTGTAGGATTGTTCCTAGATGTGTATATGTTTGTATGCATTGGTTGAGTGTTGGACTTGCAAATGATACTCTTCAATTGAGTTTATCATTTTTGCATGTCCGGATGTTCATTCCTTGTATGAATGAACATAGTAATCACTTTTGCTTAAGTGACTACTGGTGTTGATCTTGCCATGAATTATTGCTTTTATGCTTATGTTCATTTTTGCTTGATCATGCTTATTTTGCTCCATATGCATATTAAGTTTTCTGCATACAATGATATTGCCATGTTATTGTGTTTCAGGAGTTACTTATTCATATGTTTAAGAGCTTTACAGAATCTAGAGTTAGGTGTGAGTGAGTTTTCCAACTGTTCCTAACTCACGTTTAAGTCTAGAGCCTGTTGTAGGGTTTTGTCACGGAATAGCTAAAGGGGGAGATTGTAAGGTTGAATTTAATCAACCATTTAATTGGCTTTATTCCGTGATCAATTTGCTTGTAATTTAGCACTTAGCAACTCTGTATTTAAGTGGAAAAATTGTAAGGGTAGTATGTGAGAAGATGTGAAGAAAAGCTCAAGAGTGTGCAAAAAAAACAGAGGCTTGCGACTAGGGCTCGCGGGTGGATCGCGACTGGCAAGCCGCCAAAGGTTAGCACGTGAGAGGCACACTGGGAAGCTGAAGGGTCGCGCCAGCTGTCACGCTACAGGACAAAAGTTCCAGTCTGGCCAGACCGTTACGTCGCGACTTGAACTTGCGACTTGGACAAGCCGCAAGACCAAGTCGCCAACTTGCCCTGTTTGGCAAAAACTGACGTTTTGCATTCCCTTCTCACCCTACTATATATACACCCTTATACCTATCATATTGAAAGAGCTTCCAGAGAGAATTTTGTGAGAGAAAACCCTAGAGAAAAACAAGATTACCTCATCCCTAATCTTCATCTAAAGAGACTCTACAAATTCCTCTACTCTCTTCCTCTCCATTGTCATACTCTTGAGAGGTTATTTACCAAACTCTTATCTCACCACACCCACGTCTGTGAGAAGGTCCATTTGGTACTTAGGGAAGCAGTTTGGGAAGGAACCAATATACATTGGTTGATGCTATAGTCAAGTAGCAGAATCCGGCAAGCTAAAGAAGAAATAGGTTCGGCGTAACCTCGTTGAAGCAAGAAACTTGGAGGGCTTAGGTACTTGGGTAGATTAGGCTTGGAGGGTCTTCTGCTGTTCATGTATCCCAACTATATTCTTTAGTGGATTTTATCACCGCTTGGAGGGCGGCGGAGAGGTTTTACGCCGAGGACTTCGGTTTCCTCTTTGATAACACATCGTGTGTTGTCCGTGTGTTTGCATCTCTCTTTCCTTTATCTTTGCCTTATATTTACTACTGTGGATGTGTTTATATTTGGCTTAGATTGTTTTATCAATTCTGTTATAAGCTTGTAATCATATTCCACATATTAATTGTTTGATATAAAGCTTGAATTGGTATTTTGTATCTGGGGGTCTAAACGTTCAAGAGTGTTTCATACCCATATTGAACTTTCACCAAAGAGCATGGACTGCATTCTCATGATCTTCCTTACACATCTCACACATAGAATTTTAGGTAACATGTCACTTTAAGAGATTTAATTGGTGGACAAAGAATCGTAGCTAGCCCTCCAAATAAGATGCTTCACTTTACTAGGGACATTTAGACTCTAGATTGACTTCCAAAAAGCACTATGAGCAGATGGACTTAAAGAACTAGCTTGTTCTTCACAATTAGATTCAGATAGGAGTTTATAGGCACTCTTGGTTGGGTAAACACCCTGAGAGGTACCATGCCAAATGAGGGAGTCATCTAGCTCACGGATACTGAGAGAAATGTTGAGAATGGCGTAAGCTTCATGGGGCAAAAATTCCAGATTAACCCAGTCAGGTAGCCAACTTGATTCCTCCTCATTTGTTAGATCACAAACCCATATATTACCTGGGAAGTTTCTAAGATGTGTAATCACCTTTCGAGAGTGAGGATCATGTAACCTTTTATCTTTTATCTACCCTGATTAGCTCTTTAATACCATTTTATATGTGCTCAGTAGTGCCCAAAACTATCACTTAAATTGAAATCATAGATTGAACCCATATGTATGCTTACCAAAATCGCAACAAAATACTAGAAAAAAATAAAATTTCTTTAATATTAGACATTACCCAGTAATTTGAACAATCGTAAAATCTTTTGCCAGGATTGTCTACTGTCCACAACACCACTACCACTGGTTTCTCGCTATAGAAGCATCTCGTTGGACCTCTTCTCCTTAGGTTTCCACTAGTTGATACAGAGCTTGATTCTATGGTCTGTGATTTTGAGGTAAGGACAGAGGTGGAGAAGCTCAAATGTATGAGAGGAGAGAAGCAAGAAATTTAGGTTAGAGGAGCTCATATCGTGAAAACTGGGGTTTAGGGATTGATATTCTGTTGGAGGTGGTGGTTTAAAAGGGAGTGACACACACATTTTGCCATTTGCCACCTAGGATATTTATGTTAAGGCATTGACTGTAGGGACTAAAATGATTGACATTTTTCTAAATTAGGACTAAATGTTATAATAATAAAATGTAAGGACTAAAATGAAAATTGGGATAAAATATAAGGACGAAAAGTGCATTGTTTGCTTATTATTTGAGAGCCAATAGGAACAAATTAAATAACTTCAAAAAATATTGATAGTATCTAATAATATTAGCCCAAACCTCATTGAGGAGGTTTGTATTTTGTATTTTGTATTTTACAAAGATAAGAGCAACCCCATCAGCTTGTGCATAAATTTTTCCATTTTACACATCTAAAACCTACTTTTTCTATTTTACACCCTTATTTTTACAAAATACCAACATCAGTTTGTCTATTATTCACATTTATTCAAATAAAATATTCATTTCTTTGCCACACAGCCACCGACCCACACCCACAATCCATACAGGTATCATACTGGAATCCATACAACCCACCGGTAGAAAACTAGAAAAATAAACACAGCAAAATGGATCAAAACCCACTTATCAAGATCAACGCCTCGCCTTGAGCAACAAGATTGATGCCTCCGGTGGCGATGGCGAGAACGAGAAACAAGATCGATGGTTTACATTGACGCCTTCGATGGCAATGGCAAGAACGAGAAACAAGATCGATGCCTCCAAAGGCAAGCAATGGCAATGGTGATGGTGAGAGACATTCAACTCCATTCAACTTGAAACCCACTGATCAAGCCCATTCAACTTGAAAACAACAAGAATCAAAGGAATAAAGAGCGATCGGTGGCAGTGGCGATTGATGGAAGCTAGAGGAAGAAAGATTGATGAGAGGAAGAAAGATGGATGAGATGAAAGAAAGAGAGAGTTGTGCGCCTGAGAGAGAGAGAGAGAGAGAGAGAGGAGTTGAGAGTCAGGTACAGAGAGGAGAGAGAAAAAATTGTTAAAAAATTATATACACATGTTATAGTGCCTATGTAAATTTACATGGATACAGTAGCTCGTTGATAAATTTAGTAAAGTTTACACATTTTTAAATGAATTGATGTGAGAAGTTTTGTTAGTTAAATGTGTAAAATTCTTCATTTTTTCTATCATATAAGACTATACAAGAGCTGATATGGATGCCCTAATGTAATGTCATGATAAAAAAAGGCACAGCACAATCGTTACATTCCTGTATCTAGGAAAGTCATGATGGAAAGAGGCACGGCACGGTCCATACATTTCTTCTATTTCTAGAATTAAAGTCATGATGAAACGAGGTATAGGCAGGCGTATAGCACAGTACTTATTACATTTCTACAATCAGTAAAGCCATGATGAATCGAAGGACAGCACAGTAATATAAACAGAAAAGTCATGATAGAATGACTGTGGGAGGCACCAATCTCAATGTAAGGATGTGTGCATTGACCAAATTATCAGGCCAGAACGTCACTCACTTTCTGTAAAGACAAGCCAACGTACTCCTATTCAATGACCAAAATCTCAACAAAAAAAAAAAATCCATCTACGCACCGGTATTTACCCCCACTCCACTCCACAACCACTTCGTAATCAAAAGTTATAATGACTGGACATTTTGACAAAAAAAAAAAAAAAAAAAACACCAAACCGTCTAATTTCCATCCGTCCCACTTGTCCCACATGCTCCCTATCTCCCTTAATATAAACCCCTCTAACCAGCTCATTTTGCACAGCACCATTAATCCTCCTCAACTTCTTTGATCTCCTTCAAAATGGGCAGCCTAGACTTGAGCTCCGATAACTCTTCCTCACCCCAACGTGAATTCAAGCCCTTAGACCCTGAAGAATTTCGAAAACAAGCTCACCAAATGGTGGACTTCATAGCTGACTACTACAAACAAATCGAAACCTACCCAGTTCTAAGCCAAGTCCAACCTGGTTACCTCAGTACTCTCCTTCCCCATACTGCACCATACCTTCCTGAACCCCTAGAAACCATTCTCTCCGACGTGACCAAAAACATAATCCCTGGCATGACCCATTGGTTAAGTCCAAACTTCTTTGCATTCTTTCCAGCTACAGTGAGTACTGCAGCTTTTATAGGAGAAATGTTGTGCACTTCATTCAACTCTGTTGGCTTCAACTGGCTAGCCTCACCTGCTGCCACAGAACTTGAAATGATAGTCATGGATTGGTTGGCTAACATGCTTAAACTCCCAAACTCATTCATGTTCTCTGGCAGTGGTGGTGGTGTCATTCAAAACACCACTAGTGAAGCCATTCTTGTCACTCTCATTGCCGCCAGAGATCGCGTGCTAGCTACAAATGGCAGCAACCAAAGTATTCGAAAGCTTGTTGTGTATTGCTCTGATCAGACACATTCCACTTTCACCAAGGCTGCTAAACTAGCTGGTATAACTCCATGTAACATAAAATCCATCCCCACAAACCTTGATGCAGCTTTTTCTTTTTCCCCTGTACTCCTTCGTAAGGCTGTGGAGGGTGACGTGGCAGCCGGGTTGATCCCACTTTACCTTTGTGCTACGGTAGGGACAACTTCAACTACAGCCGTTGATCCTCTCGAGCCTCTTGCTGACGTGGCACGTGAGTACGGTATTTGGATGCATGTTGATGCTGCTTATGGTGGTAGTGCATGTATTTGTCCCGAGTTTAGGCAGTATTTCAATGGGATTGAAGGAGTTGATTCATTGAGTCTAAGCCCACATAAGTGGCTACTAAGTTACTTAGATTGTTGTTGTTTGTGGGTCAAAAGCCCAAGGTTATTGGTGAAGGCATTGAGTACAAACCCGGAGTATTTGAGAAACAAAGCAAGCGAGTCCGAGTCAGTGGTGGATTTTAAGGATTGGCAAGTGGGTACGGGTCGGAAATTCAAGTCGCTCCGATTATGGCTTGTATTGCGTAGCTATGGTGTTGCAAACCTCCAAAGTCATATCCGGTCCGATGTTCGGATGGCGAAGGTGTTCGAGGGGCTCGTGAAAGCCGATCGACGGTTCGAAATCCTCGTGCCAAGGCGATTCGGGTTAGTGTGTTTTCGGTTAAACCCGTTTCCATGGGCCGGGTCGGCTTATACCGAGTTGTTGAACCGGAAGCTACTGGAGTGGGTCAACTCCAGTGGGCGGGTTTATATGACCCACACAATAGTCGGTGGTATATACATCCTGAGGTTTGCTGTGGGAGCCACGCTTACTGAAGATCACCACGTGACTGCTGCGTGGAAGTTGATCAAGGAAGGAGCTGATGCCACTCTTAAGGGTATACATAATTAATAAAGCTGTACCTGCACGCGTTAGGACATTAATTATCTGTGACAGTGTGTTATATTTCAGGTTTCAACTGTATTTGCTGGTTACTTTGATTAGTTTCCTCCAAGTTGGACAAAGTC
Source organism: Quercus variabilis (assembly GCA_030445155.1). Taxonomy (NCBI): domain Eukaryota; kingdom Viridiplantae; phylum Streptophyta; class Magnoliopsida; order Fagales; family Fagaceae; genus Quercus; species Quercus variabilis. Next base: position 34,230,379 of record CP129452.1, on the reverse strand, counting down.
AAAGTCGTCCGGAAAATTTGTGAAGGGTCTACCTTATATCATTTGATGATTAGGAAAAATTGTAAAATAAAATCAAAATGCTAAGTGGTAATTTTGGTAAGATGTTGAAGGAGTAATTGTTAACGAATGCATAAGGGGCACTAGTTAAGATTGAATTTTTTATTATAATTAATCAACTTTTTTAGAGAGTAGCTCAATATTCAATTACCAAGAAACTTGTTTCTTCTATTAAAAAAAAAAAGATACTTGTTTATTAGCTTTTGCAACTTTTCAATATTATAAACCTGATTGATTCCTTCTTAATGAGTGCAATCAAGCATCAATTAACATTATCCTTTATTAAATTCATAATAATTTGTGAATAAAAAGTATCACATTGTTCTGTTATGAAAGAATCTAATGACTTTTGTAAGGACCAAATTTGAGCTCGTAGCCCACTACGTGGATGGACCTAAGTTCAAAAAAACCCAAAACAATAAATTTACAGAGAATGAGTTAAAAAACTGGGATTTAGTTGATCAAACAAACATTAGAATAGATTCAAGTGATAAGAGAATGAAAAAAAATAGGATTGTATTGAAGAAAAATAGTCCTCGGTTAGGTCTGAGGTGCACTGTTCTTGTATATTATTCTCAAATTGGGTTGCAAGTTTAGTTTCTGAATGCTACAGTCTTTCTTCCTCTAATTTTTGATCCCTCTTTCCATGAAGGGTATCTCCCCTTATATAGTTCCTTTCAAAGCATCTTGATCCTACACTTGTTGATTACCTGAGTCACCACTCGAGTGCTTGTCCAATTAAACACCCTCTCTGGTTGTGTATGTCTTGGGGCAGCCAACTTTGCACTATTTAGGGGTTTTCTCCACATTAATGCAGCTAGAAAGTTAGTTGCAGATCATTAAATGTGGTGATGACAGCTTTCTTCCCAAAATATCTTAAGACTTCTCCCAGTCTAACGTTTTTGCCTTGTCTATTCATACCGACAGAACTTCCTGTAAGGTTCTCTTGCATTAGTAAGCCTTTTCTTTTGACCTCGACTTTAGCCAGCCGAGGAGACATTTATCCTCGGCTAAAATCCTGTTGAACCCTTGTGGCCAAAACTAATTCTTTTATTTGCTAACATGGTCTCCTCTAACGGAGATTCTTCCTCCTCGGACTAATCCTTATCCTCAACTTGGGCCATAGGCCCAATGTACAAATATACAATGAACTTCTAGGCTTAATATCCCTACAATAGTACCTTGAGATTCTTCTTTCTAACTTTTCAGGAAGAGAGGAGGATTTCGGCTTCACCAGATTTGTCCTGTGTCCATCTCGTCCTATCTCTGCTCATAAATATATTGTTTTAACAGCCCAAAACACGCTTCTGTTGCTTTAGCTTATGAGACGCGCTCCTCATTTAATTTTTATGGCCTTATGTCCCCCATGCTCTACGGTGTGATCCAAATCTAATGGTTGAGAACCCTATAAGGACTTGGGTGGGAACTTTCCCGCTCTGTAGCTCATTTTTTGATATAAATATCAATCAACTCAAACACTACCTTCACTTTAGCAATCATTTAACTCTCAGGGCACATACTTTGAACTTACCAACTTTTCGCCTTACTCGAACTTCTACAAATGCGAAAAGTCTGTCCAAGGACCCACTTTTCACTCTTGTAAGTCTTCAGAAAGCTCTATTCTTTACTTTTTCATACATTTTTTTGTTTTTCATACTTTTACTCTCTTCGACTCTATTCCTTTTCTCTCAGCCACTTTTAGGGCTTTTCAAACCATTCTAGAATGGGTAGATTTAAGTGTCTAGTAGATTCCGAGGAGGCAATGGCGAGTTTTAGGGCTCAATATAGAATTCTCACTAATGTTAACCTTAGATACTATGAGGAGGGAGAGTGGTTCGAGTGGAGGCAAGAAGGCGAGGTAGTGATTCCCATGATCGCCTTCATAGAAGGCGGCATGAGAATCCCAATGGGGATAGTTATGAGGGACTACCTTAGGTTCTACCATTTAGCACCCACCCAATGTGTTCCCAACGTATTTAGGATATTAGGGTGTGTGGATGCCCTAAACAAGAAAATGGGGTTACGGTTAACCCATCATGATGTTAATTGGGTATACAATCTCCACCATTTAAAAGGGAAAGGGTATTAGTTGAAGACGAGGCAGCCTAAAATTAGGCTCATATAGTGCCTTCTTGAGTCTAGTAAAGGGCTAAATAAGGACTTTTTGATTGTGTCAGGGGAATGACACGATGGCCTTCCCTGCCCAACGTAAGAGGGGCAGCTAGGTGTGGTTCTAGAAATAGGAAAAATTACTTACTCTTTTTACCTTATTTTGATTTGTACTATTTCGCTTTTAACGATCCGTATCTCATGACTTTTGCAGATAGGGAGGGATTAGACAAAATTCTCCAAGTCAAGGTGTTTGTAAATGAAGGTGACGGTTAACTTCGGGTGGCTCACTTGATCCTAGGAATCACTCCTATTTCTTGTGCTTTCCAAGCACCCAAGTGTGTAATAAAAGACTATGACCCACACCTATGTTGCATCAGCATTGCTGTGGAAGGATTTCTCCTTCCTAAAGGCACTCCAATCCCAGAGGGTGCCCTCATCACTCAACCTATGCCTCTTCCCTGTCCAACGCTAGAGGGTGTCCAAGGTACAACTGATATACTTGAAGGCATACCAAAAGTAGGGGCCTCATCATCACAATAAGTTATTGGTGTTGCCACCTTATCTCATACCACCCGTTCAGAAAAGGAAGAGGTGGTAGAAGTGAACGATTCCGAGGACGAATTTGAAGTCTTCAACCAAGTCTTGTCCTCAGAGACTAATTTTCCTGACCTCAGACCACACTTCTCACTAATAATCGATGAGATGGGCATTCAACACAAACCCAAATCTAGTTTGTTGGATTTAATAGAGTCCTAACCTGGGAAAGATGCGCTTGGAAAGTCAACTCGTGCTAAGCCTCCCACTCCTCCACCTGCTTTGCTCCTTCCCCAACTGGCTGATCTGAAGAGGAAAAGAGAGCAAAAGGGGAAGGAGGTGATGGAGGTTGGACAAACCCATCCTCCTCATGAGGACAAAGTTCAAAGGGTTTCTAAACAAGCCAAGACAGGGTAGAGAGGTAATGAAAGGAGGAGTGACCCTTTACCCGAGCCCACAGCCTGGCTTCTGGCCCCTATGTTAGATGGGGCCCCCTTGTTAGATGATGCTTCTATAAGGGACTTTCAAGGTGAAAAGGCCGGCTACGTGGCTGACGCAGTGGAGCAAGCTCTAGTACTCCCCGAAGACATGGCCAAGTTGTGGTTCATGAGGAGGCATGAGGTCTTCCTTAGCCTCAAAAGATATTTGGCTATGGTATGATTTTACTTAATCATTTTCTTCTCTTTTTACACTTGACTTGTTATATATATATATATATATATATATATATATATATATATATTAACTTCCCCCCCTTCTTTTCTTTAGCAAGCTATTTAAGTCTCATTCCGAGCAGAAGAGATGGCCAATTCCTGCCACCGACAGATGAAAGAAGAAAATACGCTATCATGGAGGCCTTTCAAGTGGTCGAGAGGAGCCTTCAAGAGATAAAGAAAAAACTGCAAGAGGAGAAGAGTGAAAGAAAATACGCAGTAGCTGCCCTTGAAAACGTAAAGAAATAGGCCGAGAGTTGAAGGCTGCAGCTGCGAGGTGTTAAAGACCAATTGGCCACCTCTAGGACTTAAACTACTGCATTGAAAAAGAAACTTGAGGAGGTTGAGAAAGCCAAAGTCCTAGTCGAGAAAGTGAACGAAGAGGTAGAGAAGGCTAAGGACGAAGTTGAGCAACACAAGTACGACGTTGGGGTGGCCGAGACTGAGGATTCCCTTAGGGTTGAGGTCCCGGCCGTATGCAGAGCTTACTATGCCCTAACATGGGGTGAAGCCCTCAACCAAGCTGGGATTGAGGCTTCCTCTATGCTTAGGAGAGCAGAAAATATCTACTACCCCCCAGTCATACACCCTTCAAGCCCCTTCGAACTCCAAGGCCGACCCATCGTCCTCGGAGGCAAGTGAAGTTCAAGGCGGCCCACCACAAGCTCTTCTTGTAGCCAAAAATTCTTCAAAGGGGACAAGGCAGGCTGAGGACACTTCAAAGACAAGGGAGGCCAATAAAGAAACAATCCAAGGCTCTGACCTTCCTCCTCTTGCTCCAAAAGACACCTCTTCGAATCAAGAGGCTTCTCAAAGTATAGAAGTGATATTGGCAACCCTTACTATACCCTTAAAAGTGGGTCATAAGGAGAAGGATGAAGTGTCCACTATGGCAGCGAGTGCTCAACTTCTCAAGGATCCAAAAGATAAACTTGTTATAAAAAGGAAGAAATAGATTGCCTTCTTCCTTTTCTTTTATTCTCTTAGTTTGTAATTGACCTATCTTTTTGTACTTTATTTGCCTCATTTGAAGGCTTTTATTTAATGAAAGTCATGGATACTTCCTTTTTTTTCCTGTGATTTTGCACTGAAATTGATATCATTTTCATTTTGGCTAAAACCTAACGAAAGTAATGATGAGATAACCTTTCAATTACTAACCTAATTTAGCAAACAGAATTTGTCCTGTTCCTTATGATTAACAGCAAAAGCAAGTGAATTTTTAGTAAGTTAATCACCTTGACAAAGCTTAAACTTAATTCTGTGGACATGCCTAGTGTTGTAATATGCATATAGGTTTAAATGATGCTCATGAGGGTTAAAGGAATGGTCAAGTCTTACACAAATATAGGTATGCCCCTGAATGCTTTAAGTGATGCTCATAAGCATCCATTTGGGACTCTTGTTATAAGGAAGATCATTGCTATCTAGAGCAATTATATCGAGTGTCAAAGTATATAACAAAGGATATTAACTTACTGGACATATATACGTTTATCTCATACAAACTGCTATAAATAAGATTTTGCCTTGATTTATAGCCATTTGAAGGAAAAGATTAATCTATCTAAGTCATATGGTCCAAGGACCGAGACATTTTCAATTTTCTTTCTGATACTTAGAAAGTTGCCATAGTGTGTTAAACTTCTTGAAGCAGATGGTCCGAGGAACCAGGCATAGCTGAGGCTCTGTTTAACACTTAAAAAATTAATTAAAAGATATCAATTTTTCCAAGGTATGTGGTCCGAGAAGTCAGGTATGACTAAGATTCTGTTTGATACTTAGAATGATGTCTTACTGTGTCAATTTTTCCAAAGCAGATGGTCCGAGGAACTAGACATAGCTGAAGTTTTGTTTAACACTTAGAAAAGTAATTAAAAGATATCAATTTTCCCAAGGTATGTGATCCGAGGAGCCAGGTATGACCAAGGTTTTGTTTGATACTTGGCATGATGTCTTACTGTGTTAATTTTCCCAAAGCAGATGGTCCGAGGAACCAAGCATAGCTGAGGTTCTGTTTAACACTTGGGAAAGTAATTTCCTTAAGTCCCAAATCTCGACTGGTCACCCTGCTCATTTGGGCGACACAGGAGATGCTGTAATTTCTCTTTCTTGACAAATTGCTCTAGATGGCTCCACAATGTTCGGCATTCCTCGGTGGTATGTCCTCGCTCGCTCCTGATGGTACTAATAATGAAGGCTTTGGTTGCATCTCAAGGGATCCCCACTTATCTTGTTCAGCCATTTGAAGTATGGCTTATTTTTTATTTTCTTTAAAACTTGATGTACCAACTCCTTTAACACAGTGTTTACAACTTGAGGAGTTGTAGGTGAAGATTGCTTAGCAAACTCTCTCCGAGGTCTGTTATTGTTGTAGTGGTTCGACTTGAAATCCCTTCTTTTTTGAGGGATAACCTTGCCCTTACCCCTAACTTGTTGTTGGTCCTCTTCAACCCTCTTGTATTTGTCAATCTAATCCATGAGTTGACGTATATTGGTAATAGATTTCCTAGTCAAAGACTTCCTTAAGCCATGTTTTGCAGGTAGGTCGAGCTTAAAAGTGCTAATGGCAATGTCATCAAAATCACCATTTATCTCATTGAACATCTCCTAGTTTCTGTTTGAATATGTCTTCAGGGTCTCTCCTTCTCTCATCGACAAAGACAACAAAGAAGCTAAAGGTCAAGGAGCCCTTCTACACATGACGAATCGGGATCCAAATGCTTGAGTAAGCTTCTTGAAAGAATCAATGGAACATGCCCTCAAACTATCAAACCAGCTCATCGCCACCAGCCCTAAACTAGATGGGAATACTTTGCACATCAAAGGTTCATTCTTGGAATGTATAGCCATCCTTTGGTTAAAGTGACTAACATGCTCCACAGGGTTTGTTCTTCCATTGTACATGGTGAAAGTGGGTTGGAAAAATCGTTAAGAGAGTCTCCCTCTTTCAATCCAGCATGTGAAAGGTGACTTTGCAATCTGGTTCAATGCATTACTCATAGCATCGTTTCCCAGGCTGTTCGAGGGAAACTTTCTATCTCTACGTTCATGATGATAGTCTTCATCATACGAGAAAGTCTTGCTAGGGGGAGTTCTTGATCTACACTTATAGCTAACATCCTTCTCACTGTCAGAAGAGAAGTCAGGATTGGGTGAGGCTCGCCTTTGTCGTTCATGGCGTAAGCTTCTCCTTAGGTGATCAATCTCCTTCTACATGTTCCTGGCATTCTCCTCCTGAGAGACATGGCTTTTACCCATAGCTTAGCTTCTACTAGTATGGGTAGTATGTACACTTTCCTCTCAATCTCTTTGCCGTTCAAGATCATAGAAGTGATCTTGACGTTGAGACCTCATAGACTCTGCTTGATGTGGACCTAAACCTACCATTGTTGAAAGTTGGAGTCACTGAAAACACCAATATTTCCTACAGACAACGCCAATTGTAAGGACCAAATTTGAGCTTATAGCCCATTACATGGATGGACCTAAGTCCAAAAAGTCAAAAACAATAAATTTATAGAGAATGGATTGGAAAACTGGGCTTTAGTTAATCAAACAAACACTGGAATAGATTCAGGTGATAAGAAAATGAAAAGAAATAGGGTTGTATTGAAGAAAAATAGTCCTTGGCTAGGTCTAAAGTGCACTGTTCTTGTATATTATTCTCAAATTGGGTTACAAGTTTGATTGCTGAATGCTACAGTCTTTCTTTCTCTAATTTTTGACCCCCCCCCCCTTTCCATGAAGGGTATTTCCTCTTATATAGTTCCTTCCAAAGAATCTTAATCCTACACTTATTGATTACCTGAGTCACCACTAGAGTGCTTGTCCTATCAGACACCCTCTCTAGTTGTGTATGCCTTGAGGCAGCGAACTTTGCATTGTTCAGGGGTTTTCTCCACATTATTCAGCTAGGAAGTTAGTTGCAGATTATTAAATGTGGTGATGGCAGCTTTCTTCCCAAAATATCTTAGGACTTCTCTTGATCTAATATTTCTGTAATGTCTATTCATACCGACAGAACTTCTTGAGAGGTTCTCTTGCATTAGTAAGCTATTTCTTCTGATTTCGGCTTTAGCTGGCCAAGGAGACATTTATCCTTAGCTAATATCCCGTTGAACCTTTGTGGCCAAAACTAACTCTTTTATTTGCTAACATGGTCTCCTCTGACGGAGATTCTTCCTCCTCAGACTAATCCTTATCCTCGGCTTAGGCCATAGGCCCAATGTACAAATATATAATGAACTTTTAGGTTTAATATCCCTACAACTTTCACTTCAAGAAATTAATATTTTGTACATTTGAGCTTTAAGAGATATTAATATTTTCTCCACAATAGGTTCTATGCCATTATGCACATCTCTATTTCTTGCGCTTATTTGCCTAAACATGGTACAATATTTTGCATAGGGGTCCTGCTCAAAAGTAGTTAGGGTGCGACTATAATTACACTTAGGTAGGGAAGCCACATTAGTCACCCCCTTAACCATTTTTTATTTACCCAAAAAAAAAAAAATTTACATTGAGAGTTTGAAAGTTTCACCTAGTAAAATTAGTGCAGCCACGTTCTTCTATAATTGACCCCTCCTCACCCCCAAGGGGTGAGCTTACCCTAGGGGTAGGGGGTTGGCTATATATATATAATTTTTAATAATTTTTATTATAATTAATCAAAATTTTTAGAGAGTAGCACAACATTCAATTAAGAAGAAACTTGTTTCTTCTCACAAAAAAAAAAAAAAAACAAACAAACAAAAACAAAAACAAAAACAAACAAACAAACAAACAAAACAAAACAAGATACTTGTTTATTAGCTCTTGCAACTTTTCAATATAATGAGACCTGATTGATTCCTTCTTAATGAGTGCAATCAAGCATCAATTAACATTATCCTTTATTAAATTCATAATAAGATCCATCACTTTTGTGAATAAAAGAGTATCACATTGTTCTGTTATGAGAGAATCTAATGACTTTCACTTCAAGAAATTAATATTTTGTACATTTGGGCTTCAAGAGATATTAATATTTTCTCCACAATAGGTTCTATGACATTATGCACATCTCTATTTCTTGCACTTATTTGCCTAAACATGGTACAATATTTTGCATGGGGGTCTTGCTCAAAAGTAGTTAGCATGCTACTATAATTACATCTAGGTAGGGAAGCCACATTAGTTATCCTCTAAACCATTTTTTATTTACCAAAAGAAAAAAATTACATAGAGAGCTTGAAAGTTTCACCTAGTAAAATTAATGCAGCCACGTTCTTCTATAATTGAACAACACCACCCCCCCCCCCCCCCCCCCCCCCCAAAAAGGGGCAACCTTACCTTAGGGTTAGGGGGTTGGCCATATATATATATATATATATAATTTTAAATTTTTTTTAACCCTTAACCTTAAATTTTGTTTAAACCTAGCTGATACAAGTTTGAATACGATCATCTTAATGCTACTTTCACAATATTTTTACAATAATTTCACATATAAAAGTTAAGTGGCAAGTTGTAATTAGTTTTTATTTGTACCTACAACTAACATCACTTTTTTCCTACCTTTAACAACTTGTCACCTAAGTTTTATTGTGAAAGTGTTGTATCAATAGTACTACTTAGAAAATATTTAATTTTATAACCAAAAAAAAAAAAAGTTTCAAATTTTTGATCATATGTTTAAAAAAAAAAAACTTTTTTTCAAGCATTTTGGCTTACATTTCCATTGATAACAGAATAAAGTTGTTTTTCCCTACACTTTTCTTCTTCATAAAAAAAAAAAAAAAAAAAAAAAGTACACCACTATTACAACTAACAGATCTTTATCTATGTCTGTGATTATTTCCTCGTTCTCTCTATCTTTCTTTTTCCCTTCTATGTTTTTTTAGTTTTTCTCTCATTTTGATCAAGTAGTTTGATAAATGCTCTATAAATTTTCAAATCCAAAAGGTCTTTTAATGCTTGCACAAATTCCAAGAAACCGACCACGTGTGTGGTTAGAAAGTCATGCACTTTAAAAGTAAAAACTTATATCAGTTACTTTTTTTTTCTTGGTTTCACATGTACCATTACTCTAACTGCAAGAGACCAATCACGTATATAATTAGTTGTTTAATTATATTTATTTATGTATTCAATTGATGTTGTCTTACTGATATTTATACGGAATTATATTTAGAATGATATTTTAAATTATTGTATAATGTGATTCTCAAAATATTATATATATTTTGTATAATGTATATAATATGGAAGTTGTAAATTATTTTATCGTCCTCCCTCCTTTTTGTTGAGACAACTTCTAATTGACTTTATGGAAATGTGGAACAACTTCATTTAATTTGAATGATTAGGCAGTGAGAAGCTAAGACTAATGCTTTGGAATATATAATTTAGTTCTGATTGCTCCTTCGTTTTTTTTTTTTTTTTTTGGGAAGGCTTTTTATCTGCTTAACTACTGTCTACTAGCTTGGTTCCTGTGTTTTTGTAGGCAACTTACATAAGCAAATTATGCCACGTGTCCTTGAACAGGACACAATGAACATATAATGATGTAGAATATATGAACAGCACGTACTTTTCTTGAGGAAAAAAATTGTCAAAATTCAGTGCGCAAGACATCCAAGAAATAGAAAAGTACTAATAGAGATCATTGATGATAAGAGCATTTCCATCCGAAAATGTCATCTTATTCTATTTTATCAATTTAAAAAATTACTTTATCAATTATATAATACTATTTTATAATATATTCAGCATTCTAATTTTTATTTTTACCTACAATATATTAAAATAATATAAATTACAGAATAAAATAGTATATAAAAAAAAAATCTCTCTCTCTCTTCTCTCTTCTTTCTTCATCTCTATCCTTTGTCTCTCTGTTCTTCTCTCTTTCTCATTCACCTACCACCAACCCAAACCCAGAACAACCACCCAACAATACATGCTTGTTGAAACCTGAAAAAAAACCTTGATTTTTTTTTTTTTTTTTTTCTCTCCAATGCCAATTCAGCCATACTCACAAAAAAAGAAAGAGTAGAGATAAAATTTAGCCACCATCCATATCAAACCTATACCCAATTTAGCCATACCCACTAGCCAACAACCTAGCCACCACCCACACGCCGAACCCACGAATCACGCCAAAAAATTTTTGTCATCATCACAATAAAATCTCATCAATAAACCCTAAACAAAAAATCAGCAATAAACCCCCCCCCAAAAAAAAAAAAAAAAAAAACAGTAACCATAAAAATTCAAATATTAAAAAAAAAAAAAAAAAAAAAAAAAAAAAAAAAAACCAGCCACCACAAATTTAGCCATCCATGGCCTTTGCATGCTCAAAACAAATCCAAACATTTTGTGAATCTCAAAGATTTGGCCATGAAGGCCGTGGTGCTTGAAGCTCTAGCCATGGAGCTTCGACTCAATGAGTTGGGCGAGATCAGAAGAGAGAGGGGAGAGTTGGGTTTGGGTTCAAAGGGAGGGATCACCATGATGAAGTTGAGAAAATTAACCCAACTGACCCATGGGGTGAGAAAGAGTGCTTGGAAGAGGTATGGGAGAAAAAAAGAGAGGCTTGGATCGCTTGGTGAGATGTGCTATGGAGAGAGAAAGAGGGAGAGAGAGGGGATGAGAGACTATGTAGAGAGTGAGCTGATATTTTCAATTAAAATATTATTATAATTTTTACAATCTTGCTACAATACGATCCTAGAAATAGGATGGTATTCTAGCAATATTGTAAAATTTTTTACAATTGGCACAATATGGCAGTCTGGTTGGAGCATCATTCTAAGGGTTTGATGGTAAAATATATCAACATATAGGATATACAAGGCCGGCTGCAAATGCTCTAATGATCGTATTTTGTGAAAATTAGTGATATCATATGAAACAGCACTAAGAAAAAAACTCATTGCCTTCAGTTAAGACCAATCACCTTTTAGGCAAATATCTTTAGTTAGTCTCTAAAATCTTTATTTTTGCCATTTTTAGTAATTTTTATTCTGTTATAACTTTTAACTTAAAATTTAGAATAATGTCTCTTATAGTTTAATTTTTGAGACGTCTCCTTGAGACAACATATTTGATTTCGCAATTATATCAATTTTCTTCATTTTTGGTATTTTTTCCTGTTTTGCCACCAAATTTGTACTTTAATGCAAATTAGGGTTTTTAGATATTTTCCTAGCTCTTTTTGCTTTAGTGTTTTCTATGCATCTCCAAGTAGCCTTATGATTTCTATTTAAATGCATTGTAACCTACAAGACAACTAAGTTTTTCAATCAACAAAACTTAATTAAGAGTTTTCTCCAATATTATTCTAGTGGATTCTAGCCTTTATCATTGTGGATTCAAAGAACCCTTATAGAATCAATGTTATCTTTAAAAAACAAACATGTTTTGTTTCTTGTGGAAACTATATATGTACAAGATACAAATAATAAATGCAATAAGATGCAATCAATAGAACAAAAGAAACTTTCAATATCAGATAATTACGGTGACAGAATCAAAATCTTTTGTTTCATTTTACAAAATACAACCCTTGGTTTTTTTTTTTTTTTTTTTTTTTTGGGTGCTAAAATTACAAACTTTTCAAATCAATGTTGCTGTATGCTTAAGCAATGGTGCATAACATTCTGATTAATTACCCATTTCAACTTAGGATATATTATGGAGGGACGAGCTGAGAAGAGAATCAAGCCCACCATGGATTTTCACCGGTCCTGAAATCTGTTTCGACCCATGGTACAAACACAACTTTTCCATTATCAGGATCCACATCTGCATGGGCCAATGCCAAAGACTGTTCCAACAAGTACCCAAAAAAAAAAAAAAGTCAATAAATATGCCATGGAAAGTTATACATCCGCATGCTTCATATGTTTCAGATGTTCAAGGAACTAGAATTTTTGGTAATCACAAGGGAATTCAGATAGCTAAATTTCTCAAAAATTTAAATCACATTAAACATTGATACCATTTCAACATAGAGGTCATTCAAATAAGTAAGTCATTTTATTAATGGTACTTTTACATGCGATGTCACCTAGAAGTAGAAGAAATTGAATAACCAAGAAAGGGTAAAGTTATGTTTCAATTACCAGAGGTGCAGGTCCTCTAACAACTCTCCCTTGATCATTGTACTGGGATCCATGACAAGGGCAGATGAACTTTTTCTCAGCTGAGTTCCATGGCACAACACACCCAAGGTGCGTGCAGACAGCATTAATTCCATACGTTGCCAGAGTTCTGTCTTTCTCCACAACAAGGTAGGTTGGATCTCCCTGGAAATCAAAAGTGAAAAATCCATACTGCCTTTTCTATAACTGTACATGAGTCTAAATTTGAAATGTGCTATAATCTATTATTGACGATGTATAAAGCACTTTGAAAGACATCCTGCTTAAAACCCACTGACTTTGGTCTAGGTTTATTATACTAGCTAGTACAATATGTACTATTGGAAAGTATTTTTTTTATACAAGATAGAATTTTTACTCTAACCTAATCTAAGTGTATATATGTGTGAAGGTCTCTCTTAGAGACTTGAACCCCACAAGTACTTATTTTTGTGGAGTGACCACTGCACTAAGGGTGCGCGGTGGTTACTATTAGAGAGTATACTTGTGAGATGTTTGCCTTGAATTTTCAAAGCTTCATTAATGCATGCATCCTTTTTCCTTTCTTATGTGTGCCTTTTGTTTCATGCCTATATTAAATGCGATGAAAAATCAATGTCTCTCACAAACAAATTGAGACTGCAATGGTGATGTTTGTGACGAGAAAAAAAACACAAATTTTGTACAAGTGCTTTGGCAAGAGAGTGATATAGTGTGGCAAATTGTGAGAGTGATACTCCTCTTTGAACTTTGAAGGGGTTTTGTGGAAGAGACTGTGCAACAATTCCAAATAAAAGATAAATTTTCTCTATTTTAAGTGCATCCCAAACTTTGTATTTAGCCCTAAACTTTGTATTTGAGAGAGAGAACTTAGTATTTATGTGTGAGAGAGATTTTGGGTGTATTTTTGTTTAGGCATTTTGTGCATGCTTTATACCATTTTGATTTCTGTAAATTTGTTAGTGAAATTTCTTTATCACCACCTATGGACATAAGCCTAAAGTCAAACCACGTAAATTCTTGGCATTGTATCGTGTATATTTATGTCAAATTTTTTTTTTCAAGTTCTTAATATTTCTTATTATTTGTTTTGAAAATCTTTCTAAAACTCATATTCCATAATCAACCTTGTGTGAGAATGCCATCTAAAGGCCCTTTCCTACAACAAATTGGTACTAAAACTTCCTTTATTACAACAAATAGATATAAGTGCTTCTGCTTTAACAACAATACTTTGTGTTGTATATCTACAACCTAGGACTAGGTAATGATTAGTTTAGGGTTGATAGCATTCTATATACTCTCAATAAACTCATTGCAATACTATAGTTAATATCCTTCATGCCTACATTTAAAAAAGTCCCTGATTGTCACATATTTTAAGTCCTAGCATATCCTTAGTGTCTCTGCCTTCCTATGGATTGCTTTTCACATATTTTATTATGTTCTTACTCCAACACCTTATTTTGAGAGCATGTTGTGAGTTATAGGGTGCCCAAACATGCCTTCCGTGTAAAATTTCAATCGTGTGTATTCAATGCTCCTTGTCTTTGAAAACATATTAATAAAAACTCTCTGAATCCATGTTTATGGCAAATAGTTTCAGTGGTGACTAGTGTGATATCTCAGTACCTTTAGTCCTTGTGAAAGGGTCCGGTCCCCTGGGCCATGGGTTTTGACCCATTCAGCTGCAATGATATCATTGCCAATGGCATCCTTTGCAATGGTACCACCACCAGCACCTCCTGATCTGTAATTGTTTTCCAATTAAGCATAAGAAGAAAGATTAGAAAACTCAGATTCCAACTTGAACAAAAAATTGGTATCTTGATGATAACAAACATAACTTTCAGCAAATTAATGCCAAATACAATGAGCAATAGGCATGATGCCAGTGCAATTTTAGAACTTAGCTGCAAAGAGTTGGATTTAGAGGCAGAGGCAATGTTCATATAGTGACAATAGAGTCAAGATAATAATAAGGAACTCCATTTTGTAGAAGACAACTTTCCATCACATTTCAAGCAAATCAATGAGATTATGCTGACTTCAAATAGAAGATAAAAAATAAAAAAGAGATTATGCTGACAATGCTATGTTTCATCTCTTTGGCCTCAAAGGGATGTCAAAATATAACCCGAAGCCAGTGGCGACGCCACTCAGAGCCCAGGGTGTTCCCAGGAACCCCCTGGCTTGAAAAAAAAAATTATATATAATAATTAATTTTTTTTTATTTGTTTACCCTTCAAAAAAAAAATAGGAACACCCCCAAGCAATATCAGGAACACCCTCAAAAGTTTTATGGCAAACAAATTTTGACTAAAATCTTAAAAAAAAAAAAAAAAAAAAAAAAAAAGTCGTAATAGAGCAAGCCCAAAAAAAAAAAAAAAAAAAAAAAAAAACCAACCAACCAACCAACCAAAACCCAATATGAACACGTGTAAGGTGTTGTTGTTGATGAGCCTCATCAGATGAGCTCACTGCCATCCCATAGTAGCTTCCGTTTTCTTCTCTTCCTCATTGTCACTCTCTTTCTTTTGGCGTTTCTGGTATGGGTTTCTAAACAAAATGTTAGCAGAGAAACCCAGGAACAAGAATGACTTCCACTGCTTCACACTCACACCAACCCACTTTCTACTTCTTATTAAATGCCTCTTTTTTTTTTTTTTTTACAAAAGTTACTAATGGGCGGAGTGGCGGACAAACTAACGTGCTTTATCTGCCACTCTTTTACCTTTTTTTATTTTTTATTTTTTTGATTTTTGATTTTTGTTTTAATTTCTTAAAAAATCGTTTATAGAATTCTATTCTTTTCCTTTTTGACCACTTCTATGTTGAAGGCTTATTATGCTTTTTAATTTTTTTATTGAGTTGTGAAATTAGCTTAAAATAATTTGAATAAAAGAGGTCAAATTTTGAAATGTAATTAGATATATTAATTTATATAGAATTTTTTTTTTATATATAAGATATAATTCTACCCTAACTTAATCTAAGTGTATATGTATGTAGAGTTTTCTTATGGAGACTTGAACTCTAGTCCTTGCCTTCCACACTTTATAAGCATTTATACTTGTAAAGTGACCATCACACTAAAAATGTGCAGTGGTATATAAAATATTTTTTTTAGACTACTAGTAGTTAGTAAAAAAAATTAATGAAGCAAATAAACACTAATAATTAATATTTTAATTAACTAATACATTATAAAAGACAAACAAATTAAATTATGTTAGGCTAAACAATAATTAATAATTTAATAATTAATGAAATAACAATACAACAAATTATAGTTTATAAAAGACAAACAAATTTATGAAATAACTATACAACAATAATTAATAATTTTATTAATATTTCAAATGAACTTATAGTTTATTATTTTTTATTTTTTTTGAGAAACAAACACACACACACACAAGGGAGAGGGAAAGAGGTTCTAACACAAAGGCACACCACAACTCAACTCAAAAGCCATGGTAACTTTTTGATACCTTTGTTCATTTCATTTCTTTTCATTTATTTTCCTTTTAAGGTTTTTCGATGTACAGAATGCAAATTTGTTTTGGTTTTAATAACTTTTTTTTTTTTTAAGCACAAACTTCATACTGGCCAAATCTTGAATTTCGGCCGGTATTTATCGAAATGTCCCAAAACACCCGAAATGACCTGAAATTTTTTCAAAGTGGAATAGGAACACCCTGGATTAAATTCCTGGAGTCGCCACTGCCCGAAGCCACTGTAGAGATGGATCTTCCAGTAACTTGCAAATATAGGTCTAGACTTACTTATCGATCATCAATCATCATTTTCTTTTCCTCCCAGATAAGGAGATGATTGCTCATTCAAAATTTTTTGATGTTTCCTTTAAAAAGGTGAGTTTAGACTTTAGAGTATTCAACTATCATACAAAGTAAAATTTTGAAAAGCAACAGCCTTTAAATTCATTCTTAATCAATATTGTAAAATTTACTGAAAACTTGCCTCGCTACCTTAAAATTTTTGTAATCATACGTAAATCATATCATTGTTGTTTCAAGTCAAAATACCACCTAGAAAATTTAAGGTTCCATTTCTTTTGTATATATCTTGTCATGATGTTTGATTATATTATTTCCCTTCTATTTTCCTCTCCTATCCCTATTGTCTCCCTCCGTTCTAAATATTGTCTAAATCATGATTAAATAATTAAATTCATCATTTTCAAATAACTTAAACTTTTGAGAAAAGTTGGTAATTTACCAGAGTAAGAAGTCCTGAAGTTGAACCATGGCTCTACTCTACCTCCATTTAAAAAAGTTAAAAACCCAATATCTTAAGCCCTACTTACTAAGGGAGAGTCTAGATAAGCACGTTAGATGAAGTGTTAGAACAATAGTTAAACAATTAAATTCACAAATCCTAAAGTTTAGCCTTTTGGGCGCATGTGATCCTGAACCTTGTCTCCCTTTCTATTTCCCATTTAAAAAGTTAAAAGTCATACCTAAAGGGCTCCACTTATTAAATGGAATTTTAGACTAACACATGGAAAGGAGTATTAGAATTAAGGTTAAATGATTGAATTAACCATTTTCTAACTGTTTAACCGCTTAAACTTTTGAGAGATAAAATTTATCATGTTTCATTTAGTTAGATTTGTGGGGGAAGGAGTAGAAAAAGTTTAGCTTTCGGCTTAAGAGATTTTCAATGAAAATCTTTTCTATGGAAATAAATAAAGACCACAGACGATTTAAAGTGGGAGAATAAACGCATTCCATTTTTAGACTATATAAATAACTTTAATATAAATCACATAGCAGCTAGCCTACTATATTCTTCTTTCTTTTTTATACAAGATAGAAGTTCTCTATCTTAAGTGAATATGTGTGTGAAACTCCTAGTGACTTGGATCTCTGCCTTGCCCCCCACACCCCAGACCTAGCCAACCATATTCTAATCAGCAATAAAAATAATGTAATCGATCATATAAAGAAATTAATGGGGAGATTAAATAACAAAGTAAAAAGAATATGGAAGGGGGCAAGACTCACCCAGGTGGGGCAAAGAAAGTAGCATAAGGAATCAACATGCCTGCAGTCGGAAGTGAAAGAGCACCTAGAAGAAGCAGATTCAAGGTCTCCCTCTTAGCCATGTCAGGAACTCGATCATCGGCAATACTTGTGGCTTGGCAAGTGATTCTCACTCCCTTGCCCTTCCCCACCATCTGGGTCCTTGTGGGCTTGACAAGAAGTGCATTTGAGGAAGAGAAAATTGCACTCTTTCTAGAGCATAGCTGAAAAACAACACCATGTTAAGTTCCAAACAAAGGTTTGGCATTTGGCAACCTGAGGACTACATTTATGAACGAAGAAACTTAGTCTTAGATGATATCTATGAAACTTACCTCTGAAGGTATTGCTGGGTACACAATTGAGGAAGCCATGGTGGAGAATTCTTGGTGGTATTGTGAAGAGGGAAGCAAATGTCAGAGAATGTATTATCACTATATTTGAAGTTATAACGACCACAACAGCCAGTGGATAAGGCGCATAGACAATATGGTGCCACACAGCCACAAGTTTCGGCTATCTTTTTTCTCTCTCAAGTGGGCTTACCTAAATTTGGGCTTATTCCTATATACACAAGTTCAAAATTAATCATAAGATGGCTATCCAAAAATAAAAGAGAGCAAACAAACAAACTAATCTAAGATAATTGTGAATTTATACATGATACTTTCTTTCGAAAAACAGAGAAAAAAAAATTGGTCAAGAGCCTATTCAGCGGTATCATTTGATCTCCCTTAGAGCATTTCCATTAGATTCTTATAAAAAATATGCATTTTTGTACACTACCAAAACCCACATTATTTATTTTACATTACCACATAAACAACATATCATACATCTCATTTTTTATTTTTTATTTTACACTAAATTATAATAAAATAATATATTCTTTTACACCACTTGCAGCAATAACAACAGCCCAAAAAACAAATAGTAACAAACCCACTATAACCAAAACGAGAGAGAAAATAAAAAAATCAATCAAAATATGTTTTACACAGTGCTACAATAATATGCATATTGTTTGCTACAATCACGCACCAACTAATGGGGGTATCTTTTGGTATTTTATTTTCTACAGGGTAATTTGGCATTCCAAGCAGGGAATGCTCTTTACAAAAGATCTAGGATTCGAATTCTCTTACCTCATTTAAAAAAAAAAAAAAAATGATTTGAACTTGGTTTTTCTACTAAAGTAGAGCAAACTATGTTTACTAGGCTAGGAGACCCTTGACATGATAAGATGAATTTCAAAGCTCATTCGGAGAAAAGTGAAAGTATCGATTTTTTATATTTTTGAATAAGGATTAGAGTAATGTTATATACACAAAAAAATTTGTCATTTTTTCTTTACACTTATTGAATTGGCAAGCTTTCACTTGTTCTTATTTAAGCCTATACTAATAACATTTTTTTTATTATTTACCACTAATAATATGTCACATCGACAAGTGTCTATTGTTTTATCAAAACTTTGTTTCTCTAGACTTTCTCTAAGGATAAGTCATTAGCCAAACATGTGAAGAAATAGGAAGATGGATGGGCCTAGACCATCTCCTCTTGAGGATTGAGCACCTTGGCAAGGATAGACCCATATGCGAATAGGGCCCATTAAGGTTACACATAATGACCAACGGGATGGGGCAAAAAAATATAAAATACAATCTGTCGTAAATTTAATTAGAATTTTTTCAGAGAATGTAAAAAAAAATAATTTATTCTAAATTAGTTTAACATGAGGTTGCTTTAGTCTAATAGAATGGTGAGTTATAATTTTTGTAAAATAACATTTAACACTTTAATACTTTTTTTTTTTTTGAGAAATAAACACACACACAAAAGAGAGGGAAAGAGATTCTAACACAAAGTACACTGCAAATTCCACTCAAAAACTATGATACTTTATTACTCTTTATAACTCATAAAAGTTCAAAGCCAAATAAATAATAAAAAAAATAAAAAATAAAAAACTAAAATGTTCATGCGGAGAAAAATGAGTTATCATGTAAACATTGGATGGGTTTCTCAAAAATAAAATGTAAACATTGGATGGAGTGTAAAAAAATCAAATGCTTCCATTTATCATAAAACTTGTCACAAACCTTGGTGAAGCAGTCTTTTTGTGTGTGTGTGTACATATATGGAATTTCCTTAGAATGAATAAATTTAGCTATTTCATTGTGACAATTTAATTGATTTTTTGGGGGATTTGAATTTTTTTTTTTTGGAAAAAAAAAAAACACACACACACACAAAGGAAAGAGAAATGGGTTCTAACACAAAGATACACCACAATTTGACTTAAAAGCTATGGTAACTTTTAAGGAGTTCTAACTTTGAATATGAAGTATTTGCATAATCAGTAAATAAAATATATTTAAAAAAATCCTTGTTGATGGCGAGCAAATTGTTTAAACGTTTGAGGCATGACATCTATTTTGTTCTTAATCCTCATTGTTTTCTTCTTTATTTTTGGTCTAGTATCATAGATTTTCCATTGATCACAGTATCATAGATTTTCCATTGATCACATTAACGTCAAGAACTAACCCTAATTAAGATTAAGTAACTAAAAAGGAAAAGGAAAAAGGAAGCTCATAGTAAACATATAATTAGTATACAAATTTTTAGATCCAACAAATTTAGAGTCACAACTCACAAATACATAGCTAGCAAATTGGAAGTGCAAGAGTCAGTCTTGAACGGGAAGAGCCACTCCGATCAAGTTGGTAGCATTAGCCAATTCCTCTTATACAATGTCAGTGCTATTATTTCCGAAAAGCTTTAGTGAAAGCATAGATTCAATTTTGAAACACTTTTGGTGGAAATCAAAATCAATAGAAAGAACCAAGCACTACCTCACTATTTTGGAATGGAGTGTGCTGTGTAAACCAAAGGATGAGGGAGGGCTGGGTTTTAGAAAATTTTGAGATTTCATTGTTTTTGGAGCTGGCTTGGTAGATTCTCTCCGAAAAGAATTGTGTATGTGTGGAAAACTGGAAGTGGCAATTTTGCTCTTGTATTATTGCACTACCACATCATGTTGTTCAATATTGTTGAGTCCATAGTGGTAGGTTGGAAAACCATGAACATTGTGATCAAATATAAGTCTTGTGAGCATTTTCATGTTGATTTCAAATTCAAGATTGATGCTCAAGACTACTAAAGGAACTCTTATTATTTTTGTCTTCTTAACACCGTTTTGATAGATACTTGATAAATCGAGATTTAATACTTTCATTCGATCAACAATCGTATCAAATTTTAGTTTTTGAGCCCATTTAACTGTTTAAGTTTCTAGTGTTTAGTGCCTCCTAACTGCCAAGCTATAAAAGAAATCCTATAGGATGTGAATCGGATGGCCATGGGTAGGGTATGGGTATACCCAATCCAATTAATTTATCCATGAATACCCCATTACCTTACCCAATTAGTATCCATACCCAATTGTTACCTAGTTTGTTTACCCGTGGATATCCATACCTTACCCAAACCCAATTTTTATAAAATCACCAAATATACTCAAAAACCACTAAAAAGACCAAAATATCCTCAAAATCTCTAAAATGAGCAAAATGCCCATGAAACCTCTAAAATGGCTAAAATACCCCTGATATCTCTAAAATCACCAATTATGCTCAAAAATCACTAAAATAACGAAAATATCTCAAAATCTCTAAAATGAGCAAAATACCCATGAAATCTCTAAAATG
The DNA here is from genome assembly GCA_030445155.1 of Quercus variabilis. Lineage (NCBI taxonomy): Eukaryota > Viridiplantae > Streptophyta > Magnoliopsida > Fagales > Fagaceae > Quercus > Quercus variabilis. The sequence continues at coordinate 34,209,071 of CP129452.1, read as the reverse complement.
ACCAAAATACCCCTAAAACCACCAAATATGCTCAAAAACCACTTTAAATTACCTAAATACTCCCTAAACCTAAAAAAATGACTAAAATACTCCCGAAACCTAAAAAAATGACTAAATACCCACGAAACCTAAAAAATATCCAAAATACCCCATGAAACCCAAAAATTATCAAAATACCCCCTAACCCTAAAAAATGACCGAAATACATCCAAAACCTAAAATTTGACTAAAATACCCCCCGAAACATAAAATTACCAAAATACCCCCCTAAACCTAAAAAATGACAAAAATACCTTCAAAACCTAAAAACTGACTGAAATACCCCTGAAACTTAAAAATTATCAAAATACCCCACAAAACCTAAAAAATGACCAAAATATCTCCAAAATCTATAAACTTACTGTAACACCCCTAAAACTTGAAAATTACCAAAATACCCCCCAAAACCTAAAAATTGACTGAAATACCTCGTAAACCTGAAAATGACCAAAATACCCCCAAAACCAATAAAATGACAAAAATACCCCTAAAACCTATATGATGGTAAAAATACAAGATAAACCTAAAAAAATGTCCAAAATATCCTCAAACCTATAAAATGACCAAAATATGCCATAAACTTGTGAAATGACCAAATACGCGCAAAACCTCTAAAATGACCAAAAATAACCCAAAACCTCTGAAATGACCAAAAATACTCTGAAACTTCTAAAATTACCAAAAATACCCCGAAACCTATAAATCGGCCAAAATAGCCCTAAACCTCAAAAACAACCAAATACCCCTAGAAAATATCTAAAATAACCAAAACACCCATGAAACCTTTAAAGTGACTAAAATACCCCTAAACCTATAAGATGACCGAAATACATGTGTAACCTCTTAAATTACCAAAATAGAGGTTTGGGGTATTTTGGTTGTTTTGAGGGTATTTTTGTCAAGATTAAAGGTTCTAAGAATATTTCAGTCATTTTGTAGGTTTTGAGGGAATTTTGGTAATTTTTTTGGTTTTGGGGTTATTTTGGTCATTTTTTAGAGTCTTAGAGTATTTAAGTTACTTTTTAGATTACGGAGGCATTTTTGTTATTTTTTAGGTTTTAGGGGTATTTCGGTAATTTTTATATTTTGGGGCTATTTTGGTAATTTTATAGGTTTTGGAGGTATTTTGGTAATTTCCAGGTTTCAGGGGTATTTTGGTCATTTTTTAGGTTTTGGGGGTATTTCGGTTATTTTTTCAACTTTGGGTGTATTTTAGTCATTTTTTAGGTTTTGGGATCTTTTGGTCACTTTTTAGGTTTCGATGTTATTTTAGTCATTTTTTTAGGGTTAGGTGTATTTTTATCATCTTATAGGTTATAGGGGCATTTTTGTCATTTTATAGGTTTTGGGGTATTTTGGTAAATTTATACATTTTAGGAGTATTTTGATCATTTTTTAGATTTAGGGGGGTGTTTCGGTTATTTTATAGGTTTTGGGGGGTATTCTTGTCATTTTATATGTTTTGGGGTATTTTGGTAATTTTAAGGTTTTGGGGGTATTTTAGTCATTTTTTTTAGGTTTAGAGGGTATTTTTAATTTTAAGTTTATGGGGGGTATTTTGGTTATTTTTAGGTTTCAGGGGGTATTTTGGTAATTTTTATGTTTGGGGGTATTTCGGTCATTTTTTATGTTTTGATTGTATTTTGGTAATTTTTAGGTTTCAGGGGTATTTTGGTCATTTTTTAGATTTCAATGGTCTTTCGGTCATTTTTTAGGTTTAGGGGTTATTTTGGTAGTTTTTAGTTTTTGGGGGTATTTTGGTCATTTTCTAGGCTTCATGGGTGTTTCAATAATTTTTTTAATGTTTCGGGAGTTTTTTGGTAATTTTTAAGTTTCAGGAGTATTTCAGTCATTTTTTAGGTTTAGAGGGTATTAGTAATTTTAAGTTTATGGGGGGTATTTCGGTAATTTTTTATGTTTCAGGGGTATTTTGGTAATTTTCAAGTTTCGGTGGTCTTTCGGTCATTTTTTAGGTTTATGAGGTATTTTGGTAATTTTTAGTTTTCGGGGGTATTTTTGTCATTTTTTTATGTTTTGGGGATATTTTGGTAATTTTTAGATTTTGAGGGTATTTTGATAATTTTTTAGGTTCAAAGTGCATTTTGGCAAGTTCAGAGGATTTTAGGAATAATTTGATCATTTTCAAGTTTTACGGGTAATTTGGTAATTTTGATTATTGGTTAATTGGGTGGATTGAGGTTTACTCATAATAATTGGGTTGAGTTGGGTTTGAGTTAGATCTAATTAATTAAATGGGTAATAATGGGTAAATGGGTAATTGCCAAACCCTACCCAAAATATTTGGATAATATCCAAACCCTACCCAATTACCTTTTACCCATTAAGAACTGGGTATTACCCAGAATAATTGGATTGGGTAGGGTTGGATATCCATTACCCAATGGGTATGGCCATCCCTGGATGTGATTCAAGACTTTTAAAGAGTTGTGCCTTTAGATCTATGGTTAGTTTATACCAAGCTCTCTCAAAGCATCATTCAGAGATCAAGATTGAAAAAAAATCGAAAATTTGATGATTTAGAAGCTGCTGCATCCAGAATTATCAAGTTCTTGGAACAAAAGCTTCAAGTGGGTACTTTGAGTCATGATCTGGAAGTACACATGCAATGGTTCATATATAGAAGAAGTTTGTGGTTTCATAGTTGCATTGGGTAATGACATTAAGTATCATAGGTTGTAGCAATTTAGAATAAAGTTATTCTATCTCTTAAAAACTTTGATTCTATGTGACGAATTGTTTTCCTTGGGGTTGGTGGCAAAACCCCAACGTGGTTTATGCCCCTATGTCACCATATTATGCGTACTTATGTTGCCACTATCATTTGTTTTACACAATAGGAATTAATATTGTTCTCGATGCCAATTTTTGTGACACATTTTCTACAAAGCTGATTCAACCAAGCCCAACTTCCTTATGGGTTTAATTCATGTATTATATTGTATTTTATTCTTTTAGAATGAACTAAACCCTTGTGACATATTGAAGAAATTGAGAAAATGTGGTTTTGAGGGTATGAGTCAATTCCTTTTAAATCTTTTGCATGAGCCCAATACGTTGCTACCAAGTAGGTAAGGGACACTAGTAGCACCTTAGGCTCATGGAGTGGGTCTTGTACCTAAAATTTCCACCCCCGATGAGGTCTTCTACTCTTGTTGTTTGTGGGCCAAGTTTGCTGCCATATTTTCTTTTCCACCCAAAAAACATAGCTAGCCCTAAACTAATTAGCTAGCCTATTGTAGCCACCAAATGTTGCTACCAAAAGCCTACAATGGCAAAGAAACAATAGCTGATACAGCCAACTACTTTATTTCAAAAATTATGTAGAAAGAAAGCCAACCCTTTTATCCAAACAAAAGGCAAAATAAACCAAATATCAATTTAGCACCTTGGAGGTCCATAGGCTCATCTCCCAGCCTAAAAACTAGTCATTAGGAGCACCCAAAACTCAATATAAAAGGCTCTAATCAGATTCAAAAAAGGAAAACCACACTTTCCCCATTTAACTAAAAATTTAGAGCAAAAGCTCATATAGCTAGCTAAAATTCTCACAATTTTGACACTTAGGGGTGGAAATATGGATATAGGAGAGTCTTCCCTCTGTTTCTCACAACCTCTCTCAATTTTCTCTTCTCGCTGACTGTTGGTCATAGTTTTAGATTTATTGTTTTTATGCATTTTGTTAATAAACTTTATAGCAAAAGCTCATTTAGCTAGGAAATACTCTCACAATTTTGAGCTTAGAGGTGGAAATATGGGTAGGGGGAACCTTCTCTCTCTTCCTCACAACTTCTCTCAATTTTCTCTTCTTGTTGACTGCAAATCGAAACTTTGGACCTGTTGCATTTTTATGCATTTCTCTGCATTTTTGTTTTTGGTATTTTGATTTATCTCTTGTTAAAGCACCATTAGCCTCTATTCACAAAATATTGGAATTTTGGGCTTGATACTCTCCACAAATAATCACTTCTAAAGAACCCAACGGGAGATTTGGGTTGTTCTTGCATTTTTGGTCATGTAGTAAAACGTCCCTGACAATTGTTAACCAATGCCATAAGCATAATTGGACTAACTAATAAACTTGGCTTGATAATTATCACAATTGAGGTCTAAACTATTTGATAAATATGCTTCCAAAATATAAAAAAAATTAATCTTAATTTACATGTAGGGGCTCCTTTTTCGGAGGTGGGCCCCCGACAATGAATTTGTAGAGAGTGGGGCAAAGGGTTTAGCTCCGGCCGGCCCTTCGCCGGTCTTCTTCGAACTTCTCGTTATTTGCCCTACGCCTGGGGTTGCTCCTCGGCTGGGGTCCCCGGAGGCCCCCCTTCACCAGGGGGGGCCTTTACCTTATATACCCTCTTTAGCTCGATCCTGGCCTTACAGCTGTTGGCCATCCGGGCTAATGGTTCAGGACTTGTCCCATCAGACAGGTTCTTTCCCATACTGGGGGTTGCTGCCTCCAAGGTTTTTCAGTGAAGGGTCCTGTCAGCATTAATGGAACCTGGAGGGCCAAGCAGAATCGTTAAGTGTGGATGTGACCACCTACACTGGGTTTACCCCCTACCCAGATTAGACTAGGTGTGCCGAGGATGGGTGTGTCCTCGGCTCGGGCCTTGGAAGGACTAAAGCCTTTAAGCCGACCATCTGGGGAGATCGCCTTCCTCGGCTTGGGCCCTGGGCCTGCCTAAAGGTGGGCCGGGGGTTCTGGGCCCTCGGGCCCCACAATAGCCCCTCAAAACCCTGCTGCACGTATCCTCGGACGGGGAGGAGGGTTTTGCAAACCTCGGCCCCTATGGTCCGGAAGACCGTCGGTTTGGCTGGTCCTTCCTTGAGTGGTCGGATCGACCCTTAGGCTCTTCATTAGGTAGTTAATTTCTTCACGGGAATAGGTCTTCGGACCGAGCAGTACCTTGGCTCTGTCGTAAATAGATAGCTCCCCGTAGGTTTGAGTCCGTAGACCATGCAAGACCTAGGTACAGTTGCTGCCTTAAGTACGAGTGGCCAGCTCCCCGTAGGCTTGAGTCCGAGGACCATGCAAGACCTAGGTACAATTGCTGCCATCGTTTCCAAGTGGCTAGCTCCCCATAGGCTTGAGTCCGTAGACCATGCAAGACCTAGGTGCAGTTGCTGCCATCGTTTCCAAGTGGCTAGCTCCCCATAGGCTTGAGTCCGTAGACCATGCAAGACCTAGGTACAGTTGCTGCCTTAAGTACGAGTGGCCAGCTTCCCGTAGGCTTGAGTCCGAGGACCATGCAAGTCCTAAGTACAATTGCTGCCATCGTTTCCAAGTGGCTAGCTCCCCATAGGCTTGAGTCCGTAGACCATGCAAGACCTAGGTACAGTTGCTGCCTTAAGTACGAGTGGCCAGCTCCCCGTAGGCTTGAGTCCGAGGACCATGTAAGACCTAGGTACAATTGCTGCCATCGTTTCCAAGTGGCTAGCTCCCCATAGGCTTGAGTCCGTAGACCATGCAAGACCTAGGTACAGTTGCTGCCTTAAGTACGAGTGGCCAGCTCCCCGTAGGCTTGAATCCGAGGACCATGCAAGACCTAAGTACAATTGCTGCCATCGTTTCCATGTGGGCCCCGAGCGTGAGGACACAGTGTTCACCTCTTTGGGCAACTCAGTCTCACGTCGGGTAGAGGTCCATCCCCCTAGCCCCTTGCAGGATGCTGGAGCAAGAGTCATTGTACCACTACTGCACAGTTGCCTCCAATAGGATTTTGTCCTCGGATCCGAGGACTTCGTTTTTGGCGTGGGGACGTCCACGGGTCTTTTCCGTGAGCTGTTTTTCCTCAAGTCGGCTTGTGACTTCGCACGTGGGGCTAATCCTGCCTCTGGTTTGTGTTCCTCATCTTTCTGGTTTACGAGGCGTCGCTTGGCCTTCCGCGCTTCCTGTTTGACGCTTCGGTGTCCGTAACGCGCCTCCATTAATGCCCTCGTGAATTAACACGCAGCAGGCAGCTGGCAATCCCCTTGGAACTGGGTGGGAATTAATTCCCTTTGACAATTTCCCCTTCGAATTCCGCGCGGTTCAACTCCCGCTGGTTTTCGCCCTCCATAAAAGGCGTTCTGGGGGGAGCGTTTCTCCTCATTCCATGAATTCTCCCCCACAAACAGACGTATACACTTTCGCCTTCTTGAGCCCCTTTGATACCACCACTAGGGGTGTGACCGTAGTTAGGAGACCTGGAGCTAAGTGCCGCCATGGCCGCAGTCCCCACTGGGCTGCCGGCGCGGCAGAGTTTAGGCATAACACTGGCCGAGTCTCGCATGGTGGCCAGGGGGGACGTCGTTGAAATACCTAACGTCTTCCCCCAGAGCGCACCTCCGACGAAGGGGGCACGCGAACTCTCGTCATGGCTGGTGCCCGAGTATTGCCGTCTCCGACGGTCAATGCTCGTGTAGTTCGGAGGGGGTCGAGGAAGCATCATGAGGGAGGGTGTTCCGGGGTCTAGGGGCTCCTCACTTTGTTCAAGCTTTGGTTTGAAGGTGAGCCAGCCCCTAGCCCCCCTTCCCGTGCTTTTATTGTCAAGTTCTCCCATTCTCTTGACGCCAATAAAAGCACGGGTTGACACTTCCCTCATTCCTGACATTAATTCTTTGCGAGCCTCTTGCCCAGCCAGTTCCAACACCGGTCCGCCTGAGCCTCTGATTGTAGGATTAGTCGGTAGGAATTTTTGTAAAACACGCCTGTCTGAGCCTCTGATTGTATTTGTAGCTCTTTTTTTTTTATGAAATAATGAGAATTGTAGTACTTGTAATCTCTTCTGAATTAATAAAGGATTTTTCTTTTATTTGTTGTTGAGTTTCCTTTTCGCACTGCCATTCTTCTCTCATTCTTTTCTTTTTCTTTCTCTTTTCTTTGCGCCGCCAACTTCTGAGTAATAACTGCCTTAGGACGATCGCCGGTTGCACCGGTCGGCGCACTAACCCTTCCCACAGACAGCGCCAATTGTAGGGGCTCCTTTTTCGGAGGTGGGCCCCCGACAATGAATTTGTAGAGAGTGGGGCAAAGGGTTTGGCTCCGGCCGGCCCTTCGCCGGTCTTCTTCGAACTTCTCGTTATTTGCCCTACGCCTGGGGTTGCTCCTCGGCTGGGGTCCCTGGAGGCCCCCCTTCACCAGGGGGGGCCTTTACCTTATATACCCTCTTTAGCTCGATCCTGGCCTTACAGCTGTTGGCCATCCGGGCTAATGGTTCAGGACTTGTCCCATCAGACAGGTTCTTTCCCATACTGGGGGTTGCTGCCTCTAAGGTTTTTCAGTGAAGGGTCCTGTCAGCATTAATGGAACCTGGAGGGCCAGGCAGAATCGTTAAGTGTGGATGTGACCACCTACACTAGGTCTGCCCCCTACCCAGATTAGACTAGGTGTGCCGAGGATGGGTGTGTCCTCGGCTCGGGCCTTGAAAGGACTAAAGCCTTTAAGCCGACCATCTGGGGAGATCGCCTTCCTCGGCTTGGGCCCTGGGCCTGCCTAAAGGTGGGCCGGGGGTTCTGGGCCCTCGGGCCCCACATTACATAACTCTCATTTTGTAGGGTTTGAGACATGTGATTGGTAGGTAATTTACCCATGTTTTTTTGGGAGAGACAGATTTCAAACTTGAACTCATGACCTATCTTTTTTGTGGGGAAAATATAGATTTGGATTCAATGCAGTTGTTAGAGTTTTTGCACCACACAATTACCACATCATGCAAGATGTAAAATTAAGTTGATAAAGTAAAATTTTCTTTAACTTTTTAACTCTTTTACCTTTTTATTTTTTCACCCAATCGATTTTTATACCTCACATACATGTGTTAATTGTATAATGCAATAGCTGGATCTCAATCTAGAAAAGATTAAACTCAATTTATAAAGAAGAAGTTGATTCTCTTTGATAAAGTGGTCCTAAATTCATCATTTCTATCATAGTCTTGATGAGGCTCTAATTCAGGCCAAGCCAAACCGGTCATCAGATGCCAGCTCTATCTAATAGCGTGGTTTTAAAGTCATCATTTCTATAAACCTATCCATGAACTATGTGGGTGCCATGAATCATAATGTTAATAAGGGTGTCAATTTAAGTTAGCGTGTTAGGTTCATGTCATGTCGAGGTAGGAGTATTCGACTAAATGCCTTAATCCAAACTTAGCCTATTTAATAATCGTGTCATGTCTCTTTAACCTTAACTCAACCTATTAATGAAATGGGTTGACACAGCCTGACCCACTTGACACACTTAATAAGCGGATCGTATTAGTTTAACATGAATATAGCACAACTCATTTTAACTCACTTAATATTAAATATAACATTTATATATAAATAAGTTCTTTACATTATGTTATCTTGAGGAGGCCCAAATTTGAGGCCTAGCGGAATCTCTTATAAGGCTTAAGTCAGACATTTGGTCTGAAGACACTAAACAAAGTTCCATTTCCTCATCATGGATAGAGCCTATAATGAGTAAAGCCTATGGCGGAGAGGCCCAACAATGTCACAGACATGGACCACTTCCTAGTTGGACGACCACGATATGATACTCGGAACATTAAAGAAATTTTTGGTATCTATACATAAAAGCCATTTTATAGCTATCTAGGCAGAAGAACGCGTTTTCCAATTTTTTTTAGGTTTGTTTGGCATCTCTATCTATCTAACAGTAAATTCTCACAACGAATTCTCCAAAATTACTGTAAGAATTAATTAAGGAGATTCAATAAAGATAGCAAGATCCAATACCAAGAATGTATTAAAGGTGACATGATACCTAGTTCATTGTTGAGGTTTGTGAGTTACTTCAAGAATCTTGGAGGGTGTTTTTGTGTGACTTTTAAAAGTTTGGAGACAGTTTCACAATGCTATGGAGTATATCATGATCAGTATGGAGGTTTTAGGAGGTTTCAATGGTTTTGGAGGTATTTTTATCATCTTGTTGGTTTTAAGAGTATCTCAACAGTACTTGAAGTTTTGAAGGTTTTTTTTTTTTTTTTAATCATTTTAGAGGTATTCAATAGTATTATTTACTTATTTTGATTATTTTGGAAGTTTGAAGGTTATTTTGGTCATTTTATAGGTTTCAGGATAATTTAGTCATTTTAAAGATTTTTAAAGTATTTTAGTTATTTTAAAGATTTTGGGGAATTTTTTTTTTCAATCATTTTTTCGTTTTTGAGGTTGGTGATTTTGAAAATTATATATATATATATATATATATATATATTAATTTAAAGGTTTAGAGTATATTTAAGTAATTTTGAATGTTTCAACGAAATTTTTTGATATTTTGAAGGTATTTTAGTTATCTTGGAAGAGATGGAAGTAGGATTTCAAATTCAAATTTATAGGTTAATAAATCATTCAAAAAATAAATTTAAAACATCTGAATTTCATATTCTTTTTATGTATAGAGTAAATTCCAATAATTCATTTTAATTTTAAGGCATTCCAAATCTATTCAAAATTCAATTCAAATCTAAATCTAGGCCTCCAAATGCAACCTAGATAATTTCTTTTGTCAAAAGCCTCTTGGACCATTCTTGCAACATTTGAGAAAAAAAAAATCAATTTAAAAGTTAAATATGTACTAGGGTAATCATTATAACTATAATTACTAGCTTTTTTCACACATGCTATGGACATGTTTAGAAACTCTTCTATTTTTTTTTTTTTTTCAATTTTGAAAATTTAAGTTATAACCTCAAACTGTTATAATTTTAATATAAAATGTGTTTTATAATGTTCTGGAATTTAAATTTGAATTTTAGAGTTTTCAATTTATCTTTATAGTCTTAACTTAATAATATGGTTAATTTTTAAAATTTAAGCCCTTTAGTTTTGATTCAAACTCTTTAAATCAAAACCCATTAAATTATTTGGGTTAATAAATCCCTTCAAGTTATGTTATTGTGAATATCGAGAATGAAAACACAGGCTCCACTTATCTTGAGTCTTGATATCCCTTGAATCTTCACGATAAGTAAGCATAATTTATTAATTTTAAACTCTGATTCAAAGAATTCGTATTTCATGAGTCAATTTCATGTATGAGTCTATCCTCTCACAATATCTGAGACCTATATAAAACAAGTCATACAAAATAATTTTCTGATCTATGGACTTCATAACAACATATAAAATCGTGCACTTTGATTGAATAATCTCATAATTAAGCGTCTCCCTAGTCCCAAAACAAATAGGCATTCATTAAACATGAAAGTGCAATCTTCAATAAGTCCAATGCAGTAAGAAAATGAGATTAAAACACTGTCTCTCGCGCAAGCTGCACTGCCAATGTCCTCCAAAGAACATAAATAATTGATTTAGGTTTTTTATTTTGTCCCAAGTAGAAGAAGGCCCACTTGCTAGCTTGTCTACACCTAATTTTCAGACGCAAAACTCTAATGATGGTGTTATCTGCATGGGGGGTATGGCGTGAGACATGCACTCATCATGTACCTCCATATCTCTCTCTCTCTCTCTCTCTCTCTCTCTCTCCAATTTTATTACTCTTCACATTATCATTCCAAGCGTGCAACATCTCCTCCTATTTACCGACTGCCATTCTCATTCTTTTGTAAAATTGTTATGCATAGAGAAAGAGATTGAAAAAGCAAAAGGGGACATAGTCTTCCAATGAGTGAAAAACAAAAATTGGGTTTCTTTAGGCTTTCTCTTGCACCAATGCAGAGAGAGAATCCATTGTCATCGTCAAAGAAGAAGACACCCAACAAGGAAAGTAAAAGGGGAAAAACAAATGTATATGGATAAAATATACAATTGAACAAAAGAATACAAGATGGAGCAAGCTTGAAGCAACCCCAAAAGTTGGAACGTTCTTCAAAGGCATATCGAAGTGAGGAAACACTTAAAAGTTATTTGGCTTCTTCGATGTTTTTAGCCTTTTGTCTCCATTCCTAAACTATAAACATTTTTGAACTTCTGCCTATATGCTCAAATGCCGAATCCCGAATGCCATTATAATTTATTTCTTATGACTCAAGTGATTGACTCACATTTAGAATCCTATGGAGTTCTGTCATAATTAAATATGAAAAAAGTTTTTTTTTTTTTTTTTTGAGAAGAAAATGATTTTAAAACATATAGAAGTAAAATTTTTTAAACTTGTGGAACACTATAGCACTCTATGAGTACAAGTATAGCTACAAATCACATTATATGCAAAATTTGCCATTATTTGCTAATTTTATAAAAGATTTTTTTTTTTCTTCCCCTAAAGCTGAAAAATTGTTTTAAGCTAATTCTAGGGATTTAAAAATTTTGAGGTAAAAGCTCTTTTGGGAAATATTCCAGTTTTAAATGAAAATAATAAATTGATAGAAATTTTGAAAATTATTTTTTAAAATGACAAACAATGTCTATCCATTACGTTTGTGAGAGAGGTAATAGTAATAGTAATAATAATCTAATAATTGGATTAAATATGAAAATACAAAATACTTGTAATATTTATTTGTTAATCTTATATCTAAAAATGCTTTTGCCATTTGGTTGACTCAGCCTTAGTTTGGTAAGTGCGTTTTCCAATGGAAGTGTTTTTTTTCTATGGGTCTCATGCACTGTTTACGGGACTTATAAGTATCATATTCAACAACTTTTTCTTTAAAACTAGATCCCACGATACTATTTACACATTTAAAAATGATTTTACTACAGTGTTTTTAGTTTTTTGTAATAAGCGGTATTTAAACAAACTCTTAATGGATTTTGTCAAATGGCCTGAACACTATAGAGCTTCTAATTAAGGACAACAAAAGGTGTTCTACAGACACTTTGTTTGTTTCAATGAAAAATTATTTGCCTTTTTAGAAAATGAACGACTCTTCTTATGTTTGGTTGTGACCTTGAAAATGAGATAGAAATCATTTTTGGTGTAGATATTATTTGTGAAGGGCTGTTGAATATGTGGCAATTTGGAAAAATTTTTAGATCTTAAGAAGTGGAAAAAAAAATTTATGCTCTATTAGATTTGTTTTCTGTGAACCAAAGAAAATGTTTTCCATTGATTTGCACATGTTTTCCATCGTATCAAACCCGAGAAAATACAAAAAATGTTTTTTGCCAAAACAAACAAAGCGTAAGACTCTATTTCTTACATCAATCGAAAATGAGCTCAAATATTTTTTATTTCGAAGTAGAAGCCCAAACCAACTATTTCCCCTTCAATAAGTCTAAATGTTTTGTCATTTTTTCACAACCACTAATATGTTCAGTTGTTATTGGTGTATAAAAATGATGGTCTCATGTGAATATGATATTGCACTAATCACAATCTACCAAATCATATATTATAAAAAGAAAAACTTATAAATTTTATTGTATCTATTGCATTGTTGATTTCGCATAGTTTGTTTCGTGCAATTCTACAATATCCTTTGCTTTTTTCTAACATTCTTATGACTTCATGGATGGAAGTATTTTAAGCATACTATTATTATTGGGTTCCAAGTGATAGTTTATTAGTAATGACACCATTTTTGGTGTCTGAAGTCAGTGGTTCAAACTCCACCTCCCTCATTTCCCTTCATCTATCTATCAAATAAAGAAAAAAAAAAAAAAAAAAAAAAGGTATTGTTATAACCTTTTGGACAAAATTTGGTTACAAAATTGACTGTAGTCTAATATTACAACCTTACTTAATATCTTTTTATTGAAGGTGAATTTTAACAAATCCACCATTAGATTATATTTTCTTCTTATATTCTCTATGCATGCAAAATTTCTAAAAAATTAAAGATCAATAGTTATGTTATCAATAAATTGTTTAAATTGCAAATTTTTGTTGCTTAAAATTTTGTAGAAAATATAATCTTATAGATTATGTAGTAAATAATATTTGATTGATACAAAATTTGATATGTGTATTAAGAGCGTAAAAAATATGTAATTCAATGATTAAATTTTTTAAATATATAGTAATGTTAATGATATTGAGTAAGATTACAGTCTTAGATTATAACTAATTTTGTAACTAAACTTTATTCTTAACTTTTCTCCACAAAGAAAAAAATGTTTACCTCAATATTAATTTTATATATATGGGTAAAACACCAATGCCCCTTTTTAAAAAGAAAGATAATTATTTCCCCCAAAAAAAAAGCATTAATATTTAGTTAGAAAAGTGGAGCGACTAAAAAAATCATACTATAACATGCTGAAAAAGCGAAAAAGAAAAAAAAAATGCTGGCACGAAATCAATAGACAAAACAAATAATACTCTGTACCATTTTAAGCACAATTTGGAAACATATGAATTAATAATTAGATGACAATTTTCAAAAAAAAAAAAAAAAATTAGATGACAATTCAATAATTGTTTTGTTAAGGACTATTATGAGGTGGGTTGGGGTCTATTCTATATATAGAAAGCACATATTTTTAACCAAAAAAGAAAAAAGAAAAAAGAAGCACATGTTAATGATTTATGCCCCAGTTAGTCTCCTTCTCAACCACTTTGCAGTTGACAAGGTCAAAAGACCCTACACCATATGTACTTTTATCTCTCAATCCCAAGCAATAACATGTTGATCTTTTTTTTTTTTTTTTTTTTTTTTTTCATTGTTTTAACTTTAGAGATGCTTCTGACCTTTTTGAAATCACAGAATTTAGGTTAATTTATCTGATATATTTTGTTCCCCCTAATAATGGTCCTTGTAAAATAGATAGATAAAAGAAAATAGCTTCACGTGGGTTTCACGCACTACTGCAATAGCCAAAATAGGTCAAAGTTCTATAAACTGATCGGTGAATCATTTCAAAAGTAGGTGAATTTGAGAGGTATGTGCCGGCTTTTTTTTCACGAGGGTCGGTACAGTCATAAATTTAACAATTGGGCAGTATAAAAAATTATTTTATCTATTTTACTATTTTATTTTACAAAAGACTCAATATCAATAGTTTTATTTTAGTTTTCAACACAATAAAATAATATATCTACTATAATAAACAACAACCACCCCTACCAACACAATAAAACTTATTTATTTATTTATTTATTTTACTTTCTTAGCTACAGTGTACCGTCATTTTTGGCTGTGCACTGTAGCTCAAAAGACAAATTTTTTAGCTTTCCCCCACCATTGCAGTATGCTTTTTAATATTAGTGATGTTAAAAATAGCAATATAATTTTTGGCACTACCAATACTAATGCTCTAAATTGTTTGTTTTTCAGCGTGAGACTCTGCTTTTCTTCTTCTCACCTTTCCTTGACCAATTTAGATTTCAGGCGTGATAGAGCAAGAAAAAGAGGACAAGATTTTGGATACAGTTTGTTTGGGACAAGAAGAAAAGATTGACACTTCTATATTTTTAGTTAAATGGTCATTCAAGTCTGTCCCCCCAACAACAATTAATTGGCTCATCCATCTCTATCCCAATAAGTCCAATTGTTATCTTAGTCCTGAAATTTTTCACATGGATTGGAATGCATATATATATATATATATATATATATGCATGAACTTTGATCACATGTTGACAATCACTAACATGTATAACTTTTACGAATTGCTAGAGTTATATATGTGTATATTGGCATTTAAGACTGCGTGACTGAATAGTATGAATGTATAGAAATGATGCATATCGTATCTATTGGACAATTGGGGTTATGACTACTGAAAATGGCCCCATATTTTAGGTACTATGGTGGCCGAAGTTGTCTACCAGCTGTAAGAAGAGTAGCGCTTATTCAGCTTCAATCCTTTAAAGACTACTAATTGAATTAAATTTAGTTTTCGGCCTACTTGTACTTGAGAAACAATGGGATTGTTTGGCTCCTATTTTTAAATTAATTTTCTTTTTTATTTCAATTAAATACAAAAAAGGTACTAAAAAACTCATTACCTAGCTTCAACTTTCAAGAGAATCTAGCCTCGAAAGCAATCTGTTTTCAAAAGAACTTTTTTTTTTCCTCTGAAACTATTCTTAACTATGTTTATATTCTCAATTTCGGAAAAATAAAAGTTTTAAGGGAACGTTTGAATATAAATTTTTGCTAATTACTAATTTCTTATATGTTGAAAGTCTGTTAAAATATGGTTTGAAAAAAAAAAGAAAAAGAAAAGAGATTTAAAAAACTGTATATAAATAAATAAGCCTAAAAGATGGCAAACAAACTCTATAAACATAATAAATTGAAAATCTTCTCTCTCTCTCTCTCTCTCTCTCTCTCTCTCTCTCTCTCTATATATATATATATATATATATAAATTTGGGTAGACTACTCTGGTGATTGTGGTATTGTGTTCTTTCTACTCTGTCTGTGTCTACCTTAATCTTTGATACTTTCTTTGTTATGTCTTTCTTCTTATCTCCGTTTGCACCACCCTTATTGGAAAATGAATTCCCTAAGGCCTCCCTAAGGTCTGTTTAGCTAGAAGAAGTGTTAGGGCATGAGAGATAGAGGGTTGATTAAGGTATGTGTTATGAAATGCAATGGTTTTAAGAATAAACATAGCAAGTGTTGAACCTAGGATAGAATGGATAGATTATTTAGATCCAATTCCTTTGTTAGCTCCAGTTCTAGTGTCCCTCTTGATATTATAAATGAAGAAGACTATTTTGTTGAAGAAATTGGTTTCACTGTTTTTAAGAAATGGTGTATTCCTAAAGTTGATACTAAATCCATCTATAAGACTAGTTGGGTCCAATTTACCTTCAATTCTAAGTTTAGTGTTAGAACTGTTGAGCAAATATATTCTATTTCAAGAACTCATGAAAAATGTTGTTTGTTTAATAGAAGAAGTGTTAATGAGTTTATTGCTAAAAAATTCAGTTATTTGCATATTGGATTAGTTCAAGTTGCTGTTAAACCCCTTACCCGAAATTGTATTAATGCTTCTGTGCTTATGTGCTTAAGAGATCCTAGATTTAAAGATTTTCGTACTAGTATTCTTGGCATAATTACCTCATTTCTGTTTGATGGTCCCGTTTATTTTAACTACTACCCTGATCTTACTCTTGCTTTGGATGATCCTAATATTATTAAAGCTTTAACTTTAAATATCTTGACAATTGGTTATGATATGGATGAAGGCAATAAGCCCTTATTATTATTTATCACATTTATTATAGATTGGTAAAGACTACCCTTAATCTTCATCCTAGACTAAGAGATACTGGTGATAAAACTTTGTTAATCCAATGTTCCACTCCTGATGCTAAGATTCAAATTCCAAAAATGATTCAATGGAAAGATATTAAGCTTCCCAAAGAATGGTTGTTGGAACGAGAAGCTAACCTACTAAGTTTGTTTTTGATGAGTTAAATCTTGACCATATCTAACAATATATTGATGGAACTGTTAAAATAAGTTTTGTTGATAACAAACCTCTTATGATTAAAGAAGGAAGACATTATTTTGCTGGATCTACTGTTTCTGAAGACATTTCAAGAAGAGATCAAGATCTCAGTGATTTCTTACAAAAGAATTTTGAAAAACTTGATTTAAAGCTGAAAGGAGTTGCATGTGACAACTCCCAAGTAAGCACTGCTTATTATTACACGAAAACGAAGCATCCTTCTAAACATGGCAAGCATGTCATTGAAGAAGAAGAGATCGAATCTAGGTCTCCAGTTGCTTTTGATTTTCAAGCTTCTACATATTATTACATATTATTGGCCAACAACTTGACCGTATTGAAGAAAAAATTGAAAAAACTACTTCTTAAAAAATTGAAAAGCCTTTGATTGACTTACCTAGTCAAAGGAAAAACTTGAGCCTTAAGATCACCCAGACTAAAAACTATTGAAAAAGTTGAACAAATGCTTCTTGATTTACAAAAAATAAAAACAGAGTAGAACACTTCTACTAGTATTGCCTAAGCTATTTCAAGAAAAAAAGAAGAGATTTTTTTTTTCGAAGACGCAGATTCTGACTCCTCATCCTCTGCTTCTGATAAATCTGTTTTTGAATTACTTGAAGTTAAAAGATTTGTCAAAAAACCCAATCCCATATCTTTTACAAAAAAACTAGTATTCAAAACCTACCCCTCCTAATATGCAGTTTGAAGAAAGATTTTTTCAAACCCAGTTTCTGTTTCTGCTGACAAACTCTATGAATGAAACATTGATGGCTTACCTGAACAAGAAATTATTAATAAAATGGGCCATATGTCTATGGTTGCTAATGCTTATATCACCAACCATAATTTTGACCATTCTGAAATTGTTGATCTTTTTACTACTGATTTTTTTGGAACCCTTCGTGGTTGGTGGGGAAAATATCTTACTGAGGAGTCTAGAGAATTCATCAAAAAGGTTGTTAAAAAATATGATGATGGTTTACCCATTTTTGATGAAAGAATTGTTCAAGGTATTCCTGATGGGGTCAATGCTTTAATCTATGCTATTATTAAACATTTTGTTGGAACTCCTTCTAATATTTCTTCCCGTTTTAGTGACTATTTAAACAATTTGTGTTGCCCTACTATGTCTAATTACAGATGGTACCAAGATGTTTTTATTTCCAGAGTAATGCTTCGTAAAGACTGCTTGAAACCTTATTGGAAAGGGAAGTTTATTGCCGGATGCCTCCTCTTTTTGCTCATAAGGTAAAAGAAGAATTAATTGATAAAAATGGTATTATTAATTATGATGATTTAACATATGGTGACATTTTTAGCACTATTAAAAAACTTTTTATTAACATGTGTAATGATCAAAAAATGTTAAAGCGGCAGTTAAAAAATAGTAAAAAGACTAAATATGAAATGGGCAATTTCTGTGAGCAATATGGTTTACCCCTTATTGCCCATTCTAGGCAAAAGAGAAATAAGAAACATGATAAACTCCACAAAGACTACAAATATAAAAGACTCAAAAAAAAAAAAAAAAACAATATACTAAACCTAATGATTTTTATGCTAAAAAAAAAATGTTTATAAGAAAAAGGATAAGCAGAAACCTTGTAAAGGAAATTGTTTTAATTGTGAAAAATATGGTCACTTTAGTAAAGACTGCAACAAAAAACCTGGTAAACTGAAAAACAAGCTTAATATGTTAAATATCAATGACAGTGATATAGAAGATCTGATTCAGATTATTGATACACGATCTTCTAATTCATCTTCTTCATCAGATAATGATATTCTCTCCTCAACTGATTCTAGCTATCATTCTACTAATGAAACTTCTGATTCCCCTAATATTAAAACTGGTTGTAGAGACTCTTGTTGTTATACTATTAATGTTCTACCCAAAGGTCACAAAACAATTAATGTTCTAACCAAAGGAGAAGAACAAGAAAATGTGCTAATAAATTTGATAAGCCAAATTGATAATCCTGAGCTTAAAGAAGAATATCTAAAAAGGCTTAAGAAAAATTTGGTTAAAGAGGAAAATGAAAAAAAAGAAGAAATCAAAGATAAGTCTTGATGAGACCTTAGAAAGCTTTAATAAAAAGAAGTCTGGAGAAATAACTGTCAATGACTTACAACATGAAATTACTATTATTAAGAAAGAAATCGTTGAACTAAATGATAATTTAAAGAATGTTAAAAATGATTACTTTAGCTTAAAACAAGAAATGTTACTTTTAAAAATTGATAAACAACTTGATAATGAACAAATTGATAATGAGCCTGATGAGCAGAGAGGTGAAGACAACCCCTGTCAACCAACTCCTCTTTCTAATAATGCTCCTACAGATGGTAATAGGCTCAGTCTTATTAACAGACTGATTCCTCCAAAATGGTTTTCAAAAGTTAAAATTTTTGTTTGCTATGAATATGAATTCAATGTTATTGCTGTGATTGATTCTGGTGCTGATATGAATTGCATTCAAGAAGGAATAATTCCTTCTAAATATTATGAAAAATCCATAGAGAAATTGTTTTTTCCTAATGGTACTCAAATGAGAATTAAATATGAATTAAATAATGCTCATGATTGCCATGACAATGTTTGTTTTAAAATTCCCTATGTTCTTGTTAAAAACATGATTGACAAAGTGATTCTTGGTATCCTTTATATCATTTTCTTAATGAACATGATGGTATTACTACTGACCCTTTTGGGTAGAAGTGAAATTTAAATTTGCTTCCAAATTTGAAATTGATGCTGATAATTCTTTAAACTTGATTCATGCTAAAACCAAACACCTAAATTTTTTAAAACAAAAAGTTTGGTATAAGAAAATTGCTGAACAGCTTTCAAATAAATTATTACAATCCAAAATTGATAAATTTCATAAAATATTGATTAATGATGTTTGTTCTGATATCCCTAATGCTTTTTGGCATAGGAAAAAGTATATTGTTAATTTGCCTTATGTTAAAGATTTTAATGACAAAAACATTCCTACTAAGGCTTGTCCCATCCAAATGAATGTTGAAACTGTTGAATTTTGTAAAAAGGAAATTCATGATTTGCTTGCAAAAAAGCTAATTAGGAATAGTAAGTCCCTCTGGTCTTGTGCTGTTTTCTATGTTCAAAAAAATGCTGAAATTGAGAGAGGAGCACCTCACTTAGTTATTAACTACAAGCCTCTAGACAAGGTATTAGAATGGATTAGGTATCTTATCCCTAATAAGAATGACCTAGTACATAGGCTAAGTGATGTTGTCATAATTTCCAAATTCGATATGAAATCTGGGTTTTGGCAAGTCCAAATCAGTGAAACTGATAAGTACAAAACTGCTTTCACCACTCATTTTGGACAGTATGAGTGGAATGTTATGTCATTTGGTCCTAAGAATATCTCTAGTGAATTCCAAAATATTATGAATGTATTTTCAGTTCTTTTAGTCATTTCACCATTGTTTACATTGATGATATTCTTGTCTACTCCAAATCCATTGATGAACATTGGAAACATTTGTATTCATTCCTTGATACCATCAAATGTAATGATCTTGTTGTCTCTACTAAGAAAATCAAACCATTTCAAACAAAGGTCCGTTTCCTTGGCTATGACATTTCTGAAGTACAGATTTGTCCCACTATCAGAGCCATCTAGTTTACTAATAAGTTTCTTGATGTCATTATTGATAAAACACAGCTACAAAGATTCCTTGGGTCTTTAAACTACATTGCAGACTTCTATAAGGACTTGAGGAAACTATGTAAACCTCTATTTGATTGATTACAGAATAATCCTCCTCATTGGTCTGATATTCACACTTCTCTTGTCAAACAAATCAAGTCCCATGTTAAAACTCTATCTTGTCTTGGTATTCCTACCATCAATGCTTCCAATATTATTGAAAATGATGCCTCTGACATTGGTTATGGAGGTATCCTGAAATAACATGTTTCACCATACTCATTAGAACAAATTGTTCATTTCCATTCAGGAGTTTGGAATAATGCACAAATAAATTATAGTACTATTAAAAAAAGAAATTTTATCTGTAGTATTATGTATTTCCAAATTCCAAAGTGATTTGCTAAATCAAAAGTTTTTATTACAAATTGATTGCAAAAGTGCTAAATATGTCATAGAAAAGGATGTTGAAAATATTGCTTCAAAACATATTTTTGCTCGATGGCAAGCTATTTTAACTATTCTCAAAAAACTATCCCTAATTTCCTTACCCGTGAATTCCTGTAATGCCTTAGTGGCAAGTAGAAGGTTGAAAGACAAACACCCTACTACAGATACTTCTAAACAACCTGTTAAACAAGAACCTTCTTCTCCTGTTGAAATTGCTAACCATTTTACCACCTTAGGTACTATCCCCAAACAAAACTA
The DNA here is from genome assembly GCA_030445155.1 of Quercus variabilis. Lineage (NCBI taxonomy): Eukaryota > Viridiplantae > Streptophyta > Magnoliopsida > Fagales > Fagaceae > Quercus > Quercus variabilis. Next base: position 34,188,312 of record CP129452.1, on the reverse strand, counting down.
CTCTACTATGTTATCATCCTCTTGTGACCCATATGCTATGGTCCCTATTAACCAACCTATTAAAACCACCTTCTCAAGAAACCCCAATGCTTCTCAATATGTCACAAAACAATATTCCTGAAACTTATTCTCTATTGAGCCCAACAGAGCTATGATCAAAGATCCCCTTAAACTTGCTACAAGTTATTTTACTTGGAATTTCCACTAGATTCCGAACACATTGGTAAAGATTTAAGATATTATTTTGCTATCCTGTTCCATGAGAAGTCAATATTTGTCACACCTATACCTGATAAAGCTGATATAGCGTTCTCTTACTCGACATTGTTACTGAAGAAAAATGGGGACTTAGTCCTACTTCTACAAAGTCTTTACTTGGCTGGACTATTCCTTATTCTTACCATGACTACATCCATGCCTGGTTCAAGTTCATGCTACACCAAGATGAAAATATGACTCATTCCTGGTTTGTTAATTTTGATAAAAATTTCAGTTCACCTACCTCTTTGGTTTGCCCGTTGGTGGATGCAATTTGGCCTTATTACTGATATTTTTCCAGGGCCTCTAACTGGCTCCTTCAAGTATTTTACAAGTGTTTACAAAATAGATTCACATGGTGCTAAGTTTCCTACGACACTTCATTTTGTTTAAAAATACAAGGTCCCCTAGATCTTGAAATGGCTGTGTATAAAGGAAGAGGATGTTCTTACTCGGCAATGGTTTGTTAAATGGCGGGACAAGTTTTCCCACACTCAAGATGTTATTGATAATGTTACTTGGGAATTCCCTACTGTTAACACCATTACTCATGATAAAGCTCAAGCTTCAGTTTACCCTCTTGTGCCGCCTACTGCAACTACACCTGCTACCACATCCACTGCTAAACCTACTAAGCCTTCTACCAAGACCAAAAAGAAGAAGTCTACTTTTGATGGTCTTAGAAAATCTGTAATAATTGCCCTGTTAAAATAGCAATGGAAGGATGAAGAATAAGCGGCAAATGCTAACTTAGAAGAAGAAGAAGATGGCCAAGAATCAGGGGCATCCTCAGAAGCCGTTGTTGCTAATACTAATTCTTATTATGCTTACAATCAAGAATTATTTGGCCATGATGAAGCCTCCACACCAGAATTATGAGAGAATTAACACTGTCAGCATAAGTAGCCAAACTACTAAAATAATTCTCCTGCTAAGACTGCACTGATTCACTGATAAAGCTTTAGATTCCTTGCTAAAGTTACTAAAGTTATTTTGATCCCTTGCTAGGAGTATGGCTCTTGCACTGATAATTTTGCTGACCTACGATGAATAGTAAAAATGTCAATTTTACTGTTCACTATTTACTATTTAGATAGTATTCTATTTTGCCTATAAAAGGGGGGATGTCCCTTTCAGATAGGGCACCACAAAATTTTCCTAGTTTCAAATCCCATTTAGTTTCCAGACTGCTTTCTAAGCTTGTAACCTTTTCCCTTTCCAGTTCAAAGCCTTGTAATTACTATTATCTTTTGTAAGTGTTTTAATCTATTATCGAATTGATATTTTGTTAAGATATCAACTGCTTTTACTATACTATTTTATTTTTAAAGCTTTCTTATCTTCAACATTTTACTTTAAGTATTTTAATTTAATGTATATTGTGCACTTCGGTCCCCCTTATGGTGTGTGTGTATATAATTTTTATTGAAAACACATCCATCAAAATCAGGTTTCTTTGGAAAAACTCTCTCTTTTCGGTTTGAGTCCTCCAAGGGAAAATGGTCACTGTTGGGCAAAAGTCAAATTGACCTACTATTTTCCTAACAGTTTTATTATTATTATTATTATTATTAATTCAATAAAACAATGGGATGGGTGGTTTGAACCTAGACACTTCCCTTGGACACTAAAAAATGTCTCTAGAATTACAAGAATCTTGGTTACTACTTTCCTAACAATTAATCTATTTATACCATGGGTATGCAAATCTCATTGAGCAAACCCCACAGGTATTGCTAAACTAAAGCATCTTTTGATGACATCCCGTTTTAACAATTGAATTAAAACAAATAAGTAAAAGGCATCATTTGATGACAATCACCTAACAATTAATTCTACCTATGCCATTATGTTGAGTTAAGCATAATTTTATCATACCTTATTAAACTAATGAGTTATGATTGATAAAATATTGTTCTTACATGAATCTTAAATGGACTGTCTATTGGTTCCCAAAACCTCATGAGATCCATAATGTTTTTGGATTCAAAACTCACAACCAACATGTTGGAACAATCCTTATGAGATTCTTCCTTATAATTACCTAATATGTATAAAATGTGAGAACTACACATGCGCAAGGAATAGTTAGGTGCTCGGAGAGCTATGAACACCCATGTAAGGGGAAAAAATTACTCCTACTTAGACCTAGATGTGGCAAATGGGTTAGGTTTGGGTCAACTCATATTTTTTCATGTTAATTTTTATTTTTTATAATGAAAACATGTATTTTGCCACTTCGTAATTCATGCAAAAAATTTCTTGGTGTGAAATGCATTCATTTGGATTCACCCATGTTAAGAAATGGCTCAAATCAATGAGTTGATACTTATTCATTAACAATAAAATTATATATACAAATCTCAGTATTGATAACCACAATTATACTTGTCCTAATTGATTTGAGTTAGAAAATATTGTTTGTACGTGGTTACGACTTATAATAATAATATATGCACTTTTCTATTAGAATTTCTGAAATTTCATTCTCTACTTTTATGTTGCTATTGAATTCCGTGAATGTTAAAACAATGAACCAAAAAAAAAAAAAAAAAAAAAATTTTCTCGTTACAATGTCATCGACACTGATTCATCGTATCTCTTATCTGTATGAGTATGAGTCTTCAAAAATATTAGTTTGATATTAGTTTCCAAAGAATTTTATCATTATATCAGTAAATAAAAGCCTAGAAAGGCTATTGAATTTCAAGAGATTAGATTAAATCCATTTTAATTAAAGAACATGGCAATTCTAAACCAAACTTTTATAGGTTACATCCCATGATACATTAACACTTACTCGAAAGGACATCAAAAACAATAGAATTCTTCCTTTTGATGCCCCTTTGCATGACCAAGAAAAGGTATTTGTGAAATTATTTTCCAGAATTCAAAAATGTCCACTTTTTTCTTCACATACAACATTAATGAAATTTTAAGGTCAGAATTTTATTTTTTTATTTTATTTAAAAAAAAACATATTTAAATAACAGTCAGGTAACAGTTTTTACTCTGGATCAAAACTTTTGGATTAAAAAAATTAAAGGCCAAAATGCAAAACTTACTCTCTAAGTTTTACCTTTTCTTATTTCAATCCTCTAAATTTGAGTTTTGTCATTTCAGTTCTCTAAGTCTCAATCATTCTTAATTCAATCATTCTTAATTCAGTATTCTGTTAACAGTTTGTGAATTACTACCACTAACTTAGCCAAATTTATTTAATATTTATTTATTTCTTAATTAAAGAATGTTAATTAAAAAAGAAACAGAAAGATTAGGGAAAGAGAGAGTCAACAGTAGCGAAAAAGATTGAAACCCCACCCACCAAAATATTAGAGAAAGAAAGAGAGCCAGCAATAGCCGAGGAAGGCGAGACGGACTCTAGACACGAATCAAATCTCTGCTAAAACACATGAAAGAAAGATTAGAATTAGATGGGTTGCCAAGCCGATCAGCTTGATCTCTAGAGCTTCTTTCTTCGTTTTCTTCTTCATGGACTCAGACTCAAAAATCCACCCGCGTCATCTGCCCAGGCATCACAAGAAAGGATGTCACCTTCCACACCGAACAAGCCATAAAATACTGCACCAAAGTGGTCTCCCTTTTTCTCTTTCCCTGCTAACATTTTCTAGGGTTTTAGAAACCAAATATTCTGGCAGTTGTTCTATACAGGTTTTTTCAATGTGATTCTAGGGATTTGAAATGTCAATTCTTTCTTTTCCAAAATTTATTTATTTTAAAATTTGCCTATCTGATACATCTTTCTTTTCTTTATTATGAGGAAACATAATGATGATTTCATTATGGGTGGATTTTCAATTTTGAGTTTTTAGCTGTGGGAAGCAACGATCTTTTGACTTTTGTGGTATTTAATTTAATTAATGTTTTCTTTAATTAACATTTTTTATTTAAATTAAGAAATAAAAAATAAATCTATATATATTATATATAATAATAGGTGAAGCAGAAAGAAAATCCAAATAGATTTCAATTAGATTCTCAATTTTGCACCATTTGTCCTAACCAAAATTCAAAAAAAAAAATTTTAATTAGATTATAAATTTGACTTCAATTTTGTGTCATATATCTTATCTAAATTTTCTAATTTTTGTGCCTAAATAAATGATGTATTAACATTTAACACAGAAGCTAAGAAAACTACAATGATAATGCTCATTGGCCTAAGTAAAAACATCTTACCTGCACACTTTTATAGAGATTATAAATTGAACTCCAATTTTGTGTCATGTATCTTATCTAAATTTTCTAATTTTTGTGCCCAAATAAATGATGCATTAACATTTAACACAGTAACCAAGAAAACCACAATAATAATACTTCTTGACCTAAGTAAGAACATCTCACCTGCACACTTTTATGGGTGATCTCAATAGATTCTGGAGCTCTTCTAATTCCACAATCAGAATCAAGGAGTCTAACGAGAAAGACTATAAAAGTAAAACATTATCTCCTCCTAATTCCATATTGTTATCCCATGTCTCCTCCTCTCTCAACCTCTACTAACTAGATCCACACACTACCCTTTCCTCCTCCTAACGAATTTCTTAGAGTAAGGCCGGATTCAAACACAATGTTCAATCCCACTCTTCCTTACTTCACACTCTCATATATTAACGCTTCATTGGCGCCTCCAAGAAGATTCCAAGCTCAATGATCAGTTCTTATTTTTTAATAGTTTTTAGTGTGTCTTTATTAAGATTTAGTTAATTTATAATCATATATATTATATTAAGTTGAAGTTCAATTTTAGAATTCAAATCGAATCAAATTAATTTCTAATTGTAGTTTAATTTTGTGCTATGTGTCCAATTTGATTTTTAAATGTTGGTGTTAAGTTACTTCTCTATCTTTCTACTGTAATTTTTTATTCAGATTGTTACAATTTAATTCGAAATTTTATTTAATTTTCCTATTGTTGTTACTATCATATATTATCATTTCAATTGTTCAATTAGAATCTGAAATTAGAGTCCAATTTAACTATACACGTGTACAATCTAATTATTTTTAATTTTACTGTCATGTGCAGAATCCAATGAGATGAAATTAATAACACATTAAACACTCATGCTTTGGGAATCGGTAATACCAATCTAAATCCATTGGACCTGCTTCATGATAATACAACTATGAAGGATGTATAAAAGCACGCACAAACTCATCTCTCTATAAAAAGAGATTGAAGAGTATTTCTTTTATCAGCCATGGAACTTCAGATGTTTTTTTTTCACACAAATGTCCATTATGTTACAAAATGACCTATCGTAAAACTACAAAATGAGTGCAACTCTAAGGGTTTTTTTTTTTTTTTTTTTTTTTTTTTTAAGCTATGAAAATTTCAATCACCAATAGAGATTGATGATTCAAAAATGTGAATGGATCTTTTGAATAAACATTGTCACCAACATTCATCTTTCTGTGTAAAATATATATACTGCTAAATTTTGTTAATGAAATTTTCTGGTTAATAATATGAATTTAGACTTAACTGAGCCTTTTAAATATGAATAAACTCATGATTAATAATATATCTATTCTCGTGCGGTAGCACAGGGCTATATACTAGTATTATATAGAGAGCAAAACGGTGTCGTTTGGATAAGTTAATGGTGACAAATTCTTAACGGATGATTGAATTAAGAATGATTGAAACTTAGAAGACTGAAATAACAAAATGAAAACTTAGAGGACTGAAATGAAAAATGATGAAACTTAGAATGTGAAACTTACATTTTAGCAAAATTAAATCATTATTATATTGTTATTACCTACCAATCATTGTCACTTCAAAAATTGTGAATATGCTCATGGGCTAGGGTTAGGGTTTCTCTCCGAGTTGCATGTAGAATATTGTCCCTATCTTAGTTTAGGTTTTGTACCCTTTAGGCCTCTGGACTGATAAGATGGTGGAGTTATGCAGCTTTGTTGTCCTCTGGTTTTCTTATTCCCTAGGTAACGTATCTGCCATGGCCAGTTTGGCAGATACATTATTCACTAAAGGAGGAAGAAAAGGTTATTCATTGATTAGTAGGTAAATTCTTTACGAAGAGTACCCTGAACATGGAGGCCATTGCTTGGACCTTTAAACCCTTATGGAAGATTGGTGGTGAATTGAAAATCGAAGATATAGGTGAGAACGTTTTACTGTTCGAATTTGATGACCCACTTAACCTGGAACGGGTACTAGAAACTAAACCATGGTCATATGACAAATATTTGGTTGTGTTCCAACGCGTACACGATGTTGAATCAATTCCCTATTTGGAGTTTACCCAGGCTAAGTTCTGGATTCAATTCCACAATGTTCCTATGAAGAAGCTGACATACAAAATAGGCGAGGGGATAGGTAAATCAATTGGAGTGGTAGTGTAGGTGGCTGCTCCAGCAGATGATGGTTCGGGGGGTGAGTTATTGTGGGTCAGAGTAATCATGGACATCACTAAACCTCTCCCATATTACTCCAAGTTGATGTCTGAAGGGAAGCAACTGGGTTTGGTTGGTATCAAGTACTACCTAACTTTTGCTATTGGTGCAGATGAGTCACTCATGAAGAATGCGATTGTGAGGTTTGGCTTTGGGGTAAAGGGAAGCTTTGCAGGGAAGACCAGCAATATGGAGAGCGGTGAAGAGCAGATCCTATATGTCATAATAGGAAAACGATGGCGGTTATCACAAGTAGTTCCTAAAGTTAGGCACCATGGTGGAGGAAGAAAAATTATGGTAGGGCAGTCCCAAGGGATCAAGGTGGCAATAGAGGCTCTGACTCAAATACAGACAATCCCAGCAATGCAAGTTCCTCAGAGATGGAGGCTGAGAATGCCATGGAAAACGTTGAAGTATCAAAACCTAGCTTTCACTACAAAGAGCTTAAGTGGGTGGGCAGCAGGCCAAATGATAGTGCTGGAGGGTAGAAAGTGAACAAGGTAGAATGGTGCCCTACAAGCCCACTTGAGGAGGTGGTAGTGGGTTTATCTATCAAAGAACCTTCAGTGCTGTGTGAGAAGCTGGGTGCCACCCCACTGGCTAGAATCATCAACTATCTTGCTCCCCGATATGAAACATAGCCCTGTTGTCAGATTGCACCAATACCGGTAATACTCGTGCCCCCTCAAACTCTATTAAAAAATGGAAGAAATTAGCTCGTGAATCAAGTACCACTATTCAAAACTCTGAGCCTATGATGATTGATAAATGTCCGAAACTTGAAGTGGTAGATTTGAATGTTGGTAAAAAACAGTGTGTGACTCTTTCTAACTCTTTTGGCAAAGAAAATTCTATGGTGGTTGCTAGTTCCTAACACCATCACTCATAATGAGTTGCCTAAGTTGGAATTGTCGTGGGCTTGGAAACCCACAGACAGAAGATGAACTAGTTGCAAACAAAGGTAGAAAAAGCTATTCTAGAAAGAATTGGTAAAAAGATTCAATTTTCTAATTTAATTGGGATTCCACGTCACAATACTGGTGGGGGTTTAGCTTTATTTTGGTCTGACAATATGAATGTGGTTATGCAGTCTTTCTCTGATAACCATATTAATGCCATTATTGACCATGGAGTTGATGATGCTTGGCAGCTTACAGGTTTTTATCAGGACCCTGAAACCCTTAGCTGAGAAAACTCCTGGTCGTAACTCAAAGTTTTAAGTACTCGGTTTAGTCTGCCTTGGGTTTGTTTAGGTGATTTTAATGAAATTCCATTTATTGAAGAGAAACAAGGATGGATGGATAGATTGGAGAGACAAATGTAGGGGTTTCGTGGTGCTCTTGATTTTTGTAGGTTGAAGGATTTGGGCTTCATAGGTTTCCCATTCACATGGTGTAATAGATGTCCTGGATATCAAAATGTTTAGATTCAGTTGGATTGAGGAATGGCTTCGATAGAATGGATTTTGAATTCCCTTCATCTAGAATCCATCACTTGGATGCTTTCCATTCTAATCACAAACTGATTCTTCAATGCGCGGGTTCAAAATACAATTGATTTTATAAGAAAGGGTGGCCATTCTGCTTTGAAGCAATGTGGTTAAAGGATAGTTCATGCGAAGAGGTCATCTGTAAGGCTCAGGGGGAGGTGCAACAACCTGTCTCAGCTTGGGCTTTTGACCCAAAAAAAAAAAAAAAAGATTTGCTTGCTAGGATTACCTCAAAGTATGGAATAGGGAGAAATTTGGCCATGTCTGAAATTCCTTAAGGCAATTGATGAGGGAGGGTGGTATAGAAGTCAGCCATCTCAAATTCAAGCTCAAAGAGATAAAATCCTACGATTACAATCCATTGAGGAGTGCATATGGAAGCAAAGGTCAAGAAATACCTAGCTTAAAGAAGGGGATAGAAATACAAAGTTTTTCCATAGTAGAGCTAATATGAGGAACTGACATAGTTTGATATCCAAATTAGAGGATAAGTCTAGTAACTGGGTTGAGGATGAGACCAAATTGGGTAGAGTGGTGGAGGAGTACTTTGTAAAAAATTTCTCAAGCTCCAATCCTTCTAGGGCTAATGGTATTTTAAATGGTATTCAGCATTCGTTGGTGGATGATTCAAGCTCTCATATGGATGGGGATTTCCATGCTAATGGGGTTCAGCAAGCCCTTAATCAAATGGCCCCACTCACGACACCAGGTCTTGATGGTTTATCCCCTATTTTTTACAAATCCTTTTGGAGGGTGCAGATGTGACTTCTATGGTGCTGTGGGCACTGAATTCAGGTATTGTTCCTGAGCCCATTAATACTACTTTCATATCTCTTATTCCAAAGATAAAAAATCCAAAGAAAGTCTTTGATTTAAGGCCTATTAGTTTATGCAATGTCATTTATAAACTAATTGCTAAAATGGTGGCTAATCGTTTGAAGAAGTTCTTGGCTAAATCTATCCCAAATTCTCAAAGTGCCTTTCTATCAGGGCGTTTAATCACTGATAACATCCTCATGGCATTTGAGACTCTTCATTATCTTAAAAGGAAGACACAAGGGAAGTTGGGGTATATGGCCCTTAAGCTCAACATGAGTAAAGCCTATAATTGGGTGGAGTGGAGTTTCTTAGAGAAATGATTGCATTAACTGGGGCTTGAAGAGAGGATGATCAAAGTCATTATGTCATGCCTAAAAACTATGTCCTATTCAGTTCTTCTTAATGGGCAACCGGTGGGGAATATTAAGCCCTCCAGGGGTCTTTGTTAAGGTGACCCTTTATCTCCCTATTTGTTTGTAATGTGTGCCATGGGATCGCAAAGTCTTTTACAATAGGTTGAGGTGGATGAGAGTATTAAGGGTGTGGCTATTTGTAGGAATGGTCCTCGAGTCTCCCATTTATTCTTTGCGAATGATAGTGTGCTCTTTTGTCATGCTACGAAAGGGGAATGTCAAAAGGTTCTCAATATTTTGGCAATTTATGAAAGGGGTTCAGGTCAGAAAATTAATCGGGAGAAGACTAATATTTTCTTTGGCATAAACACTCCTCAAGAAGTCCAATCCCGAATTCAACACCTTTTAGGGGTCCCAACGATAAGGCAATATGAAACATATTTGGGTTTACCAGCTTTAGTGGGGCGAGCAAAGAAGAGAAGCTTCATTTATCTAAAAGAACGGGTTTGGAAGAAACTACAAGATTGGAAGGAAAAATTGCTTTCTAAGCAGGTAGGGAATTACTCATTAAACCTGTTATCTAAGCAATTCTAACATATACACTGAGTTGTTTTAAAATCCCAAGAGGTTTGATCAAAGAATTGGAGGTTCTGATCTGCAAGTTTAGTGGGAGTACAGTGGTAAGTTAAGGAAGGTCCATTGTGTTAGTTGGGAGAGGTTATGTGAAGCTAAAGAACTAGGTGGATTGGGTTTCAAAGAAATTGAGAGAGTGAATGAGGCTCTCTTATCTAAGCAAGTATGGTGAATGATGAACAACCTAGATTCTCTTTGATTTAGGGTCTTTAAAACTCGTTTTTTCCCAAATTGCTCCATTCTTGAAGTAAAGGATTCTATTACTGGATCCTATGCGTGGAAGAGCATTCTCAGTGCTAGGGATGTCATCTGAAAGGGCATGGTTTGGCGGATTGGTAATGGGAATTCAATCAGGATTAAGGAAGATAAATGGCTCCTGGTGAAACCTAATAGTTTAATTATTTCCCCTCTCCCATCAGTTCCCCCAAACAAGAAGGTGAGCTCCCTCATTAACCCAATTCTAGGAGTGTGGAAAGCTGATGATATGAAACATATTTTTCTCCCCCATGAAGCATTGATGATTTTGGGAATTCCTTTAAGTCCTAGAAGACCCCTGATCAAGTCTTTTAGGCGCATACACAATTTGGAGTGTTCATAACAAAAAGTGCTTATCAGTTTCTGGTTAACTCAAGTTAAGCTGGTAACGCTAGTAGCTCAGTTTTGGACCCTTGGAAAAGATTTTGGAGAGGAGTTTGGTAGTTGCGGGTTCTCGAAAAAAATTAAGCATGCGGAGAGCGTGCAACAATGCTCGGCCTATGAAATGAAATCTAGCCAAAAGATAGATCATTGAAACTAATGTTTGCAAGCTTTGCAACGACCACCCAGAAGATATATTGCACACTCTTTAGAGTTGCAAAGAAGTGGAGTTGATGTGGTCTGCTTTCCACTGGTCCCAGATAGAAATATCTCCCCCTCCCCTTAACTTTGTGATTTATTTGATAGGTTTTTACAGGTGCACGAGGATTATAGGAATGAATTCATTTCTCTCATTGCTTGGGGCTTGTGGAATAGATGCAATTCTATCCATTTTGGCAGGCCTTCTCACCCTTTATCTTAGATCAATACCATGGGGAGTAAATTGCTCTAGGAGTTCCTAGTGGTGCAGGAGGTTGAACCTGAAAAAGCTCAACATTTTTTGTTGCATTAGTAGCGTCCACCCGATTTAGATGTCCATAAAGTTAACTTTGATGCAGTGGTCTTTAAAGCTTTGAGTTATGTTGGGATAGGTGTGGTGGTCCGTGATTGGCGTGGCAAGGTGGTGGGAGCTCTCTTAATGCCCATCCCATTATCCAATTCAGTTGCTGATTTATAAGCTCTTGCTTGCCGTCGTGTTGTCCAATTTCTGCTGATCTCGGTCTTCACAGAGTTATCTTTGAAGGGGATTTTATTATAGTTATTAACACAGTCTCTTAAGGAAATGCAGCATTATCTTCATTTGGAAACATCATGGATGATATTCAATGTTTAGCTTCTTCTTTTCTATTTTTTGAATTTATTCATATGCATCGTACTGGTAATTTTGAGGTTGATGCCCTAGCGAAAAATGCTAAGAATCTTGTTTCTTGTCAAGTCTGGTTGGAGGAGCTTCCTACAGACATTGCTCCTCTAGCAGATTTTGATGTCCATTAGTTTTTGTCTTTTATTTCATTCCCAGGCCATCGGTCTGGTTTCTCAAAAAAAAAAAAAAATTGTGAATATATATATATATATATATGTGTGTGTGTATGTGTGTGTGGGAAATGTTAATGAATATTCTAATGTGGCATTTGGTACAGGGTAATGTTTTAGAATTCCTAGAAATGTTTAAAGATTCTCATGTTTGGTTGCAAATCACGCTAGGGAATCAGATGCCAGGGGAATCTGGATTCCCCCCTTAAACCCCTCTCAGTAGGAATGTAGATTCACTTTAAAACATGTGGGAATCTAGATTCCCAAGCTTAAAGGAAATTGTATTTTCTATAAATTGACAATTTTAACCCCTTTTCCCTATCATTTAAGCAATTAAGATAAAATATAAAACAAATCATTAGTATCTTTTCCCTTGTCTTTATATTTTCCTGCCAAAATAATATAAATAGGATAGACAACTCTGTTGATATATTCTTTAACAAAGTTTTATTTAGGTTTCATGTGTGAAAAAAAAAAAAGTTTGAAGGAGACTCTCCATTATTGCCAGGTATTCACTCTTGCTGTTGTGTGTGTGTTGCTGAACAAATTATTAATGGATTTATTTTCATGGAAAATAAATAATTTTAATGAATTTGTCATAATTAATAGTTTTATTTGTTTTTTCACTAATTATTTAGAGGAAAATTTTTTTATTTTTTTTAAATGACTTGGTAGTTCACATTCAAATCTAAAGATAGAATGAGAAAAATAAATAATTCATTTAAGATTCTTGAGGAATAAACCAAACATTATCATCTCACATTCCTAGGAATCTTAAGAGATTACCAATGAAACCAAACATAGGAATAACTACATTCTTAAGAATGTGATTTCTAGGAATCACATTTCTAAGAATCTGGATGACATGAGTAATGTGGATTCCTCCGTACCAAATGCCACCTAAGGGCATTGGTTTATGAATTATTTAAAAAATGTATTTAATAGAAAAATGATAAATTAATTAATTTTCTTGACAATTTATTATATTTCCCATGATAGTAGTATCAAAACTTTCTTAATATGATTTATTAATATCTTTTTAAGGCATTCGTTAACATGACCATATATATATATATATATATATATATATTATACTAGAGTTATTGACTCTTTTTTTATTATTTAGAAAATGGCAAAGATAAGAGCATTCTCATCAAAGGTACTAAAAATGCTAAATGCTATTTTTTTTATAGCATTTTTAGCACCTCAAATGATAAAAACACACCTACATCAAATATGCTAAATCATAAAAATTTTAGCATTGAGTTACAGTTAGTTGTTATCAATAATAGCTCACTGTAGCTGGATTGTAAAAAAAAAAAATATATTGTTTTTTATTCACCAATGGATCTTTTTCTCATTTCTGTCTCTCTTTCCTGTCTCACTTTTCTCTTCTCTCTTCTCTCCCTGGTTCGGCATGGTCCAATGGTCAAGGTCGTAGGTTTGATGATTGTGGGTTTTGATTTTCAGTTGTGGGTCGTAATTAGATGGTCATGGGTCGTGGTTTGATGGTCTGATGGTTGTGGGTGATGGCAGCGATGGTCTGATGGTCGGCGACTGTGGTTCGATGGGCATGGGTCGTGCGTTTGATGGCCATGGTTTTGTTTTTTATGGGTCGTGGGTCACCGATCTACTGGTACGGGTCTTTACTAATCTACTAATTGAGGGGTGTGAGTCAAATTTGGTGGCAGCGTGGTGGGTTGTGGTGCAATAGATCGGCGTGATGGGTTTGCTTTTATGGAGGCTTATCGAGGTGGGTTTGATGTTGTGTGTTGAATTCGAGTTGGAGGGTTGCCATGGTAGGTTTGTGTGTGTGTTTTGCTTGGTGGTTTGATTGTCAATGGCGGATTGGGATGTGGGTTTGCTTTGTGTGTGTGTTTTTTGCTTGGTGGGTTTGCTCTGTGTGTGTTTTTTTTTTGCTTGGGGGGTTTGTTGGTGGCGGCGATGGTGGAGGTTTTTTTTTTTTTTTTTTTTTTTTTTTTTTTTTTTTTTTTTGGTGCTATGGTTTGTGGTGGTGGGTGGATATGGTGGTTGTGGAGTGGATGTGGAGGGTTTTTTTTTTTTTTTTTTTTTTTTTTTTTTGTGTGTTAGTTGTGCCATGGGTGGTAGGTTTGTGGTGGGTGTGGTATGGGTGGTGGGTTTTGTGGTGACTATTGGTAGTGTGGTGGCCGGCGGTGCTAAGAATAGTTGAGTTAAGAAAAAGAGAGAGACAAAGGAGAGAGAGGAAGAATAAAAAATTAATAAAAAATAATAAAGAAAGAATATTTAAATGAAGTGGTAAAAAATATAAAAGTTTTGATGTAGGTTGTATTATAAAGTGATGTATTAAATGTTATAAAATTAGTCTTTTTAGAAGCTAAATGCTAAAATTTTTACAATTTTTAATGAAAATGCTCTCAGCAGAGAAACATGATATACTTATTTAATAACGCAATCTCATTAATACCATCAGTGTGTCTATCTTCTTTCGTCAAAAAAAAAATAAATAAATATATAAAAAACCATCAGTGTGCATATGGAAGCTGACGGATTTTGTCCTATTGATAGTCTCTTCTACTTGGAGGGCATAACCATAGCTCTTCGATTTCCATTCTTTTTTTCTTTTTCATTTTTTAATTTTAATATATAAAACTTGGATTTCCATTCGTTAGAATGGGCTATACCGCTATAGCCTATAGCGATGACAAAACACATCCAGACCTGAAGTTCTCTTGGAACCATGGGAGTTAGAAATTAAATATAGCATAATCGATTTTGTTTAATTAATTGACCGAATTTATGGCATCTCCCTCTATGGCTCGTTCTATTTTAATTATTATGCCCATGTCATTTTCTTCATTGACTTCCTTTATTTTAATCCCCCAGGAACACTTTTTTTTTTTTTTTTAATGATTAAACTATAATGTAATCAAACAATTTATTTGGCATATAAGTGCTAATGTTTTGTCCTATTGATAGTCACTTCTACTTGTACAGGCTCTCATTGAATACAAGGGCATGAAACCAATCTCTCACACTGCCATGTACATAAGAAAACTGGATCGTTATACTTGGAGCCATTTAATATGTGAAGAATGGCAGAGTGGGATCTTTAAAGGCTTTTCCATAGAGTAGGTACATGGTTTGGTGTGAAGAGCCAACATTTCAAACTTAGTCATTGTCCTTGTATTTAAGTCATATATCTACATATTATATCTATGTAGGTGACGACTGGGGCCCACTTGGTTCCACGCTTCTGGGATTTTGGGATGATAATAACCATTTATTATTATTATTTTAGAATCAGATAATAATCAATTAGTATCACATAATTATATTATTCACCTAATCGTCTTGGCATAAGGCGCCCTTCCTTATCGGTAGTAGGTTAATGGCTTAGAGCATTACCATGGCATTTGGCATACAAAACATGAAATCACATTGTAGCATGTTGTAAAAAATTTTGAGATTTGGTACGACTCATGAATCTTGAATATTGGTATGTCAAATGCCATGGTAATGCTCTTTATGAAACCGCATGGTAGCATGTTGCAAATTTTTTTATTATTTGTTTATTCACCGTTTCTCTCTCATATATTCCCTCACACTATTTCTCTCTCTCTCTCTCTCTCTCTCTCTCTCTCTCTCTCATATGGAATTTCTTCTCTCTGCCTACCATTTCTTCTCTCTCGCCGAAGCCGCCAATCTCACCGCTGAAACTGATCTCAACTGAAGCTACCTGAAGCCAATCTCGCCTAATGCCACTTGAAGCTGCTCTCGCCTAAAGCCGCCTCAAGCTGCTGAAGCTAATCTCGCCTAAATCCACCTTGCCTAGAGCTGCCTCCCTAAGAGTTGTCTCGCCTAGTGCCGCTGACGTCTCTCTCTCTCTCTCTCTCTCTCTCTCTCTCTCTCTCTCTCTCTCTCTCTCTCTCTCTCTCTCTCTGCTTGTGGCAAATTTTATAATAGTGGTTGGTTGATTTTGGTTGTTGGTGGTTGGTGGTGATGGGTTTGTAACAATGGTGAGATGTGGTGGTGGGTTTGTATCAGTGGTGGGCTGTGGTAGGGGTGGCAGTGAGTTGGTGGGAGTGATGGTGGGAATACATTTATATGGTTGGTTTTTTATAATGTTATTTTAATATTTGCATATATTATTTTAATGTATAGAATTGAAAAATAGAAAATATGATGAACGGTAAATTGTAAAATGATGTGTTAAAATTGATAAAATAGGTTTTGATGTGGTAAAATGACATTTAGCATAGCACACTTGATGGGAATGCTCTTATGATGATTACTATAGTTTCGTATCCTAAATCAAGGATTTTTTTTTTTTTTTTTTGGGATCTCACAAAAATTAAGCAATATAAATAGTGAATTATAATCTGGGTAGCTTCTAAAGGATAGCCCTAAATGGCTAATTTATTATGCGTTAAGTTACTATAAATTGTTTTTATTTTTTATTTTTAAAAACTAACTGTTTAGAAATATTGCTAAATAAATATTTCATCCCTTTCTTGGGCTCAAACTAGACCGCCCATTCCTCCATGCACTTGGTGGATGAGGAGATACCATCTGATTAGACTCGCCAGACGGTGCTAGTACATACTGCTTCATAGCAACATAGATTAACTGAAAAAGTAATGGGTATAAGTAATTATGGCATAGCTTTTGAGGCTACCGAATGTCAAATTAAGAGTGGTAATAATAATGAGTACACCATTACACACTCTTGACACAATAGTTACTTTACACATATAAAATTTTTGTGAGGTAGGAAAAGTAATGGCCGTGATTCAAGCTTTTAGAAGGGAGCTTCATACATATATACACATAGATTAAGTTAGAGTAAAATTTCTATCTTATCTAAAAAAAAGGGTAAAATTGTCTTTCAAATTTTTTTTTTTTTTTGGGGCAGAAATTGTTGACTTTCATTTTAAACTTCAATTCAACAACCAATTTCCATTAAAAAAAATTAACAACCAATTTTATAGTAGTAGTATTTAGCAAGCTAAAAGTAGCTGAAAACGTGATTAGTATGACCTGGGTATATATGATCAGTTGAGAGAGATCAAAGAGTTCATTTGCAAATTCCATCGAATTTATCTAGGATAGAGTTGTTGTTGTCGGTTTTTTTTCCCCCTAACCCAATCAATGGAAGAAGAAAAACAATTCATTTCAGATCATTAAGTAATATTAATATTTCAAGTGGTCTACAAGTATAGTGTAATCAATTTTGTTTGTTGGTCAACAACAAAAAAAATCAATTTTGTTTGACATGATGTTCATTTCACACTAATGACGACCATGGACTATTTAAGTATTTATGCAAAGCTATCCTACTAATTGAAAAAAGAGTATTAGTAGTTATTTATCGTATCAGCCTAATGATATGCAAGTTGCATAATTAAATGGCAGCATAATAGCTTAACCGGATCCATTCAATAAACACTAACATTTGTGAAATATAAAACCAATATCAATGGAAATATAATTTGCAATAAGCAAAGCATGATATCAACAATGGTTACATAAATTAACCAGTACATAAACATTTTACTCTCCCTAGTAAAAAAAAAACAAATTACACTCTCCCAATATATATTTCTCCCACTGAGAAATGTATCACAGTTTTATGATTTATCTCCACATTCTTGTGGCAAATGACAAGGGCACAACGATGAAACACAAGTGTCTGGATCCATTATTATGAAAACACGTATCTAAAATTGGACACTTATGTCATTGTTGTGATGGGTCTAGTGCAACCAGATATTGAACCAAAGAAAAGTCTTCATATGATTTAAGATTAATCAGTATATGAAATCTTGTTATGCATCAACATATCTGGGTTAAAAAAAAAAAAGGAAAATCCATGAGATACTTATGTGAGATGAATTAGACTTTAGATTCATGTAGTGGAAATTATAATCATTTTTGAGAAATTAAGGTTTATTTTTTTATTTTTTTTTATTTTTTTTTTTACTTTCAATTTTATGAGTTATTGCCTCTAATTGAGTTTTTTTTTTTTTTTTTTTTTTTTTTTTTTTTTTTTTTTTTTTACTAATAGATGAATTCACTTTTGTTTGACAATGATAGTTCTTTGTTGGCCACTGATTCCTAATAGATCAATTTTTGGATCGAATAAGATGGATGTTTAGCACGTTCCTATCTTGTCACTTAGTCTCTTAGCCTAAATCAAAGGATTTAGATGAGTGGTTTTCCAATGTAAATTATCTTGTTCTTAGTTTGTAATTAGGAATTAATTGGATACAATTTTCTTTTGGTTTGTAACTAAGAAAAATCCATGTAGTTTCATTTTTTGTCTTTTTATTGAGTTAGTATGATTTTTTAATAATTTAATAGAAGATGTATTTTAATGGTTTTTTTTTTTTTTGGATCTAAAAATAAGAATCAAGTGGTGATTTCATTGCATATGCCTAAATCTTAGGAATAAATATTATCATTTGATCCTTCTTTATAAGGCTTGCTATCCAAGGAATACCCGAAAATCCAACTCCCTTCAAGTTGTGGTTCTCACAAGAGGGTTTAGGGGACCGGAAGAGAAAGATGTGTCAATTGAGGTGTAAACAAAAAGAGACTATATTAGCATATGAGATCAATTAAAGCCAATAGATGTTGTCCAATGTCTTCAAAAGGGGTTTTGATGTTAAATCAATTTTACAACACCCATATGAAATATGTTGCTCTTCCTTTAACCTCCATCTAATAATGACAAAGTTTGGTTGGAGGTTGACATTTAGTGAAGCTAAGGTTGTGATTCCATCGAAAAAGGAAAATAAGAACACGTCAAAAGTACCAATATTATAAAGAAGAATATGATTGAAATGAGCACAAAGAAAGTTGGGTAAAATTGTATAATTAAAATCACTAGAGCATTAGGGTTTGTCCACCAATATCGTTAAGCATCGACTATGGCAAAAGTAATATCTAACAAAATTGCCGAGTTTCACTAGGGAGACTATAAAGCCCTATTCTAACAATAATAAAATTCAAGAATAGACTTATGAACGAATTAGGAACTAAAATCAATCTAAGAAAATAATTATGAAAAGAGACAATTGATTTCAATAATCAAAACATCAAAAACATGCTTGGATTGATAAGTGTATAGCTTACAATATTGAGGATTCACTCCTAACCCTATATGAGGGTCTTAGACTTTCATGGAAAAGAAAAGCTCTTAAAAATAATAA
The DNA here is from genome assembly GCA_030445155.1 of Quercus variabilis. Taxonomy (NCBI): domain Eukaryota; kingdom Viridiplantae; phylum Streptophyta; class Magnoliopsida; order Fagales; family Fagaceae; genus Quercus; species Quercus variabilis. The sequence goes on along the minus strand of CP129452.1, from coordinate 34,169,455 downwards.
GTAAAAACTATTTTTCGGCATCTCAAAAGCATGGCTGCCCTACTCTCCCCCAAAACCCTAAAACATATGCTCCCAAAAGGGAGAATAAATTTATCAATTCCCATTTTTCAGAACGGTTGAGTTATAGTAAACTACAAAGTTGTATATCTTCAAGTCTTCTTTCCACTACCATAAGAATTAGATAAATCTAAAATCTAAGTAAAAAGATATGACCAAAATACCAAGACTGTACAAACTATTTTCATATCAAGATTTATTTCCTACTTTGCATGGAACAAAATTACCTCTTTCCTTTTATATTTTCACACATCCTTGACTTGTTAAATGCTTCAGAAGTCACTTCTCAATTTATCATGAACATTGTTTCTCAAGAAAATTTTTTTTTTTGATCTTGAACATTGGATTCGCTTAGATGCTTAATGTGCATGATTGGCTTATTAGTTTTAATCTCTAATAAGAGAAAAATACAAGTAATAAGTATATTTTAGAGAAAACTTGCAAACTTTCATATTTATGTGTAAGTGCGGGATAAATACAAAATATATGTGATAATGCCTACCAAAACTAAGATACTATTGTAATTTTAAGTAATTATCACCAACTTAAGGCCATTTGTATCCAAAGATGCAAGATCCATTTTTCCCCTCCATTTTGGATTACTCTGTAGCAAAAAAATCACCGAAAACATTCTCACATTTAGTTTTGCTTCATTGTTCAAATTTGTACACTTTGTTACGGTATTATCTAAATATACATTATCACCATAACAATGTGTATATCTTAAAACATTTTCTCTCTCCTTATAATGAAAGAATAAAAAAAAATAGTAAAAATAGAATAAAAAGTAATATTAAAAATAGAGTAGTATGAGAATAGAGAGTGAGATCTAGAGTATATTGTCAAAGTGGATAGATAAACTAGATAGTGTGACTTTTTTGATGAACTAAATTGCATTTTTTCCAAACTCAAATATGAATGCTCTCACTAATTAGTATGCTCTTAGTTGTTGCTTGTGAAGAAAATAGGCAAAAAATTAATGAAACCACTAAATTCATTCATTTTAAATAATTTACCAATTAAAACGGGAAATTTTAAATTTGTAGGCCAATGAAGCCTAGTTGTAATTTTCAATCTAAAATAAACAACCAGAAAAGTAATGGATTTGGAGCGAGATGATTGCACCATGCAATTACCACCTTAACCTTTTTTTTTTTTTTTTTTTTTTTGAGAAATCTATTTAACCTTTTTATCTTATCAACTTTTACATTTCACATGCGGTAATCGCATGATTCACTGTTCATCAAAAAAAAATCGCATGATACACTAACCCACCGGATCTCAATCTAAAAGTAATAACATATGTCATGTAAAAATCCCATACATACACGTCGCAAAAGTCAATTGGCAAGAAGGCTTAGAAGTCAAAGACAGTCAAAATAAACAAAGACTCTTTACTTTCCATCCAATAATCTTCTGACGTACCTTCAGCCCCACATGCAGCCCTGATCCATTAGATAATCACCCCCTCACATCCTCATTCATTTTTCTTCCCAATAAGAGAGAGAGAAGATGTCAATGCGTTAACACTATAAGATAGAGAGCTGCAAGCAAAGCAGTAAGTTCCAAGTCCACACACAGCTTCTTTTAAGAAAGCAGAGAACTTTCTCAGCTTTTCTTTATCGCTTAACTTCACTTTTTAAACAATGCCTTGCGTGTTCTCTCCTCAACCCCAGAACTGAAAACCTCACAGACACATCCATGGAGTTCAATCTTGAAAACCCATTAACAAATTTCAATGACTCTCACTCTAACGCATTCACTTCTCTCTTCCTCGCTGAGTCTGAACACATGCCAGCTGAAAACTATTTTCAGAGTCTCAAATCCAAAGATTTTGATATCTCTGTTCGACGAGAAACCATCTCTACAATTTCACAGGTACAGATAATGCACCATTTTTCACTATTGTTTGTGTTTGACCACGATTTATGCCTTCTTTTGCGTGGATATTGGAAAACAAGGAAGAAAAAAAAAAAGCTTAAAACTTTGTATGAAACGTTTTCACTCTTTCTTTTCTAGAACCAAATGATTTTGCTTATTTTTTAGTTCTATGTACATTCTGAATTTCTGAATCTATGTTAGTTTGTTTTTTTCAGCTCTCTTGCAACTTCGATCCGTTATTGTCTTACCTTGCTGTCAATTATCTTGATCGGTTCTTGTCTAGCCAAGGGATGCTGGTAAAGAAACCTTCAACATGGCGACTTTGGATAATTCATCATCTTTGTTGAATTCTATTGTGTTTGCTGATTTAGATCATACTATCATAGCATTTTGAAAAGTAAAATTAAAAATTGTGTTGGTATCTTTGGATCAAAACAAAAGAGGTCCTTCCTAGAATGCCAGCAAAATCAAAATGGTACATTATATTATTTAAGGTTCAATTGCTTTGAGATCTAATAAGAATCTTCATTTAACAGCAACCAAAGCCATGGATTCTAAGGCTTCTTGCTATCTCCTGCGTTTCTCTAGCTGCCAAGATGAAGGGAACAGAGTTTTCCCTCTTTGATTTTCAGGTAAACATACATGCTACTGCAATATAGACCAAAGAATCTATTACACAAATACTTTGTGAAATATACACTAGTAAAGCTTATATGAATATCGTTTGTTTAACTCTGGGTTGGAATAGGGTGATGGAGGTTTTATTTTTGACACACAAACAATAGAGAGAATGGAGGTCCTCATCTTGGGAGCTCTAAAATGGCGAATGCGCTCAATCACTCCCTTTTCTTTCATATCTTATTTCATTTCTTTGTTCAAACTTAAAGACCCGTCATTGAAGCAGGCTATTAAAGCTCGAGCTACTGAGATCATATTCAAAGCTCAAAATGGTAAATACCCAGAAAAAGAAAGGACACAAAAGGAAAAAAAAAAAAAAAAAAAAAAAAAAAAAAGAAGTCAACATCTATTGGGCACTTTTCCTCTTCTTTGGCTCACAAAATCTTTATTTCGTTTGCAGAGATTAAGCTTTTGAAGTTCAGGCCTTCAATAATTGCTGCGTCAGCTCTTCTCTCTGCTGCTCATGAATTATTACCCTTGCAATATCCATGCTTTAGAAAAGCAACATCCAATTGTTCATATGTAAATAAAGTATATATCCCACTCCAACTTTTTCTGTTACCTGCATTTTGAGACAATTTTCGCTTTAAGAAATTTACTATAGCAGAATAATATGACAATAATGTACCTAATTTGACTTGCTTTTCCATATTGTTACTATATGATATGGTGAATTATTTTGCAGGAAAACTTATTGCAATGCTACAATGCAATGCAAGACATAGTGATAGATGGGTACGAGTCAGTTCTCGATATGGTATCAAGCTCAGTCACACCGGTCAATGTGTTAGACCAACAATTTTCAAGCACGGAAAGCGAAAAGACCAATGGCACTATTACTAGCAGTAGTACAAGTAGATCAGAGAGAGACATCAAGAGGAGAAGAATCATTGGTTACTGTGACAATCTCACGGTCCAGATTTCTCGGATTCAACAGTGTTGATGAACTTGATTCCACGGTAATAATCACCGGTCCATTTGAGAGTGACACTACCTGCCTCAAGTAATGAACAGAAAAAGAAAAAAAGAGGTGGGTGAAGAAGTTGATATTTCATGGATAAAACAACTGTTGCATATCTCTGGCTTTTAGCAAGGCCCACTTACTCCCTTTCGGCTAACGCAGAATTGGGAGCAAAGAAGAGAATTTTTGTTTCTTTTGTTTTTCTTAGGGACCAAACAAAGACAAAACATAACTTTGGATTGTAGGGTTCAATTTTGTGTTTCTGTTTTGGTTCTAGTAACTAGTGTGATTGTGTCTCTTAGTTTCTGGCAAAGGAATAATAAGTATGAATAACAAAACAACAATTTCCTTGGAAATTAAAATTCTACTGCGTACCCTTTTAAACGTGCAGCGTCGGTGTGATATACCCATAATTACGGTTTTGACCTTGTGGATATAAAATAAATTTAGTAATTGGTTGAAATCTCGGAATTGAGATTAATATAATATCAATTTCATATAGACAAGTTTACCATTGTCTTTACCTTTATTATAAAGGTTTGGTTAATGTATAGGCATATATTAATTATTTATTTTAAAAAATATTTTATAAAAATTAAAAAGCTTGTCAAAATAATTAATTACTTTTTCAATTTTTTATAAATATTTTTCTAAAGTGGTCTACTAATGTACACTCTTAGACCATAAGTTTAGTAAAACACTTATTATAAATCATTTGGTCACCTACTTAGTAGCTGTGGATGATGTGCGGTACATTTGTTGTGAAACAATGCTGTGAAATTTATGGAGGAATTGTTGGAGTTTGTCTTTTTGTTTGTTTTTTTCTTTTTTGTTTTTGTTTTTGTGAGGAGATAATATTTGTGCCCAGGGATTTGCAATAACTATGTCAGAGATGTTAGGGTTGGTCTCTCCAGTTTCTCCCTTTTATTGGTCACCTTGGAATTGTCAAGGTTTAGTGACAAAAATTTATTAATCACGTGATCCCTTTGATATGAGCTGTATGATGGTCCCCCTAACGAGATTTCCTTATACTAAAAGATATCTGGACCCAATTTTGAAGATCTCTGTTTCCGTACCTGGAAGATGATAGTAATTGCACAGCGGGATTTCGGACCACCAGATGAATTAAATCTGTTTTATTTGCCAAGAATGGATATGCACTATTCGTAGCTTTACATGGTGGTAGTGTGGTACTGGGTGACAAAGAACGTCCACATCCATATGGATTATGAATCGCATCTTTTCTACGTTTAATATATTCATCCATTACTCATCAGAACAATCCATTTTTTTTGGTGAAATCTTTATTGCTACTGTTGTATATTTAGCTATGATCATAGTACATGAGTGATAAATCATCCATTGTTTCAAAGGGAAAAAAATCCATTTTCAAATAGGCTTATTCATTGTAAAAAGGTTTTTTATTATTATTTTTTTAAGCTGGCATTAGCTAATAGGTATCAGGGTTGTGTATTTTTATCCTTGTTTATATATATATATATATATGAGATGGGTTCAAGTTATACCTGATGTAACTCTTTAAAGTTACACATTTTTTAAACTATTAGATTTAAGTAAATCTAACGGTCAAAAAAGACACTCATTAATGGTAATATTTTAATTAGGATTTTATTAATTATTCCTTATTTATTATATTCCATACATACTCTTTAAACCTAAAAAAAGTTATACATCTTTCTCCTTCTCCTCAACTACACGTTTCTCTCTCTTTCTTTCTCCTCCACTGCTCTTCCACCTCCACGACCAAGTTGCCGGTAGATGACAAAAAAAAAAAAAAAAAAAAAAACAGCGGCTGGTTGCACAATGGAATTTCTGATCACCACGATTGACAAACAAATTTTATCCAGTACAAAATTTTGAAGATGATCAGTACTAATGCCAATACCACAACCAGTCATCATTGGTAATCAAAAACATTCTATTCTTATGTTTGAAATGAATGGAAATGAAAAAAAATTGGTACCTTCACCCTTTTTTTTTCCTTCTAAAACCTCGCAACTTTACACCTTTTTCCCACCTTTGATAACTAAACCTCACAACATATAATTGCTTCCCAATAAACAATCGGTTGCATAGCAGTAGCACACAAGCCAATTCAATTTTTCCAGCTCATTGAGAATACAATTCGATATCATCAAAGGTAGCCAGTTCACATTTAATTCAAATTCATACAAGAACTTCTAATAATAACATAAAGTATGTATCTATAACCTCAAAAACCAATTTTCTCTTAGATGCAAAGGTGAACTTTCCATTAATTGATACAACCTTTTTTTATTATACCTTTTCCAATTAACCTGACCTCACTTGTGGTATTGGCATTAGTACTAATCATCTTCAAAATTTTGTAGTAGATAAAATTTGTTTGTCAATCGTGGTGATTAGAAATCTCATTGTGCAACCAGCAGCTGTGGTTTTTTTTTTTTTTTTTCCCCAACTGCCGGCAACATGGCTGTGGTGGTGGAAGAGCAGTGGAGGAGAAAGAAAGAGAGAGAAACGTGTAGTTGAGGAGAAGGAGAGAGATGTATACCTAAAAATAGGTTTAGAGATAGGTATGGAATATAATAAATAAGGGATAACTAATAAGATCCTAATTAGAATATTACTATTAATGAGTGTCTTTTTTTACTGTTAAATCTATTTAAATTTAATGGTTTAGAAAAGGTGTAACTCTTTAGAGTTATACCAGGTGTAACTTGAACCCATCTATATATATATATATATATATATATATGTATGTATGTATATAAACCTTGGTTCTCCTTGTTCTTTTCAAAGGTTTCTTTGTCTAATGCTATTGAAACTCCGAAAACCCTTTTTCTTTTACGCTTTGTTTGTTTTAAAGTAAAATATTTTTTGGAAAATATTTTTTTCATTTTCAGATGTTTGTTTGCATGTGTTATACCATGTTGTATATGCTAGAGTGGATGCGGAAGGTGAAGTATAGAATAGGAACACTGAGAACACGAGGATTACGTGGTTCAGCCTTGTCAGCCTACATTCACGAAGGAATCCTTTAAGAGCTACATCTTTATAGTATAAGAGTGTAGTACAATAACCTGTATTACAATGAACCCTAACATGAGTATATATAGGCGACTAAATCCTAGACCACTAAGACAAGCAAGAATGGGTTTGGGCCTATTACATTGGACTAATTTGTCTAATATATATCTCTAACAGCATGTAAAATGTTATCAAACTTGTAAAATATTTTTTGTTGACCATAAAATCCTTTATAAAAAGTTGTAAAAAGTTTTATCTTAAAATTTTGGTAAATTGTTTTACAAAAACACACAATGGTTTCCTCTTACCTAATTTGGTGGCTAGGTCACCAGTCTAGTGACCGGAGTTGCCGCTCTGGCTCTTGGTGCTGGTGGCTAGAGCTACCGCTCAGGCAACTCATCCTAAGATCTAATCACTTGAGCCACCATTTTGACGACTGGTGCTGGAGGTCCAATAATTAACCAAAGCAATCATTCTGGCCACTAGTGCTAACGATCTAGTCACTGAGACACCTCTCTGGTGGCGGTTGCTGGGAATCTAGTCGTCGGAGCCACCATTCCTATAGTCCAGTCATTGGATCTCTAGCACCAGTGGCTTTAGTGGCTCAACCACCAGTTTTGGTGGCTTGCTTGAAAAATTTTACTTGTTATACTAAACTCTTGAAAATATTTTATTAAAAATATTTTATATGTAAAATATTTTACTTCAAAACAAATGGAGCATTAGCAAAATTGAGGAATAGCACATTGATTTTATTATCAATGTCATACCATGGCATGATAATTTCCCTCTCCTTCACCCCCTACCTTTTTTATCTTTGGGTTTTAGTCTTAGGTCCCGACAAATAACAAAAGCGGTGATGTTTCATGATAATCTCTCGAACCGATTTGTTTCATTGAACGGAATCTTGATTGGTTTTACTAGATTGGTGACTTCATTATTGTTGACTTTGACTTTAACAAAAGTTGACATTTTTTATTGGACCAATCTTGGCTCATTTTTCGCATAGGTTTTGATTTTGGGTATTTTTTTGCTCATCTAAGGCTCCTAAATCATTCAAATTGGTTCATTTGGGCTGCCTATACATGAAATTCACCAACCCATTTACACATGCTTCATCACAAAATCATTTTTCATTGATCTTCTATAGGTTATCAATGTAGCCGGTCTCTTGCCCTTGTTGTTGTGCTCATGCCATTGTAGCCATTCTTAGGCCTCTGTAACCTTTTTCTAGCATTGTCATCCCAATTTGCACGTTTCTTCCACCTTGTGCTCAGTTCACATCCAATCAATCCAGTCTTTCAATGTCATTTTCAAGGTATCATTCAATGCATATTTGAGAGATCTTCACAAACTTTTATTCCAAAGTAAACGCTTTATCAAACTTTTACCTTATGTTTTGAGGGAAAGTTTTAAAAATAATATTTTCATTGGGTTTATATTAGTTAATTATGTAATGGCCCAAGAGTCTCAATTCTGGGCTCAACCTATGTACCTAATCCTAACTTTTGTCATCTCTATATATACCTATCAGAGCTTATTGTCAACACACTTGAGCATATATTAAAAGATGTAGTTGCTAAGAGCACATTGGGGGTTGTAAACACACCAGTTGCTATTTCACAACCAAAACCACTAAAAATATGCTCCATCTGGGGTTGGTACATGTAAAAAATTATACAATCCGTGAATAGTAAATTTCTACATATGCAACCCACTGTTCACAGGTTGTAAACTTAAAATTTAATATTTTATTCTCTTTCTCCATCTCTTCTCTCTTCTCTGACTCTCCCCTACTTCTCTCTTCTTCCTTTTCTCTTCTCTTTGGATTTGTGTAGTGGGTTTGTGTGTTTTGTGGTGATGGTGGTAGTATAGGCTGCATATGGATTTTGTGTAAGGGTTGTGGGTACGTTGGGGTTGGTGTGGTAGAGGCTTGAAGGCGATGGCGGCCGTGGGTTGAGGATTGTTGGTGGCTGGGTTTTAATCCCAAGGTCATTTCGATCTTGGATGGTCATAGGCTGTGGATTGTGGAGGCTTGGTGGTTGCTGGGCTCGGTGTTGGTTGGATTTTAGATCCGGTATTGAATCAGTGTGGAACCTTTCAGTGGTGGCTAAGTTTGAATTGGTAGTGGTTGATTGGGTGTTGGCTGGGTTTGTATTGGTGGTGAGTTTTGCTTTAGTGTGGGTTTGACTTTGATTGGGTGTTGGCAAGGATGGAGTTTTTCAATGGTGGATTTTGCTTTGGTGGTGGTTGTTGGCTTCTTGCTTCATTGGTGGGTGTTGGGTACTTGGGTTAGGTTGTGGGTGTTGAGTTTGGTTTTGGATTGGACTGATGGTAAGGATGGAGTTTTTCAATGGTGGGTTTTGCTTTAGTGGTGGTTGTTGGCTTATTGCTTTGATGTTGGGTGTTAGGTACTTGGGTTGGATTATGGGTGTTGGTTCAGTGGTGGGTTTATGGTTCAGTGGTGGCTAGTGTTTTTGGTGGCAGTTTTTTTTTGGTAATTTTGGTGGTGATTTTGGTGAAGAAGAAATGGTGGAAGGGGGTATGGGTTCATCGGAGAGAAAAAGGAAGAAAGGAAAGAGAATTGAATTTTTTATATTATTTAATGTTGTAGTTTATATTATTTTAATGAATTAGATGTAAAAATAGAAACTAGGATGTGGGGTGAATTGTAAAATAAGATGATAAAATATATAAAGTATGTTTTGAAGATGTAAAATAGACATTATTTTACATCCTCTAAGGCTTTATCTCTCTTTAACATATGTCTAGTCTAGGGCTGTCCAGAATACTCGATGACTTGTCGGAATTGACCAACCCGACTAGAACCGACCCGTCACAACTGAACTGACACCTTCGACGGGTTGGTGATGGGTCCCAATCTTCAGAATCTGACCCCGGTGGGCCAAGTGGTGGGTTCCGACCTCAAAAACCCAATCTACCCGACCCGCCCGACAAAACCTCAAAAAAGAAGGCCGAAATCTAGTGACGTTTGGGCTTCTCAGCTCCGATCTGGCCACGTTTGGCCTTCCTTTACTCAGATCCATACTCTGATAATCTTAAAGCCGGTGAATCTAGCCCAGATCTACTCAAACTCAGCCAAACTCCAGTAAGCTCGACTCTAACTCGGCCAAATCTAGTTAGATTCGGCTAGATCTGACAAGATCTGGCCAGATTTTGGCCAAAATCTAGTGAAATTGAAAAACCCGAAATTGACCGAGGAAAACTCGAAATCTGATACAACCCGATTGATTTGAACTGCATTCAGGTCGATTGTGGGTTGAAATCTTCCCCACTCGAGAAGATCAGGTTGAGTTTGGGTTGGGCACAAATCCAACCCGGCCCGACCTGTGGTCACCCCTAGTCTAGTCCTTGTGTTTTCTCTCTCATTATGGGCTTCCACATCTTCTACAATATTTTCTATTTCTCCTTTAATTTCAACCATTCAAATATTGACTATCATGAATAGAGATGTTCAGTGTGAACCATTTGTATCTAAATGGTTAATTAAAAATAAACTGGCGCTTCTGACATTGAAATAGTTTCTCATCTGACATATAGTTCTCCAATGCAAAGGACTAGTTCTGCAAATTCAAATCCACGAGTTAGATAACCCTAAAGTTTCTGTCAAATGGCTAATATAAAATTTTAATTTGTAGAAATTGTTGTTGACTTGCAAGAAAAGTGGGTAAATCATGTGGCCTCTTTTTCGTGGGATTTTAGGTGAGTTCAGGACCTGTTTTTCTCCTCTCATCCATGGCAGAATAATGTTATTATCAACTGTGGTCAACATCTCCAAGACTTTGGTGAACAATTAAACTTAACCAACATCCTACTCCTTTTGTCTTCACTTTTCTTTCCATTCTTTTTTATTTTGGAGGGTTCCATTTACTTCAATTTTTTTCCCACATGATCGCTCTCTTCACTCACTTTGTTTATATCCTTATTTACCTTCTCTCTCTTCACTTATTAAATCTCAATTTATTTTATGGGTCATGTCACGCTTAATAAACTATTTTAGGAAAGTTTTAACATAATTTTTATAGGAAATAGAAAAAATTGTCACAGCATTAATTGTTTTTTTTCCCCCATATTCTATAAAACATTTTTTAAAATGATTTATTAACAAATTTCCTTAGGGCATTTGTTAACATTTTTCTTTTTTAATATAGATGAAATAGAATTTTAATTTATGGTGTCCACTTTATAATGATTGTTATTTATTATCAGGCCCAAGATACCAATTATTCTTTAATGTAGGCAAGGTTAGAAGTTAGAAATTAGAACCATATATCTCATTAAGAATCTGTTTAGAAACTGCTTATTTTGCTGAAACTGATTTTTTTTTTTTTTTTTGGCTAAAAGTATGTAGAAAGAAAAAAAAAGTTAAAAGCTGACTTTTGGATTAATGAGACCCATTTAACAGTGCAATGAGACCGACTTTAGAAGAAAAAATAAGGGTTTTTTTTTTTTTTAAAGCGAAAAATAAAAAAAAAAAGCTAAAAAGTAAAATAAGCTAACTTTTTTTTCAAATCTCAAATTCACCCTAAGTCTTAAACTTAAAAGATATATAGCCCTTCAAAAAATAAAAGCTACGCATACAAGGCTTAGCTAGGAGACCAGTGTATTTACTATTTAGTATTTACTCATTATGAATTATATGGTGTAGACTTTAAATACACATAATATAAAAACTCCAATAGGCTGAAGTTCTCCCGTTTAATTTTTTCGAAATTCACCCCTCCCATTAACAGAAGAAGACTTTTTAAGGGCTTAGCAGAAAAAGGAAAAAAAAGAAAAAAAGAAAAAAGACTTTTTAAGGTCTGAATAAAAGTAATCCCATCCCATTGAAAAAAAAAAAAAAGAAGGAAAGAAAGAAAGAAAAAAGGTAATAATAAAATGAAATGAATTAAATTAATAAACCAACGTAATCAACTTGCTTGAATTTGTGCATTCCATCAAAATTAGGCTTTAAATGTATAAAATATGGGTGTATTGTTTGACACTTCAAAGTTACCGGGATTGCAGATCGCTACTAATAATGACTTCATCATTAATGATGGTATTTTGGCCAAATAGCATTTTAAAACAACAATTTTCTGGTCTTTATAATATCAAATAGCTGGGCAAGGACTGGTGAAATAATCTCTCTCTCTCTCTCTCTCTCTCCCTCTATATATATATATATATCAGGTATATGAATGTCAAATTAACAGTAGAACATGACTTTAAGGGTATATTTTGTACACTGTAATGATTATTATATGGAAATAGGAATAAGTATTCCAAGGAATATATCAAGTTGGATAGGAATGGAATTCTGAATATGCATCTACAATTTAGTAGAGTATAAAAATGAGTAATTAAATCATTTTTAAGTCAAATTTCCTCAAATATACTTATTTAAAGAGTGTTCAAAATAGAGCTAATAATTTACAACAAGGAAAATTTATTTTCTTTCCTTTTAAAGATATGGCAACTAATGACTTTTTAAGAAATTTCTTTAAAAAGTTATTACATAAGGTAAATGAATAGATATTTAGTACTTTTGATAAGAAATAGTTATTCCTCATTTTGAAGAATAGCTATTCATAAGAAATAACTATTTTGTAATAAAAACATAACCAAACAACTGAATAGTTATGTCATAGGAATATCTATTATATTACAGTATCTATTACAGTTTACTAAATGTGCCCTAAATATACACTTTTTAAATCTGATTGATTTCATAAACAGTTCAAGAAGAAAGTTGACAAATGTTGCAAACAAGAATCATCAATGGTCCGAACCTCACCTAGTTATTAATTAGTTATCACACGAAACCATCATATCACTAGCTAAATCAATATAATCATATTTGCTAGAAAATGAAAGACTCCTAAACTTGTGTTGTGTGTATTTGGTGCATAAGATTTGTAACATTACCATTTCCTACCGTATGTCCGTATGTTGATGGACAGTTCAACAAATTAACACCATATAATAAAATAAAAGAAATCTGTTGTAATTTTTTTTTTTTTTTTGAGAATCAAATCTGTTGTAATTGAATGCCCCTAAAACCCCATTGGAGTTTATGAACTTCTTTTAGAAAATGTGCGCTATCATAAGGAATTAAGGATTAATAACATATTAACCAAAGTTCATTTGAATGCTTTTGGATTGTTTTCACTTTTCAGTAATAGCATCGCAACAAGGACCAACAGCTCATTCATTTTGAGCAATGTAAACAATTTGAGCCGTATTTTTAAAATTAAGGGAAATTAAATTCAGAAAAGAATAGAGGGAAATATATATTAATCTGTATAGCCATTTTCAGGCAAACATTTTCCATTCTTATATAATTAAGCACCGTAAAACTTGGGTTTAAATTGGATTTATGACTGCAAAAACAGTCAGCTTAGTTTTACAAGTTCAAGTCGGATATATTGGCCAATAGGCCCCAACTTCGCGTGACAAAAAATATTCCAACCATGAGAAAGTACATGGTGAAAGAGAGAAAAGAATTATTCTAGTGGGACCGATGATTTATAATATCTGCATCAGTAGTTCCCATCGCCAACTAAAAAGGTAAACATATGAAATAAATGTTCGAAGATATCGTAGAAGTGTTTGCGGTGGAGAAGCTACTTGATCTCAATCCTCTTGTTGGTTTGGCTGTGCTATGCAACACGGTGCAATTAAATTCTATTTAGCCTGTACACACAGAGTCACATGGAACCCGAGTGTGTGTGAGAGGGACTCTCAATGATAAGCCTCCAAACTTCATAAATGTGAGGGTGGCTTATTGTCTCCTATTGTGAATAAGAGCAACCAAAGCTTGACAGCACCAAGCTACGTAAGTTAGCCCAAATGTGGTGGTGGCGCATTGTCTCCTAGTTGTAGGAAATTGATGATGGAGTACACAAGGCAGACCATAGTAGGGATACTAACCACACACATATCAAACGTAATTGCATGGGAGAAGGGTTATTAACAATTGTGTTTTACATCACCAAATACAATTTGTAAACTATAGGTTTATAGAAGTTTAATTAATTACAAAGATATATAAAGTCACAAATTTAATTAAGTTCATAATTAAGGACATTAATTTATGGGCATACATTTGGCCTCGATTCAAACTTAAGCACTTCGCAAGCAGATTAATGCTATTACATGTTAGCCTCTAGGTACAAACATTTTTTTAACACAATATTTACATACCTGGATTACTAATTCTAAGAAGATCATTACTCCAAACAGACCAAAAATGAGGTTGGTGCATGTGCCTTGAATTACAGAAACAATCCATGGGCTATTGTTCAACCAATGAAAGAATCTATCCAATGCTCTATATTAATGATATCTTGTTTTCATATTGCACTACTGTTCTGGCACAGCTGGAAAATTACAAGCTTTAGGAGACGAAGCCAAAACAAGTTAGCAATATACACCTAAAGAGAAAGTCATCACTATTTCATTTGGTGAATTACATCACATTCATGGGAAAAAAAAGATGAGTTAGCCTATCCAACACCAGCAGACAGGGGAAGAAAATGGGTGTCCCAAGACTAGCCCTGTTTTAATTTAATTTCTGTAACAAATTAGTACAAAGTCTTTTTTGATATGTGATGAAGTGTAAATCTAGCGAAGGCAACCTCTCTACCATTTCCACAGTATTGAGTACTTTGAAAAGATGACTAAGTACAAAGAGGAAGGGGTTTGAGGCCCAACTCTATGTCAGGGCCTTGCTGTAACATGTTGGGCCCTTTTTCACCTCTTAACGTTTTGTTTTATTTTTTGTTTTTTGCTTTTTATAAATAATTTAATTTTTTCTTATTTTTTTAAGAGAATTTCAATTTATCACGTCCGCTTCTAATGATTGTGCTCTTTATCATCAAACTACCGCACCAATCGATTTTTGGTGTAGGTAGAGATTGAATCTTAAATCTCATATTCATCCATTAAAGACTTTACCAATTAAGCTAACAGGAACTACTAAAAAAAGAAAAGAAAATCAAACCAAAAGATCTTAAGTTGTAAACATTAATAGATCACTAATTTGTTGTGCTCAAGTATAATTCCAAGCATCCAAGAAGGCATGTCCACCGTTAGCCCAATGACCCTTTTTTATTTTTATTTTTTTAGAGATACGTCATTACTAAGAATATTTTGTAGTTGAATAAACAACGTGAAGAGAGAAGATTAAGGCCCCACAGTATCCCAAAACACGTCAATAGATTAAGTTTAAAAAAAAAAAAAAAAAACTCCAAACAAAATTAAATTCTCAATTAATATTAGAGTGAGTTTGGTTACTCTTTTTAAAACCATGCTTTTTGAAGAAGCAATGGTTTTAAAAAGTACGGTATGAAATTGGTTTTTTTTTTTTTTTTTTTTTAATTTTTAATTTTTTAAGTAGAGCATTTGGTAAAAGCTATCAAAAAGATAATCTTATTATTTTTAGAAGATTATTAATGGCTTCTTGTGACTCTTTTAATTTTTTTTTTTAATAGAATACATAATAATAACATACTACTTAGAACTTGTTGAAAAAATATTGTGAACATAACATTACTCTAATATAATTTTTATTTTTTCCATACAACTTACACTTTTTTTCTTCATATTTTCGTACCCTTGCCCCCACAACCCAACACATTTCTTCCTTTTTAAATTTTTTTTTCCTTTTGTTTTTTCTCAGCCACAATTAGAATCAACCCTTCACCTTTTGTCTTCTTTCTTTATTCCCTTTCTCTATTTTCCTCCACATAGTTAGCCATTGCCACACACTTCTCCACCTTGATCTTCTTTATTCTTTTCTTTTTCATTAAATTCCACTACTCATATGCGTCTTCTACGAAAAACAAGCAACTCCTCTCAAATTCTCATCCTCTTATCTTCCAATTATAAAGCATTGAGACCTAAAGTAATTTTTCTTAATTTCACCAAAAACCTTCAACACCTCTCTCTCTCTCTCTCTCTCTCTCTCTCTCTCTCTCTCTCTCTCTCTCTCTCTCTCTCTCTCTCTCTCTCTCTCTCTCTCTGTAACCCCAAAATCAAATAGGAATTGAAGTCAAATTGGTGTATCAGAGCTCCTTCTCATTACACAACCTCAACCATGTCGAAAGATTCATTTCGGGTTGTTAAGAGTGAGATTGGCAGTGAAGGTTCAGTTTTCTGTTGCTATGATTCTCTATGTTTGTCTTTTTAGTTTTCTTTGTGTATTTTGTGGAGTTCATGAGAAAGTTAAGGGTAATTTGGAGATAAAAGGAAAAATGTCTCAACTGTATTATGTGCAATTTGGAATTGCATCTCTTGGGTTGGAATGCCAAAATGCAGAAAATCGCGTTTATGGGACTGAAAAGCATAGTTTTAAAATTGTACCAAACACGTGTTTTGGATTGGCAAACATGTTAGGATATATGTGAATCATATTAGGAACATATATCATTTAAAATTGACTAATCCTTTGACAAAACGCACTTTACTTGTAATTGGATAGATCTAGGATGTGTTTAATACTTTAAGGAGCAAGAGTTCAAGTCCAAGTGTTAAAACCATGCAAATCTGTCTAAGAAACAAGTGAAGAAGGGCTGGATTTTAAAACTCGACAGCTAGCTCAACAGAGAGCATCTATCGAGGTTTAAAAGGGATTTTTAGTCTGATGCTCGACAGCTACTCGATAGATAACCTATCTATCGAAATTTATGAAAATCAGTTTTTCAGATCTAATTTCACACATATCCATGTATACACGTTTTTTTTTTTTCTCTCTCACAATTCTAAATATATATAAGGATTATTTTAAGGGCTGCCACAGATGATGAAAGTGGATGAAACTTCATGCAAAGGTTTTTCACAAGCATATTTTGATCGAAGACATATGCCCTAGTTCATCTTTCTTTTGAAGAAGCTACTGCGTTTGTACGCCGTAGGGTTTTGTAACCAAGGAGTTTCGTGATCTTCATCATGTTGATAAACTGAAGAAATTTGCAGCCAACATCCTTCTCAAGCTGGTGGTTAGTCACATATTAGGAGCTGTGCATTGAAAATGAGAGATTGTTATTACAGAACAAGTCTAATTGTGTATTGCAGTAACGGTTCAATTGTAGGTTGATATAAAGTACTGAGATTCATTTACTTGTAATCGCTTGTTATGATAATAGTGGATTTTTGGTGATCTTAAACTTACCCGGTGGCGTTTTTGCCTTGAAGGTTTTCTTTATTCGTAAACAAATCACCATGTCAACTTTATTTTTCCACTACATATTAACTTAGTTGGTGATTTGTTTGTACTACCACACGTATTGTATGTTAATTGAATTAATTAATTAACTTGGCTAATTAATTGGTTAATTGATTACAATGGGTCAATACATTTTTGGCCTATCAAAACACATGTTTTGGGTCCCAAAAAAGAAGCAAATAGGAAAACCCTAGAACGTTTTTGGGACTTTTTAGAGAGAGAAGAGTGTGTCTCTTTTGTATCTAGGGTTTTGTACCCAAACCTCTTTAAGTTTTTGTTGCTCATACATTGCTGTTTTGTGTAAATCTCTTGTGAGATCTAGAGGAGCTTTCTTTTACACAAAGTTTAGGGTTTTCAAGTTAGAGATAGTATCAACATCTTGATGATCAACTTGGTTGCTACCATTGAAGTTTAAAGAATATCAAGCGTGGGTGCTTGTAGCTGAGTGAAGAATTCAAGAAAGAAGGAATCTGTGGATTCGGAGCTTGCACGTGGTCGTGTCAGTAAGTTTTACTGGTGGGTAGCATTAGGAAGTCAAGCGGGGAGCTTGTAGTCCTTCTGTATGAACTTCGATTCTTTCATAGTGGATTCAAGTTTGCCTTGAGGATCGGTGGGTCAAATCCTCCACAGGTTTTTACCGTGTGGTTTTCTAGGTGATCATATCATTATGTCTTTTATTATTCCGCTGCTTTATTATTTTGATATGATTATGTGATTGTTTTAACCTAGAATTGCATAATTTGACTAAGTAACAACTTGGCTAATTAATCTAAGCTAACCAATCTGGTTGTGTTTTAAGGGGTCTAAAACTCATCAAATCTCAATGCCAACTTTGTTTAGCTAGCTAGCATAGGAAAAAAATCCCCATAGGGAACTTACTATTAATGCTAATCCATTAGTTCTAACTTGAAGTTTGCTCTTAGTTGTCTCGAACTTAGCTGCTTGGCATGAGTTGATTGGCTTGCTCACCTTATTACTCTCCATCATTTTTTAATTTAGTTTTCTTTGTAACAAATGATTCAGTGTGGGTGTTCTATGCGTGAGCCGACCTTATTTTGATATTCAGGGAAGCTTTTATCATTATTTTTTTTGTTCTTATAATTATGTTGTTGTGCTTCTTTTAGTAGTCCAAATTTACTCTTTTGTTGTTATTGTTGTTGGCTTTCTCTACTATTTATTTTTTTAGAGATTTTTAATTTTATTTCAAGGACTCAAACTTATTTACACTACATATTATGCATTATCTGTTAATGTCACTAAAGCCTAAAGAAAGCACACATGATACTCTCTTGATGGAACATAAACTAAATTGTTAATTTTTGCGTAGTAAACCTTGAATCCACGAGGGGTTCCTTGAATCCATAAGGTGATAAACTAGAATCTATCAGAGAAAAAATTTGACGAAAGTCAATATTTTATTAATAATCTCTTTTGCCTTTGATGGCTAAAAAACATATAAATACTGAGAAAGTAAAACCCTAGGATGATTAGGAAACGTCAAAAACCCTAATTTGCACTAATTATGTGATTAGGTGACAAAATACTGAAATTTACCAAAATAGGCAAAATTGAGTTAAATGTAAAATCATAAACGGCTGACCTTAAGGGTCGTACCAAAACAAGCAGGACTTTATTCTGAATTTTGAGTAAAATGTTATTAAGGAAACAAAAATTACTATAAACGGAAAAATCGCAGTCTTTAGGGCCTAAATAGAGGAATTTGCCAATTTTAGGGGGTACCTTGTCGCAAAGTAACGACTATTGCTCAGAAGAAAGTTTTGCTTCAGCCTGCCAATTTTCATGCGATTCCAACTCCAAGGCCCATAATTTCTACTAGTGCTTTTTTGCCTTGCGTGATGATTTTAGGCACACGTGAGAGTCTAGAAAGACCATCACGGTTTGTTCTACATCATTTGTAGCCTACACTTTAGTTCCTTCATTATATGTTGTGATCGACACGTTTACAGTTACAACTTATCACTAGATTAAGTGGATTAGCCATTTTAACAATTGAAAAGGAAATGTTAAGGTAGCTTGTGTGTAAAAAATTTATTAGTAATTTTGCATCTCTAAAATTAAGAAAAATAGATTTCAAATAAAGAATAAATATATATATATATATATATATTAAAAGTTGAATAAATATTATTTAATTAATATTTACATATAAGAAAATGCTATGCTTAAAGTTTTCTTTAGGCCCTAAAATTCTTTTAACCAATTGTGTTTATATTAAAAATCGATTGGTGTCTTGGTATCATAAAGCAAATATCATAATTTAAAATTTTATTGTGTGTGTATATCTGTACCCCACCCTAACCCGTGATAGGGTTCAAACTTCAAACTGAGTCCCCTTCATCCGGACTAAAGACTCCGGTTGTTAGTCAGGGAAGACTTTGACATCGACATTGTCCAATTGCAAAGCAGTTTAGAGCAGGTCAATTCTACCTTTAATGGGCCTCATGTGAAAGGAGTGGCTTAGTCCAATACTGGGGTCATTTAGTTGGGTCCCCAGACTTCGACTTCCACATCCACAATTGTCTTTAAATTTAAAGCAGACTAGAGCAGGTCAGTCCAATATTTAATGGGCCTCGTGTGAAAGGAATGCCCAGCTTTTTATTTTATTTTATTTATTAGAATAGTAGAATTTTTTATATGATTTAAAAAAAAAAAAATACACGAAATCCGTGTATTACATCCATTTGGACAATCTCCCTTAACTCAAGAGGCGGTTCATCAATCCACATCCTATCTTCAGCAACAGCTTATTAATGACAACTTGGCCAGCTATTAACTGAAGTGCTAGAATTAGACAAATTTTACTAAATAAGATTTAAAAATTGATGTAGAAATAATATAATTGATGGATTTCAAAAACTTTAATTTTATTATTATTATTATGATTTATTAGTAGCACATAAATTTGTTTGTATTCTAGCTACACAGTTTTTTAATTCTTGAATGTTTTATATTGGAAACCGATGTGTTCTACATTCTAGAAAAACATGGTTTCAAATCCAAGACATGGGTTAGTTAAGGGTTAATGTTTTTCTGTTAAGAGCACTCCATTGGATTAGTCAAAAGTTTTAAAAATTAATTATAGAAATCATATATATTTTTTTTACTAATATTTGACTACTTACTCTTCAAATATACTTTACAACAACTTTTCTATTTTTTCTTCTCTACTCTATTACAATATTTTTTTTTCTCAAAAATGGGTATATATATATATATATATAAATATAAAACGTTGAATAAAATGTAACCCATTTCCTTCACTATTTTCCAATGTTTCCCCTAAATCTTCTCGCATATCAAGATCTCTATCAATACAAAAGGTCACCAACAGCCACCCAAATTTCCATAAACACTAATTGTTGCTACACTCATCACCACCACCACCCAATTGTTCCCTAAATTCATTACAAAACAAACCCATTCAATACATCGACCATGACCTGTTGGGTTATAGATTGATCTTGATTAATTAATTCAATTATCCAAGTTAATTAATTAGGTTAAATTACATGCAAATTGTGGAGGCACAAATAAATCTCCAAATAAACTAAAGTGCTTTGGAAATTAAATTAACACAGTGATTTGTTGACTAATGGAAAAACCTTTTGTAAGGCAAAAACCCTATCGGGTGATTTTTAGGTCACTAGTTCCAAGAATCCACTAATAAATAATCAAGTAGTTACAAATATAAGGAAACTTACCATTATCCTGGCCTATCCTAAAATACCAACCTACAATTGAACTTTCACTCCAATACCCAATTAGACTTGATATTGTGGAGACTTCTTCCCATATGCATGGATCCTAGTACATGTTTGATTTCCCAGCAACTGATGTTAATTGTTGGATGCAAAGTTTTTCACTTTAAAATGCATTGAAAATTTGGAAGTACTTGGTTACAAAACCCTAAGGTGTGTAAGAACGCAGTAGCTTCTCTAAAAGTATATGAGTTTTCTAATCTGAGTCTCTGTGTCTTTGTGGACTTTAAAATAAAGCTTTTATATCCTCTAGAAGTTTAGTGAACGAAACCCTAACAATCTAAGTTATCATGGGTCGAAATTTTGAATTGAGAATTCTGGATTTATAGAGCTCAATAGATCGAGAGGCGTCGATCTAGTGTCAAGATTTCTTAATTAAGCCTCGATTGATGCTGTGTCGAGCTTCATTATTTAAGCTCTTCTTCACTTGTTTCTTAGTTCAATTTTCATGTCTTCAATGATATCACTTTTTCTGATTCATCAACATACTTCTTGATATTCTAAACACATCTTAGATCTATCAAATTATAAGTAAAATGCATTTTATTAAAAAAATATGTCAATACATAACAAATATGGCCCTGACATGACCAAAAAAAAACCCATCTAATGGACCAACATAACTTGACACCAAAATACATCATCAACAAATACATATTACCATTAAGATCTTCATGTAATATTAAAGCCACCATCTTTTTCTATCCCTACATTAATGGCCATGCTAGTACCAAATTCCTCCAAAATATCCTCAAATTCATCCACTACCATTTAAGCTGACAAAGGACAACTCGAAGCTAAGCGCATTGCTCATATAAGCAAAAAACACAAGGTGAATGATGGACATGATGGTGTAGCCTAGGAGAAGAACCAATTGGCTAATGGGGTGACATAGAAACTTATATATTTTGTTGAAGAAACACAAAACAAAGGCACTCAAGTGGTTTAGTGAAAATATCAGCAAGTTGGTGTTTAGTATGAATATAATTAGGAGACAAGACCTAGTTTAATACAACGAGATCCCCAATAAATAATACAAGAATGTTTGATAGGGCTCCTAACTTCCTAGAGATGTTACTAGCACTGATATTTGTTAAAGTCAATCATGGTGCCTTGAGTAATGCTAGTCTTGGAGCAAAAATTTTCATCCCAAGAAGTTGAGTACAACTTCTAATGGCAGTGTATTTTGTATCAACAAGGATAAAATTATATTGCCTTTTCTATTATTTCTTTAGATTTGGTGAATGATTACTGATGAGTCCAAAAACTTGGAATTTTCTCACATTCAATGACGAAGCTAAATTTTTTTATGCATTTATTAAAAACATTCAAGTCAAAGAGTAACGCACGGAGCAATGGTAACAGAATTATATCCATCAAGACATCAACTTGTAACGCACTAGCCATTGCAAAGTAAATATAGAGACCCATTGCTCATTAGTGCGGAATTAGCTATAAAACGAGAGAAAGATCCAAGCATTAAGGTACATACAAAATTCCACCAAAAAAATACTCCTAAGCTAAACCTTTTCTCTGAACTATTTTTCTAATTTAATCATCAGAGGTTTTTGGCAAACACCACACTAGTGTACTCCATTTCTAGTTTGAATCTTATTACAGGTTTCTACATTAGAGATGTGCTCAACTACTTTCGTCCATCAACATAGACGAGGAACTCAACTGTTGATTTCTGCATCATCAGTTTGGCACCGTCTGTGGGAAGAGGTGATCATTCAAGACATTTTCCTTTCCCAAGAGACAAAATAGATCCTTGTAATATGAGATGGACCCCAAATAGGCTGCATAATAGATTCAGGCTCTTGTAGCCAGTGTGGAGGAATTAACTCGCCATAATGAAGAATTATACAAGACAGCTGAGCCCCAGAATGGGGAATGACAGCGGGCTACCAAGAACCAAAATGAAGAAGAACAACCTCAAAGAATCAAAGGAAACACCAATGAGGAAGAATTAGATAGCCAAATCAATAGGAGGATGAGGTGCCAAAAGAGAACTCGTCTAGGATGGAGAACGAACTCCATACCATGAGGAAGGAAATGGATGAACTCAGGAATGCAGTGAAGGAAAAAGCTGTGGAAAATCTAGACGAAATGATTCAAAGAATGGATTTACCATTTACCACTGAGGTGTTATATCATCCTCTCCCACTAAAATTTTTCCTTCCCCAGTTAGAGTCGTATATCGATTCAAGGGATCGTTCAAACCACATCAAATCATCAAAACTCTGATCCTCTTGTAGATGACCCTAGGTGAAGTAATGTGTAGGGCCTTCCCAACGACCCTAAATGGTACAACTAGAGTCTGGTTTGGCAAAGTACCCCCAAGCACCATTACCAACTTTGAGTAACTTAGTAAGGGTTTTTGTTCGTCATTTCATTGGAGGACAAAGACACAAGAAGCCAACTGGGCATCTTCTTAACATCCATCAAGTGGAAGGAGAGTCGCTAAGACAGTACGTGACTCGTTTCAATAGAGTTGCTCTAGGTGGACGATGCGGAGGATCAGGTCATCTTGACAACCTTCCAAGTAGGGCTGTTGCCTAGAGATTTCTTCTTCTCAATCACCAATAGCCCACCGAGGATAGTGGCGGAGCTTCTCCATAAAGCTCAAAAGTATATGAATGTTGAAGATGTGGTGATCGCGAAAGAGATGACAAGAAAAAGGAAGAGAGACGAAGGAACCAACAGCAAGCTTGATAGAAAGAAAGAAACACAAAGCACAGGGCATACCACAGATAAAATGAAAAACCTCCCAGATTAAAGATCATAGTTTACTAACTTCACTCTGCTAGTAATGCCCATTGAACAAGTATTAATGCTAATAAAAGATGAAACTTCTTTGCAATGGCCCAAGCCTATTTATGCTCCAACAGTAGTATGGGACAAGAACAAGTATTGAAAATTTCACCAAGACCATAGACATTGCACTGACGAATGCAGTCATTTGAAGGACCAAGTGAAGTTTTTGATTTGTCTAGGAAAACTACAGAAGTTTATATGAAAGATGAAGCCATATAGACGACAATAGAAGATGAGAAAGATAAAGAACAAGAGGCGGGTGGCAAAAAAGCTCTTGTAGGCGAAACAAGGATGATAGCAGGAGGACTAGTAACAGGAGGATCTTCCAAGTCACTAAAGAAGGAACATGCAAGAGAAGTGAACAACGTTCATTCACGATTCCCGTCATCAAAGTTGCCATGGAGTAACGAGCCAAACATTGTCTTCTTAGAAAGAGATGCTCGTGGCATTAGGCAACCTCATGATGATCCCTTAGTGATAATGCTAAGAATGGAGGAACTCAACATTCACCGAGTATTGATTGACAATAGGAGTTCAGTGGACATCATTTATTTTCCTACATTTCAATAGATGAAGTTAAGTCAAGAAAGGCTTTGACCTTTCACTTCTCCTTTGGTGAGTTTTACTGGAGATAGGATCACTCCTAAAGGCGTTGTCAAATTGACTATGATTACAGGGACGTATTCAGCCCAAGACTTCAAAGAGATTGATTTCCTCGTGGTAGATTGCTTGTCAACATACAACATCATCCTGGGATGACCAACATTCAACAAGCTGAAAGCAGTAACATCAACATACTACCTAAAGACAAAATTCCCTATAGCCTATGGTATAAGAGAAATTTGAGAAGATCAAGTCCTCGTAAGGGAGTGTTACCAGACCGCCCCAGTGTAAGGAGAAAATCATACATGGATGATAGACAAGTTGAAGCCTATTTTCGAACCATCAGAAGTGTCACAAGACATTGATGTCGTCTTAGGAGATCCATCCAGAGTTCTGAAGATAGGGTCAGCTCTTTCAGCTACAGAGAAGACGAAGATAACTGCCCTTCTAAGAGAAAACCAAGATGTTTTCACTTGGAAACACAAGGACATGCTAGGAATTGATAGGGAGATCATTCAGCATTGTCTTAATGTAAATCCAAAGTGCAAGCTGGTGCAATAAAGACGAAGGATTTGCACAGAACACAATAAGGCAGTGACAGAAGAGGTGGAGAAGCTTCTAAAAGTGGGCTTCATAAGAGAGGTTTTTAACCCAGATTGGCTAAAATATAGTGATGGTGAAGAAGAACAATAGCAAATGATGGATATGCGTTGACTTTATGGACCTGAACAAGGCTTGCCTGAAGGACAGCTTCCCCTTACCCAGGATCGACTAACTGGTGGATTCAACTGCTGGACACAAGTTCTTAAGTTTCAAAGATGCTTTCTCTGGCTACAACCAAATCTTCATAGACGAAAAGGATCAAGAGAAGACTACATTCATCACCAGCTAAGGGTTATACTATTACAAAGTAATGCCCTTTAGACTAAAGAATGCAGGGGCTACATACCAAAGGTTGGTGAATTGCATGTTCTCTCAGCAGATAGGAAGAAATGTGGAAGTATATGTAGACAATATGCTAATGAAAAGTAGAGACAAAGCAGATCATTTAGATGACCTGAAAGAAAACTTCAACACACTATGTAAGGATAAAATGAGATTGAACCCAACAAAATGTATTTTTGCTATCTCCTCAGGAAAATTCTTGGGTTTCTTGGTATCTTAATAGGGCATAGAGGCAAATCTTGATAAGGTAAAGGTAGTAATGGAGATAAAATCTCCAAGAACTATGAAGGAGGTATAGAGTTTTAGAGGAACAGTGGCGGCCTTGAATAGATTTGTCTCAAAAGCAATAGACAAGTGCTTACAGTCCTTTAAAGTCCTTAAGAAGACCTTTTAGTGGACTGATGAGTGTGAAGATGCACTGACGAAGCTGAAGTAATACTTGGCACGACCCCTACTACTGAGTCCGTTAGTAACGGGGGAAAAGCTATTTCTCTATTTAGCAGTATCTAATACATCGGTAAGCTTGGCACTAATAAGAGAAGAAAGAGAAATACAGAAGCTAGTGTATTACACCAGCAAAGCCTTTCAAGGAGTTGAAGTTAATTATCCAAGACTAGAGAAGATTGCCTTCTCCCTAGTAATCGCCTCTAGAAAACTCCTCTGTTACTTTTAGGCACACTTTATTATCGTCATTATAGACCAACCGATAAGAAAGACGATGAACAAGATAGATGCAGCAAGACTACTCATCCAATGGGCCATAGAGCTGGGCTAGTTCAATATAGAAAACCACCTCGGGTGGCGATCAAGTCCTAAGTCCTAGCAGATTTCATTACAGAGTTCACTTACACTTAAGATGAGGAAAAACCCCCAAAGAGAACTTAGATAGTTCAAACGGGCGGATCCGCCACTAAGAAAGCTAGAAGAGTAGGCGTGGTCCTCATATCGTCGGAAGGAGAGATCTTAAAGTACGCAGTCAGATTGCAGTTCCTGTCAACAAAAAACGAAACTAAGTATGAAGCACTACTAACAGGCTTAAAACTGGCAAAAGTATTAAAAGCAAAATCTTTCATCGTCCAAGTCGATTCCCAGCTTGTAATTGGCTGAGTAGGTATGGTCCTCATATTGTCGAAAGGAGAGATCTTAAAGTACGCAGTCAGATTGCAGTTCCTGGCAACAAACAACGAAACTGAGTATGAAGCACTACTAACAGGCTTAAAACTGTCAAAAGTATTAAAAGAAAAATCTCTCATCATCCAAGTCGATTCCCAGCTTGTAATTGGCCAAGTAAGAGGAGACTACGAAGCAAAAGAAAAAAGGATGCAGAAGTATCTAAAGATCATCCTATAGCTCTTGTCGCACTTCGACATTGTCAATTTCTAGCAAATTCCCTAAGCAAAAAATGCAAAAGCTAATTTCCTAGCACGACTAGCTTCATCAAACAACCATAAAGTATCCCCTGAGTTATTTATGGAAAGAAGGGAACAACCTAGCACAGAAGAAGAACAAGTGTTGACAGTATAGAAGTAGGATGATTGGATGACCCCTATTGTCCATTTCTTGAAAGAAGGGCGCCTCTCGGAGAACAAGACAAAAGCACTAAAGGTCCAGATTAGAGCTACTCACTTCGTCGTTATTGATGATGTCTTATGCTGATGGGGACACTCCCTTCCATATCTCCATTATGCTAACTCAGAAGAAGCCAACTACGTACTGCGAGAAATACATGAAGGGATCTATGGTAACCACACAGGAGCAAGATCTTTGGCAAGAAAAGCACTTAGAGCATGCTATTATTGACCAACACTACAGAAGGATGCACATGACCTCGTCAGAACATGCAACAGATGCCAATGTTTTGCCAACGTTCAGACATGACCAGGAAACGCGCCTAGCCAACGACACCAATAAACACGCCTAGCCATTCGCCCAGTGAGGGATTGACATAATGGGACTGTTCCTAGTGGGAAGAAAGTAGTTCAGATTCTAATTTGTCGCAATCAACTACTTTACTAAATGGGTGGAAGTTGAGCCAGTGGCGACGATCACAGAGGCCAAAATCACCAGCTTCGTATGGAAGAACATAGTTTGCAGGTTCAGGATCCCTAACGTGATAATATCGGATAATGGGAAATAGTTTGACAACCCCAAGTTTTGAAAATTTTGCTAAGATTTAGGAATCAAGAACCACTATTCTTCTCTAAGAAACCTTTAAGCTAATGGTCAAACAGAAGTAACGAATAGATGCCTGTTAAAAATTATCAAATCTTGTCTTGAAGAGGCAAAGGGTGCATGGCCTAAGAAATTGCCAAGCATCCTATGGGCATACAGGACAACCAAGAGTGCCAATGGGAGAAACACTATTTAGACTGACATTTGGCACTGAAGTCGTCATACTGGTGGAAGTAGGACTGACAAGCATTTGGGTCAAGGCCTATGAAGAATAGAGGAACCAGCAAGGGCTTAGCAATACACTACAACAAAATGTATTTTCAATGACGAAAAAATTCGTCACTAATAGTCCAGTTTTTCGTCACTAAGGACCTTTAGTGACGAAATTGAACTTTTAGTGACGAAACTCATTTCGTCACTGTAGCCCCGTCACTAAAAGTCCTGGTGACGAAAAATTTCGTCACTAAAAACACTTTAGTTTACTAAATCATATTTAGTGATGAATAATTTCATCACTAAAACTATGTTCGGGTATGTATAGTGACGAAAAAATTCGTCACTAAAACCATTTCTTACAAAATTTTGCTATATTTAGTGACGAAATTTTGGTCACTAAAACAAATTTTTATTGCTATATTTATGATGAAAAAATTCATCACTAAAACTTTTTCTATTTTCATTTTTTTCATGGCTTCGATATTAACCTGTAACTTGTCATTACATTATTTAAACCTCACATTTGAATAACACATTTATTTCAACACATTTATAAAAAAAAAGATCCATACATTCCACAAGTAAAAAATAAAACAAGTATCCAATTCAAACTCATTCCATACAATAATTGTTTGCAATACATATAATAATTCTACCTAAATCCTATTTTAGAACTAACGGATGATGTCCTCATATGTCTTCAAGTAATGCCAAAAGTAAATCCCCTAAAAGCCACTAATAAGAAATCTGCACAAATATAAAAATAATATTTCGTTAAAATCGTAAAGTAAAAACATTAACTGTGTTATAAGAAACATTTCTAACAATGCATTAACCAATAAATTAAAATTACAACTCCTAACGTATAAGTTGTAGAAAGCAAATAAAGTTTAACATTTGCAAGAAATGAATGCACAAGTCTATATTAGTCCTTAAACCAATTTCCAACATCACATATATAAAGTTTTACAAGTATTGAAATGAATTAAAATATTATTCATAACATCTAATTAACAATACTTATTAACATTTGCAAGAAATGAAAAACACTTCTAATATTAGTTTAACCCACCTTATAACACTATGCAAGTCACCCGCTTGCTTCAATACAACAATACCACAAAACCAATCACAAACATCACAAGTACAATGCTTACAAGTATTGAAATCGAATAAAGGAACACAATTGCTACTAATCAACAAGTTTCATTAACATTTTCAAGAAATGAAAAACACTCCCAATATGAATTTAACCCCAATAGAATAATCGATCCATATGAATTTAACCCCAATAAAACTCCCAATAGAGTTTTATAAGTATTTAAATCAAATAAAATACTATTCATCACATCTAATTAACAATATTCATTAACATTTGCAATAAATGAAAAACACTTCCAATATGAATTTAACTCACCTTATAACATCATGCAAGCCACCCGCTTGCTCTAACACAACAACCCACCACAAAACCAATTTCTAACATCACAAGTATAGAGTTTTACAAGTATTTAAATCAAATAAAATATTCTTCATCACATCTAATTAACAATACTCATTATCATTTGTAAGAAATGAAAAACACTCCCAATATTAGTTTAAACCACCTTATAACATTATGCAAGCCACCCACTTGCAACAACACAACATACCACCACAAATTCAATTTCCAGCATCACAAGTATACAGTTTTATAAGTTTTTAACTAGAATTTACTTACTTTGCTCAAGCTAAGTTTACAAATTTAAAAAAAAAAATCCAAAGTTACTGCAAACAATGTGTATTTAGCCTACAAAAGAAAAAGTTAAATTCATAAGTACAAAAGTTAAAGAAAAGCTTGACATACCACCACAAAGTTAAAGAAAAGCTCGTACAAGGGGAGCTATATCATTAGGAGAAGGCATTATTATGTTTCTAGAGTTAAATTTACAGATACTTCAACTTTCATTGGAAAGCCAAACATATATATAAAAACCAAAAAGTATGGATTGATACTGAACTAAACTCAATGCTTTTGAGTGAATAGACCATTGTCCAATTGGTCTAATTCAAAACTTACATCCATAACTTTGATGGTTCTCCTACACCACATTACCCATTGTCAGATTTGTCTTTATACTTCATTGCCCCTTTTGACATTCTGAAAAGAGTTCTAAAATAAATATAGATTCCTAAATAGTGAATACTAATCTATCACCCCATGTATTTAACAATTATCCTAAATTCCCATAAAAGTTTTCAATCCCTAAACTTTCTAAGATTGAGAACCCATCCAAGAAATTCATTCAATAGAAACCACCATTACCATCAAAACTAAGTTCAGAGACCCACATAGCAATTTTTGCTTATTTAAGCACAAAACAGAAAGAAACATAGTATAGAAACTGACCTGAAAGCACCCTGGTATGTAGTTTGGATGCTGACCCAATTCTTGAAAGTACAAAATGTAGATTTTGGTATGGGTTATCACTTTTCACTCATACCCAAACTAAACAAAAATGCATATATCCATTACTGTATCAAACAAAAAAATAACTAAAGGAACTAGAATCATTAAACAAAAAAATTAACATCAAGCATTTAGAATCATTAAACAAAAATTAACAAAAAAATTAGCTCAAAAGGAAAAAAAAAAAATACCGAAGGGTCGCGAGTTGAAGCGTCACCGAAAACGTCACCAACTGCAGAAGGATGAAGTATTGCCGATCTAAAGTGTCGCCGATGAAGCGTTGCCAACTGTAGAAGGATGAAGTGTTGCCGGTGAGATAAAGCGTCGTGAACGACGATCTGAAGCGTCGCTGTCTGGGCTTTTGAAGTGCTGCGAACGGCGAACTAAAGCGCCGCGACGGCGCGAGCTCAAGCGTCGCGACGGCGCAAGCTCAAGTGTCGCGACGACGAGCTCAAGCACCGCGACGGCGATCTGGGCTTTCTCCATTTCGAAAGCCTAGATTGCTTTATCGGCGACGGTAGGCTTTATTGACGACAATGAGGTTTCTCTCTTTTTTTTTTTTTTTTTTTTGGGTTTCTTTGTGTTTTTGACTGAAAATTTGAGTGGGTGAGTTTTTTTTTGTTCTGCTGAGTGGGTGAGTGTTATTTTTGGTTTGGAGTATTTATAGTGGTATTTAGTGATGAAAATATTTCGTTGCTAAAGACCACTTTTAGTGACGAAACTGAAATTCGTCACTATATGTGGGAAATAGCGATGAAATATCAGTTTCGTCGCTAAAAATACATTTTGTTGTAGTGATAATCTAAACCTAATTAATGAAGTTAGTGACGAAGCTATGAAACTAATGACGAAGTACAAGGGAGCAATGGCCAGATACTACGACAAGAAGGTAAAGGTAAGAAAGTTCGACACAAGTGACCTTGTCCTTAGGAAGGTTTCACAAGCAATAAAAGACCCACCCCAGGGAAAATTAGGACCAGCGTGGGAAGGACCCTATGAATTTATTCGTCATTATAGACAAGGGTTATACTACCTAAAAACACTGGACGGTCAAGAACTACCTCATCCATGGAACGTAGAGCACTTGAAGAAATATTATCAGTAAGAAACCCCAATTATTCCAAAGTTCCTATCTTTATCTGAATTTATTTTTGTCTATTTTTCCATTTCATACACAATGAGATGTTTTTATCTCTCTATCAACAAAGTGTGAGGAACAGTATTATTCAAAAGTCATTATCGCAAATATTTCTATTATAAAGCTGTTAACTACATCGCCATTTATACATGACTTTGAAAAAGTTATTAATACATAACGAAATCGTCATTTATACATGATTTAGAACAAAGTTATTAATACATAACGAAATCGTCATTTATATGTGACTTAGAACAAAGTTATTAATACATAACGAAATCGTCATTTACACATGACTTGGAAAAAAGTTATTAATACATAACGCAATCGTCATTTAAACATGACTTAGAACAAGGTTATTAATACATAATGAAATCGTCATTTACACATGATTTAGAAAAAAGTTATTAATACATAACGCAATCATCATTTATACATGACTTAGAAAAAAGTCATTTACACATATCGAGGTTGCTGAAAGTTCCATGAAAAATAAAACTGAATCTTGAACACGAGGCAGAATATAGCAGAGTATCACTAGAAATAAGCTTGCCTAAAAAAATTGGGCCTAGAAATACTATTTCAAAGAAGCAAGAAAATAAACATGCTTAAAACAACGAGCCCAAGGAACAGCGTTTTTGTATAAACATGCTCAAAATAACGAGCCTAAGGAACAGTGTTTTTGTCTTACAAAAATGATAAAGGTTAAAAAAAGAAAAAAGGCTCTAAGAAAAGTTAGAAGAAGACAAGTCTACTAGAGCCTTGGTAGCTTCTTCCGCCACACCCTCATTCTCCACTGTGGCCTTGAAAGGACAGTCTACTAGGAGCTCCTTCTCCACCTATTTCACATCAACCTTGGAGAGGTCTAGCTCTTGATGATGCTTGGCCAAGCATTTGCGAAAGAGGACAAAGCCCTCCATATAGTAGTCGCATAGCTTCTCAAAATACTCATCAAAGTCCTTGAACTTCTCTACTACCACGGCCCCACCTCCGGAATCTTGGCCAAAGCTTCCTCAATTTGCTTATCTTTAAGTTTTGAGATGGCTTTCTCAGTACTTATATCCTTCTCCAAAACCTTGAGATAATCTTGGGTTTTCGTTGCCTCGCTCTCAAGAGAAGAAACTTTCTCCTTCAGTAGGGCATTCTCTGAAGAGAGGGACTCTATTTGAGGAATTAGAGATGCGAGCTTCTTCTCATAAGCCAAGTACTTCCCCGAGAGGTACAAAGATTCGCCTAACACCTGAAAACAAAGAGAAGGATTATATATATATATATATATAGGAGAAAAGACAAAGAAGTCTACCTATATAACCTTGTGAACCTGAGATGACATCAACTTTTGAGATGATTTGGTCGTCAAAGGCTCAAGGTCACCTACGTCAATGGCATTGTGAGCCTTCGTTATTGCGGCATCAGCATTATCCCAGAAGGTACCAAGGATGGATTTAGCTTTTTTGTGCGTCTTAAGAACCTCGTCAATAGAAGTTATCAATTCTAGAGATGAGGTAGGAGAAGCCAGGATTTTGGATCATCTTAAATGGTAAAAATGCAAGAACTCAGCTACCCTAACAATGTCTCCGTCATTAGTAGACATCCACACCACCATACAACAAATCACTATCCTTTAAGAATTTGGGACTAATTGAGTAGAAGCGAGTAAAAGATGATAAAAGAGTTCCCTAATGAAAGGATGAAGGGGGAAACGAAGAACACTGGCAAAGTCTGCTTTGTAGAAACAGACTTCATCAGCATATGAATGACAACTCTATTGTTGCCATCAAGAATCCTAACCTTAACGGAGGGAGGGAACTAGAATCTATATCTAATATGCCCTTCGTCTTTCTCTTTTAAAGCACAATAGATACTCCAGGCTTTGTAAGGAGTAGAAAGGACGGAAACCTCTAGAGCTCCATGGTCCTCAGAAGAGGATAAGCCTGTTTCGAGCTCACTCAACCAAACCTCCTTTCCAAACATTGCCAAAGTCTAGGCAATCCCTACCGAATGATGGAAAAAAGGGAAGAGGACAAGCAAAATGGAGTGGTATGGACAATCTCTCCCTACAAAAAGACCAACCCCAAGACGCTTTCTACCCACACACTCAAGAAAACCACACAAACGAGCAAAGAGAAAGGATACAGAAGGGTAACCTAGCCTAACTTATGAGTAGTCTACCATAAAAGAATGAAAATGGAGAAGGAGAAGAAAGGACTTAATGGGAATGAAGGAGGAGTTGGTGAGGAAGAGGAAATTTCCAAGCAGGCGAAATGGCAAAATGAGTGTGAAAAAGGAAAAAGAGGGAAAAGCACCATGCACAAGAAAACCAAGAAAAAATAGACATGGAAAAAAATCCTGATCGTACACATGTCACTAGATAGACAAAACGTCTACCCACAATAAATGCCCTGTGCATGGAACACAAAGCGACGAATCTCTCTGTTCTTACCTCGTCCCACAAACGAAGGAAGGAATAAGGGGGTAACTGATGAGTCCAAAAACTTGGAAGCATCTCACATTCAATGATGAAGCTAAGGTACGTTACGCATTTATTAAAAGCATTCAAGCCAAAGAGTAACACACGGAGAAATGGTAACAAAATTATATCCATTAAGACATCAACTTGTTACGCACTAGCCGTTGCAAAGTAAATACAGAGAAACATTGCTCATCAATGCAGAATTAGCTATAAAATGAGAGAAAGATCCAAGCATTAAGGTACACACAAAATTCCATCCAAAAACTACTCCTAAGCCAAACCTTTTCTCTGAACTCTTTTTCTAACTTAATCATTAGAGGGTTTTTGGAAAACACCACATCGGTGTACTCCATTTCCAGTTTGAATCTTATTGCAGGTTTCTACATTTGAGACGCACTCATCTACTTTTGTCCATCAACATATATAAGGAACTCAACTGCTGATATCCGCATCATCAATTACTATGGTTGAATAACTATAACTAGAATACACATAAATTGTTCAACTAATATCAACTAATCTATTGCATAAATAATTTTGGGTCAAAATAGGATTTTTGCAAAATGTTTTCCTAATAAGCCAAAATGGTGAATAACATTTTCTACTTTTGAGAATCGTGAGAATTCCTAACACCATTACCACTACCACCTTCACCATGACCACCATTGCCATTATCTTTGAGGCCACTACAAATAGTACTCCCACCTATACCAGTATTGTGTCTACATGAAATATTAATGATTTTTTAAGCATATTAAATGATGTATATAAAAGGTTTTCAAGATCATATTCAGAGTCGCAACAATACACATAAAATTTGTCACTGTTTTTTGGAAAACATTTTCCACAAACAATGTGTTTTCAAGAAAACTATTTTCCACCAAAACAAAAGGAATTTGAGACAATACAATTATCATATCTCGTCGATAGAAATACAAAAAAATTAATTTGAAATTACAAGGGAAAATGGAATTGGATTGGAAACTCCAACGTTTCACCTCCCTATGTGTGGATTGTGCCTATTTCATGGGTCATGTACTTAAGCTAATAACATCATCAATTATAACTTAATGTAAATTCACTCTTTGTTAATGTAGGAACCAATTTTCTTGACATGATACCTCATGAAAATTCTCATTTTTTCATAAATTTTCTTGCTTATTTTTGGTAGCTTATTTATTCGATAACTATGAGAGATAAAACTAAAGGTTAGTTTATTTTCAAATCAAAAAATAACATGGAACTCGCAAATAGTAGATAATTTAAGCAAAAAGTGAACTTTTAATCGGTTGTGAAACGCACATTGATAAATATTTCATTTATTCAATTAATATGAAAATGTCCCAACACTAGTTCAGCAAATATGGATCTTCATTAATTCCCTGGTAGTTCTTGACATCATGCATAGCCTTGTAGATGGAATCTATGCCTTCATTATAGCATGGTTGAGATGTATAAAATCCTCCCTCTGCCAAGGATACTGGATATTTATTATGGATGTAGATATCGTCCATTATAAAGGGCTTAGTCCAAAAGTCACTGAACGATTGTTCAAGTGTTTCCAATGTAGTGAGATTATCTTCTGCAATCCAGTTAATGCCAAATAAAGGAGCATTATCAAAACTCAAGGAGGGGAATTCAATGGAAGATGTTTCTAGGGGTAATTGGGAGCTCTCCATAACTTGGTAGGAGGGAGAACTGCTTACATAACTGTCCGTTTCCGTTTTCCTAGCTATATCAGCATCATGCTGGTAAGCTTCATTGGACAGGGTTTTCATCTTGGATATGGTAGGATTATTCTTGGTGCACTTCTTCAGGTGAGCGTGCCAGTGGTTTTTTATATCATTATCTGTTCTTCCTGTCAAGCTTGCTGCAATCATAGACCATCTACAAAGAAAAATACATGGAGTTTATATGGAGGTCTTTTTTTCTTTTTCCTTTTTTCTTTTGGATAAATGAGAAGATTGAATTGCGTCAAGTGAATAGAGTGCAAAGATCAAGTAACAACACCTATTAGCAAAACTGGAACACCTGTATATACATTAAATCTAACTCAAATACAAGGGTTTATATATAAGTTCATTGAAGAATTAATTTTGAATCATTTCAAAGAAAAGCTGACTAATTATGGTCACATATCTTTGTTACTTACAGACAAATTTAATGCAAACATAAGATGCTTATGAGTAGGGACGGACCCACGTTGGGGCAAAGGGGGGCCTTTGGGCCCCCCCCCCCCCCACAAAACCAAAAAAAAAAAAAAAAAAAAGTATAAAAAAAAAATTAAGATTTGCTATTATATATATATATATATATATTTGTCTCTCCTCATCTAAAATATTTAGATATTGACTTGCAAGAAAATAAATAAATAAATAAAATTCATGCCTCTTTAATTACAAAAAACAAAATAAAAAATAAATAAATATGTACTAAACAAAAATCGCGGACAAAATAAAAAACACTTATTTTGTATGTTATACTTTATTAATGTGTTTTATAATATGAAATGTTTAAGAAATACTTATTTTGTATGTAGTATTTTGTTGAATATGAAATATATATTAGTTTTTATTTTCATAATTTTTTTTTTTTTTTTAAGCTGTGGCCCCCCTCAGGTATGAATTCTAGTTTGGTCCCTGACTTATGAGTTTCACCTTGCCTACATGTTTATGCTAAAATCTTCAAAATGACTGGCTTGCGTGAAGTATGTTAGGTCATAAATATTTGTTATCGAGTATGAAAACATGTGAACAAGCAAAAGCGCATGGAAAAAAGGGGAGATTTTGTATATAAACTTATGTTCATCTACAAAGTCAAATTCTTGTTGAAGAATTTGAAAGTTTTAAGTTCGTACTTATTGCCTAGTTCTTCATGCAATTTGATGATCATACGCTCTTCTTCTTCTGTGTAGTTTCCTCGTTTTACACCTGGCCGGAGGTAGTTCATCCATCGCAGTCTGCAACTCTTCCCACACCTCGATAAACCTGTAAACCAATGTATAACCAAAAAGGATGATTAGCATGAAGTACAATACCACAAGATTCCATTTAATTTTTTTTTTTTTTTTTTTTTATATATTTGGATTTTCTAGGGAAAGAAAAGTATTACAGAGAGTGGAAGACAATGATAGTTGATAAAGTTGAATCATGCATAAAAATGAACAATAAAAGTCAAGGAAAATGTTCACAGAATAGTTTTCTTTGTCATAAAATAAAAACTAGAAGTGCTTAAACACTATGTTCATTTTTTATTAATTTGAGAGAAGCTGAGTAATTAGACAGCCTTAATTAGTTAAACATTTCATGAGACAGTAAACATGATGACCACTAATGATACAAATATAGCGTTTTCTCTCTTTTTCTTATATAGAAAAACTACAAATGTGCTTGGATTGATTACTCTCAGCTTCAAAATATAATAGTTTCTTAAATACCTGCAAATTTGGGAAGTTCCCGCCAGTTCCAATGGCCAAATCTCTGAATATAAGCTCTTAATTTATTATCTTCTTCTACACTCCATGCACCTTTCTTTTGTCCATTTTTATCATAGAAGGGAGCTCTCACCATCTCTCTCTCTCAAAATAAAAATTTTGAGGTCAAGTAATTCCCAAGCTCTAAGTAGCACATTTATACAAAAATTTTGAGTTGAAAAATGCACATTATTTATACAATGACCACTAGGGGCCAATTTGAAGTTGCAACGAAATGGGCTTTTAATAAATTAATGGATGAATAGGTAGTCCGTACTCCTTAGAATGGGTCCGTTTGGATAACATTTATTATTGTTGAAAATTGATAAAAACTGATTGTTGCTGAAAACACTGTAGCAAAATAATTTTTAAATGTGTGAATAGTGTTGTGGGACCTACTTTTAATATTAAATATTGCGTAAACAGTGCATAAACAGTGCACGCACAGTAAATTTTGTCCTCTAAAATCAACAAGTGCGGCAAAAAAGTAAAAAAAAAAAAAAAAAAAAGAGAAAATGCATAGGAAAAAAACGCACCGCAACTAACACTTCAATCCAAACCCATACAATGTGTTACATGCAGCAGCATAAGCCTAATTTCCACGGTACCATAAATGTGTGACTGGTAAGTGAGGTTGAGATCAAGTTTTGGCAAAGCTACGTTACCTCAAACATCAGTTCATGTCCAAGCAAGTTCCATACAGTATTCCTGTTGGTGGTCCCTCATCGACGTCATCGTTATACAAAGACAGAAAACAAAACCGTCACCGATTAGAAAATTTACAAACAAGCACATGCAGATTTTTTTTTTTGAAACGCAAGCACATGCAGATTATAACATAGCCAGAGTCAGTCAAAAATATTGATTCGAAATAGTGGTCAAATGGAAGATGACAATATTATTAAATCAATTTCCCACATTATCATGTACGAAAAGGGGGACAAAACTGATGCTGCGACAAAAGTGCGGTCATGGGTTTAATAAGTACTATTCACAATGTGTTACATGCTTCATTCGACATGTGCATTATAAATAACTGTCTTTTCTTGATGAATTCTCGTAGTAGTCATTACCATGAATATAAGCTCCTATTCTTTCTAGCCCTGACATATGAGGAAAACATTACTTTAAGGCATTTGGGAAAAATAAATGCAAGAATCAATTTTTGGAAAAAAAAAAAAAAAAAGACAAAAAGAAATGATTACTTTTTTTTTTTTTTGATAAGAAAAGAAATGATTACTAACCATTAAGTACTTGCTGGTGCGGTACGGTACGAACAGTCAACAATATCGTTTTAAATTCATGGTTACATGGTCAGATGAAAACGAATTTGAGACCAATTTCTGACACTCCAATTTGCTTTTGAACCAAGAATTTCGCAACCTTAATAAATCACATGAAGCTCAGATGGGCCATCGCATTACTATTACTAGTCTTCAGCATCCAAATTTTTATTTGCATTTGCGTCAAGAATATGTTGCGCCCGTTTGACAAAGCATGCCAACCTTTTACGCCTCATCATCAAATGACAAATATTGACTAAAAACAGTTTTTTTTAAGACTTTTGTAAAAAAAAAGGGTCATGTCATTGTTTTTTCGTTTTTCTTTTCTTTTTTTATTTATT
Organism: Quercus variabilis; assembly: GCA_030445155.1. Lineage (NCBI taxonomy): Eukaryota > Viridiplantae > Streptophyta > Magnoliopsida > Fagales > Fagaceae > Quercus > Quercus variabilis. The sequence continues at coordinate 34,130,935 of CP129452.1, read as the reverse complement.
TATGAGAAATATTGAATTTTTATTAACAAACAGATAGATCAAATACAAGTCTGTTTTAAGCACACACGTACTCTAAGATGCTAGAACATCCTTCCAACTAGGCTACATGGTCCTCAACATCCTTTGCATGTTGGGCCAACACATGAGCAGGGACATTTCCTTACCCTTTGGTATGAGAAAACTTCTACTTTCTGAAAGTCAAGGCATGGTCCATGAGTCCAGCTAACACGGTCGCCATTGAAGCTGGCGGGGGTGCTAGCCCTTGCACTGCGTTATAAACCTCTAGCGAATCAGTCTCAAACTCAACGTCTTTAACCTCCACGTCCCTGGCAAAATTAACACCGGCTTCCAAGGCTTTTGCTACTGCTTCAACAGCACCCAGGGGACATTTCCACTTCTTGCTCAGCGCTGCGACCACATCTCCAGTATCATCCTTGATAATTACACCAGTGCCTGCATGTTTTCTATTTGAGAAGACGACCCCATTAATGTTTACTTTGTAGTGACCACAGCTTGATAGCTGCCAAACCACTATGGGAGAAGCTTCAACCCGATTTCCATATTTTAAATCATTTGCTGCATGAAACTCATCAACCAAATGTATGGCACTCCTTAAGAGGGTGTGACCTGCCTGTCCTTTACCACCCAAGCGGAGCACATTCCTATTCTTCCAAATACCCCAATAGACCGAGGCGACCCTCTCAAGCAGCCTAGGATTGTTATCTTCCCACCTCAGAAAGTTCACCACATCCAAGAAACTCCATCTCGAAGAGATTTCAAATGGAAAAACCAATTTACTTGCCGTCCAAACCCCTTTAGTGTGATCAAAAAAGCAAAGCGAATGACTAACAGTTTGCTCCTCCTTTCCGCAGAACTCACAAGTACCACTCGGAGTGATTTTCTGTTTTGTGAGGTTCATTTTTCTAGCGAGAATGTCCCAACTCGCCCTCCAAGCAAAGTGTTTAATTTTCTGTGGAATATTTAGGTGCCATAAAGCCTTCCATATCTTTTTGCGGGTCAAACCGTTTAAGCAATCCCCCAAAGCTTAGCGTTGCTGCTCCTCTAAAGCCAAGACATATGAACTTTTTACAGTGAATTTGCCACTTCTATTTTCTGCCCATACTGATCTATCATTGGTGTCATTTCTGCTCAGAGGAATGCTCAAAACTGCCTCCCTATCCTCAGGTTGAAACCAGCTTTTGAGCTTGTCCATGTTCCGTTCGCTAGATGCTATGTTTATAAGTTCACAAACCAGAGCCTTTTCCACATTTGGCCTCACTAGCGTTAACACCTTATACAAACTTGGCCTGGGAACCCATTTATCATGCCACACGCTGATTCTAGTAGCATTCCCCACTTGCCACCTCATGCCTCTTCAGACAACCCCTTGAGTCGCCACTATGATTCGCCAAGCATACGAAGGCCTCAGACCTAACTCAGCCTCGACAAAACTGCACCTTGGGAAATATTTAGCTTTGTATACTTGGCTAAACAGCGAAGTGTAGTTTGTTTTGCAGCCGCCACCCTTGCTTAACCAAAAGAGCCAGGTTGAAGCTTTTTAAATTGCAGAAATCCAATCATCCTTTTTCCTTCAGCATGCACATCTTGTCCTAACTCAGCGAAGCTAGTTTTTTCTCATTTTTCATCTGCCCCCACCAGAACTATCGATCATTCCAGTTAGCTCCTTGCATAATTTACTAGGAAGCAGAAAACAACTCATCGAGTAGGCAGGCATGGCTTGGGCCACTGATTTAATCAGAATCTCCTTTCCAGCATGTGTAAGTAATTTTTCCTTCCAACCTGAGACTTTGTTTGCCACCTTCTGCTTGTGTTGAGCGAAAGTATTATTCTTAGACCTCCCTACTAGAGATGGCAAATTGAGATAGGATTCATGAGGCTTGATTACCTGGGCACCAAACATGGATTTCACTCTCTTCTTTGTTCCCACATCAGTTTTTGGGCTGAAATACAGGGAAGTTTTAGTGCAATTTAATTGTTGACCCGATGAAAGTTCATAGAATTTGAAAATCCTTTGGATTTTCGTAGCTTCGCTCATAGATGCTTTTCCAAGCACCAAGCTATCATTGGCAAAAAATAGATGGGATATTCTAGGCCCTCTAGCTGAAGCAGCCACACCTTTAATAGCTTTTCTTTGGGCAGCATGATGGAGAAGAGCAGACAAACCTTCAGCACAAATGATGAAAAGGTAAGGCAATAAAGGGTCACCTTGCCTAAGCCCTTGGGTTGGCCGGATTTGGCCGCAAGGTTGTCCATTGATCTGAATAGCATACTTCACCAAAGACATACATCGCATCACAATGCTAATCCATTTCTCATGAAAGCCTAGCTTCCTTATGATCTGTTGCAAACACTCCCACTCGACACAATTATATGTCTTACTCATGTCTAACTTTACTGCCATTTCACCACATTTGCCCTTCTTTTTCTTATTGATATGGTTAATCAATGCATAAGCCACCAAAACATTGTCTATGATGAGACGTTCTGCCACAAAAGCACTTTGATTCTCACTGATAATATCATGCAGCACCAATTTCATTCTATTTGCTACCATTTTAAATGAAATTTTATAAGCCACATTACATAAAGAAATTGGTCTAAAATCAGTAAATTTTTCCGGATTCTTTATTTACAATGTGAGTGTCATAGAATTTTGGGGGAGCTCTACCATGATTTAGAAAAGTGAGTGCTATGTGAATGACAATGGATTTAACAATAGTCCAGAAGTGGTGATAAAATAAAGGGAGCATACCATCTGGACCGGGATCCATTAAAGGATGCATTTTCTTTAGAGCGTTTTCCACCTCCACAGCCTGAATATCTTTGGTGAGTAAAGAATTCATTCGATCAGTGACTTTTGAATGCACTGCGTCAATCAGCTTTGGCTCCACCCTTGGCTGTGAGGAAGAGAAAAGTTGTTCAAAATAATCTACCTACATTATTAGAATCAAGGACCCTACTGATAGTGTTCCGTTGATACCGATTCGAGGCTTTTGTGTGGTAGAAAGTAGTGTTCTTGTCTCTAGCCCTTAACTAGCTATTTCGGCTTCTCTGATGCCACATTTCCTCTTCGATGCCAAGCCACCTATTTAGATCCATTTTCATTGCATGGATAGATTCTAAGTCCATAGCAATGCCGTTTATGGATTCAAGAGCTTGGATTTTAAGTCACAGAAGCAATCTGCCGTGGGTTTGCATGGTGGATTTCAATGAGATTATGTATCCTAGAGAGAAAGACGGGAGTGGGGTGAGGCCTGATGGTTAGATGAGGGGCTTCCGTGAGGCAATTAATAGGTGTTATTTGAGGGACATGGGCTATGTGGGCTTGGAATATACTTGGAGCAGAAGATTAGGGAGTGTGGTTGGATTCATGAAAGATTGGACAGAGCTCTGGTGTCCATGGATTGGGCAATGATGTTCCCATCGGTGAAGCTTTTTCATGTGTCCAACTCGACCTCGGATCATAGCATTTTAGTGCTCAAGGATGCTAGGTCTCCTAGATGGCAGTGACAACAATCAAAACTGTTTCGCTTTGAGTCCATGTGGCTCGAGGATGAGCGGTGTAATAATGTGGTGGAGGAAGCATGGGAAAGAGGGCAAAACAAGGTCTCGGGTTGGCCTTTAGAGGCATGTTTGGAGGAGTGCCAAAGGTCACTAGAATCATGGAATAAGCAATCCTTTGGCCATGTGGGACAGCAGATAGCGGTACTTAAAATGTCATTGTTTCAAATGGAGTACGTGACTTATGAAGGTAATAATTACTTTAGTATGTTTTTATTTTAATGGAGAAGTTTATATATATCATTGTCCTCTTTTTGTTGGTTCTTTTTTATACATTATTTTTCGGAATTAACTTGCATAGTTGAGAATACAATTTCTCTCTAGTTACTCGCACTGAAATAAGTTTAGAAACCTCGCTCAGCTTTGTCAATCTTGCAAATGAAAATATCCACACTTTGGCAAATAAAAATAACGCATAATCGTGAATGGACAGATATATACCATGTGAATTTAATTTTAAAAAGATTACCAGTAAAACTCAATATTATTATCCTGTTCTGTTATCTTTTGTGACATTACATTTTTATAAAGTAAAGAATGGGTTTTTTGGCAATAAATACAGCCTAATTACAGTAAAATAAATAGCAAATTAAAAAAAAAAAAAAAAAAAAAAAAAACAAAACAAAACAAAACAAAAACAAAACAAAATTTTCTAAAGAAAGAGACAAGACAAGCCCAATAAAAAAAGGATTAACGCTCAAGTTCCACATCTTTGCTTGACAAAGGCTACATTGAAAGGAAAAATGACGATTAAAATAAAACAAGTCGAGTTAATATTTGAATCTTTTACACTTAATTTCCTGTCAAAGTAGTTGAGACCCTCAATGCTGATCTGTTATAGTCGTAACGGGTGTCTCTTTTTATTTTGTGTTGGCGATACATTTCTAGTGTACAATTTTCAATAAAATTGTAAATTGTGTCTAGATAATAGAAAGTATTTTTCAAATTCAAATATAATTTTTTATAATAGTTGAGTTGGCAAGGTTTTACAAGTTCTTATCTAGACCCATCATTGACATTATTTTTTTACTTACAACTAATATTTTGCTACATCTACTAGATGTGAAATTTTTTGTCAATTTTTTTGTATCCATAGACTCTCCCAAATAATAAAGTCTCTTAAGAAAAAAATATATATTTTCACCAATCAAGTCAATTGACCCTTGGATTCAAAACCAATCCAAAACCTCAATTGAATTAGCCATACAAGCAACAAGCCAGTGTAAGCTAGGGTAGTCAAATTGATAGGTTTGGATTGGGCATAAGTGAGTTGAGTACATAAAACTCATTTAACCAATAAATTATAACCCAAACCTAATCCAACTCAATTATAGCAGGTTAAACCCAACCCACCAAATTATCCACTATTCAATGGATATATACAAAAAATGGGTAATTACTTTCTCCTCTCTTGAGGTTTTGGAGGCATGAGACTCCACCCCAAAATTGAAAAGAAAAAACACTTTCACTCCCTTGAAATTCGATTAACCAAACTTTGTAAAATTACTATTAAAAATGTTATATACTAACCTGTCCTTTTATTAAAGGCTTGTTTCAAAAATTATCCTCCATTTCAGTATTAAAATTCATTGTTTAAAATTTTTAATTAAAGTGTATTTTAAAATAATAAGTATGAATTTTGTTTATTATTATTTTTTCTCATTTTTCAATGGGATATAGAGAGATTTGTTGTAGAAAGTAATTTGGTGCTTGAAATATTTTGCATATTTATTTTAAATTTATTAGTTATTTTTTTACTAATCATGATTAAACTTTTGTAAACAGATTCTTATAGAAATTTAAAATATTTACTAATATAAACAAAAAGGATATGAGTGTTAATTTCTTTAAATCTCAAAGGAAGGAAAAATTTTTTTCCCTTTAAGTTTGGAGTGGAGTGTAATTCTCCCAGACCTCAAGGGAAGGGACTGTAATTACCCTAACAAAAATATACCTAAAACTAGTAAAATAACCAAAATACCCCAAAAACCTCAAAAATGACTAAAATACTCATATACCTAAAAAATGATCAAAATACAACCTAAAACTTGAAAAAGACCAAAATACCCACGGAACCCCCAATTGATCAAAATACCCCTAAAAATGACTGAAATACCCCCTAAAACTCCCAAAAGGACAAAAATACCCCCGAAACTTAAAAATACCCCTAAAACCTAAGAAATGATTGAAATAGTCTGAAACCTTTAAAATGGCCAAAGTAACTTTGAAACCTTTAGAAAGACAATAATAAATAAATAAATAAAAACACCGAAATCTCTAAAATGACCAAAGTACCCCCCCCCCCATGCCGAAAACCTTAAAATGACCAAAAAAAAAAAAAAACCCATGAAACCTCTAAAATGATAGAAAAATCCCGAAACCTCTAAAATGACCAAAGTAACCCCCTCCCCCCCCCCCCCCCCCCCCCCAAAAAAAACTTCAAACTAACAAAAAATACCCATAAAACTCTACAATGACCAAAATAGCCCCAAAACCTCTAAAATGATCAAAATAATAATAATAAAAAACCCCCCGCAAAACCTTTAAAATGACAAAAATACCTTAAAATCTCTAAATTGACCAAAAATCCCTAAAACCTTACAAATGACCAAAAATTTTCCTAAAATCCATAAAATGACCAAAAATACAACTTACTAGTCATTTTTGAGGTTTTGAGAGTATCTGGGTCATTTTTAAGTTTCATGGGCATATTTGTCATTTTAGAGAAGGTTTGTGCTTGTGTGTGAGTGTGTTTCCTCATTTTAGTGGTTTCTAGTGTGTTTTGGTCATTTTAGATTTTTTGAGTTTATTTTGGTCATTTTAGAAGTTTCAGGGGTGTTTTGGTCAGTTTGTAGGTATGAGATTTTTTTTTTTTTTTTTTTTTTTGGGTCATTCTAGTTGTTTTGGTGTATTTTGGTCTTTTAAAGATTTCAAGTGTGTTTTGGTCATCTATGTGGTTTAGGGGTATTTTGGTCATTTTAGAGGTTTGGGGATATTTTGGGCACTATAAAGGTTTCAAGGGTATTTGGTCGTTTTAGATATTTTGAGGGTATTTTTGGTCGTTTTAGAGGTATGGGAATATTTTGGTCATTTTAGAGGTTTTGGGTTATTTTGTTCATTTTAGATACTTTGGGTTTTTTAGTCATTGTAGAGATTATGGGTGTATTATAATTATCTTAGAGGTTTAGGGGTGTTTTGGTCATTTTATAGATTTAGGGGTATTTTGATAATTTTAAAGTTTTCGATGGTATTTTCGTCATTTTAGATATTTTTAGGGTAGTTCGGTCATTTTAAAAGTTTCGGGGGTATTTTTGGTCATTTTAGAGGTTTTGGGATATTTTGGTCATTTTAGAGATTTCGACGGTATTTTGTTCATTTTAGAAAATTTTGAGTATTTTGGTCATTTTTAAGATTTCAAGGTATTTTTGGTCATTTTAGAGATTTGGAATGTATTTTGGTTATTTTAGAAGTTTAAGGAGTATTTTATTCATTTTAGAGTTTTTTTGGGTATTTTGGCTCATATATATATATATATATATAAAACTGAAGCCTTTGGAGCTTCCACAAATTTTCAAGTCACCATTATTTTCTTTTTCTTTTTAATTTAGGTTTTATATCTTATATATTTATTATTTCTCTTCAATGTGTAATTATCTTATCAAGTGTTACAATATTTTAGTTTAAGTAAAAGTCTATTAGATATATGTTTCAAGAGCTTGAAAATTCTAGTTCAACTAAAATTATATAACAAAAATTTCAACAAATATAAACCCCTACCAAGGCCAAAACCCTTCATACTCACTCAATTTTTCACAAAAAAACACACACAGCAAATTGAAGATTTTGTAAAGAGGGTACGGGACTTCATGAGACCACTTTGTAACGTTGTATCCATAGAGTTGCTCTCAAAGTAAATGCAGAGGTAGAGACATGTTGCCATCCTTCATGCTCTAACTCTCTATGACCACTACTTTATAATATTGTTATTGTTGTGACTTGTGAGTGAGTTTATTAGTATGAAAAATCTACATGTGAAAATATTATTTGTAATTTTTTTTTTTTTTACAATTAAAACATTAGATTTAATCGTAATTTTGATTTAATAATTAACAATTTCATCAATAAAATTTTCTCTAACGTTGGTGTAATTTGCACTACTATGTATGTTATATATATATATATATATATATATAACCCTCATTTGATCTTGGAAAAACCACTTTATAAAAAAAATTGTCATCGATAACAAGAAGAAGAGCTTATTCCTGACCATCAAAACCACAAATTTCCTATCATCAATAATCAATTTTATATTAATGTTGTGATATAGTCCATAGGTATTTTAAAAAGAAAAAAGAAATAGGGGAGAAGTATAGTCCATATGGGAATGGTTTAGATGTTTCCTACTTGATTTTGTAATCTCAGATTGGTTAGTAGAATAATATGGAGTGAGGATGTTCATTATTCATATTAAAAGTGGCAATTCATATTGATAATAACCTAAACAAGGGCGTGTACTAACATTTATACATATGGTGGTGGTGTAGCGTTGGTGCATGTGAGAGTTAGAACGCAAAGTTTTGTCTTTTTTATTTATTTAAAAAATGCATCCTACCTTGTTGATACATATACAATACATATGGGAAACTATTCAAATTCTACTACAATTTTATTTGTTCATATCCTATCAATTTTATTTTATTTTTTGGATAAATAATAAAACAAAAGCAGCCACTGCCCACCATTACGGTTTTTTTTTTTTTTTTTTCTTTTATATAAATTTAGGGTTTTATTTTGATTCTTATATTGAACATAATTGAGGTTGGTTGTGGCTACAAGAATAATTGGGAAAATCTTATATGAAAAGTTATGGAAATCTCGCTTCATCTAGATTTCTAGCCACTGTCAAGCAACCTTCTCTATGCCATAGAATTTCAAATCTGAATGAACTTGCTCGCCCAAGTTCCTTAATGCAAAACTTTGAACTTATTTTTTCAGCTCTTCAACCTAAATACAATTACAAATCAAATAAAATGAATAAACGGAAATATTGCAATTACATTAGAAAGTTTGACATGGAATTGACCAACACAAAATTAATCATAATAATAGACTTGTCTTTCCAGAAATAAATGAACAAACACATCACTGTATGAGATACATGAAGATAACAATTAATAAAGTGCAATCAAATATACAACAAGATATATCAACTCAAAATTATGCTTGATCTTACATCAAATAGTCATGTAATGTCTACAATGATTAGTAAACAAATTATATACCTTCTAAACATGTTCACCAATAATGCCCTGTACCATTATTTATTTATTTTTAGCTTAATGAAAAAAGAGGGTGTTCGGTATGGGCTAGTCAAACCCACGTCACGTGACAGTAATGAGTAATATTATGTGTACCACACAAGCTTTATTGAGACTATTATTTGAACTGCTTTTCTTTAAGTGTTGGGATAAGAACTTCTACTATCAAACCACTCTCCAATATGGTAATGCTCTATACCAATTAAAAATACTAGCCAGTAAGATACTTAGTAACATATCCAACAAACAGTGGCGATGCCATGTATAACTCAGGGTGTTCCCAAGAACACCCTGACTTAAAAAAAAAAAAAAAATTATACTTAAGCTGTATTAGGAACACCCTGATCACAAAATTAGGAACACACTCAATAACAAAATTAGGAACACCCTAAAAAAAAAAAAAAAAAAATTCTGTTCTACTTCCAAGCCAAAAAAAAATTTGAACTAAAATCTGAAAAAAAAAAAAAAAAACAAATGTAATAGAGCCAAGCCCACGGCGAGCCCAATAGATTACACAGGTAGCCCGTAGCCCACAAATTCTCCCCAAAAAAAAAAAAACAGAGAATAGAAATCAACCCACGCCATGGTCACGTCGCTGGCAGGGAAATTAGAAACCAAACCCCAAACCCCAATACAGCCAGTCCATGAGCAAAGCAAAACAAACCTCAACTAAGTTAGTGTTTATCTCAAAAAAAAAAAAAAAAAAAAAAAAAAAAAAAGAAGAAGAAAGAAGCTCCCAATACAAAGAAAGGCAAAACAAACCCCAGCATACACTGCCCATGGTCACGTCGCCGTCGCTCGAAGACTGCTCGTCGACGCCATTGCAGTCTCGCAGATTGGTGCTCGGTGCTCGCCGCTCGCTGCCTCGTCCTCATCGCAGTCTCGCAGTTGTCGCCGTCGTAGATCACAGTCTCGCCGCTCAGACCTCGATGCTTGCCACTCGCCGCTCCCCGCTTAGACCTCGTGCTGGGTATTTCTCTCTTTTTCTCTAAGTCTCTCAGTTTCTCTCTTTACCTATGAAATGCAAAACTGAAATGAATAACAATTTCTCTCTCTTTATTCTTTAATACCGGTAACTCTCTCTCTCTCTCCATAATTATATGCTTTTGCCTTTGAACACCATTACACCAACACACTAACCAATAGGATTAGGACAAATTCCAAAAGAAAAGAAAAGAAAAGAAAAAGGCAAAAACAAGCAGTTGGTCAGATTGGCTGGCCGAATTGCTTGCTTTTGCCTCTTTTTTATTTTTATTTTTTAGTTTTTATTGAATTTGGCCTTATCTTCCCTGTTGGTTGTTGGTGTTGGTTCGTGTGTAACGTGTGTTGGTGTTGGTCAATGGTTTGGTAATATATTGATTGTCTTCTAGTATGATGTAAATTGTCTATTTTGATTGTGAAATTTTTTGATTAATAGGTTATTGTTTGTGATTGCTGATTAGCAGTGCTACACATTATACTGTTTTAATTATTGTGATGCACATAAAATGTGTAACGTGCATAAGACAAATAAAAGACAAACAAATATAATAAATTAAAGTAGTATAATTAATGGCAAACAAATTAAAGCAATATAGTTTATTGTTACGCTAAATAACAATAATTAAAGCTATATAATTAAATTAACTAATACATTATAAAAGACAAATAAATTAAATTATGTTAGGCTAAATAACAATTAATAATTTTATAATTAATGAAATAATAATATAACAAATTATAATTTATAAAAGAAAAATAAATTAATGAAACAACTAATTAATGAAACAAAAGAAAAATAATATAATAATTTTTTTTATTAGATTGTGTAATTTATGCTTGTTGAGGAATATCCTGAAAAAATTTTCTAGAGTCGCCACTACCAACAAAGCTATCGCTACAAATACTCAAGTAAAGTATAACAAATTATAATTTATAAAAGAAAAACAAATTAATGAAACAACTAATTAATGAAACAAAAGAAAAACAATATAATAATTTTTTTTATTAAATTGTATAATTTATACTTGTTGAGAAACACTTTGAAATTATTTTTTAAAGCTGCCACTGCCAACAAAGCAATCGCTACAAATACTCAAGTAAAGTATTAGCCAACATAAATAATAATAATATGACAGAATCACGTATTAAAAATGAGAGGTTAAAAAAACTGTATCTTGTAAGATGGGCCGCCGACATGTGAACTCCACACAATATGAAAGTTTCTCGAAATTAGAAGGGGGTATGATACCCCCCACCACACCCCCCTCAATTCCCCTCCCTCTTGACAAAAAAATTCAAACAAAGTACGTTAAATCATATCCCTCCTCCGTCCAAACAAGCTTTTAGCGCAGACCAGGTCATAGCCCTTTGGTCAAGCATAACAAGACAAATTACATTCTTGACGTATACATAACTAAATATATATAAAATATGGGCAAAGAACACTTTTCGAATCGATTGTGTCAGAATTCACACGTCAGGTGTGAAGGACGTCGGCCAACACAGATAATGTAGCATATTTGACATAGGATTAGCACTAATGACCTGTGACAACGGTAACTGTTCCTTATGCGGCGTTGTCTGGGTCTGGGCAGAATATAATTAATTCCAACCCCACAAATGGGCGGCTCCTATTTCAGCATTGACTTTCGGAGACGAAAAGCAATTGATAAAAATCTTTGGTAAATGCCGGCTGATCAATAATATGGTGGGAGAGACCTGTATTTAGGGGTTAGTTTTATTAGATATGTTGAGATGCAGATATATCTACTAAGATACGGATACGTGTTTAAAATTGAATATGTGTTCACATCTCATTGTGTCCAGTAAAATTGGACACAAATCCAACCCTAATAACAAGAAACTATTGAAACAATGATTTTGTAAAGCAGTATATCCTTTTGTTTTTTTAATTTAAATGTGGCAGAATTTTATGATAAGATATAGATATAAATATAAATATAGATTCATTTATGTAGCCATGTGGCGGTTAACAAAAAATTAAAAGGTACCTATTGATCGAAAATGTGCCTATTAACCAAAAATATGCCTATTGAATAAAGAAAAGTCATAACTGTTCATGTTTTTAAATGTATGGGTGGTTTTAATTTATGTAATCACATGGGGCAATAAGGAACAATCAATAAAAAATAAAAAATTTCAGCTATTAGTTATTATATAGATTTAGCATGCACAAAGAGTCACATGAAACCCGAGTGTGTGTGAGAGGGACTCTCAATGATAAGCCTCCAAACTTCATAAATGTGAGGGTGGCCTATTGTCTCCTATTGTGAATAAGAGCAACCAAAGCTTGACAGCACCAAGCTACGTAAGTTAGCCCAAATCTGGTGGTGGTGCATTGTCTCCTAGTTGTAGGAATTTGATGATGGAGTACACAGGGCAGACCATAGTAGGGATACTAACCACACACATACATCAAACGTAATTGCATGGGGGAAGCGTTATTAACAATTGTGTTTTACTTTTAGTCTTTTACATCACCAAATACAATTTGTATATATGGGCTTTGATTCAATAATTAATGGTCTGTTTGGATGGAGGGAAAATGAGGGAAAGTAGAGGGGCGTAAAGTAAAGTTCACTAAAAATAAACTAATTTTGTGCCAAATTTACTTTACTCTTCCTCCATCTCCCTCAATCCAAATGGATCATAAGGGTTTATAGAAGTTTAATTAATTACAAAGACATATATAGTCACAAATTTAATTAAGTTCATAATTAAGGACATTAATTATATGGGCATATATTTGGCCTCGATTCAAACTTAAGCACATCGCAAGCAGATTAATGCTATTACATGTTAGCCTCTAGGTACAAACATTTTTTTAACACAATATTTACATACCTGGATTACTAATTCTAAGAAGATCATTACTCCAAATAGATCAAAAATGAGGTTGGTGCATGTTCCTTGAATTACAGAAACAATCCATGGGCTATTGTTCAACCAATGAAGGTATCTATCCAATGCTCTATATTAATGATATTTTGTTTTCATATTGCACTACTGTTTTGGCACAGCTGGAAAATTAGAAGCATTAGGAGACGAAGCCAAAACAAGTTAGCAACATACACTTAAAGAAAAAGTCATCACTATTTCATTTGGTGAATTACATCAAATGGGAAAAACATGAGTTAGCCTGTCCAACACCAGCAGACAGGGGAAGAAAATGGCTGTCCCAAGAATAGCTCTGTTTTAATTTAATTTTTGTAACAAATTAGTACAAAGTCTTTTTTGATACGTGATGAAGTGTAAAACTAGCGAAGGCCTCCTCTCTGCCATTTCCATATTCTTGGGAACAGGATTCAAAATCTTTTTTCTACCTTTTCAGTCAAAAAAAAAAAAAAAAAAAAAAAAAAGAAAAAGAAAAAGATAAGATAAGATAACTAAGTACAAACAGGAAGGGGTTTGAGGCCCAACTCTAGGTCACGGCCTTGCTGTAACATGTTGGGCCCATTTTCACCTCTTAACGGTTTTTTTTTTTTTTTTTGCTAAATAATTTAGTTTTTTCTATTTTTTTTTAGAGAGTTTTAATCTATGATGTTTATTTCTAACGATTGTGCTCTTTGTCATGAAATCATGACACAAATCGGTTTTGGTGTAGGCAGAGATTGAACCCTAAATTTTTTATTTAACCATCAAAGACTTTACTAATTGAGTTAACTAGAGCCTACTTCAAAAAAAAAAAAAAAAAAAAAGGTTAAACCAATAGATCTTTAGTTGTAAACATTAATAGATCACTATTTTGTTGCGCTCAAGTATACATCCAAGCATCCAAGAAGGCATATCCACAATTAGCCCAATGCCCCTTTTTTATTTTTTATTTTTTAGAAATACATCATTACTAATTTTTAGGTTCTAAAGATTTAGGATTAACTGTTTAGATTCATATTTTGTGTATGTTGGCAAACTAAGAACAAAAATATGTCTAGATTAGGTGTTAGACATTGTTCAAGATTATACAAATCAAGATTCAAAAACATTTAAGCTGCAGAAAGGAGAGTTCATGTTTTGTGAAGCTCGGCTGATCGAAAATTAAATCTGACCAATCAAAAATTGTAGAAAATCAAATTCTTGCAGAATTTAAATCAGGCCTAACCTCGCAAAAACATTTAAGGTTTCAGTCTAACACTTCTAAGTATAAAAAGAAAACCGTAACTACATTTTGAAGACTTGGAAGATTTGTGAGTTACTGGGTTACTCCTATAAGATCTGTGAGGTTTTTTAACCTTCTAACTCTACAAGTGTATATTGGAACAAGATCTACAATCAAGTGCTGGGCGAATCTAGTTGCTTCTACAAGATCAACAACTAGTGATCTAAACCTTTGAATGAGATTTCAAAGTCATAAGCATTGGAGCTTGGGTTTAACAAATCCAAGAGAGAAAATTCCATGGAGTCAGAGTTGCTTATGGTCGTGTTAGTAGGTTTTACTAGAGGTAGCACAAGATTTAGGGTTAAATCTTTTGTAAACTTCAATTATTTCTAGTGGATTTGTTTACTTTGAGGATAGCTAGGTCAAATCCTCCCAAATGGTTACCTTGAAATGGTTTGTTTCATTAGTTTTTCTAGGTAATCATATTATTGTGTGTTAATACCCATTTTTGCGACACATTTTCTACAATCTCAACTTCCTTGTGGGCTCAATTCATGTATTATGTTATATTTTATTCTTTTAAGCATGGCCAAGCTCATGCAACTTATAGGGAAAATTGAGAAAGTATAGTTTGGATGGTATGGGTTGGTTTCTTTCAGATATTTTGCATGAGACAGCCCATGTGTGTTACCAAGTGGGCAAGGGACACTGGTAACATCCCAGGCTCATGGAGGAGGTCTTGTACCCAAAATTTTCACCACAAAATAGCTTTTATGCTCTGGTTGACTATGGCCCAACTTTTCTACTCTACCATTTTTTTGCCTAAACACATAGCTAACCCTAAGTGGCTGGCCTTGTCTACTACAACAACCAAATATAGCCTCCAAGGACCTAGCATGTCTAGGAAACATCAGCCCATAAATTTAGGCTACTTTATTTTCCAAATTATGCAAAAAGCAAGGCATCCCTCTTAACCAATTAAATAAAATCTGACCATAACCTCTTTGATTGATACATTGGGGTTCAAAGCCTCTTCTATAAACCAAAAACAGTCACTTAGAATACCCTAAGCTCAATACAAAAGGCCCCAATCAGATTCAAAAGGAACAAACTACGTTTTCCCCCACAGAGCTAAAACTTGAGACCAAAAGCTCATTCAGCCAACTAATATTCTCACAATTTTGAAGTTTAGAGGTGGAAATATGGGTATAGGGGAACCTCTCCTCTCTTCTTCACAACCTCTCTCAATTTTCTCTTCTCACTGATTGAGTCAAAGTTTCAAACGTATTGTTTTTATGCACTTTTCTGCATTTTTGTTACTAGCATTTTGATTCTCTCTTATTAAAGCACCATTAGCCTTTGTTCATTATACATGGAATTTTGGGTTTGACTCTCCACAAATAATCACTTTTAAAGAACCCAATGGGAGATTTGGGCTAATCTTGCATTTTTGGCCATTGTCGAAAAAAACATCCTCGGCATTATGTCTCTTTCTTTCTGCTATGCATGATATGATATTTTACTGTTCAACCTAGATCTCATAATTAACCTAAGTAACTACTTGGCTAATTCACTAGGTTTATTCAATCTGTTTTAAAGGGGTCTAAACAAACAAACACTAATTACAAAATATTCCCCGCCCTCGTGGGTTCTAGTAAGAATATTTTGTAGTTGAATAAACAATATGAGGAGAGAAGATAAAGACCCCATAGTATTCCAAAACATGTGAAGAGATCAAATTGAGAAAAAAAAAATCACAAAATTAAATTCTCAATTAATATTAGGGTAAGTTTGGTTTATCTTTTTGAAACTTTGCTTTTTGAAAAAGTGGTGGTTTTAAAAAAAATGCGGTATGAAATTGGTTATTTTATTTATTTATTTATTTATTTTTATGTAGAGCCTTTGGTAAAAGCTGTTGAAAAGAGAATCTTTTTATTTTTGGAAGATTATTAATGGCTTCTTCTGAGTCTTTTAATTTTTAATTTTTTCTTTTGGTTACAGAATATATAATAATAACGTACTACCTAAAATTTGTTGAAAAAATATTGTGAACATAGCATTACTCTGATATAATTTATTCTTTTTTTCACACGACTTACATTATTTTCTTCCTCATGTTTTTATAAAATTTATTTGTAGCCTTGCTCCCACACCTAACCTAACACATTTCTTCCATTTTTATTTTTTATTTTTTTTTCCTTTCATTTTTTCTCAGCCACAATTAGAACCAACCCTTCACCTTTTGCCTTCTTTCTTTTTCCCCTTTCTCTATTTTCCTCCACATAGTTAGCCATTGCCACACACTTCTTCACCTTGATCTTCTTTATTCTTTTCTTTTTCATTAAATTCCACTACTCACACACGTCTTCTACGAAAAACAAGCAACTCTTCTCAGATTCCCAACCTCCTATCTTCCAATATAAAAACATTGAGACCTAAGGTAATTTCTCTTAATTTCACTCAAAACCTTCAACATCTCTCTCTCTCTCTCTCTCTCTCTCTCTCTCTCTCTCTCTCTCTCTCTCTCTCTCTCTCTCTCTCTCTCTCTCTCTCTCTCTCTCTCTCGGTAACCCCAAAATCAAATCGAAATTGAATTTAGATTGGTGCATCAGAGCTCCTTCTCGTTACTCAACCTCAGCCATGTCAAAAGATTCATTTCTAGTTGTTGAGAGTGAGATTGCCAATGGAGGTTCAATTTTCTGTTGCTATGATTCTCTGTGTTTGTCTTTTTATTTTTTTGTGTGTATTTTGTGGAGTTCATGAGAAAGTTAAGGGTAATTTGGAGATAAAAAAAAAAAAAAAATATATATATATATATATATATATATATATATATATATCTTAATGGTATTTTGTGTGATTTAGAATCGCATTTCTTGGGTTGGAATACGTAAACGCAAAAAATCGCATTTATGGGACTGAAAAGCATAGTTTTAAAATTGTACCAAACACGCATTTTGGGTTGACAAACGCATGTTTTGGGTCCCAAAAAACTGAACCAAACGAGCACTTAGATTAGTTCATTAATAAAATTTAATGTTCATTACTTGAAATTTTCCAAGAGAGACTATATATTCTCTAATAACAAAAGGTAGGAGGAAAAAATTTCTCCCTCTATCTTTCAATCTTAATTCTTGAAGAAATTAAATCTTTTTTTTTTTTTTTTTTTTAAATCTCAATGCCAACTTTGTTTAGCAAGCAAGCATAGGAAAAAAAAATAAAAAATAAAAATAAATACCCCTAGGGAACTTACTATTAATGCTAATTGATTAGTTCTAGCTCAAAGTTTGCCCTTAGTTGTCTCGAAGTTAGCTGCTTGGCACGAGTGGATTGGCTTGCTCACCTTATTGCTCTCCATCTTTTTTAATTTTAATATAGTTTAATTGTAACAAATGATGTAGTGCAGGTGTACTGCGTGTGAGCCAACTCTATTTTGATATTCAGGTAAGCTTTTATTATTATTTTTTTGTTCTTATATTCTTGTTGTACTTCTTTTAGTTGTACAAATTCACTCTTTTGTTTTTGTTGTTGTTGTTGTTGGCTTTCTCTACTTCTATTTATTTTTTTAGAGATTTTTAATTTTATTTCAAAGACTCAAACTTATCTACACTACATATTATGCATTATTTGTTGATGTCTCAGAAGCTTGAAGAAGGCACACATGATACTCTCTTGATAAAATAGAAACTAAACTATTAGTTTCTGGGTAGTAAATCTCAAATCCACGAGAGGTTCCTTGAATCCATAAGGCGATAAACTAAAATCTACAAGAGAAAGAATTCGACAAAAGTTTGTATTTTATTAATAATCTCCTTTGTCTCTGACGGTTACAAAACATATAAATACTGATTAAGGAAACAAAAATTGTTATAAACGGTAAAATTGTAGTTTTTGAGTCCTAAATGGAGGAATTCGCCAATTTTAGGAGTACCTTTTGGCAAAGTAACGACTATTGCTCAGAAGAAAGTTTCGCTTCAGCCTGCCAATTTTCATGCGATTCCAACTCCGAGGCCCAAGATTTCTTCTAGTGCTTTTTTGCCTTGCACAATGATTTCAGGCACGCTTGAGAGTCCAAAAAGGTCATGACGGTCTGTTCTACATCATCTGTAACCTACACTTTATTTCCTTCATTATATGTTGTGATTGACACGTTTACAGTTACAACTTATCCCTAGATTAAGTGGATTAGCCATTTTAATAATTGAAAAGGAAATGTTAACATAGCCTAAGTGTAAAAAATTTATTAGTAATTTTGCATCTCTAAAATCAAGAAAAATAAATTTTAAATAAAGAATATATATATATATATATATATTAAAAGTTAAATAAATATTATTTAATTAGTATTTACATATAAGAAAATGCTACGCTCAAAATTTTCTTTAGGCACTAAAATTCTTTGAACTCATGCTTATATTAAAAATCGATTAATATCTTGGCATCATAAAGAAAAAATCATAATTTGAAATTTTATTGTGTGTGTATATATGTACCCCACCTTAACCCGTGATGGGGTTCAAACTTCAAACTGAGTCCCCTTCATCCGGACTAAAGAATCCGGCTCTTAGTCAGGGAAGACAACGACATTGTCCAATTGCAAAGCAGTCCAGAGCAGGTCAATGCTACCTTTAATGGGCCTCATGTGAAAGGAGTGGCTTAGTCCAATACTGGGGTCATTTAGTTGGGTCCCTTGACTTCGACTTCCACATCCACAATTGTCTTCAATTTTAAAGCAGACTAAAGCAGGTCAGTCCTATATTTAATGGGCCTAATGTGAAAGGAATGCCCAGTTTTTATTTTATTTTATTTTATTTTATTTATTTATTAGAATAGTAGAACTTTTTTATATGATTTTTTTTAAAAAAATTATACTAAATCCGTGTATTACATCCATTTGGACAATCTCCCTTAATCCAAGAGTCGTTTCATCAATCCACATCCTATCTTCAGTAACAGCTTATTAATGACAACTTGGCCAGCAATTAACTGAAATGCTAGAATTAGACAAATTTTACTATTTACAAATTGATATAGAAATGAATATAATGGACGGATTTCAAAAACTTTCATTTTTTATTATTATTATTATGATTTATTAGTAGCACATAAATTTGTATGTATTCTAGCATCACGATTTTTTAATTCTTGAATGTTTTATAGTGGAAACCTATGAGTTCTACTTCCTAGAAAAAACGTAGTTTCAAATCCAAGACATGGGTCAGTTAAGGGTTAATGTTTTTCTGTTAAGAGCACTCCATTGGATTAGTCAAAAGTTTCAAAAATTAAGGATAGAAATCATATATATTTTTTACGAATATTTAACTACTTACTCTTCAAATATCCTGTACAACAACTTGCCTATTTTTCTTCTCTACTCTATTACAATATTTGTTTTCTCAAAAATGGGTATATATATATATATATATGTATAAAACGTTGGATAAAATGTAACCCATTTCCTTCACTATTTTCCAGTGCTTCCCCTAAATCTTCTTGCATATCAAGATCTCTACCAATACAAAAGGTCACCAACAGCCACCCAAATTTCCAAAGACCCTAAATATTGCTACACTCATCACCACCACCACCCAATTGTTCCCTAAATTCATTATAAAACAAACCCACTCAATACATTGACCATGACATATTGGGTTAGAGATTGACCCTAGTTAATAAATTCAATTACCTAAGTTGATTAATCAGGTTAAATTACATACAAATAGTGGAGGTACAAACAAATCACCATATAAACTAAAGTGCTGCGGAAATTAAATTGACATAGTGATTTGTTGACTAATAGGAAAAACATCTTGTAAGACAAAAACCTCACCGGGTGATTTTCAGGTCACCAGTCTCAAGAATTCACTAATCAATAATTAAGCGGTTAAAAGCATAAGGAATTTTACCACTACCTTGGCTTTTCACAAAATACTAATTTATAGTTGAACTTTCACTCCAATACCCAATTGAACTTGATATTGTAGAGACTTCTTCCTATATGCACGGATCCTAGTACATGTCTTACTTCCCAGCAACTAACGTTTGTTGTTGGATGCAAAGTTTTTCACTTCAAAACACGTTGAAGATCTGGAAGCACTTGGTTGCAAAACCCTAAGGTGCATAAGAATGTAGTAGCTTATTTGAAAGTATATGAGTTTTCTAATTAGAGTCTGTGTGTCTTTGGTGATTTTAAAATAAAGCTTTAATATCCTTTATAAGTTGTACATGCAAGTTAGATTTAAGCTTATATAGAGGAATAAAATAAGTTATCCAACTGTACATCTACATGAAAAAGCTTCTAAGTGACAAATATATGAGCTTTGACATGATACAAGGTAAAGAAGAAGAAAGTGATAGGAAGAACGTAAAAGGGACACAAGATGTACGTGGAAAACCCTAGAAAATGGATGAAAAACCACAGTTTGAGCAAAAATGAAATGTTCTTGCTTTGCTTAACTTTGTATTATGGGGAAAAAGAGGTCACTCTTGTACAATAAGGGTGCTTTTCTTTAAAGAGAGACCTTGTTTTCTACCTTTCTATCTTATTAACTTTCTACTCTCTTCTCCAAGCATCTCCTTGGGCTCTTACCCTAAAATACAATTGCATGTACCTCTTATAATTTGAGGAATATGACTGAGTACAAGGAAAAGTGTCAAGTTATTATTTCCTTATTTTGGACATTTTCACAGCTATGATATTATCTGCTGACTAGGGGATAGAGATTGGGCCAACGTGGCAATAAGGCCTGTGGGTAGGTGGCTTTGCCACTGCTTGGGAAATAGGCCTTGGACATTGAAAGGGATATTAGGAGTATTGTGAATGATACACGTGTCTTTAAAGTGGTCTAATATGCATTCAACCAATAAGGGGTGTCCTTATAGTTGCTAACCTTAGAAAGTCACTATCTTCATTTTTGTGAGTGCTTAAGTATTATGTCAGGTGCATATCTTACTTCCTTCTCAAGGCAGTCATGCCTTTAGCACAATCCAAGAATAGGATCTTTTAGCCAACACTTTCTCTTCCTTTGCTCACATCCATTCCACGTGGAGGGTCCAGATCCAACCACATATGCATTCTCCCATGCCATAGTGGTGTAATGTACATAAGTTTAGTGAACGAAACCCTAACAATTTAAGTCATTATGAGCTGAAATTCTAAATTGAGAATTGTGGATCTACATAGCCTGATAGATTAAGAGGCATCAAGCTAGTGTCAAGATTTCTTCATTAAGTCTTGATAGATGCTAGTGTTGAGCTTGTGTTAAAAATAGTGTCAAGCTTCATTATTTTAGCTTTTCTTCACTTGTTTCTTGGTTCAATCTTCATGTCTTCAATGATATCACTTGTTGAAATTCATCAGCACACTTCTTGATATCCTAAACACATCTTAGATCTATCAAATTACAAGTAAAGTGCATTTTATTAAAGAATATGCCAACACACAAATATGACCCTAACATGACAAAAAAATAAAATAAAATAAAAAATAAAAACCCATCTAATAGACCAATATAATTTAACACCAAAATACATCATCGAAAAACCCATATTACCATTAAGATCATCATGTAGTATTGAAGCCACCATCTTTTTCTGCCCCTACATTAATGGCCATGCCAATTCCAAAGAACGATGATTACAACACCTGAGTTGACAAAGAACAACTCGAAGCTAAGTGCATCGCTCATATAGGCGACAAATAGGTCTATCATTGTGACTAAGGACATCACCTGCATAATGGATTTGATAATTGATAGTGTTAAAATCAAAGAGAGAGACGTGGAAACAGAAGAGAGGGGAAAGAGAAAAGAGACCGTTTACGTGGTTCGGCAACTGTGCTCATGATGTAAAGCCCTCGCAACTACATTTTTATATTATGATGAATTGTAGATTACAATTACATTAATAGGGTTGATATAGGAGTACTAGAGTATAGGGTTAGCCCTAGACAGATTTTACTCTAAATTGGGCCACTTGGGCCATTAATCAATAGCCATAATAATATTATCTCTAACATCCCCCTTAAACACAATGCGAAACTAACTCCCAAGATGAATGATGGACATGGTGGTGTAGCCTAGGAGAAGAACCAATTATGGGGTGACATAGAAACTTATATATTCTGTTGAAGAAACTCAAAACGAAGGCAATCGAGTGGTTTAGTGCAAATATCAACAAGTTGGTGTTAGGTATGAATGTACTTAAGAGACAAGACCTAGTTTTTTACAACAAGATCCTCAACAAATGGTACAAGAATGTTTGATAGGGCTCCTAACTTCTTGGAGATGTTAATAGCACTAATATTTGTTAAAATCAATCATGCTGCCTTGAGTAATGCTAGTCTTGTATCAAAAATTTTCATCCCATGAAGTTGAGTCCAACAACTTCTAATGGCAGTGTATTTTGTTTCAACAGGGATAAAATTATATTGCTTTTACTATTATTTATTTAGATTTGGTGAATAATTACAGTGGTTGAATAACTATAACTAGAATACACATAAATTGTTCAACTAATATCAACTAATCTACAATTCATCATTATTTAAGTAAAAAGTTAACTTTTAATGGTTTGTGAAACGCACACTGATAAATATTTCATTTATTCAGTTAATATGAAAATGTGCCAATGCACTAATTCAGCAAATATGGATCTTCCTTGATTCCCTAGTAGTTCTTGACTTCTTGCATAGCCTTGTAGACGGAATCTATGCCTTCACTATAGCATGATTGAGATGTACTAAATCCTCCGTCTGCCAAGGATACTGAATAGTTATTCTGGATGTAGGTATTGTCTATTATAAAGGGCTTAGTCCAAAAGTCACTAAATGATTGCTCGAGTGTTTCCAAAGTAGCGAGATTATCTTCTGCAACCCAGTTTATGCCAAATAAAGGGGCATTATCAAAACTCAAGGAGGAGAATTCACTGGAAGACATTTCTAGGGGTAATTGGGAGCTTTCCATAACTTGGTAAGAAGGAGAACTGCTTACAATACTATCAGTTTTTGTTTTTCTAGCTATATCAGCATCATGTTGGTAAGCTTCATTGGACAGGTTTTTCATCTTGGATATTGTAGGATTATTCTTGGTGCACTTCTTCAGGTGAGCGTCCAGTGGTTTTTTTTATATCATTATCTATTCTTCTTGTCAAGCTTGCCGCAATCATAGACCATCTACAAAGAAAAATACAGGTGGTCTATATGGAGGTTTTTTTTTTTTTTTTTTTAAAAATTTTTTATGAATGAGAAGTTTGAATAGAATCAATTGAATAGAGTGCAAAGATCAAGTAACAACACCTCTTAGCAAAACTGAAACGCCAGTATATACATTAAATCTAACTCAACAAGGGTTTATATATAAGTTCATTGAAAAATAAATTTTGAATCATTTCAAAGAAAAGACTAATTATGGTCACATATCGTTGTAACTTACAGACAAATTTGATGCAAACATAAGATGCTTACGAGTTTCACCATGCCTACATGTTTATGCCAAATTCTTCAAAATGACTAGCATGCGTGAAGTAGGTTAGCTCATAAATATTTGTTACAAGTATGAAAACATGCAAACAAGCAAAAGCGCAAGGAAAGAAGGGGGATTTTGTATATAAACTTATGTTCATCTATGAAGTCTTCCCAAATACTTGTTGAAGAATTTGAAAGTTTTAAGTTCGTACTTATTGCCTAGTTCTCCATGCAATTTGATGATCATAAGCTGCTCTTCTTCTGTGTAGTTTCCTCGTTTTAGATCTGGTCGGAGGTAGTTCATCCATCGCAGTCTAAAACTCTTCCCACACCTCGATAAACCTGTAAGCCAATGTATAACCAAAAAGGTTGATTAGTATTGATGATGCCAAAAAAATCACCAGTAAGCCAGTAAGCCACACGGTTTCAACTCGCTCGATACTAGACCTGCCCAACACAAAAAAAGAAGAAGACCTTACAGAGAGTACCGGTGTGATACTGGCCAAAGACCCTCCGAAGGTTGAGTCAGAAGAGAGCTCCAACAATGCTAGAAAGTGTGAGCTTTAGAGAAATTGTGCGTACCATTTTCTTGAGGGTCTTTGGGTTTTTATAGTAGCTCAGGGCCAGACTCCTTTGTTTGCGGAATAAGTCTTTTCCTTATAGGGAAGATACTCATTAATGCGTGTATATTCTAGAATTCTACTCATGTTAAGACTCTACAACCCATGGCTAATCGTGTGTCGCAAGTATTTTCTATTTAAGATTCCTTGGAGACCACATAATAATGGGCCGGATACCACATGGCCATTCGGTCCGTACATGCCACGTCTATTCATGCCACCTCCGTCCAGATAGCTTTGTCATGCATAATGTTTCCTCTTTAGTTGCCCCCTTCACCCTATGGGTCCATGATCTCGGAGTGAAAGGACCCATGGGGTGACGGTTCGATTTGGATCCTGAGAGACTTGTCAATCTTTGACAGGCTAGCCCGAAATTATTTATGGCGCAGGGGACCTAAATTTTGACCAAGGAACTTTTGGGTGGCATGGTTCGTCTATCCTCCCGTAGGTAAGAAGACTTAGGATTTTCACCAAGGCATTCGTGGGTGACTTGGTTCGTTCTTCTACCCGTAGGTAGTAAGACTTAAAATTTGTACCAGGGCACTTGTGAGTGACTTGATCCATCCTTCTACCCGTAGGTAGTAGGTCTTAAATTTTGTACCAAGGCACTTGTGAGTGACTTGGTTCGTCCTTCCACCCGTACGTAGTAAGACTTAAATTTTATATCAAGGCACTTGTGAATGACTTGGTTCGTCCTTCCACCCGTAGGCAGTAGGACTTAAATGTTGTACCAAGACACTCGTGAGTGACCCAGTCCATCCTTCCACCTGTAGGTAGAAGGTTTTAAATTTTGTACTAAGGCACTTGCGAGTGACTTGGTTTGTCCTTCCATCCGTAGGTAGGAAGACTTAGATTTTTTACCAAGACACTCGTGGATGGCTTGGTTCGTCCTTCTACCCGTAGGTAGGAAGACTTCAAATTTTTTATCAAGACACTCGTTGGTGGCTTGGTTCGTTTTTCCACTTGTAGGTAGGAAGACTTAGATTTTTTACCAAGACACTCGTGGGTGACTTGGTTTGTCCTTCCACCTATAGGATTAGGACTTAAAATTTGTACTAAGGCACTAGTGAGTGACTTGGTCCGTCCTTCCACCTGTAGGTAGTAGGTCTTAAATTTTGTACCAAGGCACTTGTGAGTGACTTGGTTTGTCCTTCCACCCGTAAGTAGTATGACTTAAAATTTGTACCAAGGCACTTATGAGTGACTTGATTCGTCCTTCCACTCGTAGGTAGGAAGACTTAGATTTTTTACCAAGACACTCGTGGGTGACTTGGTTCATTCTTCCACCCGTAGGTAGTAGGACTTAAAATTTGTACTAAGGTACTGGTGAGTGACTTGGCCCGTCCTTCCACCCGTAGGTAGTAGATCTTAAATTTTGTACCAAAGCACTTGTGAGTGACTTGGTTGTCCTTCCACCCGTAGGTAGTAGGACTTAAAATTTGTACCAAGGCATTTATGAGTGACTTGATTTGTCCTTCCACTCGTAAGTAGGAAGACTTAGATTTTTTACCAAGACACTCGTGAGTGACCTGGTCCATCCTTCCACCTGTAGGTAGAAGGTCTTAAATTTTGTACTAAGGCACTTGTGAGTGACTTGGTTCGTCCTTCCATCCGTAGGTAGGAAGACTTAGATTTTTTACCAAGACATTCATGGGTGGCTTGGTTCGTCCTTCCACTCGTAGGTAGGAAGACTTCAAATTTTTTACTAAGACACTCGTTGGTGGCTTGGTTCATCCTTCCACCTGTAGGTAGGAAGACTTAAATTTTTTATCAAGACACACGTGAGTGACTTGGTCCGTCCTTCCACCCATAGGTAGTAGGTCTTAAATTTTGTACGAAGGCACTTGTGAGTGACTTGGTTTGTCTTTTCACCTATAAGTAGTAGGACTTAAAATTTGTACCAAGGCACTTGTGAGTGACTTGATTCGTCCTTCTACACGCAGGTAGGAAGACTTAGATTTTTTACCAAGACACTCGTGGGTGGCTTGGTTCGTCCTTCCACCCCTAGGTAGGAAGACTTCAAAATTTTTTACCAAGACACCCGTTGGTGGCTTAGTTCATCCTTCCACCCATAGGTAGGAAGACTTAGATTTTTTTTATCAGGACACTCGTTGGTGGCTTGGTTCGTCCTTCCACCTGTAGGTAGTAGGACTTAAATTTTGAATGAGAATCAGGTGCCATGGGCATCCTTGATCGTTGGTATCCTTGGTTGTCGATCCATCCCATTGGGATGAGGATTAGGTGTCCGTCAGTTTCCTTTTATAGTGTTTAGCCTTGAGGTCTTGCTAAAGCATTGACATTTGTCTTATGCTTATACATAGGATTGGGCATCCTTTTGCACGGTAGGCGATTGATACATTGCCCCCAGGACGCGTGATGGAATTTTTAACCTTCGAGACGCGTTGTAGTCCTCTATTAGCATCCCATTCTTAAGGTATTTTATCTGTCTACTTTAAGTCATGGACTTACCGATGTGACTGAGTGTTATCTCGTCATCAAAACTTTTTTTTTTTTGTTGTGTGTATCCGTCCACCTTTGTTCATGGACCTGCATCCGTCCTCTTTTTTTTTTTGGCATGGACATGCATCCATCCACTTTTATGCATCCATCCCTACCTTTTTTTTTTTTTTTTTGCAAGGACATGCATCCTTCCACTTTTATTCATCCGTCCCTCCTTTTTTTTTTTTTTTTTTTTCAATGGACTTGCATCCATCCACTTTTATGGGAGTGTTTACCTTCTTGAGGTGATTCGTCCATCTTGTGGACTTTGTAGGAATGCAAGTAAGAAAACATAGTTGTGTCTGAATATTTCTCTTATTAATTAAAGAATCATGCATTTGTAGAAAAGTACTTGCCCCCTTGGGCTTAAAAACATATCGTAGCAAAAAATTGACTAAATGAAACTAAAAAACTAAATAAACTGGGAAATTAGGGAGCGCCGTTGTTCTTCATATTATCTCTACTAGTAGTATTTCCATAGGTGCTCCGTGTTCCATGGGTGCTGCAACTTTTGCCCGTCCAGCGTTTCAAGGTGGTAGGTTCCCTTCCTCGGCCATGGTCTGTTGCTCTTCTATGCACATGGTTTGCTGATGATCTTCCATCTCCATCATGGCAATGTAGTACTTGCGTGCAGCCATCTGATTTCCTCGTAGCTCTCCAACCCCGTACTTTGTAGGAAACTTGATCATTAGGTGGTATGTTGACGTTACCGCCTTTCATGAATTAAGGGTAGGTCGTCCGATGATAGCATTATAAGCGGATGAGCAGTCGACCACAAGAAAAGCCACATCCTTAGTGATCTACTGAGGATAATCATCTAATGTTACCGAAAGCATGACCGTGCCTAATGGGAATACCCTCATACCTCCAAAACCAACCAGCAGAGCATTTGTCGGTATTAATCATTCTTCATCAATCCTTATCTGCTGGAATGCCGAGTTGTATAGGATGTCTGCTAAGCTACCATTGTTGACTAGCACCCGGTGCATGTTGAAGTCCCCCACTCGTAAGGTGACGACAAGTGCGTCATCATGAGGGTGGTGAAGACATCAGGTATCCTGTTTTAAGAATCCTACGATTGGGCTCTCTATTCGTGCCGTCTTTGGTACGGAGCCCGTTAGCTGGACATTATGAACCATCCTGAGATATGTCCTTCTGGCCTTCTTGGACGACCCCATAGTTGTCGTGCCCCCTACGATCATTCTTATATCCCCTATAGGTGGTCTAGGGCGCTCATTTTCTCGTCGAGGTGGCTGCTCTTGATGTTGCTGATCCATCTTTTCCTTGCTGACGAACTTCTGCAATTTTCCCTATCTAATAAGGGCTTCGATTTGCTATTTTAAGTTGTAGCAGTCATCCGTATCATATTCGTGATCATGGTGGAAACGACAATACTTGTCCCTAAATCGCTTATTAGTATCTCCCTCTAACTTTTCAGGAAAGGTCAGGGATCCTTCATCCTTGATCTGCATTAGTACCTGGTCTATTGGGGCAGTCAATGGGGTGAAATTCATGAATTTCCCTACAGGGGGCTTGGAGCGTTTGTCATCCTTTCGATTTCGGTCCTGTCGAGCATCTTCTTGTCGCTCCCTTTTTCTAGGCTTTTCCTCTTGAGCCAGCAATGCGTCTTCAATATTCATGTATTTGGTTGCCCTGTAGAGTACTTCTGACATGGTCTTTGGGTCGTTCTTGTATAAAGAGAACAAGAACTTACCCTTTCGCAACCCGTTTGTAAAAGTTGCCACCAGTATCTTATTGTCGCCTTCATCGATCGAGAGTCCTTCCTTATTGAAGCGTGTTATGTAGGATCTCAGCATCTCGTCTTCTTGTTGCTTGATACTCATCAAGCACACCGTGGACTTCTTGTACCTGTGCCCTTTAATGAAGTGTGCAGTGAACTGAGCGCTTAGCTCCTTGAAAGTGCTAATGGAGTTTGGCGTTAATCGGCTGAACCATACCCGTGCGGAGCCCCTGAGCGTTGTAGGGAAGGCCCTACACATTATCTCGTCTGCTACCCCTTGAAGGTGCATTAAGGTCTTGAAGGTCTCTAGATGGTCTAGAGGATCCTTTACCCTGTCGTAACTGTCTATGCAGCATGCGAAACTTATGGGCTAAGGGGAAGGAGTTGACAGTTGCGGTGAAAGGCGAGTCGGTGTGGTTGACCAAGTCGTCAAGGTCACTGGACACTCACCCCTTGAGTGCGTTCATCATAACCTCCATTTGCTCCTTCATCGCCTGCATCTCTGTGACAATATGTGGCGGAGTTGCATCTGTGAGAGACAACATGCTCAAATTCTGCCTCTCTAGTCTGCTTGGGGCGTGGCTACCCTCAGGTTTCTCCTGGTTTTTTCTTTCCGCGCTGGTCCCTTGATCTTCTTGTTGGTCATTCGATGTTGCATTCTTCTAGCACAGCTGTTCTTCCAAGACGTGGTTTTGGTTGGTGAGGCGTTCCATGGCAGCAACGAGAGTTTGAACTTGTCTCTCGAGGGCAGTCGTGGGTGGTTCCTCTCTTTGAACGACGTTAGTGGTTGCCATCGAGCAAGTGAGTACCATGCAACCCTTTTGTCCAGGAAATGACAATATTGCTTACGAATCTCTACTAAGTTTCCCACAGACGGCGCCAACTGATGAAGCCGAAAAAATCACGAGTGAGCCATACGGTTTCAACTTGCTCGATACCAGATCTGCCCAACACAGAAAAAGAAGAAGACTTTACAAAGAGTACCTGTGTGGTACCGGCCAAATACCCTCTGAAGGTTGAGTAAGAAGAGAGCTCCAACAAAGCTAGAAAGTGTGAGCTTTAGAGAAATTGTGCGTACCTTTTTCTTGAGGATCTTTGGGTTTTTATAGTAGCGTAGGGCCAGACTCCTTTGTTTGCGGAACAAGTCTTTTCCTTATAGGGAAGATACTCATTAATGCATGTATATTCTAGAATTCTACTCATGTTAGGACTCTACAAACCAGGACTAATCGTGTGTCGGCGTGTTGCAAGTATTTTCTATTTAAGGTTTCTTGGAGACCACATAATAATGGGCCGGATACCATGTGGCCATTCAGTCTGTACATGCCACGTCTGTTCGTGCCACCTCCGTCCAGATAGCTTTGTCATGCATAATTTTTCCTCTTCAAGCATGAAGTGCAATACCACAAGATTCCATTTTTAAAATTTTATTTTTATTTATTTTTTATTTTTATATATTTGGAATTTCCCTGGAAAGAAAAGTATTATAGAAAATGGAAGACAATGATAGTTGATAAAGGCGAATGATGCATAAATGAACAATAAAAGTCAAGGAAAATGTTCACAGAATAGGCTTCTTTGTCATAAAATTAAAACTAGAAGTGCTTAAACCCTATGTTCATTTTGTAGTAATTTGAGAGTAGCTAGGAATTAACCAGCCTTAATTAGTTAAACATTTCATGAGACAGTAAACATGATGACCACTACTGATACAAATATAGTGTTTTCTCTCTCTCTTTCGTATATAGAAAAAATACAAATGTCCCTGGATTGATTACTATCTGCTTCAAAATAAAATAGTTTCTTAAGTACCCGTTTGGGTACTGATGAAAAGCCAGCTTATTGTGTTTGCGTTTCCTCTTTTTTTTTTTTTTTTTTTTTTTTTTTTTAGCCATGTGTTTTTGTGGCTGTTGGCTTTTCCAGTGGGTTCCGTGCACTGTTTACGAGACCTACAAACCTCTTTTTTAACAAAAATTTCATTAAAAATAAGTCTTACAGCACTATTCACACATTTTAAAATTATTTTGCTACAATGTTTTTAGTTTTTAGCAAAATAAGCGGTATCCAAACATACCCTAAATGCTTGCAAATTTAGGAAGTTCCCGCCAGTTCCAATGGCCAAATCTCTGAATATAAGCTCTTAATTTATTATCTTCTTCTACACTCGGTGCACCTTTCTTCAGTCCATTTTTATCATAGAAGGGAGCTCTCCCCATCTCTCTGTAAATAAAAATTTTGAGATCAAGTAATTCCCTAGCTCTAAGTAGCACATTTATACAAAAATTTTGAGTTGAAAAATGTTCATTATTTATACGATGATTACAACCTTGAAGGTGGACCTATCATATGTTCGGTAAGCATAATATTATAAAAAACTAGGGCCCAATCTGAAGTTGCAACGAAAGGGGCTCTTGATAAAGTAATGATTCCATGGGTGAAAAGGTACTCCATACTCTTTAGAATGTGTTACATGCAGCAGCATAAGCTGAATTCCCATATAACCATAAATGTTAACTAAGTTCTTATGTAGCCATCAAGTGGGCAAAATTTTATGCATAGATATTTGGAGATTATCAGTGTAAGCATTGGATCTTAAGAGCATCCACATCAAGCTAGTCAAACTAGCAATTCCGTAAAAGAATAAAAGATAAATTATATATTTGACCTCTATCTTATTTACCATATTTTAATTTTATTCATAACCCTCTAATTGTGTCAAATTTGTTCCTAACCTTTCAATACTATGTTAATTTTGTTTCTACTGTTATCTTTTGGATGAAAATTAGTAACACGTCTAATGACCAAAATATAAAATTAGCTTCCATTGATGTGACAATAAATTAAAATTTTATTTTGATCGTTTGTCATATTAGCAATTTTTATCAAATATATAACAGCAAAGATTAAATCGACATGACACTAAAATGTTAGAGACTAAATTGACACAATTGAAATATTAGGGACCAAATTAAAATATGATGTAAAAGATAAAGACCAAATATGTAGTTTACCCAAAAATAAATAAATACCTCTAAAACCAGCATGCACCAGGCTCAAGTGTTTCACATTCCAAAATAAGAAATAAATAATAACTTAATACCACTATTGAATTACTGTTCATCAAAAATTAAAATAAAAGATAAAAAATTTCTTTGCTCTCTCTCTCTCTCAATTGATTTTATGTGGATTGTCCAGTGTTTGACTTTGGAGCTCTTTGCACACGCTCTCTCTCTCTCTCTGATCAAATCGAATGTATCGACTTTGTAGATCCCACTATGGAACCCAAACAAGCAATTGTTATTGTTGTTCCAATTGGACAGAGAATTGCAGTCTTGTCGCAGCTTTTTTAGCGCGAAAATCAACAATGAGGGGGAAGCTAGGAGAGGTGGTGGAGCTCGTGGGGTGTCTAGTTTGGCAATTGTGGTGGCGGAACTCGCGGGTTTGCTGAAGACTGAGTTGAATGTAACAGAGATGGAGTATTGAAATTGATGGAGTTATTTGTGAATAGTGGTTAAACTAAAGTAACAAAAATGGCCAAATTTGACTAAAATTATGTAGAGCCTAATGTGACTGTTAAGTGAGGTTGAGATCAAGTCTTGGCAAAGCTACGTTACCTCAAACATCAGTTCATGTCGAAGTAAGTTCCATCCAGTATTCCTGTTGGTGGTCCCTCATCGACGTAATCGTTATACAAAGGCAGAAAACAAAACCAACAACGTACACCGATGCAAACATCACCGATGGGCAATTTACAAACAAGCACATGCAGATTATAACATAGCCAGAGTCAGACAAAAATATTGATTAGAAATTGTGGCCAAATTGATTTAATATTTTGATCAATTTCCCACATTTTCATGTACTCTCTCTTTGAAAAAGGGTGACCCAAACTGGTGTTGCGACGAAAGTGTGGTCATGGGTTTAATAATTCCATTTAAATGTGAATAAGTACTCTTCACAATGTGTTACACGCTTCATTCGTCATGTGCATTGTAAATAATTGTCTTCTTGATTAATTCTCACAGTCAATGGCAGCTCTACATGCAAGCTAGGTGGTCATAGGACCACCCTGGCTTGTATTTGACTTGCAAAAAAACTGTATATATACAATTGCTAAAAGAAATTATATGCTAAGCTTACTTATTCTGACTACTCTTATCAAAATATTGAACATCCTAACTTGAGAATTACAAAAATCTGGGTTCAACAAAAATAATAGTAACATTACATTCACAACATTTTTACATTAATTTTACAACAAATTCAGTGTAGTAAACTGTTATTAATTCTAATCTGATCCAAATACCGATATTATTTTTTTACCCACCAATAATAGTATTTTACATAAGATTTTTTGTAAAAATGTTGTGGATATAGCATTACTCCAATATTAATTCTCTCTCTCCCCACCCCCCCCCCCCCAAAAAAAACATAATCCTTAATCCCTTTTATAAATTAAAAAAAAAAAAAAAAAAACTTAAATAACAATAACAAATATTAGCCCAAATAACAACCAATACAAACCAAACAAAAACAAAATAAGACCAAACAACAACAATGACCACCTTAAAAAAAATTCTTAGAGCCGGTACTACTCAAAGTCATTACTATAGAATAAAAGTTAAAATAAGCTCCTATTCTTTCTAGCCCTAACATATATAGGAAAACATTACTTAAGGCATTTGGGAAATTACCAACAGACAACAATGCAAGAATCAATTTTTGAAAAAACAAAACAAAGACAAAAAGAATGATTACGCTAATCTATAAGTACTAGCTATTGTAAGAATTAAGATACTAACAGTAGAAAATATTATCTTGAATTCATGGTTACATGGTCAGATGAAATGAATTTGAGACCAATTAATTTCTGACTCTCCGATAATTCTGTCATGCTAAGATTGATGTAAGAATTAGTCAATTCGCTTATGAAATTTGAACCAAGAATTGCGCAACCTTAATAAATCACTTGAAGCTCAGAAAGGCCAGCCGAAACTGCTCCATCGCATTACTATTAGCTTCAAAAATATATATGTTTCACTGTTCCTTTCATATACAGCAAAACTAAGTTGGCGGAAAATCTTCAGCATCCAAATTTTTATGTGCATTTGCGTCAAGAATATGTTGCGCATGTTTGACAAAGCATGCCAACCTTTTATGCCTCATCATAAAATATTGACTAAAAACAGTTTTTTGTTTTGTTTTTTTTTTTCTTGAGACTTTTGTAATTCAAAATCTAAATGATTTATTTCAAATGGGATACATGACTTATGAAGGTAAAAATTACTCTAGTATGTTTTTATTTGAATGAGGAAGTTTATATATATATATATATATATATCATTGTCCTCTTTTGGTCGGTTCTTATAATACATTATTTTTTGGAATTAACTTGCGTAGTTGAGAATACAATTTCTCTCTAGCTACTAGCACTGAAATAAGTTTAGAAATCTCGCTCAGCTTTGTCAACCTTGCAAATCAAAATATCCACACTTTGGCAAATAAAAATAATGCATAATCGTGAATGGACAGATATATACCTTGTGAATTTAATTTTATAAAGATTGCCAATAAAACTCAATATTATTATCCTGTTCTGTTATCTTTTGTGACATTACATTTTAATAAAGTAAAGAATGGGCTGTTTTGCAATAAATACAGCCTAATTACAGTAAAATAAATAGCAAATATAAAAATAAAAATAAAAGAGATAAAATTTTCTAAAGAAAGAGACAAGACAAGCCCAATAAAAAAAGGATTAACGCTCAAGTTCAACATCTTTGCTTGACAAAGGCTACATTGAAAGGAAAAATGACGATTAAAATGAAACGAGTTGAATTAATATTTGAATCTTATACACTACATTTCCTGTGAAAGCAGTTGAGACCCCCAATGCTGATCTGTTATAGTTGTAACGGGTCTCTCTTTTTGTTTTTTTAGTTGGCGATACATTTAAAGTGTACAATTTTCAATTTTGTGCGGATAATAATAAAAAGCATTTTTCAAATTTAAATAACATTTTTCATAACAGTCGAGTTGACAAGGTTTTACGAGTTTTTATCTAGACCTATCACTGACATTATTTTTTTTTTACTTACAACTAATAATTTGCTACATCAGTTGGATGTGAAATTTTTTGTCAAAATTCTTTGTATCCATAGACTTTCTCAAATAATGTCACTTGAGGAAAAAAAAAAAAAAAAAATCTTTTCACCAATCAAGCCAATTCACCATTGGATTCAAAACCAATCCAAAACCCCAATTGAATTGGCCATAAAAGCAACAAACCAGTGTAAGCTAGGGTAGTCAAATAGATGGGTTTGGGTTGGACATAAGTGTTGGCTATATAAAACTCAGGACAAAATGGGCTTTTGCCCTTTTTGGGCAAATTAAACATTCTTTTGCCCCATTTCCCAAACTAAATAGGGAAATTCCCCTGTTTTGTAACTCGATAATATGAGAGTCAAGTTTTTATGAAGAACTCGATATTACTATGATTGAGTTAGTCTGACCGTTGTGCCACGTTGGCACAATAGATGTGGGTTTTCCCCAATAAAAAAATGATTGTGTAGTCATTCATAACTCGGGAACCGTAAAACTGAGTTTTCTTTAGCGGTTTGAATCAATAGGACCCTAACGTATCACAACCCCTATTCACTCACTCTCTCTCTGTACACTCTCTTTCCCTCGCTCTCTGCCATCACTCTCTCCGTCGCTTGCTCTACGATCAGGCTTCCCGACTCTTCCTCACTCTCCGTCAATCTCACTCTCCCTTTCCAATCTCCTTCAGTTGTCGTTGCTTCTCGTCGTCGTTTCTTCCTGTCGTCGTTGCTTCCCGCCGCCATTGATTATAGGTACGACCCTCTCCTCTGATATCTTTTCTGATCTTGGTTAATATTAGGTTGTGTTTTATGTGGGATTTTGATTATTTTGTTGAAACTTACTTAAAAAGTAGTAAATTTACTAATCAAGATGAGAATTTTGTTATCTTTTATATGCTGCGATGATGATGATGTAAAGTATTTCTTGCTATATGGTTATGTCTATGTGATTTTCTCATTAATGAGAAATTTGTTGTCTTTTACAGGCTGCAATGATTATTTTCTCATTAATGAGTTTAAATGTGCTTGGGGTTTTGATGGGGGATTTTGGCAAATCGAGTGGTGGTGTTTCAGTGATGTCTCTGGGTTTGTGTAAAATGTGTCTTATCTGATTGTAGGCATAATTTTGTTATAGTTGTTGTAAATGGTGTCAAACTAATTATGTTTGAGTTTAAATAGTTCTTGTAAATGGTGTAAAATGTGTCATGCCTCTAGTAGCAACCGTTAGCTTTGAAGCAGAACCCATCTCGTAAAGATTGGTTTGGACAAAGATTGGTTCTATTGGTTACATGTTAAGAAAAGAATGATGAAAATGATGAGACTCTGGTTGTTTGAAGCAGTCTTCTGTAAATCCAAGATGTTTAGCCCATAATGACATCCTATATACATAAATCTATGAAATACAATACACATTCACATGAAACAGAAAGTCAGTTACTGTAAGTCTAGTTAAAAACCAGTAAGAGTGATGAAATAGTAGTGTTTAGTACAGCAACAAACAAATTAAGTTCTTCCATATCCCTTATAAGTTTTAGTATATCTAGGTTTTTATAATTTTCATTATTTCTTGGAATTGACACTACTTTTGTTTTGCAATCTAGAAAATTTTAAGTAACTTTACTGGAAAAAAAAAAATTCATTCCCTGGTATCCTCAGCTTATATGTGCAAATGTATGGCTAGAGAAGCTGATATAGCAAGCATAGAAGTTCATTTGCTTGCAATACAGCTCCTTTTTGTTTAAAATTGACCATATGGAGGGGGAGAGGAATAATTGAACATTCAATGGTCCTGCACCCTTTGGTGAATTTGAGATTCTTGTTTGAACCCTGAAATATTATAATATTCTTTACTCTAATTTTTTATTTAAAGAATTTGGAGAGTGGATGCTTTTTAAGGTTTCTTTAAATCAATTTGGTACTCTTCTATAGGAGCACAAATATGTGAACTTTTTTTTTTTTGCCCCCTTTTATTTTGAGCTAGCTGGTTACTATGGATTAAGAAATTTAAAATCTTTGTGTAAATGAAAATGGGTGCTTCTATTGTGGATATTTCAGGCTCCATTTGTGCGGTTCTAACTCATTCCAACACTCAACATGTTTCCTTGGTTTCTTTTTCTACTGTCATCCATTTGCACTCATCACAAGTTTCTTCTGTCATCCAACACTCAACATCTATAGCCACATATGATATTTTGTAATAGTCAATGGTGATTTATTATTATGATTGGCATGCTTTATAAATGGTTTTTCTCTAAATACAAAATTTTAGGTTTGTACTTCCTTATTTGCACTCTTGTATTTTTGGGTCATGCTCTGGGATACGAGGGTTTTTATGAATTTTTTTACCCCTAAATCAATTTGTTTAATATGTTTAAGTAAGGTATGTCTACTTGGGATGGTGTTTGACGAGGACCTAAGGAATAAGCTTTCTTTATCAATTAATTTATTTATTTTCTTCATAATAGTTGAATAATAATGTTTTAGCTTGTGTGTTTTTTCATAGTCAGCTTGGAACTTTGTTTTTTTTTTTTTTTTTTTTTTAATTGAAGTCTACCTATTTGTTGTCTATATCATCATTGATATCATTTTCTGTCAGCCGGCAATCAGAGTTTTATACTTTATTTGTGTCTTGCTATTTGTTAGTTAGAAGTTTTGAATCTTGATGTGTCTAGAGAAGGGGAAATTGTGATTCACAATCTTGATTTGTGATGATGTGTCTACACTCTATAGGGAGGGGAAATGTTGATTTTCTTATGCAACAGAGTGCACAGAATTCTTGAATCTTTATATATGAGGACATAAGGCAATAATCTGTTTTTATCAATTGTAATCATTATTCTTTCCCCAACATGTGAGTGCTTTGGTTATTAAAAAATAAAAAATAAAAAATAAAATGAGTGTCTTTAGTTTGTCAGCTTGCAACTTCTTTTATGCTAAACGCTGATTTTTCATTATGTCTTGCTATTTATTGCTATTTATTGTTAGTGAAAAGAAGTTAACTCATGGTTTGTCTATGTGAGGAAAAATTGTGATTTACTTTTGCAGCAAGGGTATGGTGTAGAAGTGTTGAATCTTTATTGTTCATGGTTTGTCTACGTGAGGTTTGCTTATGATGAGTTTGTATCATCTTCATCTAAGTATATTATTTTTACCTGATGATCTTCCAATTTACAACTCCTGCGTGGATATTGAATCTTAATGGCAGTCTTTTCAAATATAAGAACATGGAAGCTTGAATTTCCTTCATATCTGAAGACTAAAATATAACCATAATAGATAGAATGGTATTCAATGAAATCTTGCCAACCATTACAAAACCAAATGTTGTTATCAGTTTTCTTCAATCCCACTTGCCAAATACCACCATAGGGAGCAATGAGTGTAGCTATAGTGGATAGCTTAGCACTGTTGAACCCTGACCAAAAGTACCCATCCACACTCACATGAATACACAGAGCATCCCTGAAAAGTTTATGCTCAATAGCTTCGCACTATTGAACCCTGTCCAGTCATATCACCTACACGCACATCAATACACCTTTTGCAATGCAGGCTCAATAGCTTTTGCAATACACCTCTTAGTGAATTTAGGAAAACCTTAGTTAGGGAAATTAGTAAACCCAAACCAAGGATTCGGGAACCCAAAGTTGATTTGGAGAAAATCTACAATAGGTTTACCAAATCCAAGAAGGAAGTTACAGTCAACGACCTTCAAAGAGAAATCAAGGAAACCAAATCAGAAGTTAGAGCCCTTAAGCAAGAATTGACCATCCTTAGAGTTGATCACAATTTCCTTGATCAAAGAGTCAAGTATTTGGTAAACACTTCTCATCAAGGCAATGAGAAAGGACCTTCATTTCATAACCTTTTAATGTGAAAATAATGAAACAGTTAACCCCACTGCAGATATGGTTCAAGAACAAGTTCAAGAACAATCCAGTGACAAGTTCTTAATAGCCATCAGTAGGATTAACTTTTAGAAATGGCATTCCAAGGTCAGGATTGTCATCAGTAAAGATTTTGAATTCGAGGTCATAGCCTTAATAGATTCAGGTGTTGATCTCAACTACATTCAAGAAGGAATCATTCCCTCTAAATACTGCAGAAAAATCAAAGAAATGTTAACTTTTGCAAGTGGAGGAAAAATGAAAATTGAATTCAAAATTCCAAAAGATCATATGTGCCAGGACAACACATGCTTCAAAAGCACATTTGTCCTAGTCAAGAATATGACAGATAGGGTAATTCTAGGAAACCCTTTCATGTGTCTACTGTATCCTTTCATCACGGATAGTGAAGGAATCACTACCCATCCTTTTGGCCAGCCAGTTAAGCTTAAATTTCTTAGGAGCCCTGAACCTAGAGAAACTAGCAGTCTCTAGGAAGTTTCTGTCTCCAAGACCCTTAACCTTATAAATGCCAAATATCCCACACTAATGGTTATTCATGACCACAATCAAGCTCAGAACCTTGATCCATTTGTACCCATTATCCATTCCCTTTTTTTTGGTTCTTTTGGCTCATCTCAATCCCAAAATTAATCACAATATCCCTCTCATAATAAAAATATTTTCTTCATGCAATTCTATGTATTTAACAAAACCATTTTTGAAATTATGCATTCCATGAGTTTTCATACTGCTTATTCTTGGCAGGAAAATGAGCAAATAAACTATAATATTAATACCACTAATATATGGAAGAAAATGACTTCTTCAGCAGAGAAGACGAACAAGGGGAAAGCACCAACACAGGGCTATCCTCAAGACAAAAGACTACCAGCGGGACAGTCTTTTGTAATGTATGAAGGCACATCCTCTAAGGGAAACCATAGAGGATCAACATCCCTTCAGGATTATGTCCCGGCAGAGGTGACATACTCCAATGGTGACATAGCTGTTGTTTTACATGAATTTTTTTCAAAGTCCTTGCAATGGAATAAAGGTGCATATAAAGATTTGCCACACTCCATTAAATTTATCCTTGACAACCTCTAGGTAGCCTTCACCCTAGCAAAAAATAGCCTTTTCCAAAGAACCCTCAAAGCACTAGAAATTTACCTAGTTAATCTTGAGGCAACAAATGAAGCCATCACTAGTCAACTCTTTGGCAAAGATGATATCCATTCAAGGGATAAAACGACTATCATGGGCATTGATTATGCTAAGTTTAGTCTTAAAGCTCAAACTATTTTAAGAAGTGCTATTGCCAACTTGCCCCCTGAAATACAAACTGGTATTTTAGGCTACAAGGCTATGTTGAATCATTCAACTGATGGTTTGAACATTTCAAAATTATGGTCACCACCACATACCCCGATCTTGCTAACTCAGAAGATACAGATGACATCTTTGTTCAAGCCACATGGGTAGAATACTTTGGAAGCAGGCACAGGGTATATGAGAAAAAGCATCCATTCCCTAGCCTAATAGTCAATTATGAAGATGTAACAGATAAAGAGGATAGAGATCCAAGCTGGCTTTCATAGATGTTTGAATATGGTTTTATTAGGCTAATCAAGCATACCCACCATAATCAAATTAGCCAGTTCCCTCAAATCATACAACAGGTTGTCACAAAAATCAAAAGTCCATTTGTTTCCATTAGATGCTGGAGCACACTCCCACAATGGGACGACAACAACTGGATGACTGCATTACCTTCTAGACACCTGGTACTCATCAATGGTTACTCCTATCAAGGCCCTTGGTATGAAGGAGATTCCCACTTGTCCTATAGAGACCCTCATGCTCTTGCAAACTACTGGAGAAGCTACTTCAATAATGAAATTCTTAACACTACTCAAGACCTATGGAAAAATTATCATTTCATTGGAAGCACAGGAAGAATTACAGTTTTCACGACCAGGCCGTATTCCGTTGCAGTCCTTGACTCCCAATGGATTAGCCACGATAATCCAAGGAAGTTCATCACTAGAAAACCGAACTATGAACCCTTGAATTGGTGTGGATTCTATAACCAATTTGCTACTAATCATGATCATGATTGAAACTATAATCCTCCTTGGGATCCCCATGATGGAGATCCATTTGATGCTTATGATACATATTAGCAATCTATTAGTAAGTCCTAAGAATGATTTGATCATCATTCACCAATTTAGGACTTCCCTCCTCCATATCAGAAAGCCATTGCTTACAATACAAGATCTCAGTCTAGCT
The DNA here is from genome assembly GCA_030445155.1 of Quercus variabilis. NCBI lineage: Eukaryota > Viridiplantae > Streptophyta > Magnoliopsida > Fagales > Fagaceae > Quercus > Quercus variabilis. The sequence continues at coordinate 34,090,328 of CP129452.1, read as the reverse complement.
TAGACTCCATCCAGCTCGTCAGAAAATCTAGTAAAGAATTAAAGAATCTTGCTCAGCAATTGCTCATTCAATTAGAGAAGTTAGAGTCAGAAGAAAGAGTTTCTCCTGCCTCTTCAAAAGCTTCAGTCAACCGCAATCCAGTCGATCCCTTCCAGGATTCCCAAGATCCTTATGATGGTTACTACTTGGATAGCGATTAAGATATTCTAGATAGCATCAGTCACTATTCAGAACAATTTTCAGAACTAGCTACTATTCATCTACAGTACAATCACTGTACATGCATAGTACCCACACCAGCAGCCGTATAAGGACAAGAGACAGGTTACTATTCATGAATAGTGACTGTTACTATTCATCTACAGTACTCGACACAAAATCCAGAATCACTATTTGCTTTCAATGGAAAAGAAATTCACCTCTAGTAAAAGCATTTTACCTTCCAAATTTTCAGCAATCTTCAGAAGAATCCAAGGCTCCCTTCAATCTATATAAGGTAGCTCAAGTTTAGTTCTTAAGCAAGTCCAATTTTAGGTCTAGTTCAGTCTCTAAAATACCTCCCTTCTCATTACAACCTGTAATCTTGTAACCAGATGGCAGCCCCAGTTTACATTCCAGATTACTTTTGTAACACCATAGTTGGTCTTCACAACTGTAACCTGTATCACTGTAATATGGCCCCGGTCGGCCTTTCAGTTTGCTTGTAACTTACCCCCCCCCCCCCCCCTTTTGGTATCAGAGCCATGTTATATGCTAACTTGCCCTTTTCTTGAAGGCTTGTTTCAAAAATTATCCTCCATTTCAATATTAAAATTCATTGTTTAAAATTTTTAATCAAAGTGTATTTTAAAATATTAATTATGAATTTTTTTTTATAATTTTTTTTCTCATTTTTCAATGGGTTATGGAGAGATTTGTTGTAGAAAGTGTTTGGGTGCTTGAAATATTTTGCATTTTTATTCTAAATTTATTAGTTATTTTTTTACTAACCATGATTAAACTTTTGTAAAGAGATTCTTATAGAAATTTAGAATATTTACTAATATAAACAGAAAGGATGGGACTGTTAATTTCTATAAATCTCAAGGGAATGAAGTATTTTTTCCCTTCAAGTTTGGGGTGGAGTGTAATTCCCCCAAACCTCAAGGGAAGGGAGTGTAATTACCCTAACAAAAATATACCTAAAACCGATAAATTGACTAAAATACCCCCTAAAACCTCAAAAATGATCAAAATACATCCTAAAACTTAAAAATGATCAAAATACCCATGAAACCCCCAATTGACAAAAGTACCCCCTAAAAATGACTAAAATACCTCTAAAACCCCCCAAAAGGACAAAAATACCCCCAAAACTCAAAAATACTCCTAAAATCCAAGAAATGATTGAAATACCTTGAAACTTTTAAAATGACAAAAATAATTTTGAAGCCTTTTGAAAAAAGGAAAAAAAAAAAAAAAAGAAAACTCTAAAATGACCAAAGTACCCCCCAAAAACATTAATACAACCTAAAACACTTACAAGAATTCTATAATGAACAATATATCTTGAAATCTCTAAAATTACTGAAGTTCCCCCTAAAACCTCAAAATGACAAAAAAAAAAAAAAAAAAAAAACACAATACCCCATGAAACCTCTAAAATGACAGAAAAACCCCAAAACCTCTAAAATGACCAAAGTACCCCCCCCCCCCCCCCCCCCGCGGAAACTTCAAACTAAAAAAAGATACCCATGAAACTCTAAAATGACCAAAATAGCCCAAAAACCTCAAAAAACACCCCACAAAACCTAAAAACGACCAAAATATCTTGAATTCTCTAAAATGACCAAAAATACCCTAAAACCTCAAAACTACCAAATATTTTCCTAAAATCTATAAAACGGCCAAAAATACAACTTATTGGTCATTTTTAGGTTTTGAAAGTATCTAGGTCATTTTTAAGTTTCATGGTATTTTGGTCATTTTAAAGGAGGTTTGTGTGTGTGTATTTTTCTCATTTTAGTGGTTTCTAGTGTATTTTGGTCATTTTAGATTTTTCAAGTTTATTTTGGTCATTTTTGAAGTTTCAGGGGTGTTTTGGTCATTTTGTTGGTATGAGATTTTTTTTTTTTGGTCATACTAGTTGTTTTAGGGAATTTTGGTCATTTAGAGGTTTCAAGTGTATTTTGGCCATCTTAGTAGTTTAGGGCTATTTTGGTTATTTTAGAGGTTTGGGGATATTTGGGGCAGTTTAATGGTTTCGAGGGTGCTTGGCTGTTATAGATATTTCAAGGGTATTTTGGTTGTTTTAGAGGTTTTGGGTTAGTTTGTTATTTTAGAGATTTTGGGTTTTTTAGTCATTGTAGAGGTTATGAGTGTATTATAATTATCTTAGAGGTTTCGGGGTGTTTTGGTCATTTTATAAGTTTAGGGGTATTTTGATAATTTTAAAGGTTTCGAGTGTATTTTGGTCGTTTTAGATATTTTGGGGGTAATTTGGTCATTTTAAAATTTTCGGAGGTATTTTTGGTTATTTTAGAGGTTTAAGGGTATTTTGGTCATTTTATATTTTTCGAGGGTATTTTAGTCGTCTCAGAGATTTTTGGGTATTTTGGTCATTTTAAATATTTCTACGTATTTTTGGTTGTTTTAGAGATTTGGGCTGTATTTTGGTTATTTTAAAAGTTTTAGGTGGTAATTTGGTCATTTTAGAGGTTTCTGGGTATTTTGGCTCATTTTAGATATTTTCGAGGTATTTTGGTCTTTTTAGAGGTTTTAGGGTATTTTTGGCAGTTTTATTGATTTTAGGGGTAATTTGGTCATTTTGGCTGCTGTAGGGTTAGGATTTGTAGCCCAAACCCAAAACAATAAATTTGTAAAGAGTGGGTGAATGAGCTGGGTTATTTGTGAATTTAGCAACTATTAACTATAGTCACCGAGAATGAACCAACATAAAAACGCACTTAAAATCTAAACAAAATGATGTCTAAAGAGAAATATTATTGATTGAACAGTGAAAATAGTTCTTAGAGCTACAGTGAAATCTTTCTTCCTCTCTCTTTTACTTTTTTTCGATTTCCAGTTATTAGAGGCCTCTTCCTTTTATATAGCATCCTTCTCCATCATCTCCATCGTCCACTTGTCCTTCATCTCTGTATCTACTTGAGTATATGTTATGTCAAGTATCTTCTATAACTCTTTGTGAGTGATGGTAGCTGAGATTACACTGTTCAGAGGTCTTCTCCACATAAATGCGGCTAGAAAAGTTGCTACAGTGCATTAAACACGGTGGTAGTAGTTTTTTCTTTTAGATATTTCTCCGTTCTTATCATCTCTAGGCATGCCTAAAGCTTATCCTTCTCATTGAATTCGTTAGAAAGATCACTTGAAGTTTCTAGATACTTGCTTGATCAAGACTTCTTGTATCCAAGGAGAATGAACTCTTCGGACCATTGGTGCTCCCTTTGGACTATATTCCTCGTTCATTTCCAGTTATACCTCTTTCACATGGATTCCTTCTCAAGCACTTTCTTCTATTCGGACACACAGTAGTTTTCAAGTAGGGCCCTAGGCCCAATATATAAAGTTGGGCTTTTACTCCCCACAATAGCCCCTTAAAATTTTAATTTTTCCCTCACAGCCGAGGAGAAAAAGTGGGATTTTGACTTATCACAGAAAATAATTGCTAAGAATATGAAAAGTACCTGAATTTACACGTGCGAGCATAGATTTAGGCACTCCATCATTATCTGCTGACGTTTCGGTATTTACGAAGGGCTATTAATTGCTCTGGGTGTCGCTATGTCTTTGATATCCAACAGTGAGCCATCAATCCAACGGACAGCATTTTCCCTCAGAATTTGGGTGGGGTAATTGCCACTCATTTTCTGACCCCCCCTATATAAAGCCTTGAAGGAAAATGTTTTTCCTTTACTTCACAGTTTCTCAGATTTCTCAGCGAACTCAGCCATTCAAACTTCCAAAGCCTTCCCAGTCATCAATCCTAGTTATTCCCAGAATCTGCAAGAATCTCTCTCCAAGTTCAAGGATCATTGTCATAAGTTCTCCTTTATTCAAGTCTTTAGTCTTCTCTTCGGCCAGCATCCTCGGCCTTCAAGTTCTTATTTCCCAGTTATTATTTTGCGCCTTCTTCTAGTTAACCAAAAATGGGTAGATTTCAATATCTCGTCAATATTCTTGCCTTAATAGAGGAATTTAAGGAGACATACGGTATATCACAGGGGGTAAACTTGAGGTATTGTCCCCCAGAAAAGATATTAACCGACCGAAGAGGGGGGGAAGTTGTAATCCCCATGATAGCCTTCACAGAGGGAGGAATGACTCTCCCTATGGGTTCTATCACCCAAAAATATCTTTTTAACCATAGACTTTCTCCTTATCAATGCGCACCTAATTTGTTTAGGATCCTAGGGGCAATTGAAGCTTTGAATCATCATTTAGGACTGGGGCTCACCTGGCTTGACGTAGTACACATGTATGAGTGTCATAGCTAGAAGGGAGCGGCATACTACCTTAAATCCCGATCTGACATCGTTAGTCTCATCTCTTGACTTCCCAAGTCCAACAAAGGGATGAAAGACGACTATCTGATCGTCTCGGGCGCATGGCATGACAGTCTTCATTGCCCGACCTAGCCAGGAGAGCCAGGTGGGAAATCTTAGATTTGGGTTTCCTAACAATAGATTTAGGATCTCCATTTTTTAACAATTTGCCTTCTCTTCGTATCATTGTTTTCAAGTTTCTGACTAATTTTCGTTGTGGTATTAACAGATAAGGATCACGTTTCTCCTCGGCTCAGCCTCATGAATGTCCACGTGCTCAACTACTTACTATGATCGAAAATTTTTGTAAATAAGGACGGCCAGCTCCAGTCCGTTCCTATCATTCTTGGCTTCATGCCAAAATCAACTGATTTTCAACCGGTCGGCAACGCCATCACTTAAGGAGATTATCAGCTCCAATGAATAGATTCTCTCGGCGCAATTTTTTGGCACCATTCGATCTTGCCCCCATGCCACATCCAAACCCGCAAGGTGTATCGTTGCTCGTTCAGCTGGTTCAACAGATTTCCCTTGAACCAGTAGTAGAAGGCGAAGGTGTTGCTTCCTTGACTTCTTCACTCGTAGAGCAAGTTTCAGATGCTGAGGAGGAAGTTGACAGGCAGTCTAGTGTCCCCCCTCCTGTTTTGATAACCTCTCTCCTAGAAGACTCTTCGGAAGAAGAATAAGATATGGCGAGCTTGAAGGATTTGATAAAAAATAGAGGTAAAAAAGCTAGGCCTAAGGAGACCGGTACGTCTCAACTAGCTGTTAGTCTTTCTCCACCACCTCTTCAGGTTCCTTTGGATCTCAGTGCTAAGCAATTGCCAGATCCGAAGAAGAAAAGACCCCTCACCGACAAGGAAGAAAGGGAGGTAGCGCTTTCGAAAGGAACCAAACAACAGAAGGTGGCCAAAGACCACCGGAGGAAAAGGGCCTCGCCTACAGAAAGCTGTGATAACGCCCTCATGGTTGATGTGTGCTGAGGACCTCACTCCTGGTCCCAAAAGTTGGAATTGGATGATGCTTTAATCCCCTAGGAGACTTCCCTCAAAAATTATGATGGGCAGGGGGGCAGGTCTCATTGCCGAGGCTTTGGAGCAACCACTGCTCCTCCCATGAGACATGGATTTTTACAGGCGTTTCAGCTAGTATGAACTCTTTTTATCTCTAAAGAGGGATTTAGCCATGGTAAGTAAATTAATCCACTTCTTCAGCTGATGACTTTTTTTCTTTTTTATTGAAAATTTTCCTTCTACTACGTAGATTACCCAGCAGGTTTATGTGGCCGAGGAGTGGAATAAAAAAGTCTACACTGAAACCCAAGCAGAGGCCCACTCTCGATTGAGGTAGAAAAGTTGCTGGGTAATTTAAAGGAAGACTTTGCTCACCTACTCGAACAATTGAAAAAGGTGACCAAAGAGAGGAATAGTCTAGATGCTGGTCTCCAAAATGCCATGAAGCAAGCCAAAGACCAACTCCAGCTGCTGAATTTGATCGAGATTAATCTGGAAACAGAGAGAGCGCTAGTGAAGGATCTATAGATTGAGCTTCAAAAAGCCAAGGAGACTGCCACATTGGCTGATAAGAAAGCTCAGTTGGCCAAGGAGGCGGTCGAGACTGAAAGGCAGGTAGCGTATAAGTTGAGGGTAGAGGAGACCCAAGCCAACCTTACTGAGCAGTTTGCCGCGGTTAGCCAAGAGTACTGCGACATAACTTGGGCAAAAGCGCTGGACGCTACTGCGGTCTCTGCGGAATCTGATCTGAGGCAACCTGGGAGTATATATTACGATCCTGATATTCGTGAACTCTCAGGGTCTGACTCCTCTCCCCCCAACCCCCCCCCCCCCCCACAACTCCAAGAGGCTTTGGAGCAATCCTTGATCAGCCAAGTCCCTCCTATCAACCTTGAGGCCCCCAAGGAGTCTGGTCAACTTAGTGATCAGAGCAAGCCAGCTGAGGCTCCCCGGGATAAGGACAAAGACTTGGGAAAAGAGAAGTCTCTTCCAGAGTCTAAGGAACAAGCCCCAAAAGTTGCTACTACTCAGTCCAGTCAGGCTGCCGACCCTTTGGTTCCTCAGGAAAAGGCCTAGACATTTAGGAGTTTTTATTTCATACTTGTATTTTTTTTTTTTTTTTAATGTAAGGAATTGTGAACTACCTTCTTTTGATCAATGAAATCATTTCTCTTTTATTCCTAGTGTCTTCGTTGCACATCTTATGAGACTTATTATTATTGTAAATAACTATAACCTGTAATTACAGTAATACAGCTAGACTTAACAATGATATCGTGCCAGTGATGCAAACACCTTATTCAAATACTGGAAGAAGTAGGTCATACAAGAGTCATTAACAAACATTGAATGCAATGAATAATGTGAAGGTATTACAGGTTTTTCTGGATACCCACAAGGAATATTGCTAAGCACTGATTTCAGATTATTCAAATATTTACGACTACAAGACGAGGTTATTTAGGCATGGTGTGTTAAATTTAAACCTTAATAATGACTATAAGACAATGTTAATTAACCCATATCATTTGGTCTGAGGACTTCAAGCGTAAGTAGACTTAAGTTTAAACACTTAGGCAAAATGTGAAGGAGTGTTAACTAACCCAAATCATCTGGTTCAAGTACTTCAGGCATGATTGGATTTAAGTTTAAACACTTAGGAGAATTGTAAACAAGTGTTAACTAACCCAAATCATCTAGTTCGAGGACTTCAGGCATGATTGGATTTAAGTTTAAACACTTAGGAAACTTGTAAACGAGTGTTAACTAACCCAAATCATCTGGTCCAAGGACTTCAGGCATGATTGGATTTAAGTTTAAACATTTAGAAGACTTGTAAACGAGTGTTAACTAACTCAAATCATCTAGTCGATTTAAGTTTAAACACTTAGGAGAAGTCCAAAAACTTTACATAATAAATTGGCATATTAATTAAAGTAAAGATTTAATTAATAATAATACATTTTAAGGTTGTTTACATTCTAGGGGCGTGGTATTACATGACTATCCAAATCTTCCAAGAAATACGCCCCAATGCTAGCTCCTGAAGTAATACGATATGACCCTTTCCGATTGGGTCTTAACTTTCCCGAATCTGGGTTCTTTGCATTGCCCACAACTTTCCTGAGTACCAAATTGCCAGGCTCTAGAGGCCTTAGCTTTACGTTGGCATCATAGCCCTATATGGGCTTTCGTTGGTAATGTGCTAATCAGACCATTGCTTTTTCTCTCATTTCTTTAATCAGATCCAAACTCTTTTCTAACTGCTCATTGTTGCCGGTCGGACTGAACAAACTAGTTTTCATAGTTGAGAACCCAGTCTCTAGAGGTATGACAGCTTTAGCTCTGTAGGTCATTGAAAAGGGGGTCTCTCCAGTAGACCTACGAGGTGTAGTTCTGTATGCCCACAATACATGTGGTAGTTCTTCCACCCATTTGCCCTTTGCATCGTCAAGTCTCTTTTTTAATCCATTAACTATGACCTTGTTAACCGCTTCTGCTTGCCCATTCTCCTAAGGATAGGTAGGGGTAGAGTATCTATTTGTAATTCCTAGTTCACTACAATAATTCCTGAATGCTTTTCTATAGAACTGTAGGCCATTATCCGAAATGAGAGCATAAGGAATCCCAAACCGAGTGACAATATTTTTTCACATAAATTTCTGCACATCTACGTCTCTGATGTTGGCTAGAGGTTCAGTTTCGACCCATTTGGTGAAAAAATCTATGTCGACCAAAAGGTATTTCCTGTTTCCTGCGGCTTTAGGAAATGGACCCACGATATCTAAGCCCCATTGAGCGAAAGGCCATGGGCTGGATAGCGGATTAAGGGTTCCCCCTGGCTGATGAATGTTTGGGGTAAACCATTGACATTCGTTGCACTTCTTAACATACTCATGGGCTTCTTTTTGCATATTCGGCCATCAATAACCTTGGGTAATGGCTTGGTGAGCCAAGGACCTACCTCTAGTGTGGCTCCCACAAATTCCTTCATGTAACTCTTTTAGTAGTAACTCAGCCGCTTTAGGATGTATGCATAATAAGTACAGTCCTGAATAGGAACGTTTATATAGTTTCTGGTCCTCGGATAGCCAAAACCTGGTCGCCTTCCTCCGAACTTTGTCAGCTTTGGCCTTTTCTTTGGGCAAAGTATTCTCCTTCAAGAATTTAATTATAGGATCCATCCAGCTAAGTTTGGCCTTGATTTGGTGAACTTGGGCTACCTCTCTTCTTGCCTCTATAGGCCCATGTAGGTCCTCAACGAGGATAACTCTCGACAAATCTTATGCCGAAGAGGTAGCAAGTGTGGCTAAAGAATCAGCATGTGCATTACCATTTCTAGGGATGTGCAACAAATTAAAAGAGTCGAACTTTGACTCCAGACGTTTAACTAGACTCAGGTATCCCTGCATTCTTTCATCCTTCGCCTCAAACTCACCTTGTACTTGACCAACTACTAATCTCGAGTCCGAGAACACCTCCACTAACTTTCCTCCCATTCTTTGAATCATAGCCATTCCCATCTAAAAAGCTTCGTACTCAGCCTCATTATTTGTGGCCGTGAAGTTTAGTCTCATTGACTTTTCGATAACGATCTTCTCTGGAGATATTAACACCAGTCCTACACCAGAACCCTTCTGATTCGCTGCACCATCTACATATACTTCCCAAGGTGATGGGCCTCATTGAGAAATCATGCCAATCAATTTTTCATCCATGTCCTTCTCCACCGTTACTTCTGTTAAACTAGGCTCTGTGAACACGGCCACTAGATTTTTGAGAACCTGGCCTTTGATCAAAGTGCGGGGCATGTATTTGATGTCAAAAGCCCTTAGGATAGTGCCCCATTTAGCTATCCTTCCTGTGTAGTCCGTAATTCTAAGTACAATTTTGATCGAAAGTTGTGTAAGCACAATGACCGTATGTGCTTGAAAATAGTGAGGCAACTTCTGTGTACCAAGTACTACTGCCAAGATGGTTTTCTCCAACGGCAGGTACAGAATCTCAACCTCATGTAATGACTTACTCACATAATAAATTGGTCTTTGCACACCTTGGTCCACTTGTATTAGTACCAAACTTATAGCACAAGGAGCTACCGCAATGTAGGCAAATAAGATATCATCTAGTTTAGGACTGGACATAATTGGTGGCCGAGCCAAATAGTCTTTAAGTTGTTGGAAGGCTGAAGCACATTCTTCAGTCCACTCAAACCCTTTCCATTTGTTGATTAGCGCGAAGAAAGGTTTACATCTATTTGCTGATCGAAAGATGAATCGGTTCAAGGCAGTTGTCATTTCAGCCAATTTCTAAACTTCTTTAGGATTCCAAGGAGCCTATAGATTGTGGATGACCTTTATCTAATCGAGGTTAATTTCCATGTACCCCAAGAACATGCCTGACCTCACACCAAATGAGCACTTGGAGGCGTTTAGACGTAGCTTGTGCCTTCTTAGAACTTTAAAAATTTTTTCAAGATCCTTTACATACACAAAAAAGATCTTGCTTTTCAGCACCATGTCATCTATATAAATTTCGATACTTTTGCCCAACTGTGGCTCTAACATCCTCGTCATCATTCTTTGGTAAGTGGATCCTGCATTTTTCAAACCAAAGGGAATTACCTTGTAATGGTAGTTGCCGATAGAGGTGACAAATGCAGTCTTTTCCTAACCATCTAGGGCTAACGGTATTTGGTGGTAACCTTGGAAGGCATCCAGGAAACTCATCCGAGGCTGGCCAACAGTGGCATCTACTAGCTGATCAATTTTTGACATAGAGAATAGATCCTTAAGACAAGTCTTATTCATGTCAGTAAAGTCTACACACATTCGCCATTTCTCATTCTTCTTCTTCACCACCACAGTGTTTGCTAGCCACTCAGGATAAAAAACCTCTTTAATAGCTCCAGCTTGTTTGAGCTTTGTTACTTCTTCTCTTACTGTATCAGTGTGCTCTTTAGATGGGCATCGAGGAGGCTGCTTCTTAGGTATAATCAATGGGTTGACCTTTAGATGGCGACAAATAAATTCTGGATCTACCCCTGGGGCCTCGTAAGCGTTCCAGGCAAATATATCAAGGTTTCTTTTAAGGAACTCTATTTACTCCTCCTTCTCTTGTAGAGGCATCTGAGATCCGATTTGAAAGAATTTTTCGGGATTGTCTCCAATAACAACTTTTATTAAACTTTCACATCTAACGCCTTTGTCTGGATCTTCGGCAGGCGGTACCTAACTTTTTAACTACTATAAACCCCTTTCAGCCTTGGCAGAGGACTCCGTTTCGGGCTTGTGTTGGATGGCAGCCATTAAGCACTGTCTGGCGGTGGACTGATCTCCCCGAATTTCACAAACTTGCCATTTAGAGGGATGTTTAACTTTCTGATGCAAAGTAAAGGAAATAGCGCCTAGCGTAAGAAGCCAAAGTTTGGCTACAATTGCTGTATAGGAGGAATACACATCTACAACAATGAAATCCACTTCCACTACCTTTGAACCAGTCTGTACGAGTAATCGTATTTGGCCCTTCAGGGTGACGACTTTTCCTTCAAAACTAACCAGGGGAGAATTGTATGGTGTTAAGTCAACAGGTTTTAGGTTCAGCCCCTTGTAGAGATTAGGGTACATTATCTCTACTGCGCTACTCTGGTCCACCATTACCTTTTTCACCTAATGCCCTCTAATTCTGAGGGTGATTACTAAAGCATCATCATGGGGTTAAATGGTTCCAATCTTGTCTTCTTTTGAGAACCCTAAAACCGATTGAGTATTCGGTCTAGCTCTCTTCGGACCTTGACCAAAGTCCCCTGCGAGTAACCGGGCTACCGACATAATCTTGGATGGCCAGGATCCTGTTCTCCCTGGTGTGGCGAAGATGACGTTGATAGTTCCCAATGTAGGCTTTGAAGAGTCATCTCTTTGGGGCTCTGAGCTCATCTGACTTCCTCGGCCACTGGAGTGATGTAAGAGGTGTCTCAATTTACCTTTGTAGACTAATTAGTCCAAATGATCCCACTGGCTCCTGCAATCCTCTGTGGTATGCCCATGATCTTGGTGGTATTGGCAATAAAGATTATGATTACGCCTCTCAAGGTTCCCCACCATCTTATTCGGCCATTTAAAGAATGGCTCATTCTTAATCTTTTCCAAAACCTGGTGTACTGGCTCTTTGAATATAGTGTTAACTGCTTGAAGGTTTGTTGATTTTGACTGCCCAGCAAAATCTCTCCGTGATTTGTTGTTATTATAACGGTCCGACCTGAAATCCCTCCTCTCCTGAAGGATAACCTTATCCTTTCCCTTCCCTTACTGTTGATCTTCTTCAACTCTTTTATATTTTTCGATATGGTCCATGAACTGACGCATGCTAGTAACTGGCTTACCAGTTAAGGACTTCCTTAACCCATGGTCAGTGGGGAGGCCGAGCTTAAACGTGCTAAGGGTCATTCTATCAAAATTGCTCTCCATATCACTAAACATCTCCCAGTACCTATCTGAATACGTTTTCAAGGTCTCACCCTCTTGCATGCTCAAAGATAGCAGTGAAGACAGGGGCCTGGCCACTCTTCGACATGTGACAAAACGGGAACCAAATGTTTGAGTGAGCTCTCTGAAGGAGTTGATGGAGTTTGCTTCTAGGCTGTCAAACCATCTCATTGCAATCGGTCCAAGACTGGAAGGGAAAACTTTGCACATCAGAGCTTTATCTCTAGAATAGACGGCCATCCTTTGATTAAAGTGACTCACATGTTCCATAGGGTCCGTTTTACCATTATAGATGGTGAAGGTCGACTGGTTAAAATGCCGAGGAAGTCTCACTTCTTTAATCCTGCACGTAAAGGGTGACCTAGAGATTTGATTCAAGGCCTTGCTCATAGCATCGTTCCCTACGCCTCCACGTGATGGGCTTCGAGGTTGCCTTTTGCGATGATGTTCTTCTTCATAGGAAAAGAATTCACTAATTAGTGTCCGAGATCTCTGCTTGTAAGTGACATCCTGTTCATCACCAGAATCTTCATCAGAATGCGAAGAAATCTGTTTCCTCTTTGCATGGCGCAACTCCCGCTTTAGCCTTTCAATTTCTAGTTGCATATCCTAGTTCTTCTCTGCATGAGACACGTGACTTTCACCATATGGCTGGCTTCGATCAATATGCATAGTATGTACACTAGCTTCACGATCTTGTTTCTGTTCCAAATTGAGAAAAGGGTCTACGTGTTGAGATGCCCTAAATTCTGCTGGTTGTTGCCCTGGTTCAGCCATTATCAACTGTTGCTTCCACTTTCGCTCAAGCTCTTTCCACAGACGGTGCCAATTGTAGGGTCAGGATTTGTAGCTCAAACCCAAAATAATAAATTTGTAGAGAGTAAGTGAAAGAGTTGAGTTATTTGTGAATTTAGCAACTGTTAACTATAGTCACCGAGAGTGAACCAACATAAAAACGCACTTAAAAGCTAATCAAAATGATGTTCGAAGAGAAATATTATTGATTGAACAGTGAAAACAGTTCTTAGAACTACAGTAAAATCTTTTTCCTCTCTCCTTTACTTTTTTTCGATCTCCTATTATTGGAGGCCTCTTCCTTTTATATAGCATCCTTCCCCATCATCTTCATCGTCCACTTGTCCTTCATCTACGTATCTACTTGAGTATATGTCATGTCAAGTATCTTCTATAGCTCTCCGTGAGTGGTGATAGCTGAGATTACACTGTTCAAGGATTTTCTCCACATAAATGCGGTCAGGAAAGTTGCTGCAGTGCATTAAATACGGTGGTAGTAGCTTTTTCTTTTAGATATTTCTCCGTTCTTATCATTTCCAGGCATGCCTAAAGCTTATCCTTCTCATTGAAGTTGTTAGGAAGATCACTCGAACTTTCCAAATACTTGCTTGATCGAGATTTCTTGTATCCGAGGAGAATGAACTCTTCGGACTATTAGTGCTCTCTTCGAACTATATTCCTCATTCATTTCCAGTTATACTTCGTCCACACGGATTCCTTCTCAACCACTTTCTTCTCTTCGGACACATAGTAGTCTTCAAGTAGGGCCCTAGGCCCAATATATAAAGTTGGGCTTTTACCTCCCACAGCTACTATTTTAGCTCATTTTAGAGATTTTGGGGTATTTTGGTTTGTTTATAGGTTTTTGGATATTTTTGGTCATTTCTGAGACTTCAGGAGTGTTTTTGTCATATTTTATGTTTCAGGGTATTTTCTATTATTTGGAGTGTATATTAGTCATTTTGGTAGTTCCAAGGGTATTTTGATATTCTTAGTGATTTAAGGGGTGTCTTAGAGTTGAGTAATTTGGGTAAATGATACTTTGGTCCTACTTGTATCTAATTAGATTCCTAGTTAAAACCCAATTAATACTTATCTTAATTGGGTCAATACCCATTTGACCCAATTAATAATTGGGTGGGTTTGGGTCTTATTTTAGTTGGTGGGTAAATGGGTTTTATTTGATTTTGTCACCCCTATTGTAAGCCTAATAACAATTGGGAAATGCTAACGAGTGCCCTTAGAGCACTGGTTAATAATTCATTTAAAGAAAGTTTTTATGAGAAATGAAAAAAAAAAAAAAAGTAATTAATATTTTGACAGTTTTTTTTCATTTTCCATTAGCATGACCCATAACAATTAACCAAGCTCACATATACCCTAGCTACCACATTAAATCACCAGCCAAACACTAATAAGTAAGTCTATCATTCCATATGATAAAATCTTCACCGGTTTCCTTACCCTTTCTCTTCTAGGGATTCTCTCTCAGACAATATGAAAAGGAGTAAAGGAAATCCTTTAACCTGATGAAACAAACCCATGTGGAAAAGAGGTTGTTTTTCGTTCAGATGGAGTTTGCTAAGTGAAATTTTCTCACACCACATATCCGACCAACAACCTTAATTATTTTAGACGTATATACCATTGGTGTTCCTTCAGGTCTGTTAGTTGTGTTTAGACCCTAGTACAGCTTGATAAGATTTTAATCAATTACTTGGTTATTCAAGTCGCAAGCATCATAAATATGCAATAAAAATAAATAATTCACAATATATCCCCAAAGTTGATGTGTTTACGAAGGGAAACCCAAAAGAGAACAACCCTCTAAAGCCTAGCCTAATAAATGAAATCCACTATGAAGATAATTGTGGTACATAACGACTTATTAAAAAATAAATAAATAAATAAGCCCTCTATTTATGTAATGTTTTTGTACCCTAGCCTCTATCTCCTACTAACAACTGATTACATTAGTTGATTTTTCTTCATAGTCTCTAGAACGCAAGTCGTGATATTGCTTCTAATTCGATCTCTTAGACACTCCAAAGCCACTTGAAGATTTGCTTCAGTGGTCTTTGAGGTTTTTAGCAAATCACAAACTCTCAGGGTGCACTCAATTTTTTTATGGTGTACTCACTTCAATGATATGTAAATTTGGAGAGAAGTGAAGCTATATGAATCCTCAATGTTTTCTCCCTAGGGTTTATTTTGATTCTTATATTGAACATAATTGAGGTTAATTGTGGCTACAAGAATAATTGGGAAATCTTATATGGAAAGTTATGGAAATCTCGCTCCATCTAGATTTCTAGCCACTGTCAAGCAACCTTCTCTATGTAATAGAATTTCAAATCTGAATAAACTCACTCGACCATGTTCCTTAATGCAAAACTTTGAACTTATTCTTTCAGCTCTTCAACCTAAACTACTTGATACAATTTCAACTCAAATAAAATGAATACACGGAAATATTACAATTACATTAGAGAGTTTGACATGGAATTGACCAACACAAAATTAATCATAACAATAGACTTGTCTTTCCTGAAATAAATGAACAAACACATTATCGTATGAGATACAGGCAGATAAAAATTAATAAAGTGCAATCAAATATACAACAATATAGGAGTGCATGGTCCTATGAGGGTAGAATTCCAAGTTGCAGCAGTAAGCACTCTAATTGATCCATTTTCACATATTTGGGACTCCAATTCTTTACCCATCAATATTCATTATATATATAAAAGCAGAGACCTTATGCGAGAGAACATGAGGTTTTGCCATGTGGCACACTTTATGAAAAGAATTGAGATACCCTTAAACCATATTAGAAATAAGAACAAATTTAAAAGTGAAGACTCTTTATTTCCGTTGGTTCAATGTTTCAAGACTAATTTTTGTTACATGTTGTATTCAATGTTTTAAGAGTACTATTTATTTCATTTGGTTCAATGCTTCAAAAACCTTCCATCTCTCTCACACACAAAAAACTCTTTGCATTTCCATTCATCATTTTCACTTTTACTCCTTTATATACACATGTCCATAACCTTTGATATCATCCTATCTCAAATACACTTAGAAAAAAATGATGTCATTTAATTTCAACCTTTCAATGACAACTACATAACTCCAACATTGTAGTATCATTTGATTGTAACCCATATGAGTAGGCTATGACCAAGGAAGGGGGCTGGCGTTTTTTATTCAACGATAGTAACTTACGGTTTTGATGTTGAAGTTAGACATTGTAGGTTTTGTGAAGGTTATGATTCGCTTAGAGTCTTTGGGTGTTTGAGATTTTGGTTTGGAAAAGTTATAAATGTAGTTTATTTTAGAACTAAAGAAAAAGAAAAAGAAACATTCTAATTGATTATTTATGAAGTTAGCCTTTTATTTATTTATTTATAGAATTCATAATTTGTAGGCTTCTTTGTTTGTAGCCATAGTGGTAAAAACAAAAATCCATGGTGACTTAAAAGTATTTTTTTTCTTTTTTTTAAAGGATACAAAAGCCTAACTAAAATCAATTGAATTTTGATAAATGAATGTGTTTTTAGCAAATTTCTCTTTGTTTAATCACGTTCTCTTTATGTTGATACTTACAAATGATTGCCTTAATTCCATTGAGATAATTAATTTGGTGTTTATGATCAAGATCTTCATATTTGATTGTGAGAATAGAGTAATTGAGAAAGTGTTTAGTAGGCTGCTTAAATTTATGTAATTTTAGGATATAAAAGTATTTTACATTTTGAATTCTTATTTGTAAATTTCAAAATCATTTAATGAATTTGAAAAATAAAATATGCTTTTAACGGTAAATATTATAATATATTATAATCTTACAATGTTATACAATTTTTTAAAATAAATTATGAATTAAAAAAATTAAGTTTCAAAGTATTTAACAATATTGTGACCACTGCACACCCTTGGTGCGATGGTCACTCCACAAGTATAAGTGTTTGTGGGGTGTGGGGTTCAAGTCTCCAAGAGGGAGTTTCACACACATATACATTTAGGTTAGGCTAGAGTAAAATTTCTATCTTGTAAAAAAAAATATATATATATATATATTTTTTGGCAAACATAAATATTATACAATAAAATAAGTATTAAGTATTATATGTAGATTTTAATATACATAAAAATGATTTCAAATAAAATTGTAAAGTACCTAGTTGCCCTTAATTCCACAGATGCAGAATTGGCAAAAAAAAATCCCTTTAAGCTGTGGATACTCTATATTGGCCCTATGTGCAATCGGGACAATACTCCGTTAAGTCGGGCTATTTTTTCCTCAAATCCGAGACATGCCTCTCTTCTTTAACAGCCAACAGTCCAACCATTCTGCCCAAACCACTGTGGAAACAAATTTGGAGATTATTCTTGCCGAGCAAAATAAAAAAAATTCTGTGGCGAATATGTCGTAATGCCCTGCCAACAAAAGGAAATCTGGTGCATCGCTGCATTATTGAGGATTCGTCATGTGATTCTTGCTCCAGTCAGGGTGAGGATGTGCTGCATGCTTCATGGTCTTGCCCAAGTCTTTCTCAAATTTGGGATGAAGACCCACAATGGCAATTCAGGCATGTCACTACTTTCTCAAACTTTCCGCACCTCCTGACCACTGTGCTGGAGTTGGACTACAACACAGAATTATTTGTGATGATAGCGTGATCAATGTGGTTCAGGCGTAACAAGGCACACTTCTCTCCACCGGGTTTCCCACATGATCGATCAGGTGTTGCAGCAAGCCATTGTTGGGCTTCAGGAGTTTCAAGCAGCCCAACCAACCCATTCAACCACAAGCAACAAGGCCGAGAGTCATGTGGATAGCTCCTCAAGAAGGTATTTATAAAATAAATTTTGATAGTGCATTGTTTACAACGATGGATAGAGCTAGGATAGGAGTAATCATCCGGGACAACAATGGTTTAGTCATGGCATCCTTGTCTCACTCTATTCCTCTACCTTTATCCGTGCTGGAAACTGAAACTATGGGAGCAGCTACGGCCTTGCAGTTTGCTTTAGAACTGGGACTGAATTCTACAATAACTGAGGGGGGGTTTTTGAAATACTAATGAACTCATTGATGGAGGATTCACTATCCTTAGCTTCGTTTGGTCTTTTTGTCCAAGATGTAAAAGCTATTGCTGAATCTTTTCAATGTATTAGTTTTCTCATGTTTGTAAGGAGGGTAATATTGTAGCTGACAAACTAGCTAGGAATGCATGTCATGTCACTGGTTATTCAGTGTGAATAGAAGATGTTCCATCGCACACCTGTGTTGCTTATCAGGCTGATTTGCCTATTTCTTAATAAAATTTGAACTATTCTTTCTCAATATATATATATATATATATGATAGGCCAAGAATGTATTGATCCCTTGTGATAAATTAATTAATTGATTTAGCCAAGTTAATTAATTAATTCAATTAACATGCAAAACGCGTGGTAGCACAAACAAATTACCAATTAACTAAATGTAGCGGAAATTAATTGACACGGTAATTTTTTTACGAATGGGGAAAACCTATATGGCAAAAAACCCACCGAGTGATTTTAAGGTCACCACACCCGAGAATCCACTATTATCAAAACAAGTGGTTACAAGTAAAGGAACCTCAGTACCTTATACTAACGTACTTACAGTTGAACCCTTACCCCAATACCCAATTGGACTTGTTTTGTAGTGACAATCTCTCCTTTTTAATGCACGGCTCCTAATACGTGACTAACCAATATATATGCAGATCCCAATACGTGACTTAATCACCAACTTGAGAAAGATATTGGCTAAAAAGCTCTTTAGTTCATCACACAATAAAGATCAAGAAGCTCCTTGGTCATAAAAGCCTACAGTGTACAACCATAGTAGCTTCTTTAATAGAAAGATGAACTAGGGCAATTCTGTCTCTGGTCACAATTTGTATGAACAAAACTTTGTTTTACACTCACACAACCTTTGATAGCCCTTAAAATAATCCTTATATATGTTTAGGGTTGTGAAAAAGAAAGCCTAAACACATATTCACGGATTGGATGAAAATCAACTCTGAAAAATTGAAATTCATAAACCTCGACAGATAGGGTATCTATCAAGCTATCTGTTGAGTTTCGGGTTTCAGCAGTTTTTTAAAACTCGATAGATACTAGCTATTGAGCTAGCTGCAGAGTTTTAAAATCTAGCATAACTTCACTTGTTTCTTGGACAAATTTGCATGGTTTTAACACTTAAACTTAAAGCAATTACAAGTAAAGTGCGTTTTATTAAAAGATTAGCCAATTACATAAAATATTGACATATGTTCCTAACATCAAATCACATATGTCCGAACTTATTACTTGATCCTACATCAAATAGTCATGTAATGACTACAATGATTAGTAAACATATTATTAACCTTCTAAACATGTTAACCAATAATGCTTTGTACCTTTTATTTTTTGAATGAAAAAATAGGGTTTCCTATGTAGTCTCGTCGACCTTATGCCACGTGACGACAATGGGCAATACTATGTGTACCACACGGGCTTTGCTAGGGTTATTGCTCGAATTGCTTCTCTCTAAGTGCTGGGATAAGGACGCATACTATCAAGCCACACCCTCGTGTGGTAATGCTCTATACCAATTAAGAATACTAGTAAGATACTTAGGGGCTATTTGAATTTTTAGTTTCCATCACCCATAACTCAAAATTAGTGGGTCCCACGGCTGAGTATTGTATTTGGATGTGTTTCCAGTTTGTGTTTCCAGTTTTTTTTTTTTTTTTTCCATCACTTAATTCTCTAATTTTTGAGTGATGAGTTATGCAAACTGAAAACACATTTTAGGTGTTTTCAAGTTATCAAAACTCAATTTTCATGGCATTTTTGTAACTAAACACACATGGCTGGGACCCGTTAGTCTTGTCAAGTCACTTTCCTTCTCTCTCCCACTGGTCACTTTACTTTTTTTTCTCCCTTTCTTCTCCACTTTTCTTTCTTTTGTCTCTCTTATTTCTCGGTTCGTTGCACTCCATTCAGTTCTTTCTTTCTTTTCTTTTCTTTTCTTTTTTTTCTTTTTTTTTTTTTTTTTTTGGTTCTTCATCATGGAATATTTTTGGTCTTTGCTGCACTTCATGACCAGGTAAGTGATAGGCCAAAAACGTATTGACCCATTGTGATTAAATTAATTGATTAATTAGCCAAGTTATTAACTAATCAAATTAACATGCAAAGCGTGTGGTAGTACAAACAAATTACCAATAACTAAAGTATGCAGCGGAAAATAAATTGACATGGTGATTTGTTTACGAATGGAGAAAACCTACGCGGCAAAAACCCCACCAAGTGATTTTAGGGTTACTACTCCCGAAATTCTACTATTATTATAACAAGCGATTACAAGTAATAGAATTCCAATATCTTATACCAACCAATAGTTGAACCCTTACCCCAATACCCAATTGGACTTGTTCTGCAGTGAAAATTTCTCCTTTTGATGCACGGCTCCTAAGTATGTGACTAATTAATTGCGCAGATCCCAGTATGTGACTTCAATCACCAATTAGAGAAAGTTGTTGGCTATAAAGTTCTTCAGTTCATCCACGATAAAGATTAAGAAGATGCTTGATTACAAAACTCTATGGTGCACATACACAATAACTTCTTCAAGAATGATGAACTAGGGTAAAACTCTGTCTCCAGTTACAATTTGGTTGAGCGAACTCTTCTCAAAGCTTGTGCAACTTGTGAACTCTTTGATGGCCCTTAAAATAATCATTTTATATGTCTAGGGTTAGGAGAAAAGAAGGTCCAAAGACACATTCACAGATCTCAAGAAAATCAAATTAGAATTCTTAAATTCTTAAACCTCGACAGATATGAGTTGTTGAGTAAGTGTCGAGCACACGAGCTGAAACAGCTTTTTTAAGCTCGATAGATGTAGCTGTTGAGCCAGCGGTCAAGTTTTGTAAGGTTGAATTTAATCAACCATCTTATTGGTTGTATTTCGTGCAAAATTTGCTTGTAATTTAGCATATAGAACCCTGTATTTAGGTAGGAATCATGTAAGGGTAGTGTGTAAGAGGGTGTGAAGTAATGCTCAAGAACTGTGTAGTGAAGCAGGGACTCGCGATTGGATCTCACGGGTGGCTCGTAATTGGCAA
This sequence comes from Quercus variabilis, assembly GCA_030445155.1. Classification (NCBI taxonomy): domain Eukaryota; kingdom Viridiplantae; phylum Streptophyta; class Magnoliopsida; order Fagales; family Fagaceae; genus Quercus; species Quercus variabilis. Next base: position 34,069,327 of record CP129452.1, on the reverse strand, counting down.
GCCGCCAGAAGAAGCACACGAGTAAAGCATGTAGAAAAGTTAAACCGTCATACCAGCTGTAGCATTACAGGACAAAAAGTCCAAACTGGCCATTCAATTAACTCGCGGCTTGAACTCATGACTTATTCAAGTTGTGAGGCCAAGTCACCAGCTAGCTCTATTTTGGAAAAACTAACTCTTCGTATTCCTTTCTCACCCAATGTAAATACCCCTTATACCTAAGAAATGTAGAGAGCTTCCAGAGAGAATTTTGAGACAGAAACCCTAGAGAAAAACAAAATTGACTCATCCACAATCTTTATATAGAGACTTTTTAATTTCTTCTACTCTCACCCTTTCCACTGTTATATCCTTAAGAGGTTCATTACCCAAATCTTTTTCTCACTATACCCACATATGTGAGAAGGCTCTTTGGTGCTTTAGGAAGCAGTTAGAAAGGGACCAATGGTTATTGGTTGATACTATGTGCTATAGTGGAATTTGGTAAGTTAGAAAAGACAAAAGTTTGACGTAACCTTGTTGGAACAAGAAGATTGGAGGGCTTAGGTACACTAGGTAGATTAGGCTTGGAGGGTCTATTATTGTTCATGTATCTCAACTATATTTTTTAATGGATTATTGACCGCTTGGAGGGTGGCGGAGAGGTTTTACACCGAGGGTTTCGGTTTCCTCTTCAATAACACATCGTTGTGTTGTCCTTGTATTTGCATATTTCTTCCTTTAATCTTTGTCATTTAATTTCTGTTGTAGATGTGATTTTAATTGGTTTAAATTGTTTATCAATTCTGTTATTAGCTTATGTTCATTTTCTGCGCATATATTGTTTGACATTAAGCATGAATTGATAATTTTGTAATTGGGGATCTAAACGTTTATAGTGTTTTATACGCTATTTGAACTTTCAAGCTTTAATGAATTCGCACTATTCAGCTTGTTTCTTGGACAGACTTGAATTGCTTTAACACTTGATCTTGAAATCTTATTTCTTGAAGTATTAAAAACACCTAGATCTACTTAATTACAAGTAAAGTGCGTTTTGTCAAAGGATTAGCCATCTACTTTAAAGAATAATATGTGTTTTTAACAAGTGAAACATATATGTCCTAATAATCTCCCCTTTTGACAATCCGTGACAAAACCACAATAAACAAATGAACATATGAGAGAAGTCAGAAATCACTCAACTCATACTCACTTATTGAATACAATAAAATCTATCCTAACACAAACTCTTGAAAAATTTTGCAAGAAGAGAGTTTATGGCAAGTAGACTTTGATAATATGTATTTCTGAAATACTGTAAACAAAACTTATCATAGCATCTTAGTGTGAAAGAAAAATAATAGATTGCATATAAGTAATATGAAGCATGTGCATAAAGAGAGAAAAGAAACAACACATGTAGTGGTAGGTTTGAGAAAAAATATACATCCACATGTAGAGAGAATAAGTACAATGTATGTCAACAATAGTCACAAGACCCAATGTACAAGAACAATGTATCTATAAAAGAAAGAAAAGAAAAGAAAAGATACAAATAATCCTCACTAAATCCCTCATATCAATACTCCCCCTAACAAAATGTCCTATACTAACTCTCCCCCTAAGAATGACTACTCTCATATAACCCAAAACTAGACATCTCATTGATAGAGCTAGCATCTTCATCATCATCATCAGAAGCATCATCGTCATCACCATCATCATTATCATCATCATCCTCAGCCTCAGAATCAAAAGCCACTAGAGGAGGTGGAGGAGAGGTCTCAAAAGCAAAACCACCCATAGTCGCCTGCCACTGTACAATACGGCCAACACAAATGTTCACCTGATACAACTCAGTAGAGAGTGTATTAAGGTGAGCATCCATGTGCTGCAACTGCACCATGATGTCTCTGAGAGTCACATTGTCCATAGAAGAGAAGGGAGTGGATGTGGACAGAGTAGATAGAGAAGGAGCTGAACGGGAGGGAGTAGCTACTGAATCCGACTGTTGCGACCTAAATTATGCCTCACTACATTTAACAGTAGTGGCATCTATGGCACACATAAGAGAAAAAGGGTCAAACGCTGGAAAAGGGACGAAAAATGGCGTAAAATCCTCGTGATAGTAGAATGAAAGATGAACTTATCATGGGACGCCAAATTCAAATAAACATCTATAATGGAAAGAATAAAATGAGAAGGGAAGTCTATAGTAAAATGCTCAAGGGGGGATAACAAAAACCGAGCATGAGACTCTGTGATGGAGTTATAATGAGAGAGAGGATGGAGAACGAAGCTTATGACCATGTTAAAAAACCGAGGGCCATTTGCAAATGGCTTACATGGTGTAAACTGACAATCACCCCACTCAGAAGGGCGCTTGCAAAAAATAGACATCATCTCATCTTTGGACACAGTCCTTAGACGCTCACAACTAGAATAGTCAAGAAACTCTACCTTAGGAACTCGAAGCACATCCGCAACAAGTTGCGGTATGACAGGAAAGCGCATACCTCGAACGCGAGTGAAGAACTAAGGTACAAAACGATCATTTCCATGCATATTGGAGTAAAACTTTTGTATAAGCACGAAAGGACAAGTGACCGGGACGTCATGTAGTGATTCCCATCCCCGACTGTTAATGACAATGGGAAAGTCGGTGTCAGCAAAGTCCGCCAGAATGACTTGGTGTTCAAAATGAATGCCTCGTTGAGAAAAGTTCTTTGATAAGGCATTATAAGCATCCTCATCACGGAACCGAAGATGAGAAGGAGTGGGATCAGACGAAGACGATGCCCCGAAATGAAGAGGGTTTTGGAATAGAGCAGATTTACGCTTAGGTGCCATAGATACAATTAACGTAAATAGAAAGAGAGGGAGAGAAAGAGAGACAATAAAAAAAGCTCCAAAACAGTTCAAATATAGCAAGTATATTGAAATGAGAGTATGTATGCATAGGAAATGCATGAAGATGTGACATGCAATAGAAAATTCATCATGGGCTCAGCCCAATCCAATCCTACCAACACACAATCAACTTGCACACATCTAAATGCATGATAAAACTGTTATAATACTAATGTAATGCAATGCATGAGATTTTAAACTCATTAAAACAAAAACCTATCCCAAAATTGCAATAATAACTCATTAATTTTGAAAAACCCCAAAACGTAGGTTTCAAAACATGAAAATGCATGAAAATGAGAGATTAAAAGCTTACCAAGTGAAAGAAAACTTAAAAAAACTTGAAGAAACCTTGAGGAACAACTTTGGAGTGAGTGAGAAAGGTTTTGGGAGGTGAAGAGACAGAGGTATCGAGAGAGAGATCGAGAGAAATGAAGAACTGGATCGCACAAAAACTTTATATAGAGGTTTAGTAAATCTCGATAGATACAGGTGTCGAGAGGTGTCGAGACATCTGTCGAGAAAGGTGTTGAGAAAAAAAAATGTTGACAGATGAAGCTATCAAGAAGGTGTCGAGGAACAAAGAAAAGACACAAAAATAAAAGCTCGATCAATCCACCAGCTGTCGATAAGCTATTGAGGGGACATGAACTTTCTCGATCGATCCACCTAGTTATCGAGGAAGTGTCGAGATTGTGATAAGAAAAAGTTGAGGAGCTTGATAGATAGCCAGGTGTCGAGAAGCTGTCGAGATTGCTTTTAAAAACAGTTTTTTGAGAAGAGAAAAACACAGACATGAATGCAATCAGATATGCAACTCAACCAATGATCCAATCAACATATTAAGCTTTCAAAATCATCTTTCAACAATAATTTTAAGCACATGGATCCCAAAAACACAAACACACATATTAAACAAGTCTAACCAATTTTATATTTTAAAAACAAATTAAGACAGTTTAGTAAGTATACATAAACACATGTAAACCTTGTAATGGCTAAATCACATTATACCTGCACATGTATCAAGAGTAGTAAAGAATATTGCGTGTTGTGTGTGTGAAAAATATCACAAGATTGCATAAGTGTATATATGTTATGATGATTTGAGATATAAGAAAATTACTTTAACTCACACACAATCATAACTGTTTGATAGAGACTATCACCTTTGAGGTACATCCTATAACTCTCACGTCTCATAGAATACACGTTTGCAATCATATTTAAAGCATTTTTTATCTTTTTGCTTTTTATTTTTCTTTGCATATTTTTCTTTTAAGCAAATCATATATAAGCATATAAGAGAAAGAAAAGAAATACCCAATGATGTTAAGCATTTGACATTCCAATTTTGCTATGTCGAAGCACACAAATGTCATTGACATCACACTTTTGCTATGCCAAAACATACAGATGTCATTCATGATCAACGGGCAACAATGATGAGATGGTTATTTATGTTTTTCTCTTACGATTTTCTAGTCCTTCCCATCAAAAAGAGTGATACGAGTGTTAAGTACAATAGATTACTTAATCTTACTCATCACAAACAAGAGCAACAAAGCTCACTTGCTTAGTTGTACATAGAGATACTCATCTAAGCTACAAATGATACAAAGTTTAGAAAACTTTGTTCCAATGGCCATCCAAGGTACATAAGTACCCATGTACATAAAACACACTATTTTTGTATTTTTTTAATTTTTCAAAATTTTTTATTTTTATATCAAAAACAAAATAAACAAAACTGAAAACAAACAAATAAAAACATGTTAAGTAAAGCAAAGTAAAAACTAGATTGACTCAAAATAAAAGCAAAACACACAAGTGATGCAAAAACAAAAACATAAAGAGAGAAAAGAAAGTGATAGAATCACTTGAAACCTTTTTCCTTCCACACTTTGGAAGAATCCTTCCTTTGATTAAACCCTTGAACCGGCGGTGAGGGGGAAGAATTGAAATCGTTTAAGTTCGAAAGGAACATAAGGGCTTTGAGAAGATCTCTAAGAGGAGTAAGAGAGGATTGAAGCTGATTCTGGCTACTAAATACTATCATGCCATTCCTCTGTTGAGTGGCTAACCACTTATAGCAATTTGGTTAAGTATGATCGGCAACTCCAAAATGATGATAGAGATGCTACCTCTTTTGTTTAGGCTTTTAAGAGTTAGCCTTCTTAGCCCTAAGGTTTTTAACATCTTTCTTATCCTACTTAGGGGGTACTCCTAAGATAGATTTATCCTTATCTAAGTTCTCACTAGCTAATTCATTTTTAACAACATTGTTCTCAATTTCAACATTATTAGCAGGAGGAACAAAAACAGCAGTACTAGTAGAAGCAATATTAGAGAAAGAAAGACTATACCCTAAACCTGTTCGATTTGAAGCAGATTTCTGAATGTTGAGCATCTCGTCAAGTTTCACACTTGAAGTCCTTTCCAATTAAGCTCTAACTTGAAACAGCTCTGGCTCAAGCTTCTTAATCTTCTTAGCCAAAAAGTTGTTCACAAACCTCAGTGCTCAAATAGTCTGATTAGATTCATCAAACTTTGTGAAAAGCTTTTCACGCTCAAGCTTCACATCACTAAGCTTCTTGGTGGTCAACCTATACAATTTCTCATGCTTTTCTGAGACCTTGTACAACTTTGTATAAGCTATGTGGATGTCATCTTGTTCTTCCGTCTTCTCCAACTTGGACTCCACCAATTCCTCTTTTTCGCCCACATCTTCAACAATTCCCTCAGTAGGATTGACAGTGGCAGTGAAGGCATTCAAGATTTCATCATCCTCATTGTTGGAATCATCTTCAGGTTCAGTGTCACTCAAAATAGCAGTAAGTGTCTTACTCTTCCTAATGCTCTTGAGATATGTGGGACACTCTTGCTTCATATAACTGAAACCTTAGCACCTAAAGCACTTAGGTCCTGCGGGAATAGTATACTAACTGTCATCCCTAGCATCTTTCTTCCCTTTATCTTGGCTCTTGAACTGAGAATAACTAGATCACCTATGGTCCTTATCGAAGCCCTTCCCATTGGCATTCTTCATAAGCTTCTTGAATTGCTTTGTAATGTAGGACTTCATCTTAGAATCCTCATCATTTAAAGACTCATCAGTGTCATAGCTCTTGGCCTTCAAAGCCATGCTCTTGCCTTTACCCGACTTGCCAATTCTTGTTAACCCTAGCTCGTAGGTCTGTAAGTTTCCAACCAGCTCTATCAAATGAATCTTATCAATATCCTTTGATTCCTCGATTTCTGTAATCTTGGCATGAAATCTCTTAGGTAGAGATCTAAGCACTTTTCTCACAATCTTGGGTTCAGGAATGGTTTCTCCAAGATTGAAAGCTGAGTTCACTATGTCCTTAAACTTGGCATAGAACTCATCGAATGACTCATCCTCCTCCATCTTTATCTCTTCAAAGCTTGTAGTGAGCCTCTGAAGTTTTGAATCCTTGATAGCTTTTGTTCCCTCATAGGTTGTCTAGGGAATGGTCTATGCTTCCTTAGCAATTTCAATGGAGGATATCTTCTTAAACTCCTCATTGGTGACCGCACTAAATAAAGCATTCAATGCCTTGCTGTTGAAATTTGCCACCTTGATCTTAGCTTTATCCTAATTGGGCGATGCTTCCTTTGGTTTAGTCCAGCCAATCCTTATAGCTTGCCACACCTTTTTATCTAAAAACTGCAAGAAAGCTCTCATGCGTACTTTCCAGTATGCATAGTTAGTGCCATCAAATAACTGAAGTATAATTAATGACTGTCTTCTATCCATGACAAACAAGGGTTAATGGATCAAACACAGCAAAGATTAACCCTAATTAGAGTGTGCCTGCTCTGATACCACTTCATAGGCCAAAAATGTATAAACCCCTTGTGATTAAATTAATTGATTAATTAGCCAAGTTATTAATTAATCAAATTAATATGCAAAGCACGTGGTAGTATAATCAAATTACCAATAACTAAAGTACGCAGCGAAAAATAAATTGACACGATGATTTGTTTACAAATGGGAAAAATTTACGTGGCAAAAACACCATCGGGTGATTTTAAGGTCACCACTCCCGAAATGCCACTATTATCGCAACAAGTGGTTATAAGTAAAGGAATCTCAGTACCTTATATCAACATATAGCTGAACCCTTATCTCAATATCCAATTGGACTTGTTTTATAGTGACAATTTTTCTTTTTGATGCATGGCTCCCAAGTACATGACTAACTAATTGCGCAGATCCCAATACGCGACTTCAATCACCAACTAGAGAAAGTTGTTGGCTGCAAAGTTCTTCAGCTCATCCACAACGAAGATAAAAAAGATGCTTGGTTACAAAACCCTATGGTGCACATACACAGCAACTTCTTTAAGAATGATGAACTAGGGCAAAACTCTATCTCCGATCACAATTTTCTTGAGCAAACTTTTCTCAAAGCTTGTGCAACTTGTAAACTCTTTAACGGCCCTTAAAATAATCATTTTATATGTCTAGGGTTAGGAGAAAAGAAGGCCCAAAGACACATTTACGGATCTCAAGAAAATCATATCAGAATTCTGAAATTCTTAAACCTCGACAGATAGTAAGTGTCAAGCACATGGGCTGGAATAGCTTTCTTAAGCTCAATAGATGCAACTGTCGAGCTTTAATGAATTCGCATTATTCAGCTTGTTTCTTGGACAGACTTGAGTTGCTTTAATACTTGATTTTGAAACTTTGTTTCTTGAAGTATTAAAAACACTTAGATCTACTCAATTACAAGTAAAGTGCATTTTGTCAAAGGATTAGCCAATTACATAAAAGAATGACATATATTCTTAAAAAGTGAAACATATATGTCCTAACAGTAAGGATGTCTCAGACCCATTATAAAAAAAAAAAAAAAAAAAAAAAATCAAAAACTCCTCTTTTCTTTTCTTTTTTTTATTTTTTTCTTTTTGTCTCTCTTCTTTCTCTATTCGCTACACTCCATTTAGTTCTTTTTTTTTTTTTTTTTTTTTTTTTTTTTTTTTTTTTTTTGGTGTTCTTCATCACAAAATATTTTTGGTCTTCATTGCACTTCATGACCAGGTAAGGATGTTGCAGACCCATTAAAAAAAAAAAAAAAAAAATCAAGAAACAAACTTTTCTAACTTCAAGCTCCACCCTCTTTTTGAAACCCTCTTTCTTTTTTATTTTCTTTCTATTTATTTGATCATTTTTCTCTTCTTCTTTTTTTGAGCTGAAAGTTCCTTCCTTTTTGTAATTGTTTGTGGATTTGGGGATTTGGTTGATTTAGGTTTGAGGGTTTGACAAATGAAATTTGGATTTGGATTAAGGTTTCAAAATACAAACATGAATGGGTTTCAAAATACCCATTACTTGTTTAGATTTTATTTATATTTTTCTTTTAGTTGTCCTACTTCTGTATTTAGAACACCGTGGTGTTGTGTGTTAGGTGTTCTTTTTTTTCTTGTTTGGGAATTTTGAAACTTTGGTGGGAGGGTTTGGAAAATTTATCACGAAATCAACCAACTTTCTTTCATGGATGGGTCTACATGGTAGCAAAGGAAGGAAAGGAAGGAAGAAAATAATATTATAAAATCCAAAAAATTGAAGAATAAAGGTTTTGTGGGAAAGAGAAGAAGCATGGGGTGAGTTGAGTGATTCTTTATTTTACATTTTTATGGGTTCGGGTTTGTGTTTTGGGAGAGTAACAGGGGTGAAGGGGAAATAAGAAGTGAAGAAAATGGTGGGGAATGAGGGTTCCACAGGTAGGCTAACAGAAGGCTAAAAATAGTGTGCCAAACGGGTGGGGTTTAGGAAATTTAAATATTTTAAGTAATGACTAATGAGTGATGAGCGGGAAAAATTGGATAATAAGTGATGAGTGATGGTTTTTTAATCAACCCCTTAGTAACATATTCAACAAAGCCATTGCTACGAATACTCAAGTATACTCTTAGCCAACATAATAATAATAATAATAATAATAATGTAAACATAATAGAATCAGTATTAAAAATAAGAGGTTAAGGAAATTATATCTTGTGAGATGGGCATATGAGACGCTTCTCTCATCGGCATATGGGCTCCACACAATATGAAAGTTTTTCAGAATTAAAAGGGAGTATGATACCCCCACCACACCCCTTCAATTTCCTACCATCTTCACAAAAATTCAAACAAGATACGTTAAATCATATCACTCCTCCTCAGTCCAAACAAGTTTTTAGCTCAGACCAGGTCATAGCGCGGTGGTCAAGTATAACAAGACAAATTACATTGTTGACGTATACATAACTAAATAAATATATAATGTGGACAAAGAATACTTCTCGAATCGATTGTGTCAGAATTCACACGTTAGGTGTGAAAGACGTAGGCAACACAGATAATGTAGCATATTTGACGTAGGATTAGCACTAATGACTGTTCCTCATGCGGCGCGGTCTTGGTCTAGGCAGAATATAACTAATTCCAACGCAACAAATGGGCGGCTACTATTTCAGCAATGACTTTTGGAGATGAAAAGCGATTGATAAAAATCTTTGATAAACGCCGTCTGATCAATAATAAGGTTTGCCCAAGCTTGTTTTTCAAGGATCGAAGACTTAAAATTCTCGGTTACTAGAATTTTAATTACGAAGATTTGTTTAACATTGCTTAGAAAGGTTCAAATGTCACAGTCACTAGAATCAATCAGGAACATAGTTCTACCTTATTTAGGATGGCCAAAAATGAGAAAAAATATTGTATAAGCAGGACCTAAAAGTAGAGAAAGTAAATGGTATTGTACAACAAACATGTCACGTTATCCACAATCTCAGGACATCAGGACACAACAAAATTCACACCGTTCACGAGAAACATATATTAGATTTTTAAAGAATAGGATAATTTGATAAGAGCATTTACATTTAGTTTCTATAAATCACCTCAAAAGTTACTTTATTTATTATGTTATACCATTTTACAATACACCTAAGAGCAATTGTATTAATTGATACAAAGTTTTGTAAAATAAAAAAAGTTGCTCATTTTACATATTTTGAGCAAAAAAACACTCATATCAATGGATGTAAAATTATGCATTTATTCACAATAGCTACAGTAACCGTGCATATATGTACGATTACTGTAACTCTTCTATTTAATATTTTAGTATTTGTTTCTCTCTCCTCTCTATACTTGACTCTCATCTCACTCTCTTTTTCTCATTTCATCACTCTCTCAGGCTCACAGCTCTCTCTTTCAAGTCTCAAATAATCAATGGATGTACGATTATAGACTGAATTAGGCAAGTCCTGGATCGAGTTTAGGATTGGGTTGAGGAAAGCACAGACTTAGCCGCCACAAGCTTGTTCCTTTGGGGACAGCGTGGGCCATAGATCCTGCTGGAGAAGTAAGGGATATCGTCGGTGAAGGCATTGATCTTGATGATGGTGGTTGCTTAATGAAGGTGGCTGTGTGGGTTGAGTCTGTGAGAGAGATGACAGTGTTAAAGAAATGAATATTTTATTGAATAAATGTGGAGAATAGATAAATTGATGTGGGTGTTTTGTAAAAGTGGGTGTGTAAAATAGAAAAAGTAGGTTTTTTTCCTGCAAAATAGATGGAGATTTTACACTAACTGATGCAGTTGCTCTAACATCCCAAATTCTTTTTTTTTGGCCATTTTATTTAAATATTTTTTTTTACTATTTCTCTCTCTTCCTCTTTCTTTCTCTTCCTTAAAGTAACCAACAACCACAACAACACCACCACTATGCCACTGTCATGCCAACACCACGCTAGAACCACGCCACCATACAACAACAAAACCCATTAAAAAAAACACCAAACAAAAACAACACCACTGCCACCAACATGTCAAAACCATGGCACCACCATTGCCTCCACCACGACACCACAAACCCACATTAGCCAGCACCACCATTAATCACCCATCACCACCACCACGAAAACCCTGCACCACCATAAATAGCAAATACAGAGAAACCCACCCCCCACAACCAACAAGGCAACCCTCACCTCCACCACCATCAATCACCCACCACCACTGCCACATTAGTCACAAGCCCAACCACAACCACACCATCAGAGGAAAAAAAAAAAAAAAAAGAAATAGCCACCACCACAACCACAATCCCCACCATCAACAACACAAACACCACCCATACCCAAATTAACTCAACCAAACCATGACTATTAGGGCCTCCACGACTAAAGCCCATTAGCAAGCAAACCCATCACCACCCATGACCAAATTTGATTAGCAAACCCATAAACACGCCACTGCAAACCACCATACCCACACCGATCTCACAACTAGAACCACAAAAACCCTTGAAAATGCCTATCTCGCCACAAAAATTCACCCCATAAAACACCACCACAGCCGTGAGGAGTGAGGAGTGAAGGAGATCTCAGCTGAATACTGAAGGAATGGGGATTGAAGGAGATCTCGACATCGTCGGAATCACTTTCTCGCTCATCTAGTGGCTGCTTATCTCAAAAGTCAAGATTAGGGGAAAAGTGTTAGGGGGTGTTTGGTACATGTGTTTTGTTGTTTAAAAACATGTGTAGAAATATGTGTGGATAAAAAAAAGTATGTAGAAATACGTGTAATGTTGTTTAAAAACTGAAAACATGTGTTTAAACATTTCTACCAAACAACCCTTTATTTTTTAAAATAAAAATTGTTAAAATTATTACTGCATATATACTAATATTAAAAAAAATAAAATAAAATAAAAACAACAACAACAACAACAGCAACAACAACAACAATATTTGAGGGACCATTGCCCCCCAAAGCCCAGGAGTTCCTCCATCCCTGTGACAACAAAGTTTTAATTGCAATATAACCTTCATATATATATATATATATATATATATATATATATATTCTAACTAAAGTCTCCATAAAAAAATAAAAAATAAAAATTAACATGCTATTTGCTTGCATTTACATCATCAGACTTCTTATTTAGTTCTCAATTCTATTTAAATATTATTTTAATTTTTTGTTATAATCTCTTACCCAAGATAAATGAATTTTTTATCACTTCATCAATTTTCAAATTTCAATATCTTCTCTATCAGCTTTCGTTCTATTTGATATGCAAATAAAATACAAATAAAAAAATTTTCAAACAAAAATTCTATCAGCATCTTCTCTCAACTCTCATTCACTCATACGTACAAACAAATATCGATTTTTTCACACTTTTTTTGCGAGGAAAATTAAAATTTTCTCACAAATCTTTGAAGAGCAGTTTCTTTTTAACATAGAAAAGCCAAGAAATCTCAAGGCAAAGGTGCAAGTCCCATGGCCAATGAGCTCAAGATATGAATCGAGCACTCATACAGAGATTGGAATGAGAGTTGGTCTACTTGTGTTAGGTTTATATTTTTAAGTTGGCAAATCATGAACAATTGTAATAGTTAGAACTTAGTTTATCTATTAAATTAATACTAGATAGGAATTTGATCAAGACAAATCAAGCCCCAGGAGGGGTGGCCCAGTTGGGAGAGATCCCACATGCAAGCACAAGGTCCCTTGTCCGAGTCGTGGCGGGTACCGTGTGGGAGAAGGGTTCCTAGCTTGCAATGTGCCTCTCCTGCTGGCTCTTTTGGGGTGCTAGGGTGAGGTCTGTGGCGCCCCTGTCACAGTAGCTATGGCTCAATCCAACATTCCCTAGTGGGGGGGTGCCCCTATTAGGTCACGCCCTGGGGGGTTAGTCACATATGGTCGCCCCCGCCCCCCCTTTTCTTCATCAAAAAAAAAAAAAAAAGATCAAAACAAATCAAGGTTCAAAGAGAATGCAGAAACAGAACTTCTACTGTATAGGTTCTCGACTTCAACTTGACAGGTCAAAAGTCACATCAATCAACTGGTCAAACTACAAATCTCAATCAATAGAAAATAGTGCAAATCAGATGTACAATATTTTTCCTTAGCTATTGGATCTAGGGTTATGTGCATCTTTAGTACACTATATAAGTAAGCCCTAGAGAATGTTTTTACACACACAAGAGAGCAATGTATTTGTACAGAAGTCTGGAATTTTCCAAGCTCTCATAAGGCATCAATTGGAGACTGGTGTGCATACCAAAGATCCGATGATTAAAGTGAAGTTGCTGTATCCAATTAATAATCTAGTTACTGGGAAAAATCTTTAAGAGTGGATCTTGGAGTCATGAATTGTGAATTTGTGTGCAATAGATCTAAATAGAAGAGTATGTAGATCTCGAAGCAATGTGTAGTCACATTAGTAAGTATTACATGAGGTAGGATTAGATTTAAGATTAAATCTTTTGTATAAACTTCTATTTTCTTCTAATGGATTTATTGCCTTTAGGATTGATAGTTAAATCCCCACAAGTTTGTACCATTGAAACAATTTGTTTCATTGGTTTTCCTAGGTCATTATTCTGGTGTCTTTATGTGATCCATTCTTATGTGATGTCATCTAATTCATATCTAAAGCTTAATTAATTTAATTAATTACTTGACTAAAAATTGGTCAATACTGTGATTACCGGGGCCTAAAGCCCTAACAACATGCATGCCCACCTCGGTACACTGGAGTTTGAACCACTTGGCCTTGTCCATTGCTAAGCAAACTTGCTCTGAGATTTGATCGGGTATCTGATTTCATAATTTTATTAGCTTCCCCTTCTACTCCAAGACCATCATTGATTGTCATTTTAGTGATTCAATTGCTAACTCGTTTAACCATTTACTCTTCTCCTATTTCTCTCGAATCCACAACAACTCTGTCAAGGACTTTGTTGCAGATTCATATCTTCGCCAATATTCCCTAATATGGTAAGATTTTGGACGGATCGATGATGAAAAGTATGAGATATTGCCTTTGGAGGGAGAGAGAGTGGGGTAAAATCATCAAATATAAAATGTTGAGCTACAGTGCCTCACACAATAGGGCGGGATACTATGCATTTCTTATTGTTTCGCCTAGAGGCTATTGAGTCTAATGGAAGGGATTTGGGGTTGAATTTAGCTAAACTTTTACTAAAAAGTGACATAGAGAGTCAGATGCTGAGGCTCTTACATAAATAACTTGGCATGCTTGTCATAGAAGATATTATCCTAAAATTGATCTACATAGTTAATGCTTAATTGCATCCGGTGGAACTAAACTCAGCAGTCAGCACAGTAAAAATAATACTTTCATATGTGATGGCCATAATTGTAAAATCCGATTTACATAATCTATGTATTTAATTCAACATAGATGTTGGCATTTTTACTGGTAGGGGAGACAACGACAAGCGTATCATACTTGAATATATAATAATAATATTTTTTTTTTTTACAATTCCAACTCATTATTAGCAAGAAGAAGAAGGAGGGGGACTCTTGCCAAATGACAATTGTCATGTGAAGCATACTTAAAAAGCCAAAAAAAATTACACTGGTGCTTTGGTAAGGCTTACATCACTTGGTAAAACAGATCTATGTCATCATCATAATATGAAACACATGGTGATATCAATCCCCTGTTTAACAAGGATAATGGACAACTATTTTGAAAGAAAGTATTGTCAGCTACAAATGGTTCGGTCCAGAAATCTCCAATAAATTCATCAAATGTCTCTGATGAAGCAACACCTTCTTCTGCAATCTGATTTATCCCAGATGGAGGTGGAGGTGCTTGATGATGAGAGCTCAAAGTGGAGAAATAACTAGAACTTGTTTCCGGAGACAACGGAGAACTCTCTAAAATGAGGCGAGAGGGAGCATCACCGGGAACACTTTCAGCTTCTGAGTCTCTGTTTCTGCTTATTGTTTCGCATTGGGAAATATCACTAGGATGCTCCTTCACCTCAGAAGACACCTGATTTTCCTTTGCACGCTTCTTCAGATGAGTGTGCCAGTGGTTCTTTATTTCATTATCTGTTCTTCCTGCCAATTTTGCTGCTATTTTGGACCATCTGTAAATTAAAGAAATTCATAAGCTTCGCAACTCACAGACTTCACTAATGATTGACAACAAGCTCTCTCTCTCTCTCATATTCAATTGTTACCACTTATGGAGAGACTGATTTGAACCATGTTCTCATCGTAATAGAGACGAACTAAATACTACCGAGCTATAAAGCTCCTGGCAACAAACACGTTTCAAGCAAACATTTTCTATAAATTGTTCGAAGTTCGTCAATGCTTGATATGAATTTTAACTTCTTGTTATTATCCAAAATCATAAAAAGAATAAAAAAAAATTTTAAAAAAATAAAAATAAAAAAAAAAGCTTGCACTCATATATGACTGACTTTAGAATTTGTATGTAAACCCATGTGTATCTACCCAAGAGTTTCGAAATTTATTTTCAACAAGTAAAAAATTCGTACTTATTCCCAAGTTCTTGATGCAATTTGATGATCTTTTCGTCTTCCTCTTTGGTGTATTTCCCTCGTTTTACATCTGGGCGAAGGTAGTTCATCCATCGTAATCTGCAGCTCTTCCCACATCTTGATAGACCTGTTAAAGAAAACAATTAAACACATTAACAACCTTGATTCAAATCCCTTCATTCCATTTCTCTTACTCTTTTTGAGTTCTCGAACAATATAAATGAACTAATTAAGTTGATCATGTATTGAAAACCATGTACAATTGGCATGCCTTTATCAACTAAAGTTACACATGTCAAATTCATCCCGAAAAAGAAAGTTATACATGTCAAGTTTAATATTTAAGATGAAGAAGCCTAAGTGAAATAGCCTTATTTATCATCATTATAGTTATACGCTTTTCAAATTGGTAATTCCCTACCACCTTTCTAAAGAAAGTATAGATTGATACCAGCAAACTTGGGGAGTTCACGCCAGTTCCAATGGCCATATCTCTGCACATATGCTCTTAACTTATTATCCTCTTCTAGACTCCATGCGCCTTTCTTCACTCCATTTTTGTCGTAGTACGGAGCTTTCACCATCTCTAATTCTCTCTCTCTCTTTCTCGCCTGCGGTTGATTTTCTTAGTTCAAAGAGATAAATTTACAATATTTGTATGCACAGAAATTTCGCAGATTAAACGTGTTAATACTATGAATGGATACCCTCGACCTCAATATATAAGTAGTTCTATTTATTTCATATTTTAATAAAGCAATGAGGGCCCGATAGAAGATGCAATGAAATGTCTCATATACTTTTAATAATACTAGGAAAGTGAAAGAGACCTTATAAAGTATCACATGAAACAGGCAAAAGAGGTCAATCGCTATATTAAAGTGAATCACTATGATTTAATTTGGCGTTGTTTGTACTACAAGAATATTCTTTTATTGAGAAACTACTACAAGAATATTCAATTATTAATTGTTTCTAATTTCCTGTTGCTATTTGAAAATAATTTTCTAGGTAGTTTCTTTTGTGAAAATTATTTAAATGGTGATAGCCTTTTTTTTTTTTTTTTTTCCCTTAACTTTTCATTTTTATGTTTGAAGTCTAAGGTTGACGCGCTGATTATGATCCGACCAAGAACCTGATGAGGTAGAAAAGGTAAAGGAAAAGAAAAAGAAAAGAAAAGAAAAGAAAGTCTCAAAGACTAGGAGAGACAATGGTAGGGTAGAAATTTTGTAAAATAAGCACGGAGATCAAAGAAAAATCTCCCATATCCAAATACGGGCACATATATAATTATCAGGTGCAAAGGATGCTGATCAATGATTCATAAAATAAATTTCATAAAAAAATGATTCATTAAATATATAATAGATGAAAGAAAATGGTTTTTTTTTTTTTTTTTTTGCTGAATAACAGAAAAAGGTTCTTAAGAGTATACCCAATGTAGCTAATTAAAATTGACCAATCTCTTTTTCGCTCTAAGAAGAGCATACCCAATGGAAATTAGGAATTTAGGACATTTGGGGGGTGGGCGGGCGGGCTGGGGGATCTTTGTATACTAGGGGTGACAAAATCAGCCAAAACACATTTGCCCAATATATACGAATTGTTCCCAAGAAACATGATTAAACACATGGTGGCATGTCATTCTGTATGTGAAAAAATATCAATAAAAATTGAATGAGGTCATTTTAGTATCTTTTAGAATAATAGTGAAATGATTGAATTCATTTTCTAATAATTCACACTTCCAGACAAAGAGTAATTTATCATGGTGGTAGATATTTAGAATTCCTTTGAGTCTATTAGTTCTGTAACATTCTTTCTTGATTTGTTAGCCTAGCTTGCTTCTGTCATGTATTCTTGTAAGACCACCCTGATTGGGAGCGGTTACATCATACCTTCTATGATACTGAAGTATGTGATTTTGATTTTGAACGATGCCTTGATTCCCTGTCCCGTTTAAAAATGAAAAATTTTATGTGTTAAGCCACATTAATTGAGGAGGAGTCTACACCCACATGCAAGACAAAATATTAGAATATTGGTTGAATAATTAAATTTATAATTTTTCTGAACAGCTGAAGTTTTAGAATAAATGATGATTTATCAGTATTAAATATCAACTACACTTTCCACCAAAGGTACTGCCCCCCAAATTTAAATCATAAATATTGATTCACATATTATTATCGTTAGCTCTTCCATTACATTGAGTTGTATTCCTTACATATGAATTTGTGATAGGAATTGTTAATTCTCAAGAGTTATAATTCCCATGAACATCTTAATTCTTACAAATTACAGGAATTCTAATTCCCACCTATTAGGTAAGAAATATTAATTCTCACTTATCCTATCCATGTGAGAATTACTGTTGTGAGGGATTTTCACAATTCCCTGAAATACCAATGGGCTTGGTCTACGATCGAATGCTATAAAAGATTTGTGTACCCTCATCTTTTACCAATTGGTTATTGGATGGATCGGTAAGGCACACGGTTCGACAACTGTTATGACATTTGACACATAAGGTCAATCACTTACCTCCCTCACCTAAAAACTAGCTATATATAGATTTAGGTTTAGATAATAAAATGTTTATGTTTATTCAAATAATACATTATTATTAATATTTAATAGTATTTTTGTTTTTCAATGGTCAAATTATCCGTTATTTAGTTATTAAATGAGTTTTTAATTTTTAGGCCAAAATACAAAACTCACTCTCTAAGTTTCACCACTTTAAATTTCAGTCATTTAAGTTTGCATTATGTCATTTTAATCTTCTAAGTTTTAATCCACCTCAATTCAATCCTCCGTTAAAATTCCATCCATTCTTACCATTAATTTGATATATAATATTTGTGGGAGGGTTTCATAATGGTACACATGTGTCTTGAGGTCAATCCTTATAAGGCATATGTGGGAGGCGTCTCTCTCCGATGTGAGATTGAGCAAAACCTTGCGGAGAGTGTCCTTGGTCGCTATTTAGCACAAGACCTTTCCAAAGATGACAATACCTGCTAATTGGGGGTTGAGACTATAAAACCCTCCCACAATATTTATTTTATTATTTATTTCTTAATTTTAAAAAATGTTAATTAAATAAAACTCAAAAATTAAAATAGCATCCATGTGGTTGTCCTCCCCATCCAAAGAACACGAATAGAAAAGCAGCCTAACCCATTGATAACTAAGACTAAGAGGGAGAAAGAGAGATAAAGATAGATCGAGAGACCAAGAGGGAGAGGAAAGACAGATTGACGAAGAGAAAGATGGGGTTGTTGGGTATAAAGGTGGTGGTGGGGGAGATGGGCATGTTCTAGATCTAGACACGGTTGTCAAATATGGGGTTTTGGGTGGGGTTGTTGGAGCTGGTGTTGAGAAATTGGATTTGAAGAAGATGATTGAAGAGTTGGACTTATATGAGGTTCAATTTGTGTTCATTTGCCCAATCTCCCTTGAACCAATGCAAGACCCTGTGACTCTTTACTCGGGCAATTTCGAATGGTTCAGTTTGGGATGAATCCATTACACCCATTAAGACACTTTACCGTCTACTTTCAAATGGTGGGTTTCTACTTTCTATTCATGTTCTTCAGGTGGGGAGGGACGACAACGACATGGTTTGTATTTTAATTTCTAGTTTTTTTTTTTAACATTAAGAAATAAATAATAAAATAAATATTATATATTAAATTAATGACAGAAATGGATGGAATGTTAAAGAAGTACTAAATTAAAACTTAGAATACTGAAATAAAAAATCGTGAAACTTGAAAGATGAATTTTGTATTTTAACCTAATTTTTAATATGTTTTTGTAAACATCCTAATTTTATTTTATTTTTTTAAAAAAAAAAGGTTAATTGCCCTATTCCCCATTAATTATTGGGCCCAATTCAACCCCTCCTCCCCAATCCCCCATGCCCCTACGTAAACTTTAAAATTGAGGAATATCTCTTTGATTTATTGCATATTTACAAGTAACTCCCACTATTTGAAACCCATGATATCAAATTGCCAAAACCACCCTTCAAGTTAACGGGCCAAAATTGATGGATCTTTTAACACATTACAAATAATGGTTGCGACTCATTTTGTTAAAAAATACAACAACACAAAAACTTTTTGAAAAAAGGTTTGTCATTTTATATCAATCGGTAATTTGGAAACTTGAACAATAAACCCTCATTCTTGAGTCATCTACGAAATTCAAAGACATCAAACTCTTATATGTAAAAAGATTTGGGCAGTAGTAGATTCACCAGTTACGGCATCACTAAACAAGTTAGAAAATTTTGAGATATTGGTATACATTGGAAAGTGTCAATTGTTATGTTTTGATAGTTTAGGTGGTTTGTTGGCTTGTGAAGTTTGGGTATTTGTTTGGTCGGGATTGATTTCTATTAAAAAAAAAATTGGAATTTCGAAACAAAAAGAGCCAAATTCTATAAATTAAGTGCTTTGAATCTAGGGTTTTCTTTATATAGGTCCTATATATATGAAGGAATTATGATTTGGTTTTTCTGTTTATCCTGTTGATGCCTTTGACTTTGATTTAGTTCTTTACTGGTCCCAATCGCACACTAACGATGATGTTTTTCAATGGTCTCAACTCTCGAGTTCATCGAATGTGTATCTTAGAGGTCCCAATTGGTTGATTTGTTTTTTAAGCATGTAATGTTGTGTCATTTGTTTATAGCAATGTAAATTTGTGCACCAAAGTGATTTTGGACTTGAGCCCCACTTGTTAAAGTATTCATTGTTATGTTTTGGTTGTCTACACTTTGTAATGCTATGTCTATATTTATGTGTTGGTTGTGTTCTTTATCATGTTATAACAGTGTTTGTGCATACAACTTTTTATAATCCATGTAAATTTCTCATGATCATGGTTGACTATGAGTTATAGAATCAAATAATAATTTTGGAGTTCATTGTAATGTAAAATTAACAACCAACCATACAAGGAAGTATTTATGGGAGGATTTGGATGTGAAAAACTCTATATATGAGGATCGTGTATGTTAATGTTTAGGGTATTGGGTTTGAGATAAAAGAAAGAAAACAAGTAAGTTTTTTTCACAAGAAAAATATTTTGGAGTTAAAGGATGATATATGCACCAGTCACCATTCATGATGATAAAAAGATATAAGAAATGTTGGTCAACCATAAAAGCTATCCAATAATCAAATTATATATAGGGTATTTTAAACTGTGGATGATAAAGATTCTGTGAAAAAAAAAAAAAGAATGCAAGTGTTAAGGATAAAGGGAAGGTTGTAATATTTTGCAAGAGGAGGCCGATGATGATGGTGACACATTTGTGGATTAAAAAGGTGATATTGAGGAAAATGATTGATGTGGGATTATGTGAGAAAGTTGAGGATAATCTGTTTGAGGAGACCCTGGGAAGGAGTTTATAATTAAAAAAAAATGAGGATTTGTTTGACATACCTTTAAAAGGTGATGATGGTATTATTCCAATGGTTAATGTGATAGTTAACAATAAGAATGTGGAGATACATTCTAAGAAGCAAGAAAAAATTGTTGTGTTTGAATATGAGAATTAAGAAGGGTGAGAAATGATAATGCAGATGAGAAGACAAAGTATGAGGAGCTCATAAATTTTAGCGATAAGTTCGACCCACAAGTATGTCCTGGGATGTTGTTTTTCAATATATGCTCTGTTTTGTTTCATTATAAAACGTTTTCTAGAAAACATTTTTAGGTGTTTATTTCCTCCTTTTAAAATTTTGCTCAACCCTGAAAACGTTTCCATTGTCTTGAAAATATACGCACAAAAGTAAATATATTAAATTATATATATATATATATATATGGGTGTAGTACAGTTTGGTTACTCTATTTTGCGAAAATTTTGGTTAATTTTAATACATTCGTGCGGTTTGAGTGGTTTAATGAACTGCTAGTAAAAAGGAGAAAGTGCATTTTACCCTTTAAATATTGTGTTTTTCAAAATATGGTATAAATTTTAGGTGAAACCAGTACTCTGTTCTCATATCAAATTATCAATCCTCCTGTATTCAAGACCAACAGTATGAAAAGTAATTTCCATCACCCTATAATTATATACAGCTGGAGATCTAAACTATCAATTCTTGTACAAAACCAGTACCCTCCTCCATAGCTTATGCAAATTATTGCCAGCTATGCCATTTTTCGTATTAATTTAAGAGACAAAACATCACTATCTTGCTAGACAACTAAATACATTTCTATTTATTTGTGTATAATGAGCTGTCAAGATGGCTGGAGAACTCTATTATTTTTCTCTTTTGCTGACTCCAATACCTAGGTTTTTTTTTTTTTAAGACTCCAATACCTAGTTATGATTGTATCTTATAGATATAATCTCTGCTTTAACTTTTTTTTTTTTTTTTTTAATGTGATTTCATTCTCTGCTCATTCTAAATCCTACCATAGCATGCATATGAAATATTTGAGACATATCAATTTCGTCTTTTTGTCTATCCTTTAATTTCTTCCAAGTAATGTTACTCTTTTTTTAATAAAAACTGTCACTCCTGTTTTTTTGGCTGAATCAAAAACTGTGTCACATCAAGACTTTGTTTGTTACCTATGTAATTTGATTAGTTGTAGATAAAAGGATAGATTTGCAACCTTATTCAGTTTTCAGGGAGGAACATTGAATATAGACAGAATTTGAGTAGTCAAAAGCGTATTATAGGATTGCAATTTTTAAAGGCCATTTTGTGCTTCTGAAAATAAAATTCTTAGCTTTTGAAAGCGAGATCAAATAAATTATTGAGCATCTTTACTAGTAAAAAGTCTCTTCAGACCCGTGTAAAAGCAATATACGTGAAAAGTCGCTATTTCTTATATTATATTGAAAGTGATTTTTTTTTTTAATCGTTGAAAGTGATTGAATGGGCCCCAACACGAGTAACACACCACCCCTCCCCCACCACACACACTACCTCCTTGACGCGGTAAAAGAAATTAAAAATACAATTAGAATAAGGAGATTGAGTGGTGATGGTAATTATCCTAAATTATAACATAAAATTTGGTCATATATATTTTTATTTTAGATAATTTGATTCAAGTCTTGCATGTAGCATAAAAAAATTGGAAGTTAGGAAAACCTTTTCTCATTATAAGAAAAGATATTTGAAATTTGACTAACCTCATGAGATTTATATTTTTTTTTTCGATGAACCACTTCATGAGATAAAGAAGACTTGAGGTATTTTCATAAATTTTTATTTTAAAGTCTATTCGTTGACTTACTTATACAAGAAATTGTGTTTTGTTTTTATTAGTGAGTTTTGATCTAAAACCAAAAAAAAAAAAAAAAAAACCGTAAAGGAGGAATTTTTTTTTAAAGAAACAAACACATATGCACTGATGCACACATAAGTTCTCAAGTATTAACGATATTATCAACTTATGATGAGGAATATAGATTCAAATTGGGGAAATTCTTCATGATGCATATTTTTCATATGACTGTGTTACTGTAACCACTTTAATTTGTATATGCGATTTAAATTTGTAACATGGAGATGCAAATATATAAGTGGAAGTTTTTTTTTTTCTTAAGTTTTCTTAAAAAAGTAGGAGTTGTTCCGATGACGGAGCAACTTATATAGTAAGAGTTAAAAGAAGAAATAAAATTATATATTTATGATTTTAGATTTTGGTCCCCCAAAAAATTATACTTGGGCTCCCTCCAAATTAATATTAACCTGAAAATTAAAATGGTAGTCTAACCCATTTTTAGCTAGAAGTCCATCCAAAAAAAAAAAAAAAAAACGCATTTTACATAACAAGTTCTTAAGTATTAACAATATCAACTTATGTGTATTTAAAAAAAAAAAAAACGATATCAAATTATGATTTTTTCCCCCCATATATTCCAACTACAAACCACAGTATGCTTTTTTTTTTTTTTTAATGATTGTGTGATTGGCACTTTAGCTATTTACTGTTGGGGATCCAAAGTTAAAATGTTTTAAAACATTAGGATTTGGATGTTGTCGGTCGTATTACTTTCAAACTATACCTAAACGATTTGTATGAGTGCCTCACTTTTTCTTTTTCTTTTCAAGTTGGCAACATATTAGAAGAATATTTAATGTATTATTGATCATAATACTAAGCGACTGAGGCTAAATAGTTTTGAACTTTTATTGTTAGGGTTTTTTTTTTTTTTTTTTAATTTTTTTACTTGGCAACCCTAATTAGTTTTTAGATATAAAAGTAACAGATATAAAATAATGAGATAATTAATCTGGTTTTTATTTAATTCATAGGTGATTGAGATGAAATTTATTACAAATATTTTGTGTTTTCTATTTTGTTGTTAATATTTTGTTAAAATCAAATAGATACTAGTTTAGAATCTAGATCTTCATATTTTATTTTATTTTTTTATTGAAAGTTGATTTTTTTTTTCCACTTTTTTGGTGTCATGCTTTGAGCAATTGAGCTCCCATGAACAAATGAAATTTTGGTTCCCTCTCAAAGTTGTTCAATCTCCACCATCCCAAACAAAAACCAATGAACCAAAGAGAAAGAGAAAGAGACTTGAACTAGTGTGCATGGATCAATTATCTATGGAAACCACTTAGGGAATACACGATTTGCTAGGTGTAATATAATCTAATTTGTTTCTATAAATGATTGGATAAGATAAGAGCCTAATTAAAAATTTAATTTAAGCACCTCTTTTCGTTTCCTCTCCTAATATAAATACGTGCTTTAAGGACGCACATTAATTATTAATTTTTAAAAAAATTATAAAAAATTATTAAAACAGTCAATTACTTTTATAATTTTTTATAAAAAAAATTTAAAATAATTTATTAATAAATACCCTAAGGCATATATTAATAAATCCTTTTACATTAATTTACTTTACTTTCCTATTTGTTTGATTGCGTTGTGAAGCTGACGTACCTAAGATGACGCGATGGTAAAGGACAACATGTGAGGCTTTAGATGACGTTAAAGTGAGAGATGTCATCGCTAATACTTAATGCTACTACCAAAGACCAAGACGTAGAAATCAACCAAAGTTAATTAATTAACCAAACATGTCAGTGTCTTGCATGTAGATAATGCGGAAGGGAAAAAAAATAAAAAAAAGGATTCACACCAAAGCTAGATTTGATTGAAAAAAAAAAAAAAAAGCTAGATTTGATTGATTTCTCAAAAAAAAAAAAAAAAAGGGCTAGATTTGATTTTGCGTTTTATATCACGTGTGGAACTGTGTTCCAAGGAATTTTTTAATGCCATGTACAGCAACACTGCAAAACAAACAGGTACCAAGATGCCACAGTTTTAATGGCCTTAGTTCCACCGACTAATCTATATTTCCATAAGTCCGTTAGGCTGTGTTTGGATATTTGTATTTGTATTTGATTTTTAAAATGATAGAATTGAAATATTTTAATTCTAAATCTATATATGTATTTTGGATTTTTAAAATTTTTATGTGTTTAGGAGTTATTTCAGATTTTAGGATTTTAAAAATTCAAAATCTTTTAGAGTTTTCAAAAGCAATTTTTCCCTACTTGCTCATTTATGGAAGCCCCAGATAACCCAAATGGCTCATATGCTTGGCATAGTATACTCATGGGTAGGGAAGTATTGGTGAGAGGGGCTTGGTGGAGACTAGGTAACGGAGAGTCCATCAAGATCTAGGATGACCCATGGCTGCCTAGCTTAGAGCACCCAAGAATCTTGTCCCTAGTCATAAATGGTTTATAGGAAGCAACGGTGGATTGTCTCATCAACCCCATATCTAGGAGCTGGGATAAGGATGTATTATTTGGTTTGCCCCTTTGGAAGCTAACTTGATTTTAAAAGTACCACTTAGCCCAACCAATGTTGAGGATAAGCTCATTTGGCCTTATGTCCCTAATGGAGTTTATACTGTAAGGTCGGGCTATAGATTCCTTGTCAAAGATAAATCAGGTCTATCACCATCTCCCCACTCTCAGATTGAAGCCACAAGCATTTGGAGTTGTATATGGAAGCTTTCAATGCCGAACAAAGTCAAAAATTTCCTTTGGAGGGCCTGTAAGGAAGCTCTGCTAGTGAAGAAAAATCTAGTCCACAGAAGGGTCATTGATGAGGCCGTTTGCTGTCACTGCAACTTGAAAGCCGAGGACAGTTACCATGCATTGTGGGATTGCTCTGAACTATCGGCCATTTGGGAAACTGACATGATGTGGTTGTTTTGCAGGTCTAAGAAGTTCTCAAATTTCTTCAAGCTTACAAGATTCGTGTTGGAGACTAATAGGCAACCTGATCTTTTTGCGTTGATCACGTGGACAATTTCATTTCGTTGTAATCAACTTCGAACAAGCAACAAGTCCTTCCCATTATCCCAGGCCATACCTTCAGCCAAGCAAATGCTTCAGGAGTTCATAGAGGTGCAACCAGCAGCTTTGTTGCAGATGGTTTCTCCTCACAAGTCTTGGCCCAAGTGAGAACTTCCTCTTCTATCGCACTTGAAGATTAACTTCAATGGTGTGGTCTTCAAAGAAACAGAGGAAGCTAGGTTAGGAGTGGCTGTATGAGATTCTCAAGGTAAGGTCTTGCTTCCTTGGCTGAGAAGATCAAGCTTCCATCCTCATCAAACGAAGTTGAAGCGCTAGCAGCTGTTCGAGCTATTACCCTTGCTGTGGACCTCAATCTACCCTCTTTTATTGTCGAGGGAGATTCAAAGGTGGTTATTTCAACCTTAAGAAAGGAAGAGGAATCTTTCTCATCTTTTGGTCAGTTGATTTCTTTTATTAAGCATTATTTAGCTTCTTGTAACTGTATTTACTTCTCACATACTCGTAAGTCGGGTAATTCTGTTGCTCATTTTTTAGCGAAACATGCTAGAACTATTGATGGTTTATCTGTGTGGATAGAGGATGTTTCACCACAAATTGCTTATGTACTTTTAGCCGATTTTGGCTGATTGAGTTTTCTATAAAGTTGAAGCCAGATTCTCAAAAAAAATAAATAAGGTATTTGAATTTTAATTACCTAATTTCAAATTCAAGTGCTAAAATCTTGCCATCTAAACACACCATAAAATATGAGTCGATATCGAGTTTATATACATTTAATTGTAACACCTCTCAGCAACCAAACACTGCATCTGGACAATTAAAAAAGACCAAAGTGAGAATCTTAATAAAAAATAAAACAACTAATCAGTCAATTAGTGAAACAATAACATAGAGCATAAATGATAAAATAAAATAAAAACTGGCCCCAAATAATATCTCTAAATTTCAGCTCCAAAAATAGCCAAACAACACATTAAATTAATAATTTAAAAAAAAAAAAAAAAAAAAAAAAAAAAAAAAAAAAGAGATTAGAGACTAAAGCTTACCTTGATTGTAGAGTTTTCTTCTAGTGTTCAAGGCATTCTGATCTTCGAGCAGAGAAGCAATGATGAAGCCATTTCTTTTGTTCACCCATATGCCCATATGTCTCTCATTTTCGATGGGATTCCCATTTTTCTTCTACTTCCTCTCTATTCTCAATTTCTCTAATTTTAGAGGGAGATAGCTAGATGTGTTGGATTTTTTATTTTATTTTATTATATATATATATATATTTATTTATTTATTGTGGGGAGTGGAAGATTCCCCATCCAAGCCTTAAGTCCAAGAAGTAACTAGGTCGCAGGAAACAAATTGGACCTAGCCTATATGATAGAAAGAAGGCCTAAGAGACAATGGGCTGTGAAAGAAAGGAAGTTAGACCATCCTAAGTATTATGGAAAAAGAGAGTGACGCAGGAAGGTCATTCTTATGGAGAGAGTAAGAAATTGGCCTTACCTAAGGAATGGTGCATGGATGATCCATGTATGGATTCCAGGAGATGCCTAAAATTAAGAGAAACTTTTAGAACACGCAAGAAGGTTAAAGATTTTTGCCCCCGCATTAATGATAGAGTTCTTACCCAAATTCTGCCGCATTGAATCCATATGAGATAGCCTGAACAGAACAAACAACCCTAAAAGTCAGAGTTCCAAGATAAGGGTGGGGAGGAAATCGATAAAGTAAAGGAAAATATTCCTGAGAATCTGACTAGCAATAAGACAGCTGTAAAGATAAGAGCAATGAATGTCACTATAAAAGGGGCAAGAGAGGCAAATGATTAGGAGAGTTGAAAAAAAAGAGAAAGGGAACAATCTGAAAGAAAGATATAGAGAAAGTGTGTGTAACGCCACAGGGACGAAAGAGCTTCCTGTTGTAACATCTAAGTAAAAATTGAAATACATGTGGTCAAAGAAATCAATTGTTTGAATTTCCCAATTGTGGAGTGTTTATTCCCTTTTGTTTATTTATAATTAATTGTGTGAGACATTATAGTGGTGATCCATGGAGAACACAACGGGGGCTAGTTTTTGTTCCCCCCC
Organism: Quercus variabilis; assembly: GCA_030445155.1. Classification (NCBI taxonomy): domain Eukaryota; kingdom Viridiplantae; phylum Streptophyta; class Magnoliopsida; order Fagales; family Fagaceae; genus Quercus; species Quercus variabilis. Next base: position 34,041,650 of record CP129452.1, on the reverse strand, counting down.
CCCCCCCCCCCCACCCCCACCAAAACCCCACCACACACACACACACACACACACACATATATATATATATATATTTACTCGATTCTATTTCTTACGCAGCCTCCCATTGACAGCATTTATTTTCTTTATTTTATTTATGTCTTTTTTTTTAATATAAAATTTTCCAATTTTAAGACCTAACAAAATTTTTAAAAATAATAATAATAATGAGACATTATAATGGGACTAGATGGGTAATAATATCTCAAGGGTTTACTTAGAGGTTCCCAAAACCTCATGAATCATGATATTCAGGAGCGGCTTGATGCATTTGGGGGCCTTTTATATATTTAAGCAAAAATTGAATGAAGACCTTTTATATAACTAAATATGATTTTAAAATAATAAATTTATATTACTTAAACTCTGTTATCTTGTTTTAGATGCAAAAATACTAATTAACCATGTAAAGAATTTTTTTTAAAAATAATTTATAGACACAAAAAAATTGACAAAATTTTCACATTAGTTGATTTGCCAGTTTGATAGTGGTAAGTAAAAAGACGATATTAATGGTGGAACTAGATGAGAATTGTAAAATTTTTCCATAGTAAAAGTTTATCAACTCAACTGTTGTGAAAATTTTTGTGTATTGCTCTTTTATTGTGAAAATTTTTATAAACGTAGCATTTCTCTCTCTCTCTCTCTCTCTCTCTCTCTCTCTCTCTCTCATGAATCATGATATTTAGGAGTGACTTGATGCATTTGGGGGCCTTTTATATATTTAAGCAAAAACTGAATGAAGACCTTTTATATAATTAAATATGATTTTAAAAAAATAAATTTATATTACTTAAACTCTGTTATCTTGTTTTAGATGCAAAAATACTAATTAACCACGTAAAGAATTTTTAAAAAAAATAATTTATAGACACAACAAAATTGACAAAATTTTCACACTAGTTGATTTGCTAGTTTGATAGTGGTAAGTAAAAAAATGATATTAATGGTGGAACTAGATGAGAACCGTGAAAGTTTTCCATAGTAAAAGTTTATCAACTCAACTGTTGTGAAAATTTTTGTGTATTGCTCTTTTATTGTGAAAAATTTTATAAATGTAGCATTTCTCTCTCTCTCTCTCTCTCTCTCTCTCTCATTTGATAAAAAAATATTATTTTATATTAGCTAATTTTATACTTAATTAATACTATTACAATAAAAGAAAATAACCCTATTGGTTAAAATTTAAGGGTCTTAGGCGACTGCCTCATTCGCCTATAGCATAGAGTCAGCCCTAATAATATCCATGAGATCCTAGATTCAAAACCTCTCGCCAACATCTTAGGACCACCTCTATGGGATTCCTCCCTATAATAGCTTGGTATATGTGAGATAGGAGAACTGCATATACCCGAGGGCCACTCCCATGAGATTCTTCCCTATAATAGCTTAGTGCATTTGGAATAGAAGACTGTATATACCCAAAAGAATAATTACAGACTAAAAAAAAAAAAAAAATCTAAATTCCTCATTTGTAGAAAAGAAGAAGGGTGTAATAATAATGTTAATCATCATTGTCTGATTCATTTGGAATAATTGATTTTTATTAATTTGTTTTATTTTAAAATGATGTGAATTATCTCTTCAAAAAATAAAGTGGGTTAGTACCTAAAGAACAAAATCTTATAAAGTTACTAGACTTATCACACGCGTTTAGCGTGTGCAATAATATTTTGTTTTATTTATTTGTTTTTTAGGTTTAGTGTTATAATACTTAAAAGTGATATATAAATAACTGTGTATTTTTTATTTTATTTTTTAAAAGAAGGAAGTAAGATAACATGAAATAATGTTTAAAAATGAGATAGAGAACCATAAGAAGTTGAAACCCAATTAGACATTTGAATTTATTAATTGGGATAAGAATTGTGTTAAATAAAAAAAAATTGAGATTTGAACAAAAGAAAGATGATATATGTTAGTGTGGATGGATGAGATTTGTGATAACTGTATAGAATTTGGATAACAAAAATTTTGGAATGTTTTGAAGAATTAAAAAATAAAAAAAACCATAGAAATTTCAGGATAAGAATGAATAGTTTTTGCTTTTTACATGAGGTATTATTTTTATTATTTTTTTGGAAGCAATAATTTTGTAATTTTTTTTTATAAAGATAATTGACATATTTGAATTCAAATAGATAATAAACACATATAAGAATTAGACATTTGAATATAAATGGGTGGTGAGAATAATAGTTTGTTTTTTTCCTTTTGTACGTGAGATAGTATTATTGTTTTATCATCTTTTTCTTTTTTCTTGGGAAAAAAAAAAAAAAAAAAACTAAAGGGTATGTTATTTCAGAATTTGTATTAGAATATTTTGGTACACCTAAAATTGAAGATGAAAAAAATAATCATTTTATTAATAGTATAGATAAACTACTCTAAGAAAGTTTTAATATTTCTTTTATGAAAAATATAAAAAATTATGAAAAATATCAGTTGGTATTTACTATTTCCTAAATGAACGCCCTTAAAACAACCTTTAACAAAATCCTATTTTGATTCACTCTTTTTTTTTTTTTTTTTGGTCAACTTTCTTAGTTTCTTGGTCATTTCAAAAATTTTATTTTCTTACATACAATGGCATATAGTTGGCAATATATAGTTTTTCATGTGTAACTTATTTTTAATAAAATAAATTTGCTAATAACTATCTATCTCAATTGGTATATCTTGACGTTTTTATTGGAGATCCCAAGTGAAAATCATTCATCCTCCAACTATTGAATAAACACAACTTTTGTCATAATCACGACCTATACAACTGGCAATGGTAGAAAAAAAAAATTATTAGATTTTTGTGAAAGTAATGATTTATTAGTCACAATTATAAATGTTATCAATTTACAAGAACTCATAAAAGTTACTTATTAGAGGATTATCTCTTGGTTCACCTCACTTATTTCAAAAAAAAAAAAAATTAATTTTCCTTTTTAACGTGAACATTTAAATAAAAAATTACCTGAAACATTTGGATTCTTTTTACTTTTTTTTGGGTCCCTATCTTGACATGAATTTCTAGGAGTATATTGGGTTAGACTAGCGCAGAGTAGGTTAACATCAGTTCATACTCTGTAATCATGAAGGGCTATGCGCCCAAGGGCCCAGAGAAGGCTTGGGAGCAAAAACAAACCCAACTCAGCCAACTACTCGTGGCCTTTGGGCTTAGTCAGGACAGCCCATGATTACAGAGTAACTTCTCAGTTTTTTACCCTTCGCAGTTTAATATTCGTGGGTGTCACTTATTTATAAATAATGAATCATTTTTTTTTTAATATTTTAAATTTTGAAATATTTTTATTTTTTACATAAGACATTAGGATAAACAACTATAATAATTTTAAAAAATTTATTCTTAATTTGTAAAAGCGTGATGTTATAGACATAACTATTTTCACAACAAATTTTAATTGCTGAGTTAGTCAACTGTGAATGATAGATACAATTAACATTCATAGATTTACAACTTGCTCTCTATCACACATTGTTGACCTAGTCAACAATTATGAAAGTTTCATTTTTGTGAAGAACTTGTTCACATCAAATGAGGACAAAATTGGCTTTTGTCCATTTCTATTAAAATATCTAGCATTTTACCCATCTTTTGAAACTAATTAGGAAAATACTCCTATTTTGAAACTCGATTTTCTCAAAATTGAGTTAAGCCCTATAATAGCGTTTTATAGAGTCTATAGTGACGTTTTAAGGACCTATAATGATATTTTGTAACTCGAGCTCTATAAACTCGAGTTATAGGTTAAAAAAATTTTTAAAAATTGCCTATAACTCGATTTCATGGATCTCGAGTTTCAAAATGCCACTGTAGGTCCTTAAAACGTCACTATAAGCTCCTTAAAACCCTACTATAGGGCTCTAGAATTTTTTTTTTTTAAACTCCATTTTGAGAAAATTGAGTTTCAAAAGAAGGGCATTTCCCTAATTAGTTTCCAAAAAGAGGCAAAATGTTGGATATTTTGATAGAAATGGGTAAAGGCCAATTTTGTCCCATCAAATGAGGGAACAAAAGTTTCTAGACTTTAGCACTTCTCCTAAAACTTCAAATGTTACTATCAAACCTATATAGTGGGCTAAAGCATAAGCTAAATAAAGAACCTAATTATAGTTTAATTATAATTTAATTTTGTATCAAAGGTTTCTAATTAGATCTCATATGCTTTTGTGTCAAATATCCTTCTGATTGAAACCACTTCAAGCATATTTAAAACTACTTATTAAAATGTTAACATTAAATGAGGAAAATATAAAATAATGTAAAGAGAAGCGAAAGCAAAAGAGAGAGAACATAAGGTTAATGTGATTCGGCCTGATAGTCTATGTCCATAGGAGCAAGTCCAAGTAGCTACATTTTTACTATGATCTCAATTTTGTATTACAAAGAACCCTAGGTATGGTATATACAGAATATAAGGTTAACCCTAATTCGGTTTACAAAATACTTGGGCCTCTTAAGTATTATATAGAAACCAATATTTTTAACACTCTCCCTCAAATTCAAGGTACGTAGAAGATTGTTGATACTTGATACCTAATATTTGGAATTTGAGTTTATGAAGATGCCATGTAAGTGACCATGAATGCTTGAATTGGATGGAGAAAAGACCAGACACAATAAAGTATGAACCGTGCAAATTGCTAAGTATAGCAGTAGACTAGCTACGATGACAAATGAATGCCAGAAGTTGGCTACAAGGATTTAAGAATGGTTGCACTATTGATCAAGAGGACGACTATACTGATGGCATGATGAATATTAGCAAAAGATGACGTCATCATGAGGCATGTAAGAGAGTAGGCAAATCTTGTAAGATTGAACACAAAATAAACTAAGAAACATGTCAATTTGTGTGACTTTGGAACCTTACATGTGAAAAAGGACCTCATAAGCGGAATCTATGAAAAAAAAAAAAAAAAAAAAAAAAAGGGAGTAGGAGACACTAGAATGAAAAAAAGTAAATCAAAACAATCTAAATTAAATCTCCATATTTATCTCATGCAATATACCAAAATGGAAAATGTTAGTTTTTGGACCAAGTATCATCTATGAAAGACCTTTTTTTTTTTTTTTTTCTTTTGAAAAAGAGATCTTAGTTTTGAAATGAAAAATCCCGTGAGTTTTTAGTGAAAATTTTCTTTAAAAGAGGGCTTTATGAAAATCTTATGAAATTTAATAAAAAAGTCCCCTAACGATTTTTTTTTGGGGGTGAAAATCCCATGAGTTTTAATGAAAAAAGAAATCTCCCAAAGGTTTTTTTTTTTTTTTTTGGTGTGAAAATCTCATGAGTATTAATGAAAAGACTGTCCTAAAAAGGGATTTTATACAAATCTCATGAGTTCTTTATTTTTTAGAGAATTGAAAACATTTTTAGTGAAAATCCATTTGGAAATGAGTTTTTGATAGTATCCTTGAATAGTACGTTATGGAAACAATTTTTGAAACCACTTTGTTTGAAAACCATTTAAAAAAAGATGCTCATCCAAACCATTTTTGTTGTATGACCATGGATTCACAATGTTAGCTATGGAGCTAAAATGTAAACCCACTTTGTCCAGAAGAGAAATCAAATAATGCAACCATACAAGCATAAATCACATAATGCAATCAATATCACACAAGATTTTAACGTGCAAGGACAAATACATCATAGTATAATTGTGTGGATATAAGAAATTGCATCACCCAAAAGTCCATGTATATCACATTCCAACGTTGGTCCAATGGAAATTATGCCATCACAACCATATAGTCACATAATCCAAGCATGTGCATGGTTCAAGCACAAATTGAATGATCTAATCATTTAGCAAGTGAAGACAATCTAAAGTTTGGCCATGAAAAATGGATAACAAGTATGAAGACAGACAGATCTTGGATTTCAAGTTTAGATTCAAGGAAATTCAATCATGCACAATATGGCTCAAATTTATCCTTATTACAATTAGATTTTTGGTCAAGCTCAGGTTGATCGCGGTCAAACTTGATCAAAATTTTGAGAAATTTTTGAAATATTAATCTTAGGTTACGTTTGGATTTGGCTGAAAAACCCAGTACGTTTGTGTCTGACGGCTTTTTTTTTTTTTAGCACGCGTTTGAGAGATAAACCTCACTGTTATGGCTACTGTTCATGAACAGTAGCCGTAATGTATGACTTTTCCCATCCTTTTCAGCACATCAGTGGGTCTCCTACACTGTTCACGAGACCCATAAACCTTATTTTTCAGCAATTTTTTCATTAAAAATGGGATTCACGGTACTATTTATACATTTAAAAATTACTTTACTATAGTGTTTTCAGGTTTCAATTTTTAATTTCCAACTGTATCGAAATAAACCCTCAGTATAAAATGACGAATTTTAGCATTTGGGTGAATTTTTCACTTTGTTGGACTGTAGGTCAATTCGGTCAAAGTTTGGACAATATGGGCATTTTGACCTTAAATTTGAAAAGTGGTCCATCCCTTAATCCTAAGGTCCAAATGGTAGTTTGATCAATTTTTATGGTTAAGAGGCAATTTTAGCGCGCAAAACGAGAGTAAGCAAAATACAGTATCAACCTTTTTTTTTGATAGGATACAGTATCAACCTAAGATGCTTAACAAATTCCTCATGCATAACCAAATCCTTGAATCCAGTTCATAGTTTAAAACTTAATTTTTTTCTACCCATAGGCTAGAGGACTTAAAATACTTTTGACCTAGGATTTGTGACTAAAATAAAAATAGACATAGAATACCAATTGCACCGTAATATCCTCATCATGATTGGTTGCGAAACTCGTAACTGTTCTTGACATGAAATTTCTGACATTCATTGAGTATGAAGGTAATTTTAGATCATAATTTTTGTTTCATTATTATTAGAATAGTAGCGTTATGCAATGTGATACCAGCGGAGAATTGAAACAAGTGACAAAGAGAGGACACTGTTCTTAAAATCTGACAAATTAGATAAGATTAGAATACTTGCAACAAAGCCTTGTAAACGTGAATAACATGATATTAACTTACTCAAAACAGTCTTCTAACGAAATTATTGATTACGTACTCACGTACTCAAACGCGAATAACACGTTTTGAGTACGTAATCAATAATTTCGTTACTACACGCACGAGTCACGACTAACTTATTCACAAAATAATCTTTGTGTTAATCAACAATGGCGGCCATATAAGACACTTAGAGCCTTGGATAGGTCACTATCCGCCAAAAGCTTTGTAAATAATTAAAGAAGTTGTCAAAGAGCAAAGCATGTATAATTTAGTTTTAAGTATCCAAACAAAATGACAAACTTGTGGCGGCTAGCCAAAAATTCATTCTAGATTGCTGAATTACTATTAATTTTTTTTACTGTACCCTTTTGCTTGTAGGAGTAAAGGTAGGACTCTTCCAAGGAAGAGTTTAAGGGGGAAAAAAAAAATCAGATTTATAACAAAAGAATAATCTCCCGAAAATTATGTATTTGGAATTTCGAGGATAATTTTTATATAATCTGTGAGTGTGCGCCTATTGCAATTGAGACCAGCTACAAGAAGGGGCCTCTCCACATTCATGGCAGGATGGTCAAGGTCTAACCTGGAATTTTTTTTTTTTTTTTTTTAATGATTTTTCTAATTTTGTTTAAAAAATTGTAACAAAAACTTGACTGATGTCTTGGTGTGATAATAAAGAGTTATTATTATTATTATTAGGAGTGAACACCATAAGTTAAAACTATTTCAAAAAAAAAAAAAAATTTAGGTTATGTTTGGTAACAGTTTTTATTTTCTATTTTCAAAAACTTTTTTTGGAAATATAAATGTGGGGCCAGAAAGTCAGGCAGCCTTGGCCCACTTCAAACTAGGCCTAGAGGCCCATGCCGAGGATGCATGTGGGGTCCAAGGATAAAAGTACGATATCCAGCCCCCAAGGAATAGGTCCGAGGACGATCTCGTCCTTGGACATCCGAGACCTTAGAAGTACACAAGCACCACACCACCAAGGGGGGGGGGGTCTTCTTGAATATCTGAGGAGGAAAGGGCAAGTGCCACGCGTCGACAACGGGAGCATGGTGGAGGAGCAAGTCTAAGGCGAGCTGTCACCTCCACATTAAATGCCCACAACTAACGTCCTCGTCGCATTAATGAGGAGGGGATTACAGAACAATGTTGCCTTAGTTGCCGCAACCCATAGGAAGAATGGGAAGGTGGCTGATGAGACAGGTACTCAAGTGGTGGCCTGGTTGCTCAACAAATGTAGGGCTGTGATCAATGGGGAAAGGAGTATATAATGTAAGGGACCCCTCTTAAGGGGGGACGGTTGGAAAGAAGGAGAAGAGAAGGAAGTCATAAGAACAGCAAGCTCGTCGGAGAAAGGTCAAGGAGCATCATTGTTCACGTTCACCTGAGAGCTACCATGCTTGGTCGTTGCACCCCTTACTAGGGCCTAGTTCTTGACCCCGCTCTCTATAAATTAATTGCAGGGCTAGTTGGGCTTGGGTCCACTCCTGTAACACACAGGAAGGCCTGAATCTAGTCCCTACAATTGGCGCCATCTGTGGGAAGAACTCGTGCATCAGTAAGGATAACAGCCAGACATGGTAGGGTCAGACCCTCACCAAGGGAGTTCCCATCGGCACGAACCGGCTAGACCCTAGCGTCCGAATAACTATAGTGACACTGGGCACGGCCAAAACGAGGAGAACGAACGATTCTGAGAAGGAAGCGTGTATACCTCACAAACTAGCGAAAGCCACACACATAGAAGCGGTCGCGTGCCCTAGAGGCGCGATAACGGCTCGGCCACGCAATCGCAAAAGGATAAGAGTCACGCATCCCAGAGATAGGACTGTAAGGTGGCCATGCAGCGAGAGATAGATGATTTGAAGAGAAAGCTGCGCCATGCATAACGAAGGCAATTTGAGCCCAACCTTGACTTACCCTCTAATGACGAAAATGATGACGACTACAGGCAAAGGTCGACAACACCCCCGAGCAAAACTTTCTCCCACGACGATGAGCGCTACCAGAGGTGTAGGCATGGCAGGCCAAGCCCTAGGGGATTAGGAAGTGATGCCATGAGTAGGGCGCTGGAGAGCCTCTCCAGGTTGCCCTTTACGCGTCGCATAGAAGAGGCGGTGCTTCTTCGGAGGTTCCAATAGCCAACCTTCACCGTTTACAATGGCAAAACGGACCCCGTGGAGCACGTGAGCCAGTTCAACCAGAGGATGGCCATTCATTCTAAGAACGAGGCGCTGATGTGCAAGGTCTTCTCATCTAGCTTGGGACCTGTGGCAATAAGGTGGTTCAATAGCTTGAGGACGAATTCCGTAGACTCGTACAGATAGCTGACCCAGGCCTTTGGTTCCTGTTTTGTCACGAACAGCAGACCTCCTCGGCCCATAAGCGCGTTGCTGTCCCTGACCATGCGCGACGACAAGACCCTCAAGGCTTACTCGGACAAGTATTGGGAGATTTACAATGAGCTGGACAGCAAGTACGACGATGTCGCCATCAACACATTCAAGAACGGGCTCCCGATGGGGCACGGCCTAAGGAAGTCCTTAACTGGTAAACCCGCCACCAGCGTGTGGCAGTTAATGGATTGGATTGACAAATACAAACGGGTGGAGGAAGACTTGTTACAAGGCAAGGGGAAGGAGAAGGCTATCCCTCAGGAGAGGAGGGATTCCAGGTCGGACCGGTATAACAACGCCCGTTCGAGGAGAGATTTCATGGGACAATCTGGGGCGACAAACACCCAGGCTGTCGGCGCTGTGTTTCGAGAACTATTACACAGAGTGCTGGAAAAGATCAAGAACGAACCGTACTTCAAGTGGCCGAATAAGATGTCGGGGGATCCTGAGAAGCGTAATCAGGACCGCTACTGCCAATATCACTAGGACCACGGGCACGCTACGGAGGACTGCAGGAATCTCTAGAACTATTTGGACCAGTTAGTCTGGGAGGGGAAGCTGAAGCACCTCCTGCACCATTCCAACAGCATCAGGGCCAGACCTACTAGGAGCCACGGAGGGACATTGCCATGAGATAGCCCGCTGGAACGATTAATGTGATCCTGGTTGCGCTAGGAAGAACAGGCATGCGCCCTTCGTGAGTGCTGTCTGTGACCCAGGTGGCTGCCAGGGAATCCCAGTTCGAGCCAAAGAGGGCTAGAAGAGGATGTCACCCGACCTTAACTTTTTTCGAGGAGGACAAGGACGGGACCACCCAATCCCACGACGATGCTTTGGTGATCACCCTTAAAATTGGGGACTACGACGTCAAAAGGGTGATGGTGGATGGTGGCAGCGCGACAGAGGTCATATACCCCGACCTCTATAAGGGGTTGGGGCTAAAGCCTGAGGACCTGTCGCCCTATAGCTCCCCCTTGATGAGCTTTGATGGGAAGCTAGTCATCTCGGAGGGCGTGATTAGGCTGCCCATCTAGACCAACCCGGAAGTAGTGGAAGTGGACTTTATAGTGGTGAACACGTACTCCCCCTACATTGCCATTGTGGGAAGGCCTTGGCTCCACACCTTGGGAGGCGTCGCCTCTTCCTTGCACCAGAAGGTGAAATTCCCGTCTAGAGGCCGAATCCTCGAGATCCGAGGATGCTAGTCAACAGCAAGGCAATGTATGGTGGCAGCCACCTCACGTCCACAAGACATGGAATCCTCAGCCATTATGCCAAAAACTTATAGCACTTAACCACCTTAGTGGCACCAATTGACACGGCTGTCGAGGAAGCAAAGCTTGAAGGCCTAGAAAAAGTGGTCATCGACAACGACCAGGAGAGGTTCTTTCAGGTTGGAACCCAACTGCCTCCTCGGGAGAAGGAGGAGTTGCTTGAGTTCCTAAAGAGGAACCTTGATGTGTTCGCATGGGATCCCTGCAATACCCCAGGGATTGATCCATCCTTCATCTGTCACCACCTTAACGTCAACCCTTTTGTGACCCCCAAGAAGTAGCCACCCGACACCCGTCAAAGGAGCATGCCGAGGCAATTAAGAAGGAGGTCAATAAGCTTAAGCACGTGGGGGCTATTAAAGAAGTATTCTATCCCGAGTGGTTAGCCAACACTGTGGTGGTCAAGAAGAAAAGCGAAAAATGGAGGTTTTTCGTAGACTTCACGAACCTAAATAAAGCATGCCCAAAGGACCCCTTCCCAATGCCACGAATAGACCAGCTAGTGGATGCGACCACAGGCCATCCTCAGATGAGCTTCCTAGATGCCTTTCAGGGCTATCATCAGATCCCATTAGTCTTGAAGGATCAAAAGAAGACAGCCTTCGTGACACCCATTGGGAACTACCACTACAAGGTGATGCCATTTGGCCTGAAAAAAGCTGGATCTACTTATCAGAGGATGATGACGAGAATGTTCGAGCCGCTGTTGGGCAAAAACATTGAGATCTATGTTAACGATATGGTGGTGAAGAGCAAATTGGTGTCCGAGCATCTGGGGGACCTCGTCTGTATATTCGACGTTCTCAGAAAGCACAGGCTGCGACTAAATGCTTCTAAGTGCTCGTTTGGTGTGGGATCTGGCAAGTTCCTAGGATACGTCATCACCCACCGGGGGATCGAGGTTGACCTCGACCAGATCAGGGTTATCCAAAACCTAAGGCCTCCGCGAAACCCCAAAGAGATCCAGAAGCTTGCTGGAATGGTCGCAACTCTAAATCAATTCATTCCTAGGTCGCGACCGGTGCAGACCGTTCTATCTTCTAATCAATAAATGGAAAGGATTTGAGTGGTCCGAAGAATGTGCCATGGCCTTCCAGCAACACAAATATTACCTGGCCCAGCCACCTATCATGTCTAATCCGGAGGCCGACGAGGTCCTATACGCATACATTGCTGTGGCGCACCACGTTGTGAGTTTGGTGCTGATACGAGATGACAGTGGTGTCCAAAAACCAGTCTACTACGTTAGCAAGTCGTTGCACAAAGCTGAGGTCAAGTACTTACCCTTGGAGAAAGCCATACTTGCTGTGGTCCACGCTACGCGAAAGCTGCCCCATTATTTCCAGGCTTACACGGTGGTCATTTTAACCTAATTACCCTTGAAGTCTGTACTTCGGGTCGCCGATTACACGGGAAAAATTGCAAAGTGGAATACCATCCTGGGGGCCTTCGACGTTAAATACATGCCTCGGACTACCATAAAGGGCCAGGTTCTGGCAGACTTGACGGCGGAGTTCACTGAGCCTATTATAGAAGTGGGGGCCGAGGGAAGGATCGCTGATGAGAAGCCAATTGGAGCAATCTTTGTCCCAAGGTCACTATGCTGGAAAGTGTATGTTGATGGCGCGGCAAACCAAAGAGGGTCAGGAATAGGACTAGTCTTAGTATCCCCTGAAGATCATGTCATAAAGAAGTCCCTGAGGCTCAGATTCTCGGCCACAAACAACGAGGCCGAGTACGAGGCATTATTGCAAGGGATGGTCATGGTACAGAAGATGGGAGGAAAGTCAGTTGAGATATTTTCGGACTCAAAATTGGTGGTAGGGCAGGTAAAGGGAGAGATGGAGGCCAAAGACTCGAGAATGCAGGAATACTTGAGCCAGGTCAACCACTTGCAGTCGGAGTTCAGCCCCTTTAGCTTGTCTCACATTCCTAGGAGTGGGAACAGCCACACTAACTCGTTAGCCACCCTCGCGACCTCCTCGACCGCAAGTCTGCCTCGGATCATACTTGTGGAGCATCTGAAGAGAGCAAGTGAGGTGGCAAGAGGAGCGGTCCCCATCCATCAGGTTAGGGTGGGCCCTAGTTGGATGGACCCCATAACGAGATTCCTCAAAGACGACGTTTTGCCCGAGGGGAAGTTAGAGGCAGAGAAAATACAAAGGAGTGCTTCTTGGTTCTGGTTGTCTGAGGACCACAAGCTATATAGGCGCTCCTACTCTGGACCATACCTACTGTGTGTCCACCCCAAGGTAGCAGAATTACTATTAGAAAAGCTACATGAGGGAATCTGTGGTAGCCATACGGGAGGAAAATCCCTGTCCCACCGAGCTGTCACGCAAGGATACTGGTGGCCAGGAATGTAGAAGGAAGCCCTGGACTATGTCAAAAAGTGTGACCAATGCCAAAGGTTTGCCCCAAATATTCATCAACCCGGAGGGGTCCTCAATCCTTTGTCCAGTCCATGGCCATTTGCCCAGTAGGGCTTAGACATCGTAGGACCTTTCCCCAAGGTGCCAGGGAATAAGAGATATCTCTTGGTGGCCACGAACTACTTCACCAAGTGGGTGGAGGCGGAGCCCCTGGCCAACATCAGGGACGTGGACGCAAAGAAATTCCTTCGGAGGAACATTGTCACGTGATTCGATGTCTCGCATACCCTCATCTCGGATAATAGGCTCCAATTCGATAGCAAGGCCTTCAGAAGGTATTGTTGTGAATTAGGGATCACAAACAGATACTCAACACGCGCTTACCCTCAGGGAAACAGACAGGCCGAGGCTATTAACAAGGTCATCATCAATGGGCTCAAGAAGAGACTGGATGACGCTAAGGGAAGATGGGTAGAGGAGTTGCCCCATGTTCTCTAGACGTACTAGACTACACCCAGGCGGTTAACAGGGGAAACCCCCTTTGCCATGACTTATGGTGCCGAGGTAGTGATCCCCCTGGAAACAAGCTTCCCAATGCAAAGGACGAGTTCTTTCACTCCAAACAGCAACGTCGAATTGCTGGGGAGGAGCTTGGACCTAGTTGACGAACGAAGAGAACGAGCAACGGTCTAGCTGGCCTACTACCAGCAAAGACTCAAGCAAAGATATGACGCCAATGTGAAGCTTAGACCGCTAGCATCGGGGGACTTGGTGCTGAGGAAAGTCATAGGGGCTACCAAGAACCCTTCCTAGGGGAAGCTGGGACCAAATTGGGAGGGGCCCTACCAAATTACCTTAATAGCATGGATCGGCGCATACTATTTAGAAGATTTGGATGAAAAACCTGTACCTCGCCCATGGAATGTAAATAATCTGAAAAGATATTATTATTAATGAAAAGCTTCTTTTGATCCAGATTTTAAGCCTCTCTTGATTATGTAGCTCCCATTTCGACAGCCATTCTAAGTGAAACTAACTACTTCAAAAATATTATAAATGTTAGACAGAACCAAGGCCTTGCATGGTCCTCGTACTCAAGCCTATGGGGAAACTAACCACTGCAAAAAAAAAAGAAAAAAAAAAAAAAAAGAAAAAAAAAAGAGTCCTAAGTGTCAGACATAACCGAGGCCTTGCATAGGGCTCGGATTAAAGCCCATGGAAAAGCAACTACCCCGCGGGGGACCTATGTTAGGAAGGACCAAAACCCTGCCTAGCCCTTGGGACATAAAGGGTCTGCCCAAGCATACATTCCCTCTCATTATTATTGTTACTACCGTGATTGGCCAAGATACAATTGAACTTAAAATTATGCAAGTAAAAAAATGAGAGGAAACAGGTAGCATGCAAGCGAATAAGCAGCCATAATAGATAAAAAGAGAAATTAAACTCACATTACAATAAGTCCTTAGAAATTGCATGGCAAGAGTTGCATTACATTGCAAAAAAAAAAAAAAAAAAAAAAAAAAAAAAAAAAAAAAGGAAAAGACAAAACAAATGGCAAAGGCAGATTAGACCGAGACGCCAAGGGATCTATTCCTTCTACTTAATCTCACCCCTAATAGATGGCTGGATAGAGGCAACCTCAGGGTCCTCTGAGCTCTGGCCTAAAGGGATAGCCTGCAGAGGTATAGCAAGTATGGATGCCTCCTCGGTGGTGGGGATCTGGGCATCGGAAGGGACATTCGCAACCTCTTGGGGCGCCTCCTCGCTCGGGTCTTCCCTTGATTCAGCAACCGAAGCCCGCTCACCCGGAGTAGCCCCTACCTCCTCAACAACCTCCCCAACCTTGGCCCCATCAAGAGTGGCCTCACAGATGGCAGGGGAGTAGTACACCCTCTCCGCCTTCCACAGGTCGGACGAGGCCTCCACCCTAGCTTGTTTAAGGGCCTTAGCCCAGACCTGGGAACAATAGCGTCAGCATACCCCAGGAACCTGAACTCTGTAAGCGGCTTCTATCTCGGCCACCCCCTCAGCATAAGCTATAGCCTCGGCATCCTTCTTGGCAGTCAGGGCCTCCTTCCTACCAAAATCTGCTTCGGCAACAACTACCTTCGCTTTTAGATCCTCGATTAGCTCCTTCGCGATCTTCAGTTGCTCTTCCACCTTGCCCAGACGCCTCGTCTGCTCCCTGGCCTGGTTCTCGGCACTAGTGAGACCCGACACTGCGCTGTTTTGAGCTCTAGTCATCGCCTTCAACTCTTCCCTGGCCGTGGCGAGGTCAGCCTCGGAGGTCTTGAGGGTCTGGGTGGCCTGTAAGCGCCTCTTACGCTTCAGGTTGAGGGCCTTCCCCTGGTCATTGGCCGCCGCCTCCAACCTATAGGTAGCCTGGATAGCCTGCCAGAGTAACCAATGCACTATAAGCCAAACTAAAAAAAAAAAAAAGAGTTGAAATCAGGAAAATCACAAGTACTGGGGTTCTTACCATTCCCAGGTAACGCTTGAGGCTGAGGAAGACCTGCTTGCTCCTCAAAGAATCCAACTCGGCCATATCCACAGGGAGCAGCAGGCATCTCTCCAGCACGTCAGTCACTTGCACACCTTCGCCCTCGTTAAAATCTCTGAGGGAGGTGTCGTCCCTCAAGGGCTCTCCATGGAGCATTGGGGTGGGGAGCCAAGCCTGAGCCTTGGATGGGGTGGTGATGACCTGCCTATCTTGGCTTTTGCCGCCTATCCTTATCTGCTTGGAAGGCCATAGAGTATTGTCCTCATCCTACGAGGACACTGACTTATCCTCCATGAGTCTTTTGCCCTTGTCCTTCTTCTTCTTGGGATCGATGGGCACGAACCTAGAAGGCAGACTTGTTTGAGGCGGAGGAAGAGGAGGGGGGAGCTTTTGTTGGGACTTCCCTGGTTGGCCTTCGATCAGATCTAATAGGCTAGTGTGGGGTTTCCTCTTGTAACCTATCGTTAGTGGAGGAGAAGTTTTTGGCGCTAGAAGGTTTGCTTCGACGAGGGTCGCCTAAGTCTCTAGGAGGATCCTCGGACTGATCGACTTGATCGAAAATATCAAACTCTTCCTCGGTGGGGCTAAAATTAGCTTCTTCCTCTTCCCTCTCTGGATCCTCCTCTGTGGCCTCGGCAAATCTATGGGAGGAAGAAGGGCCGGCCAATGTGACGATTTCTAGAATGGAGGGCTCCTCGGGGAACAGAAACCCGTCCTCGGTTACAGTGATTTTCTGCAGCCAAGGGTCGTTTACTCGGATCACGTGCTTCGGAACTGAGAACGATTTTTGAACAAGAGTGTACCCCAAGATTTTATGGGCGGCTCTAACTTGATGGTCGTCTTCGTTTACAAAAACTGACGCCCTTAACACTTTCTGCAAATCCTCCCTGTTGACCAGGTTGAAGTGGCGCTCGAAGGTGTGCGGGTCTGCAGGAAGAAAACACATTCATGTTAGTAACCAAACGAAGCAAATTACACTAACAAAAAAAAAAAAAAAAAAAAAAGAAAGAAAGAAAAGAGAACTTGAACCCCCTCCTATTCCCACTGCCCCACCTGGTATCCCCTCCGTCATTGGGTAGTGAAGGCCATTGTGCCACTCCCCGGACACGATGAGGAAGTCCTTGTTCAGCCCCTAGCTAGACTCAGGGAGGCACTAGATGAGCTGTATCTTGTCATCCCTTGTCTTCAGGTAATACAACTTGCCCTTAAGGAGCTGAAGGTTGTAACACCAGTTCACGTCGTGGTGGGTCAACCTCAGCCCCATCTTCTCGTTCAGGGCATCCACACAGCCCAAAATCCTAAAAACATTTATTGCGCATTGGGTGGGGGGCTAACCGAAAGTGCGTAAGGTAGCCCCTCATCACCGGTCCCATGGGGATCCTCATACTCCCTTCGAGAAAAGCGATAATGGGAATCACCACCTCGCCCTCCTCTCTTTAAAAGAGACACTCCCCATCCTCATAATACCTCAGGCTTTTTGTGCTGGAGATGTAAGTGAGAGTTTGGCTGAACTTAGGATAGACGCGTGAAAATTCTTGATTGCAAATAAAAAATAGGAAAAAACAGTTTGAATAGGTATTTATACCCCAAATCGAGGAACTGTGCAGGTTTTCCCGCCCATAAATGCGAGGCGAACCTCCATCGTTAGATTGTTATCGCCTCATTGAATGTGGGGAGCACAGAGCTGCCTGAATTTAATGAAGGGCACGTTACGAGCACTGAAACGTCAGCAACGCACCTTGGGCAGATGAAAAGACCCCAGTATTGATGGGGGATGAGACTTGACTGGACATGGAGCAGGCCTGAGGATGTCAAAATCCTTCTCCCCGCCCGAGGATGCGGGTAGCAAGATTTTGAGGGACTATTGTGGGGCTAGAAAGTCAGGCAGCCTCGGCCCACTTCAAATTAGGCCCAGAGGCCCATACAGAGGATGCATGTGGGGTCCGAGGATAAAAGTACGATGTCCAACCCCCAAGGAACAGGCCCGAGGACGATCCTGTCCTCGGACATCCGAGACCTTAGAAGTACACAAGCACCACACCACCAAGGGGGGGTCTTCTTGAATATCCGAGGAGGAAAAGGCAAGTGCCACGCGTTGACAACGGGAGCACGGTGGAGGAGCAAGTCTAAGGCGAGCTGTCACCTCCACATTAAATGCCCACAACTAACGTCCTAGCCGCATTAATGAGGAGGGGATTACAGAACAGTGTTGCCTTGGTTGTCGCAACCCACAGGAAGAATGGGAAGGTGGCTGATGGGACAGGTACTCAAGTGGTGGCCTGGTTGCTCAACAAATGTAGGGCTGTGATCAATGGAGAAAGGAGTATATAATGTAAGGATCCCTCTTAAGGGGGGACGGTTGGAAAGAAGGAGAAGAAAAGGAAGTCATAAGAACAGCAAGCTCACCGGAGAAAGGTCAAGGAGCATCATTGTTCACGTTCACCTGAGAGCTACCACGCGTGGTTGTTGCACCCCTTACTAGGGCCTAGTTCTTGACCCCGCTTTCTACAAATTAATTGCAGGGCTAGCTGGGCTTGGGTCCACTCCCGTAACACACAGAGAGGCTTGAACCTGGTCCCTACAATAAATTTTTTTTTTTTTTTTTGTATTTTTGAAATAAAAAAAAATGTTTTGTTAGATGAAAAAAAAAAAAAAAAAAAAAGAGTTTTGTAAAGAGAAAAATAGAAAATACTAAAATATATTGTTATTAGGATTTGGACTCTAATGCTAACTCATTAAATGAGATAGATTTATTAAATTAAATGCGTGTTTTCATTGATTTTGAAAATTAGAAACTAAAAACAATCTTTTACATGTTTTCAGTTTTCTTCACAAATTGAGCTTTGAGAACAATTTTTGTTTTCTATCCATTTTGAATTACCAAACAAGTTTTTTAGTCTTAAAAATAGAAAATTATTTTTGGAAACAGAAAATAAGGAAAAAAATTAGTTACCAAACATACCCTTAGCTGGTTATTTTTTACACCAACCCCCGTTTCATATACATGAAACTGGATTTGATATTACTATATGTATTTAGCTTAAGCGTCATTTTGTGATTGTTAATTTAAAGTTCTTGTTACTCTCAAAATTCCTTTCAACTTCAAATCTTTGCAATTATTAACCTCATAAATCTCACCCTAGGTCGAACCTAGCTAGATTTCCACTTTAAGACTATCTTTTCATAATAAAAAATTAACAAATGTCAATTTATTCATCTTAGTCATCTCTGTTAAGGACTAAAGTGTAATGCAACATTAATGTGGGATGCTGAACTAAAGTTAGCTTTTATATGGATTTAAGGAATCAAATCATGCTAAAAGACTTGTGGCTTAGAACATTGTCTGCCCTCATTCATTAGAAGAATTAAGGTTCAAATATTCCTCTCCCATTGTTGTAATTCATTAGAAGAATTAAGATTTGAATTACTGTATATAGTCTGTATTTCACTTGAACTCTCTTTAAACTAGCATGTATAATTGAATAGAAACTATGCTCTTTGACACACCAGCCTATGAAAATATGGCCATTAATTTAACTATCTTTATCGCATCAGGTTGCATTGTTGGATTCATTAGTTGATAACTTTGATGTTTTGTGGACTATGCAAGATATCATCGAAAGATAACAAATTGTAATAGGAACAACATTTTTTTTTATTTATTGAGTCCGGTTAATGTGTGCTCCAAAGACACACATTAAACTTTCTATTTTTAGAAATATTTTTTCGAAAATTGAAAAGGTTGTCATTATTTTTTCAATTCTCAAAAAATTTTTTTTCAAAAATGAAAATTAATGTGTGCTCTACGAGCACACATTACTAAAATCCTTATTTATTTATTTTTATTTGGTGTTAATGGCGTCTAATGTATCCTACAATTGTTGATGGTAGACTAGCACGCAACTCATACGTGAACTCATGCACAAACACACATTCGCAAATGGATTATAGCGGATAAGTTCTAGTTTACTGCGTACTAGAACTTAAGGCCTCCGGCCCTCCAGCAATGGGTGAGTTTTATTACACCGTATGACGTGGAGTACTATATATACAGTATGATAGTGATTGAGCGCTGCTGTACTAGTACACTGTATGACGGGGAGTACTAACTCTATGATAGAGCAGCCGCTGTACTAGTACACTGTATGACGGGGAGTACTAACTCTATGATAGAGCAGCCGCTGTACTAGTACACTGTACGACGGGGAGTACTAATTCTATGATAGAGCTGCTGCTGTACTAGTACACTGTATGACGGGGAGTTTTAGCACGCGGTATTTATAGGTCTCTGGAAAAAATTTCATTACCATGCGCCAACTCCTACTTGAGGCCTCCCATAAAGGGGTTTATATCTACCACGAAGTTGTCCAAGCTATAGTCCATTCATTACACGTACTTCTAACTCTACTAGTATTTGGTACTAAGAGATGCGGTAGCGTCAAGAAACAAAATACGTTTACTTCTAGAAATAAGAAACAAAATAGGTTTGTCTTTGAAAATAACCTTGAATCCATGAGAGTTTCTTGAATTCACAAGAATCCTTGAATCTACAAGGAGAAAGGGTGTTAGAATTCACTAGACAAAATTTGAATTTTTATTAATATCAATAATGTTGAAAAAATGTTTACATACAAAAAAATATATTTTAAAATAACTCTTAATTAATACCTAACCATAGCACGAATCAAATTTGACCTAAAAAACATGAAAAACACCTAAAATAAGGAAATAAATCACTTAAACCTAAAATAACATTTTTTTTTACATAAAAATATCAAAAATTAAATAATTATAAAAATTAAATTGTAAATTATGTCCTACATTAGACCCCTCCACTTGAAACAAACTCGTTCTCGAGTTCATCTTTAAAATCTGAAATCTTCCGCTCCAAATAAACAAATACTTTGAATGCTTGAGCCCTTTGATCTTGTTTCCTTACTTGCAACTCATCAATGGAATAAATAAATTAACTTGAATTTCTTTTTCCCAAGTCTTCATGTAATTGTGGAGATTTACCAAATAAGAATTGACAATTGAACCAATTTTATCAAACCCAATAAAATCAATAAACATTGGTGTATCGCTTACCACCAAAATAAAAGGATCTTGAGATTGACAATCATATGATTTGATTTCATTGAGATCCTTGAAACTTTCCTCTTCAATTTCTTCCTCAACAGTCTCTATTATCTTGACTTCATGATCTTTCTCTATTGTAAAGTTGTAATTTACAACTATGTGTTTTGTTGGCTTTAATTCCGTGCCAAATTTGACTGTAATTCTATTCAATCTTTTGTATCCTGTATTTAATGTGGGATTTCATTGTAAGGGTTATGAGAGAGAGAGGGTGTAAAGACTTAAGGCAAATTGAAGACTGAAATGTTTTCATAGGTATCTCGTGAGTAAGCTTCTCGCGAAGTGACGCATGTGCCTTGCACATGATTAGAATGCAAAGAGTCAGAATAGGATGGAGACATTTGGCTTTCGCGAGTGTCTCGCTGGTAAGGCCTTTCTGCGAAATACCTATGAAACATTCTATTTTGCCAGAGTGTCATTTCTAATACACATCATTTGTACCCACACTATGTATACCCACATTACCCACAGATATTGAAGAGTGCTTCTAAGAGAAAACCCTAGTTACAACTATGATTTATGTTGGCTTAATTTCATGACAAAAAGTGTTGTAACTGCTTTAATTTTGTTTCTTGTATTTTGTGGAATTTTATTGTATTAAGTTTAGTATCAAGTTGGTGAAGACTTAAGCTTAATTGAAGATCAATGCATTTCACGACTAGTTCACAAGAAGGGTTCCCATGAAATGGGCATGTGAGAAGCATATTGCTGGAAGCTGAAAAGTCGTGTCAGGCTATCAATTTCGCGAGTATTTCACAGGTAAGGCCTTCCTGCGAGATACCCATGAGACTCTCTGTTTAGAAGATTTTTAAGTGTAACTTTCTTACCCTTCACCCATACTATATATATACCCTCACTACCCACAAATGTAAAAAAGGCCATTCAGAGAAAAAAAAAAACCTAGATAGGTTTTTTACAACACACACACCCATCTTTTAGAGACAGAGAGCTACTCTTCCTTAATAAGAAATTATTTTAGCCTCTTCTCCTTCCCTCTTCCATTGTCATACCTTGAGAGGAGATTTGTACACAAACACAACCCACACCTATTCAGAGTATAGAGAGTGTTCTAGAGCTTGGGAAGCTTTGGGAAATTACCAAAAGAAGTCGGTGAGGCTTGGTGGATGAAATTGGGCGTAATGCAGGATCCGGAAAGCTAGACAAGACATAGTTTCAATAAGTCTTGCTGGAGTAGAAGCTTGGAGGGCTTAGGTACATTGGATAGATTAGACTTGAAGGGTTTCTTGCTATTCGTGTATCCCAACTAATTGTCTAGTAGATCGATTTACCGCTTGGAGGGCGGCGGAGAGGTTTTTCACCGAGTTCTTCAATTTCCTCTTTGATAACATATTGCCATGTTATCTTGTGTTTGCATCTCTCTTCCCTTACTCTTGTATTTTACTTTTATTGTTTGTTATTCATATTTATGCACTAGAGTAGTATTGGTTAATTGCACTTCATTTACTCTTGTTTTCGCACTTAGATAAGTTAGAATAAAAGCAATTTAGCCGTAATCTTTTAATTTGGGATCTAAACGAGCTCATGTTTTTAACACAAATTTCGAGCTTTTATCTATAATCAAGGTTTTTAGACCTGGACCATTTATTGAACCGTAAAAGGAAGAAGTTCAAGGTTTTTGAGGTCGAATCGGGGTCGAACCGTGATGACATCATAATTAATTTAATAATTAATTAAAGCCTAAATATAGATATTAAATCTATAAAACTAGCAAAATTAACTAATATATCTATATATGTGAGGGAAATTTAATGATTTTCAAGCATATATTTAATAATTAAATAAGAAAGTTAATAAAATAAAATAATAATCATGAAAACATTAAAATTTATGATTAATTTTTGAAGTAAAGTTGAATATCTTTGAAAGATTTTAATTATAATTTTTTTATTCCTTGTAAGAGATGGATAATTTAATTAAGTAGAATAAAATTGTGTTAAGTTTTTTTTATATAAAAAAATTAAAAAAAAAAAATTGCTAAGGGGTTGGACCGCACGGTTCTTGCCATCAGTTCGTGCGGTCCAACCCCGGTTTTAGGGGTTCACGGAATTGCCACATATACCCAGTTCTTTATGCTTAAAAAACCGGTTTTCACAGTCTGACCCCCGGTCTAGTCCAGTTCTGAGAACTATGTCTATAATAGGATTTTCATTATTCTCCTCCAAAATAATCTTGTTTTTAGGATCTTCTTTCATAACAATACCTTCAATAATTTCTTTAGAAATCTCTATATTTTGTTCTTTGATTTCTACATAATCTTTAAGAACAATATTTTCTTCAACATGCAATTCTTCCTTTAATGGTGGAATATTTAGCTCTTCAAAATAATTCAAGTATGAACTTCTTGGCCAATAATAATCTTGTTTTGTATATAGCAAAATTTCATCACAATCCAAAAGATAAAAGTTGATAGCAAGCATCTTTTTCATCCTTAGCCATGAACAAATTTTATTTTTACCTTATCGGATTCTATCAATCTGTATTCGTACCCACTAACGTGAGGCGTACCCACCAATGTGAGGCATACCCACTAAGTTTATACAAAGAAAGTTTAACTTTTCTCTCATAATAAATATTTCCGAAGTAAAATGAATCCTCTAGATTAAATTACCAATCAAGAAAACATTCTTTTAATAAATAACCATTAAAACTTGCAATTTTTCTATAAGGCCTATATGAAATTTTCTTGCCAATAGGTTACTTGTGAGTTATGCCTTCGCGACAGTTATCCCTATTGTTTCCATATTCCAACGACGACATCCTAGCAAAGATATTTGTGAGTGTTAGCGCTCATGAGTTATATCTTTGTGATAGTTATCCCTATCGTTTCCATACTCCAACAATAGCATCCTAGCAAAGATGTTTGTGAGTGTTAGTTGTATGTCATGTAATACTTGCTCAGTTTTTTGTCTCCAGAATTTCTACCATCTCAAAGGTTAGCCATTACTCAGGATAAGTCAAGGCTCTAATACTAATTGATGTGGGAAGCCTAAAGAAAGTACACACGATAATCTCTCTTTGATGGACAAAAACTAAACTGTTAGTTTCTAAGTTGTAAAACTCAAATTCATGAGAGGTTCCTTGAATTCACAAGGTAATCAACTGGAATCCACTAGAGAGAGAATTCGACAAAAGTCTGTATTTTATTGATAATAATCTGATTTTCCTTTGACAGCTACAAAACATATAAATATTGAGAAAGTAAAACTTTAGGATGATTAGGAAACATCTGAATCCCTAATTTACATTAATTACGCAATTAGGTCACAAAATACCGAAATTTACCAAAAATGACATAATTAAGTTAAATGTAGAATCATAAGCTACTGACCTTAAGAGTCATCTCAAAACAAGTGACAACTTTATTCTGACTTTTGAGTAAAAAGTTATTAAGGAAACAAAAATTATTATAAACGCTAAAATCACAGTCTTCAGAGCCTAAATGGAGGAATTCTCCATTTTTAGGGGGTACCTTGTGGCAAAGTGACGACTATTGCTCAAGAGGCGTTTTGCTTCAGCTTGCCAAATTTCATGCAATTTTGACTCTGAGACCTAAGATTTCTATTAGTGCCTTTTTGCCTTACGTGATAATTTTAGTCATATCACTTTATTATATTTTGTTAGGACATATGTGATTCACTTGTTAAGAACACATATTATTCTTTTATGTAATTGGCTAATCGTTTGACAAAACGCACTTTACTTGTAATTGGGTAGTTCTAGGTGTTTTTAATACTTTAAGAAACAAGATTTCAAGATCAAGTGTTGAAGTCATCAAATCTGTCCAAGAAACAAGCTAAGAAAGTGCAAGTTCATTAAAGCTCGATGGCTAGCATGTACCGAGGTTTAAGAAACTGTTCAACCTGTGTGCTCGACACCTGCTTGATAGCTACTCGACAGCTCCTATTTGTCGAGGTTTAAGAATTTTTGAATTCAGATATGATTTTCTTAGGATCCTTGTTTATGTATTTGCCCTTTCTTTTCTCCTAACCCTAGACATATAGAAGGATTGTTTTAAGGGCCGTCAAAGAGTACACAAGTTGCACAAGTTTTGGGCAAAGTCTATTTAAGCAAATTGTGACCAGAGACAAAGTTTTACCCTAGTTCATCATTCTTGAAGAAGTTGCTGCGTATGTGCACTATAGGGTTTTGTAACCAAGCATCTTCTTGATCTTCATTGTAGATGAACTGAAGAACTTTGCAGCCAACAACCTTCTCTAGTTGGTGATTGAAGTCGCGTATTGGGATCTGCGCAATTGGTTAGACATGTACTTGGGAGCTGTGCATCAAAAGGGAAAATTGTCACTATAAAACAAGTCCAATTGGGTATTGGGGTAATGGTTTAACTATAGGTTGGTATAAGGTATTAAGATTCATTTACTTGTAACCACTTGTTGTGACAATAGTGGAATTTCGGGAGTGGTGACGTAAAAATCACCTAATGAGATTTTTACCGTATAGGTTTTTCCCATTTGTAAACAAATCACCATGTCAAATATATTTTCCGCTACACTTAGTTTAATTGGTGATTTGTTTGTGATACAATGTGCTTTGCATGTTAATTTGATTAATTAATAACTTGACTAATTAAGTAATTAATTAATTTGAATCACAAGGGGTTAATACGCGTTTGGCTTATCAAGTGGTATCAGAGTAGGCACACTCTGATTAGGTTTAATCTTTGCTGTATTGATTCATTGACCTCTGTTTGTCATGGATAGAGGATAGCCGTTAATTATACCTCCTTTATTTGATGACACTAACTATGCATACTAGAAAGTACGCATGAGAGCTTTCTTGTAGTCTTTAGATGAGAAGGTATGGCAAGCTATAGAGATTGGCTAGACCAAGCCAAAAGAAGTGCCAGCCGATTGGGATGAAGCCAAGATCAAGGTGGCAAACTTTAACAATAGGGCATTGAATGCTTTATTCAGTGCAGTCACTAATAAGGAGTTCAAGAGGATATCCTTTACTGAAATTGCTAAAGAAGTATGGACTATCCTCCGGACAACCTATGAGGGTACAAAGGCTGTTAAGGATTCAAAACCTCAGAGGCTCCTTACAAGCTTTGAAGAGATAAATATGGAGGAGGATGAGTTGTTTAATGAGGTCTAAGCCAAGCTCAAAGACATAGTGAATTCAGCCTTCAATCTTGGGGAAATCATTCCTGAACCCAAGATTGTGAGGAAAGTGCTTAGATCTTTACTCGAAAGATTCCATGCCAAGATTACGGCGATAGAGGAATAAAAGGATATTGACAAGATTCTTTTGACAGAGCTGGTTGGTAATCTGCAAACTTACGAGCTAGAGTTATCAAGGATTGGCAAGTCGAATAAAGGCAAGAGCATGACTTTGAAGGTCAAGAGCAGTGACACTAATGAGTCTTTAGATGATGAGGATTTTAAGATAAAGTCCTACATTGCAAGGTAGATCAAGAAGTTTATGAAGAATGCCAATGGAAAGGGCTTCGACAAGGACCGTAGGCAATCTAGTTCTTCTTAGTTCAAGAGCCAAGACAAAGGGAAGAAGGATGTAAGGGATGGCGGTTAATACACTGTTCCCGCAAGACCTAAGTGCTTTGGGTGTCATGGCTTCAGTCACATGAAGCAAGAGTGTTCCACAAATCTCAAGAGCATTAGGAAGAGTAAGGTACTTGCTGCAACCTTGAGTGACACTAAGCCTGAGGATAATTCTAACAATAAGGATGACAAAATCTTGAATGCTTTCACTGCCATATCAATCCTACTGAAGGGATTGTTGAAGACGTGAACGAAGAAGAAGAATTGATGGATTCTAAGTGCGAGAAGATGGATAATCAAGATGATATCCATACAGCCTATAAGAAACTGTACAAGTTTTTTGAGAAACATGAGAAACTGTATAGGCTGTCCACCAAGAAACTCAGTGAAGTGGAACTTGATCGTGAAGAGCTGTCCACAAAGTTTGATAAGGCTAATCAGACTATTGGAGTATTGAGGTTTGAGAATAAGTTCTTGGCTGAAATGACCAAGATGGTTGAAGTGGAGCTATTTCAAGTTAGAGCTTAATTGGAGAGGATTTCAAGTGCAAAGCTTGATGAGATGTCTGCTTCGGATCAAACAGGTTTAAGGTATGATCTTTCTTTCTTTAATATTGCTTCTACTAGTAATACTGTTTTTGTTCCTCCTGCTAATAATGTTGAAATTGAGAACAATGATGTTAAAACTGAATTAGCTAGTGAAAACTTAGACAATGGTAAATCTATCCTAGGAGTACCCCCTAAACAGGATAAGAAAGATGTTAAAAACCCTAGGGCTAAAAAGGCTAACTCTCAAAAGCCTAAACAGAAAAAGCAACATATCTGTCATTATTGTGGAGCTACCGGTCATACTCGACCAAATTGCTATAAATGGTTAGCCACTCAATAGAGCAATGGCATGATAGCATCTGGAAGCCAGAATTAACTTCAATCCTCTCTTGCTCCTTTTGGAGATCTTCTCAAAGCCTTTATGTTCCTTTCGAACTTAAACGGTTTCAATTCTTCCCCCTCACCGTTGGTTCAAGGGTTTAATCAAAGGAAAAGTTCTTCCAAGGTGTGGAAGGAAAAAGGGCTTCAAGTGATTTTATCACTTTCTTCTATCTTCTTGTTTTGGTTTGTTGTATCACTTGTGTATTTTGCTTTATAATTTTTGAGTCAGTCTAGTTTTATACTTTGCTTTGTTAACATGTTTTTGTTTATTTGTTTATAGTTTTTGTTTATTTTGTTTTTTATATAAAAAAAATTGAAAATTCAGAAAAATACAAAAACAGTGTGTGTTTTGTGTACATTGGTACTTGTGTACCTTGGATGGCCATTGAAACAAAGTTTTTTAAACTTTGTATCTCTTGTAACTTAGATGAGTATCTCCATGTACAACTAAGTGAGCTTTGTGGCCCTTGTTTGTAATGAGTAAGATTAAGTTATCTCTTGGACTTAACACTCGTATCACTCTTTTTGATAGGAAGGACTAGAAAATCGTAAGAGAAAGACATGAATAATCATGTCACTACTATTTTCCGCTAATCATGAAAGATATCTGTATGCTTCGGCATAGCAAAAGTGTTATGTCAATGACATTTGTGTGCTTCGACATAGCAAAATTGGAATATCAAATATCATTGAATATTTCTTTTCTCTCTCTTATATGCCCATGCATGATATGTTTAAAAAGAAAATGCAAAGAAAAATAAAAAGCAAAAAGATCAAAAATGCTTTAAATATAATTGCAAGCGTGTATTCTAGGAGATGTGGGAGTTATAGGATGTACCTCAAAGGTGATAACCCCCATCAAACATTTATGATTGTGTGTGAGTTAAAGTGATTTTCTCATATCTCAAATCGTTATAACATGTATACACTTATGCAATATTGCGATGGTTTTCACACACAACACGTAATATTCTTTGCTGCTTTTGATATATGTGCAAGTACAGTGTGATTTGGCTATCACAAGGTTTTACATGTGTTAATGTATGATCACTAAATTGTCTTGACTTGTTTTTGAAATATAAAATTAGTTAGACTTGATTAGTGTGTGTGTGTGTGTGTGTGTGTGTGTGTGTTTTTGGGATCCATGTGCCTAATATTACTATTGAGAGATGATTTTGAGAGCTTAATATGTTGATTGGATCATTGGTTGAGTTGCATGTTGGATTGCATTCATGACTGTGTTTTTCACTTCTTGAAAAATTGTTTTTAAAAGCTAGCTTGATACCTCCTCGATACTTAGCTATCTGTCGAGTTTCTTAAGCTTTTTCTTATCGCAATCTCGATAACTTCTCGACAACTAGTGGATCGATCGAGAAAGGTCCTGCCTCCTTAATAGCTTCTCGACAACTGGGTCGATGGATCAATCTTCTGTTCTTGGTTCTGGTGGTTTGTTCTTTGACACATTCGCGACACTTGCATTTGTTGACGACCAATTTCTCGACACTTTCCTCGACAGATTTCTCAACACCTCTCAATACCTTCTTCTATCAGGCTTTACTGAGGTTCTATTTAAACTTCCTCGTGTGATCCAAACCTCATTTCTCTTGATCTCCCCTCGATAGCTCTCTTTTTTCTCTCCCAAACACTCTCATCTTACTCCAATCTTGATCCTCAAGGTTTCTTCAATCTTTCTTAAGTTTTTCTTCACTTGGTAAGCTTCTAATCTCTCATTCTTCACGCATTTCATGTTTTGAAACCTAAGTTTTGGGGTTTTTTGAAAAATTTTGAGGTTTTTCAAAATTGATGAGTTGTTGTTGCAATTTTGGGTTGGGTTATGCTACTATGATCATAAAACTTCATGCATTGCATCATATATGCATCATAACAATATTTTCATGCATTTAGATGTGTACAATCTGTTTGTGTGCTAGTAGGTTTGGATTGGGCTGAGCCCATGATGAAATTTCTTTTACACGTCACATGTTCATGCATTCCCTATGCATTCCCTATGCATTCATACTTTCTTTTCAATATACTTGTTATATTTGAATTTTTTTGGGACTTTTATAATTCTCTCTCTGTTTCTCTCTCTGTCTCTGTCTCTCTGTGTGTTTACGTTAGTCGTGTCTATGGCACCTAAGCGTAAATTTGCTCCATCTCAAAGCCCTCTTCGTTTCGGGGCATCATCTTCATCTGATCCTACTCCTTCTAACATTTAGTTCCATGATGAGGATTCCCAAAAGGCTTTGTCGGAGAACCTTTCTAGACAAAGTGTTCATTTGGAATGCCAAGTCATTTTAGCGGACTTCACCGACACCAACCTTCCTGATGTTATTCACAGTCGGGGATGGGAGTCACAGTGTGACGTCTTAGTCATCTGTCCTCTCGTGTTCATCTAAGAGTTTTACTCCAACATGTATGGGATTGATCGTTCAGTACCTCTTTTCTTCACTCGCGTTCGAGGTATGAGCATTCCTGTCACACCGTAACTTGTTGCGTATGTGCTTCGGGTTCCTATGGTAGAGCTTCCTGACTATCCTTCTTGTGAGCGTCTGCAGACTATGTCCAAAGATAAGCTCAAATCTGCTTTTTGTGAGCGTCCCTCTGGGTGGGGTGAATTCCAGTTCACTTACTGTTTGGGTTTTGCAAAAGGCCCTTAATTTTTGAACATGGTGATGACCTTTGTACTCCATCCTCTCTCTTACTACAACTCCATTACAAAGCCTTGGCTTGATTTTTGTTGTTCCTACTTGAGCATCTTACTATAGACTTCCTTTCACATTTTATTCTTTCTATCATAGATTTTCATCTAGATTAGGCGTCTTGTGATAAGCTCATCTTTTCTTCCACTATCATAAGGATTTTATGACATTTTTTTGTCCCTTTTCTGGTGTCCAACCATTTCACCTTCATGTATGCCGTAGACGCCGCTACCATAAAACATAGTGAGGCACAGTTTAGGTCATGATAGGAGTCAGTAGCTCCTCCCTCCCTATTTGACACCATCTCATTTGGTATCATCTCGGTCTGCTCCATCTACATTCGCTCCCTCCTCTTCCATAAGCGATGTGTCACTTAGAGACATCATGGTGTAGTTTTAGTGCATGCATTCTTGCCTTGATACATTTTCTACTGAGTTGTATCAGGTGAACGTTCATGTCAATCGTATTGCACAACGGTAGGTGGCTATACTTTTGAGGCTTCTCCTCCACCACCTCCTCTAGTGGCTTCTGATTTTAATACTTAGGATGATGATGATGATGGTGATGACGATGATGCTTTTTCTGATGATGATGGAGATGCTAACTCTACTGATGAGATGTCTACTTGACACTCTTACCCTTTGTTACTTGTGACAAAAAGGGGGAGTAGTTTTGGGATATAAGAGTAGTCATTCTTAGGGGAGAGTTAGTATAGGACCATTTTGTTAGGGGGTGTGTTGATATGAGGGATGTAGTGAGGATTTTATGTATCTTTTCTTTTCTTTCTTTTATAGATACATTGTTCTTGTACATTAGGTCTTGTGACCATTATTGACATACGTTGTACTTATCTTCTTTATATATGGATGTATGTTTTTCTTTCGCCTATCTTTACATGTGTTGTTTCTTTTCTTCCTTTATGCACATGCTTTTTATACTTGTATGCAATCTATTATTTCTGTTTCACATAAATATGCCTTGATGAGTTTTGTTTAAAGTGTTTCAAAAATACATGTAGTCAAAGTCTATTCGCCATAAACTCTCTTCTTGCAAAGTTTTTCAAGAGTTTGTGCTAGAATAGATTTTATTATATTTAATAAGTCAATATAAGTTGAGTGATTTATGATTTCTCTCATATGTTTATTTGTTTATTGTGGTTTTGTCACAGATTGTCAAAGGGAGAGATTGTTAGGACATATGTGGTTTACTTGTTAAGACCATATGTCATTCTTTTATGTAATTAATTAATCCTTTGATAAAATACACTTTACTTGTAATTAGGTAATTCTAGGTGTTTTTAATACTTCAAGAAACAAGGTTTGAAAATCAAGTGTTGAAGTTATCAAGTTTGTCCAAAAAGAAGCTGAGAAAGTGCAAGTTTATTAAAACTCAACAGCTAGCATAAGTCGAGGTTTAAGAAGCTGTTCAGCCTGCGTGCTCGATAGCTGCTCGACACCTCCTATCTGTTGAGGTTTAAGAATTTCAGAATTCAGATATGATTTTCTTAGGATCCGTGTTTATGTGTTTGAGCTTTCTTTTCTCCTAACCCTGGACACATAAAAGGATTGTTTTAAGGGCCGTCAAAGAGTACACAAGTTGCACAAGCATTGAGTAAAGTCAGTTCAAGCAAATTGTGACCGGAGATAAAGTTTTGCCCTAGTTCATCATTTTTGAAGAAGTTGTTGTGTATGTGCACCATAGGGTTTTGTAACCAAGCAGCTTCATGACCTTCATCGTGGATGAACTAAAGAACTTTGCAGCTAACAACCTTCTCTAGTTGGTGATTGAAGTCGTGCACTAGGATCCGTGCAATTGGTTAGTCATGTACTTAGGAGCCGTGCATCAAAAGGGGAAATTGTCACGACAAAACAAGTCCAATTGGGTATTGGGGTAAGGGTTCAACTGTAGGTTGGTATAAGGTACTGAGATTCCTTTACTTGTAACTGCTTGTTGTGATAATAGTAGAATTTCGAGAGTGGTGACCTGAAAATCACCCAGTGGGGTTTTTGCCATATAGGTTTTTTCCATTTGTAAACAAATCACCGTGTCAAATTTATTTTCCACTGCACTTAGTTAATTAGTGATTTGTTTGTACTAACATACGCTTTGCATGTTAATTTGATTAATTAATAACTTAACTAATTAATTAATTAATTAATTAGAATCACAAGAGGTCAATACGCATTTGGCCTATCATATTTCAATCACAATGTGTCACCACGAGCGTACATCAAACATGTTGTTGAAGCCTAAGCCATGATTGTCACTATTAAAGGAGACACCACATCTATAGGCATAGTACAAGCTTCTTAGCTAAACTTTAGTTTTAAAAAAACTATCTCTTATTGGCTTAACGAATAGGACTCCCATCTATTCCATATATATCTATATGTATGTATGTATGTATGGAATATGACTATATAACTATTTCCATATTTTTAGAGATAATTCATGTTCGAACTTGCTTAGAGCATTCACACAAAAATTGATAAAAATAATTTAGCTTTTAACATTTTAAAAAGCCACTTTATCTATTTTAATAACTCATTCTACAATACATCATACATCAAATTTTTTATTTTTACATACAGCTTATTAAATAATATAAAAAATCCAACATATTAGAAAAATTAAAAAATAAATAAAAGAAGAGTGAGAGATAGGGAAGAGAGAGACAATAAAAATAGTTTTTTTTTAAATAAATAAATAAAAGAGTTGTTACAGTGAACTCTTATTTATAAGAGTTTATTTTAGTGGTTTTACCACATCTATTATGAATGCTCTTATGGAGCCTTTACTTATCGATTGTTGGAGCATATTTTAAGGATTTTCGTTAATGGTGTGGAGCTACTTGGGGTTGAGCATATCTTCCATGAAGCCAACCAACATGTTGACACTTTAGCCAAAAGAGGTGACATACAATCCTATCATTTTGTATTTGATAACACACTACGTGTGGTGGAGACTTTGTACTTAATGTTCGTTTGGCATGATTAATTTTGCTAACTGATTTTACTATTCAGCTTATTTTTGCTACTGTTCATGGGTCCCATTGTACTTTTTAACACTATTCATTGGTTTCACTGTACTATTTCAGCTAACTTTTACCTTTATCTACAATACTTTCAGTAAAATGTTTTTAGTTTCAGTAAAATAAGCAGATCCCAAACAAATCCTTAATGTGTATTTACTTCTTGGTAGCAGAAAAACAAAATGTGTCTAGAAATTATTGTGGTTTAGCTTTACCACCTAATTCTTGAAATGGAGGGAAAACACGTTATATATAACTTGAATCCATGATATCACCTTTCACTTAACAATTACAACAAGAGGATTTGCCAATTAAGCTAGAGCTCCCTGGTAAGGGGAAAGAACTTGAGTGATTACATCTTACTCTTTTGAATTGTGTATTACAATGATCCTATTAGGGATATATAAAGAAGGTTAATCTTATCCAAACCATAGAATAACCTTAGAATTACTTTATTTGAACTGTAAGTAAATTTTTAATAAGCAGAATTAACATTACTCTGCTATCAGTAATGTGCATTTGGGATTTGCTTTAAAAGAAATTTTGCTTTTTGTCTCAACTTTTTTTTGTAAATAATCTAACTTCAAGTTTTTTCTTTTTTTATTTAAATACTCTTATCTTTTATTTTTTTGTAACACATTTAACATAAAAATTACCAAAATCATATATTTTGATGATCACTATGTAAATAAGCTACCAGAATAAACAAAAGCCAAACACACAAGTGGTTTTTAGAACAATAAACGTTACATAATTTGGGCCTTCTAATTCTATCCTCATTTCTTTGTCAAATTATGTTTGGTAGATTTTTTTTTATTTTTTTTTTTATTTTTTTTTTTTTTTTTTTTATTAAATATGATAAGATGTTTGATAGATTAAGTAAACATGACATGACAAGCAAAATCATCAATATATTGATCATCAATTACCTTTTTTAGGTTTTAGATTTGGGTTGGAAAACCATGATAAAAAATGTCTTATTATAGTCATTTAAGGGTTGTTTGGATTTGGTTGTTTTCATCACTCATCACTGAGTTTTCATCACCCATAACTCAAAACTAGTGGGTCCCACAACAATAACACTTGTTTGGATTTGTTTTGAGTTTTTGTTTTCGTCACTTAATTCTCACTAAATTGAGTGATGAGTAATTAAAACTGGAAACAAGTTTTTGGTGTTTTTGAGTTATGGAAACTAAGTAACGATGAAAGTTTGGTAATTTCCTAAGAAACATATGGGCTCACGACAGAAACTAGTCAAATCCACCTTAGACCTTTTGCTCTCTCCAACACTCCACCAACGGCTACACTACTCATGTCCCTCTCTCTTCTCTCATCATACCAGACTTCTTCTTTTTTCTTTCTTCTTTTCTTTTTTTCTTTTCACGCTAGGTCTGGGCTAGGTTTCTCTATTCTCTTCCTCTTCTTCTTCTTCTTCTTCTTTTTTATTCTTTTCTTTCCTTTTCACATTGGGTTTCTAGGTTTGGTTTCCTTTTTTTTTTTTTTTTTCTTCACTTTTCACAATATTTTCTCTTCTATTTTTTCCCTCTTTTAGTTTTTTGTAATCTTCATCGTGTAATTTGTTGTGGTGTTGAAGGTGTTGGTGGTGTGAATGGCCGGATCTACTATGGTGGATTGGTTTGATGTTTTGTGATTTGCACAGTAATGGTTTTTTTAGTTAGGTGTTAGGTTTGATGTTTTGTTTCTACTACACCAAGTCAGTCCGTGGATCCCACAAAAATTTGAGATTTTTGAGTTTTTAGAATGAAAACTCAATTGAGCTTAAGGGCCAAACAAAGCTGGGTATAAGTTGGGAATTTTCAAGTGATAAAAAATGAGTTATAGGGTGATGAGTTTTGAGTGATGATTTTTGGGTAATGAGTGATGAGAGATCAATCACTCACCATCCAAACAAGGCCTTAGTGTCTGTAAGTATAGTGAAGGTTGTTGCGTAGGTACTGAAGGTTACTATGCAAAACTGAGCTTCTAGACACCTCTCAACACGTAGTCAATTGATCAAGAAGCCTAGATCTCGACAAATCAGGATGTTGCTCGACTCGAGATTATTGGTTCGTTATTGCAGCTCATTCATCCCATTGAGTGATATCACAAGTAAGGTATTTAAGTAAACTTTAATACATGTCCAAATGACTTTTGGAGCTGCTCTTAAATAGATTTAAAGAAATTGTGCATCCTATTCTCAAAAACCTCTACCAATGATCATTCAATAAACAATCTGATCTTATGGTATTGAAGCTGTTGCAATGTATACCATGAGTCATCGCAAGTACCAACTTTGAATATTGAAGTTGCGGACTGAAGGTTCATGTTGCAACATCTCCATAACTGAGGAAGTTCATGGAGGTGTGTTTGGTAAAACTAGTAAGTTTTACCAAACACCTGAGATAATGGATTTGTTTATCTTGGGATTGATAAGTTAAATATCTCGAGGGTTTTTACTGTGAAATTTCTATTTAATTGGTTTTTCCTTGGTTACTATATCTTTGTGTACTGTTTTGATTCGGTTGTGCTAAACTTAATTGATATCCAAAGGCAAATCATAATTGATCTAATTAATAACTTAGCCTTAAATCTAGTTAATAACGGTTATAACAGGGGTGTAAAAACCAATTTTACAACCCCATACATCACTTCGTACTAGTAGTAAGTTGCTATCGTAGAAAAGGCAAGTAAACAGAAACTATATAATAGATCGACAACTGTTACAAAGTTCTCCATGCATACATACGCTTTAAAAACATAAATCAAAGCCCTCATGTTCCTCGTACAATCCATATGGGCACAAGAACTCATCAAATAACGGAGATAAAACTTCAGTGTCCAGTAATGGTGCCTGGAAGTCAGTCAGAATGTAGGAATTATCTGCTAAAAATGGCTGTGTCCAGAAATTATCATTCGTTTCTGCATATGCTTCTAAGGAAGTAACATTATCATCCACGACCATGTTTGTACTCATTGCAACTGCAGTATCTGTGGTGATGGACGAGAATTCACTTGAGGATTGTTGTGGGGATAACATAG
Organism: Quercus variabilis; assembly: GCA_030445155.1. Classification (NCBI taxonomy): domain Eukaryota; kingdom Viridiplantae; phylum Streptophyta; class Magnoliopsida; order Fagales; family Fagaceae; genus Quercus; species Quercus variabilis. The sequence goes on along the minus strand of CP129452.1, from coordinate 34,005,672 downwards.
AGCTATCAATAATTTCGACAGTTTCTTGATGCAGATGAGAATTATTTGCCCCTTTTAGTCTCTTTTGGCTTTTCTCTCGCGGGAAAACATTGTTTGAGCTGGAGTTTTCTTCTTGTGCGATTGAGTTCTGTTTCAAGCGTTTTTTGAGGTTGGTGTGCCAGTGGTTTTTTATCTCATTATCTGTTCTTCCTGGCAGCTGAGAAGCAATTGTAGACCATCTGCAAGTGACAATGAAGAAGAAGTGTGAGACAGTCCACATAATTTTAATATTTGAGGAAGTACCAAGTCGATGTACTGACTAATTACTAGTGATTATGTTGTCATCTTAATTATGTCTGATGTTTTGGTAAATTTGTTTACAAATTGAATGTAATTAGAGCGTACCTATTCCCCAGTGATTCATGTAATTTGATGATAGTTTCCTCTTCTTCTTTGCTATAGTTCCCTCTTTTGATATTTGGCCTTAAATAATTCATCCATCGAAGTCTGCAACTCTTCCCACACCTTGATAGACCTGAAAATTTTTGAATTTCATTAGGTACTATTCCAAAATGGAGTTAAATATTAACCACCAAGCCGAGTTCATTAATATTGGACACATCATTTCTGGCTATAGTTTTTTGTTTGGTACCAAAGACAACACATTGTGGACTAGAAATGCAAAGAGGAAAAGAGCGAAATTATAAGAGACGAATACTGGACGTGAAGAACAAAAGGAGGTCATTGAATTTTGATTGCCAATAGAATTTGAAGAAGAATTCAGACGGAAGAAGACGAATAACAATTATCAGCAACAAGAAGAAAACCTTTCTTCACTAATGAGAAGCCTTAAAAGGCGAAAGAAAAAGTTATGAAGCTATAAAGAGATCTGAGATCATTTATATATGATAAAACAAGTCAAGAAATAAAGCCATAAGCTCTTAATTAAGGAAAACCAAAGTTGAGATTGTTTAATTCCATCAATTTTCATGAACAAAAATTATACTTCATGTCTTACCAGCAAACTTGGGAAGCTGACGCCAATTCCAGCAGCCATACTTAGTAACATAAGCTATTAGCTTTCTGTCTTCCTCTGGTGTCCATGTACCTTTCTTCATTCCACTTTTATCACAGCAAGGAGTCCTCACCATCTCTGCAATTTTCTTTCTCTTCCTCTCTCTGTTTCTTTCCTCTCTTCCCCACTGAATTTGAAATTCGTGGTTCCACTAATTTATACCATGCGTTTGGGACCCAACTCGTGAATCATGCTTGATATATTTTTTTTTTGCTATACATCATGCTTGATATAATACATGGGACAAGGGCCCCGCTTTGAAGATTGACTAACAAGTCCATTTTCTATGTCAGGTGATTGGGTCGTCTACTCGTCTGTATGTAGTAAAAAGGAACCAAGTTTTTGGGGCATAACTAATTTCGAGGAAACGAGATGCTAGCTTCCGAAAGCACATTACCATGTGATCCACCACGCCCCTTTAGGTTTCTCAATATCCACATGGATGTCAGTGAATTTATCGTTTTCCTGAAGTTTCTTTTGGCAATAATAATTACATTGGAGTTGAATGATTATGACATTTTTTTTTTTTTTAAATAATTAAATAGTTACTTATAGTAATAAGGGGAGGGGGATTTCAAACTTAAATATTGAAAAAAATATCATAAGCTTAGTAAAACTATAAGGTTTTTATCAAATGAATATAACTTTAGACATATTGCTTTTTTGAAGAAGTTTACTTACGAACTTGGTTGTAGTCAATGGTTATAACTTCATTTTACACTTGTAAAATTTCTAAAAAATCAAAAATTAAACGTTATGTTATCAATAAAAAATTTCAAATTTTTTAGTTTAAAATTATGCATAAAAAATAATTTTATGAATTGAATTTAGTAAATAATATTCAATTAGCACAAATTTTAACATGCATGTTAAGGGCATAAAGAACATATAATTTAATCATTAAATTTTCAAAATACGTATTCATGTTAATCTTTTTTAGTGGTAATTTTAGTCATTGACTACGTTCAAGTTTTTAGCCCAAACTTTCTGCATCATCTTTTATCTTCTAATAATTGCACATTCACGGACCCCCAATTTGGCAAGAGAGTACACGGAAAATGAACAGCAACACAAACCATAAATTTGGTTCCAAGAGTCAACATTTGGTTATACGTCAGATGTGAGGTCAGGAATTATGCTCGAAAAAGAAAGCAGGAACAAAATATGTGGCAACTGATATCTATGAAATTACAGTCACACAAGAAAAGGGCCAAGGCCAATTAATAGGACGGTTGATTTATATGCAAATCAGCTTATTGTTTATATCAGTTGGATGCATTATTCTTACCGCCGTACAGTATCTATTATTCCTTTTATATTAATGATTGAAGACTTTATCATTTCATGAAACTCGCAAGTTGAAACATTGGGAGAAATATCAATAATTCAATTTCAGCCATGCTAGCTGTTCTATATGATCAAGAAGTACTGGGGAAAAATGCTTGATGTTATATATGTTTTTCCCCTTCCTTATTTTTGCATTTCCACATTAATTTTTCTTAACTTGCACTTTCTCATCTTGAATTATAAAGTGCATTTTAATATTCCTTTAAAACTTTAAATTTGAGCAATATTAGTTACAATGTTTTTCATTGTTCAAAACCTTCTCATATTCAACCATAATTTTATGTGATAATGTTGCAAGCACATAAATTTTATTTTAGATAATTTGATAGTTAATAGAAAAAAGGGGGTGGGGGTGGGGGGGGGAGGGAGATTTGAACTTTAGATATCCACATAAATAGCACGGTTAAGTAAAAAAAAATTGAAGAAAATTATAAGAAGGATGTTGTAATTGACTACATGACTTAAGAGGGTTAATTAGTCAAATTTAACTATAGGGAGCACATTGCAAATGACTTATAAATTATAGTGTAAATTATAACTTTCATTTTACACTGAATATTTCATATTTCAGTACTGAAAAATCGTAATACATGCACAAAGAGAATACAAAAAGTAGTTGAGATTACAATGTAAAGATTGCAGCTCTAAAGGCATGGTTCAAATTTAGTGCAACTGTTTTCCATAATCTAGTGGTTCTCTTTCCTTAACAGGATATATATATATATATATATTGTTGAGATCTCAGAAATGTCAAAGGAAAAGATGATGACGAAGACCAATTTGGTCCCACGTATAAAGTTAATTGAATTGTTATATTTGTATTGAAGCAACTATCAGACAATGTTTCTGTTTTTCACATTACGTGTGAACTTGGAGCTTGTTCTAACGTTAGTGGTTTGAATCACGTGTAGCTCGGTCAATTAAGAATCTTTGATTTCCTGAAGACTAACCAAAACCTATAGAAACTTTAGAAAGACTGAAAGAGCGAGGATGGAACGTAATCTTCTCCAATATGGTGGGTTCCATCCTACGTGTAGATGAGAGGACACTAGCTAACTAAGGAAATGAAAATGCGTTTGATCATGGTTCTATAAATGGAGATTACCTTTTTTGGTTTAGATTTATTTTAGGGATATAAACATTTTTATAATCATTTCACAATTGTTTTTTTTTTTTTTTTTAATAGCAAATAATAAGATAGCGAGAGGTGATATTTGAACTATGACATAAACTATCAAAAATATATTTTTTTTGTTTATTCAGTTAACATTTGGACCCAATTTTTTCACAACCTTAACGTGGTTTGTTAATTATGATTGGTATATATATAAAAAAAATGTTGGTCCTATAGGCTATATCACAAATTATCACCTTTATGAATAATACTGAAAAAAATAAAAATAAAATAAGACTCCAATTTTTTAATTAAACCTGACATGGAGACAGTAGAATGGAAAGTTATGGCCGTAGAAAATATACCAAAAAGAAGAAGGCAATAAATTTCCAAAAGGAAGTGGTCATAGTACTTTTAAAAGCCGAAAGGGGGCTCAGAAAGACTTTAGACTTTGTCTAGTCTTCTTTGAAAACATAAACAGAAAATTAAACTGCATTTGTAAAACATTCAACTGCACTATAGTGGATTCACATTCTTAGACCCAGTAAAAAGACAGAAAAATTTTAAAAATAAAAAACGACTGAAAGAAAACCTGTTATATCTTTTCTTTTCTTTCTTGGTCATTTATTCCAATCTTGTGAATGTTCATAAGAGTACATCCAATTTTAATGTATGCTTAGATGTTAGCTTATGATTAGATTTTAGTATTTTTATATGTAATCAACACTAGTTATTTTTAATTAGCTCAATTGGTGAAGTTTCTTATGGTTGAATAATAGATCTGAGATTCATTCTTTGCTTTTACAAAAAACTAATCATGTCTTGGTTTAATGATAAATAATCAGTAACAATATGATCTACACAAGAGTTTTTTCTTTTTGATAATTAAAATACTCTTCCAAACACTGTATTTTACATATTATGTGTTATTGACTTATCATAGACTAAAAACATTAAACCCACATTCTCAGTTAGAAAACTAAAAGGACGGTATGTAAAACACGGTTTGAAAGATGCCATTCTTTATTTTTTTGGCCTTTACTAAGCTTCTAGTACCTATACAGGGAAGTTAATAGTAAATACTTATTGCACCCTCATTGAAGTGTGTGTAACACACCCGTACCCATTGGTTTGTGAGTAAACCATTCTTCAATCACACTTCTTCCTTCTTCTTCTTTTTCTTTTTTCTTTTTTCTTTTTTTAATGGGAAGTGATTTTTCTATGTTTTGTAGATAAGGCATAAATAAACAAAGGCAGGCTTCACAGTTAACTTCTCGAATCTGTACTCCGAAGCGTGCGAAAGTACAAAGAAGAAACAGCATTTGGGGATCCAATATGGTTAAATGATTATTAAATCTTCTATATGGGCATGAACATCATGCCTTATTCCATTTATTTTTTAAAACCTGCTACATGACATGTTTGCAGGAATAATAAGGTTGACTTTAAATTCATGTCAAAGACTCAAGGTGAGTGAGTCACAACTTTCCCGCGGATTGATACAGAGGTTCCTACACGTTCTTGACTTGTTGAGGCGTTGAGGTCAAGTCTCTTATTCAATACTTTAAGTATCATTATGTCGGTTGGGATTTAAATAAGAGGAACTGAACTAAGTATTAAAAATTCACGATTTCTTAAATTTTAAATACTATCAATCAATAAATTCGTATTTATTACCAAGTTTGACTCCATGTTTAACTTTGAATCATTCTTTTGTTGAACAAACTTGATTTTGTTCACAAATTACTTGATTAAATTATTTTTTCTATAAATAATAAGCACACTATAACTAAAATTTTATATTTCTTTACAAATCTACAAGAATAATTTATAACTAAATTATAGCTAAGATTATATTATTTAAGTTAATTAGATATAATTATTTTTTTATGAACTTATAGAAGTTTGATTCATGAATCTTATCGTGTTAAAAATTATATATTAATTTTACTAGAAAATAAAATTTTAAATTATTAATAATAAAAATTAATAATCTAATATCATACATATGAACTTATTTAATTACAAACTTGTGCAAATCAATCTCAAGTATATAACTATAATTTTATACACGAATATGTATATATAAATATATAATATTTTATATACTTAATCAAGTTGTATATTCACAAACTTATTCCTGGATACCTTATTATATTTGAGTTTGACTAATCTATATATATATATATATAACCGAACCATCTGAAACTCTCACAATTTTTCACGTCGACACAATATTTAAATAAAATTATTATTTTATTTAAACAAAATTATTTTTGTTTAGTCCAAACTTAACAAGGAGTGAAACTCTATCTCTCTAACAAGTTTAACTTAAATAGTTTTTAATTTATTTTTTAAAAAGTAATTACATCAACCACCAAACTCTTTTTAGCCGATTTTTATAAGATAAAAAGCTTGCAATAGCTTCTCTATCAAATTGTAATACAAATTGAAGTCATACAAGAATAAATCATGCAATGATCTAATTTTTTAATCAATTGAAAATTTTATATAATTATTTTAATTTACCTCACATATAAGTAGGTTTTCGTGCATAACACGGATTAGTGACTAGTTTAATAGTAAAACCAAAATATAGTCCTACTCTTAACTTGTTTGCTAAATAAACAAACATAAATAATTTTTTTTTATATTTTTTTTACACAAGTGGAAGTTAAATAGTTCATTCACCACTAATGGATATGTACACGTATGTGTACGGTGCTAGATCAAAGACGAACAACGTACGTAGAATGAGTTTCCAATGCACGTGGACATTCAAGAATCCTATTGATGATCATGTGAGACACTAATTCCGATTGATCAGTGTGTACGAAGGGCATGTTATTCTCATGAACGGTGCATCACAATTCCTATGGGTGACGTGTGATCAAATTAAAGAAAAAAAAAATCAGCGAAATACAAAATCCCCTTTTTAATAAAGAGTTAGTAGGCTTGTTAGCGACCCATAAAGAAATCTTGAAGCTCGAAAATTGGAAAAAGAAAACTTGATGCTTATAAAATGGAAATCACTCACATGTGAAAGATGAAAAATTATATCTTATTTCAGATGTATAATATATACCATCTCTCTTATAGCAAGTGAGTCTCACAGATAGGGCCTACATGCTGTGAGAGAGATGATGTATACACCTGAAACAGGGTATACAATTTAATTAGAAAGAAAGATTAATGAGTATAAATGTAGGAATCAATGCCTCATTTTGAGTTCTAATATAAAAACATACTCATCAACATCACTCGAAAATCAAAATAACTCAAACATTTTTAACTTAGGGTCTGTTTGGTTGGGAAAATGGAAAAGTGGAAAAAAAAAAATAAGGAATGTTAGGCTTTAAAGATTTAGGATTAAATGTTTAGAGTCCTAATTTGTTTATGTTGGCAAATCGAGAACAAAAACATGTCTAGAATAAGTATTAGACATTGCTTAAGGTGATTCATGTCAAGTCTCAAGAACATTCAAGTTGCCAAAAAAAAAAAAAAAAGAATTCAACTTTAGTGAAAGCTCGACCTCTCAAAAATTACATTTGACTAATTGACAATCGTAGAAAAACAGATTTTGCAGAATTTTGTATTAAGCCCAAGCTTGCAAAAACGTTTAGGGTTTTAGTCCAACATTCCTAAGTATAAAAGGAAAACTCTAACGACTTTTTGATTACTCATGGAAGACTTTTGAGTTATTTTTGTGAAATATAAGAGGTTCTATGCCTTCTAACTCTACAAGTATCTACCGAAACAAGATCTACAACAAAGTGTTGGTGGAATCTAGTTGCTGCAAGATAAACAAGTGCTGATCTGAAATCTTTGAGTGAGATCTCAAAGTCATAAGTGTGGGAGTTTGTGTGCTACAAATCTTAGAGAGAATAGTCTGTGGGTTTGAAGCCTATACGTGATCATATCAGTAAGTTATTATTGGAGGTAGCAATAGATATAGGGTTAAATTTTATTGTAAAAATTTCAATTCTCTATTAATGGATTTGATTACCTTGAGAATAGTTAAGTCAAATATTTTCCAAGTTTTTATCTTGAAAGGTTCGTTTCATCGGTTTTTCTAGGTAATCATATAGGTGTGTTATTTGCTTTTCAATTGTTGTGCATAATATGATTTATTATTGTTTAGCTTAGATCTCATAATTAACCTAAGTAATCACTTGACTAATTTATTAGATTAAACAATCTATTTTAAAGGGTCTAAACAAATAAACTAATTACTAATAGTCTAATCATTGTAGTACATAAGAGGAAGAGGGTTTAGTTCAATCATTGATTGCAACTATTCATCTCTCATTTATTTTCTCCCCAAATTAAGTGGATAGAATTTTAGTTTCACCCCAACAAAACAAACTCTTAATGTTTTGGATTAATTAGAATTGTAATACTATTTTTTTTTTTTAAATTGTGGTATTCCAATATATTATATTAAAATTTACCTAGGAGTCTTTTTATAGTAAAATGATTAAAATCTCCCCAACCGACCATGGCATTTCGTACCTCCCACAATAATCGACTATGTGGGACAGCGGGCCGTACTAGAAATTAATCAGCTTTACTAGAAATTAATCAGCTGCTTTAAAAACCCTGGATATTGATTTCACCAAAGGCAAAGGAAGATTCCTCGAGTCACAAGAAAAAATTACTACATAATGACAGTGTGAAACCAGTGTTCATGTTGTTTGACTAAGGTATTGAAAGTTTAACTGATTTCTACTACAATTGGCCAACTAGCCAAAACAAAATTAAACAAATTAATTTTCTGAAGTGATACCAAACTGATGATTATAACATGGCAGAAGTAAACCTCCCCAGCTTAATTTCCCCGGATGATACCACCAAATTATAGTAAAAATATTGAACTAATATGGACAATTTCAATTGGAAATTGTGAACTGAATATGTTATGCATGTGTCTCAAAGCTCGCAAGGTCAACCCAAAAAAACGTTGTTTGCATTCATTATTCAATCACAAGTGGAATTTTATAAATATTTGGAATAACTCATATTATATTTGAGCTAGTAATATATTTTCCCAAGTGGGAAACTGACGTGAAATTTCACCTCCAAGGTCCAAATATTTAATCTCTCTTTATTGGCATGAACCCATTAATCAAAGTCCTCTCCTCTTCCAATTTTTTTTTTGCAACCCTAGTTCAACTAGGAATATCTTATAATAACCATCACCTACCTGTGAAGTGAGAGTTTATATACACTATAAGAAATTTTTTGTTGTTGAACACAACAAATTTGTGATTTTAGTGGAAAGCAAAAAACAAAACATAAAAAAAAAAAAAAAAAACTCTACAAAATTTTGAGAAAGGGGGGAAGTATATTAGCCCGAGGTCAAACCCGAGTACGTTATTGACTCTTATTCTTTAAATGCAAGACTCATCGATTTTATACTTGTGGTCTACATTCAGACACCTAGTTTGCAGAGTGGGAATAGCAGATGTTGAAACTTGACTAATCAATCATTGATCTTATTTCCTATTACGTTTCCGGCAACGTGAAACACACTTTTCTACACAATAAATTGAACTCGCACTATAATGTGTTATAAACTTATAATATGTAAATGAATTACGCTTGCGCGTTTCTGGAGTAATCACCATCACAACGAGTATTAAAAGTCAACCAGTCACAAATTCCTACGTTGTACCGAGTTTTTATGGAAAACGACTGTACAGTCATCTATTATCACACATAATCCACATTTTTCAACACAAAAGACGGACCATTTTGGCAACATAACAGAAAATGAGGCAAGAGTTGAAAAAATGCTCAAAGAAAATTATTCGCAGATTATGATTATCTAGAGAAGGAGAAAGATTGGTTTCTTGCCTATTTTTCTTGAGATGACTGCTATACTAGGAGGGTATGGAAGTGTCAAAGAAATGATTATGGGGCAGATTGGGAATTGGCTCTAGATCTCAATTCAAAAACAGTGTTAATAATTATTCATCATTTGGAAAATGGTTTTTTTTTTTTTTTTTGTTTTTTTTTTTTGAGGGGGATTCTAAGTTTGCTTGATTGACTACTAGTTCAGAATCGTTTCCTTTGGATTTCTGATGTAAATTAGGCTGGTATGCACATTTTGTAGTAGCTGCTTTGCAATGTTTTAAAAACTAGATAGTTTAAAGGACAGGAAAATTAAAATATAGATAAATAAAATAAAAAATTTTAAACTATAGCAAATTTGACTTAAAATATCTTAAAGATTTAACAGTTTCCAACCATATTTTTACAACTGGTATAAGAAAGTTAAAAATATATTAAATATTAAATATATACAAATAGATTACTATTAAAATTATGATTGAAGTATACTTTTAACCTTTAAAGTTCTGAAATACTTCCATTCTGGCTCTTTTGGTCATTTGGAGTTTCCATAGTGGATTTGGATTCATTCATTTTTTGCTTTTACGTTTCAAAATTTTCATTAAGATAGATTCATTCATTAATATGTTGATCTAATGATAAAGAGCTATCATCAAGAGTGGACACCATAAGTTAAAACTCTTTTTTAAAAAATATATATTTATTTTTTTATTATATTTTTATATTGGCTATGTTGTCAGATTTGCTAATAATTTGACTGTCCATAGCATACAACAATGAAATTCTTGCATTACATAACATTTTAGAGCCATAAAGTAACAGAACAGATTTGCTAATTAAATATAAAGGTTACTTAATGATCAGGTTATTAAAGGAAATTGACCATAAAGTAACAGATTAGAGAGGCAATTGAGACAAAGCACATCAAGCGTTGGGAGATTCTCCCAACAATTGGTAGTAGGCATTGGGGTGATCAGTAGGAACGAAAAGGTAATGCCAATTGTTGCTTTTTGTAGAAAAGGGGGACTTTTTTTTTTGGGGGGGGTTGTAAGAGGGACTTGATTCTATATTAATATATATATATATATATATATTTATATATTTATGTGGGTAGAAAAGAGGACCGTTTGTAGTGGATCATAGGGAAAAAAACAAACAAAAAAAAAAGGGTAGTAAATAGTAACTAGTAACTAGTAACAAACATAGGAGCTAATGTGGTATCTACAGCGTAAAGTTTGTAGGTGTTAAGGTCCCTTTTTTCTAGGCCTAATTAGGAAGCCCAAGCCTAAAAAAGAAGCCCTAATGACACCAGGCCTATTATTTTATTTTCTCTTTATGACCATGTGGTCCAAGTCCACCGGAGGAAAGGTGTGGTTTGAGCCCAAGAGAAAGGTGGCAAAGTGGGCCTGGATGAGCCCATGAGTGCCACAGTTGCTAGCCGAACACGTTTTGCAAACGCAATAAACAATATTCTCATAATAATTGAACGGTCAAAATTAAATTAAATTAAATAATGAAATATTATACCAAACCCAGCACAACTAAAAACAATGATATTTTTAAAAGACAAGTGTTAAGTTTATAATACTTTTACAATAAATTATAGATGGTAAATTGTTATTAGTTATAATTTGAACTCATTACTAAAATTATTTTTTAACCCACCAGTAACCGTCAATAACAACCTACCACTTAAAATTTATTATAAAAGTATTATGAAAATTTTGTAACATAGCATTTCTCTTTTGATAATATTGTGACATTTTCTTGTGTCCCTAGACTTTCAATGCCATAAATTTTGCCAAATTACAACTCACCATTATTGATTGTCTATCACCATATAATACCAACTAACATAATTCCTTAAATTTATTATTATTAAATAGGCAAAAATAATTTACACCGGCTAACTCTTTCCAAAAATTATTTTAGTCCTTTAACTATGAAGTTAGTCATTTTAATCCGTTAACTTTACCTAAAAATCATTTTAGTCATTTAAGTTTGAAGTTGATCATTTTAATATGGTAACTTTGCTCAAAAGTCATTTCAGTCTTTTATTGACTCACTTAGAGCATTAGCATTGAGGGATGCAAAAATAAATAAATAAAATTTTGCATCCTCAAACACCACTTTATCTACTTTATCAACCCATTTTACAACTCACCTTACATTCAAGTTTTTACTTTTACATACAATCCAATAAAATAATATAAACTACTTAATAAAATAATAAAAAGTACTCTCCTCCCACTCTCTTTTTCTCTTCACGCACAACCACAAGATTAATATTTTTTTCTTTGCAAGCTATAAATAGTAAGGTTGCATATATGGAACCTTTCTTTTACAACCTATAAATAGTAAGGTTGCATATATGCAACCTTTCTATTCATAGGTTGCAATTTTTTATTTTATTTTATTTTAATTTTACAAACTTGGATGGAGTGGATTTATGACATCTTGGATTGTAAAATAGCAACTAAAGGGGGGTGTTTACATTCCCCCCCCCCCCCCCCCCCCCACACACACACACACACAAAAAAAAAAAAAATGCTAGTGCTCTTAGTCTAGTAACTTTGTCCAATAATCACTCAAAAATATTAATTTGAAGGACTAAAATGATTAGTGGGTAAAGTTACCATATTAAAATGATCATTTTTAAACTTAAAGACCTTAAATGATTTTGAGATAAAGTTATTGAACTAAAAAGATAAACTTCTAGAACCAAAATAATTTTTTGGTCAAAGTCAAGTTTATATTGGTTTTAAGGGACTTTTTAGTCATCTATAATTTACTAATCAGCAATTCTTGCAATGACTTAGTTGGACCAAAAAAAAACCTACAATGTCAAATAAAAAGTAAACTTAACTCCAAATTAGTAGATATAAACTAACGAAACTCCAAACTCTCTCTCTCTCTCTCTCTCTCTCTCTTAACATTTTCTCTCCCTTGATCGTGACCATTCCATTTCCAACACCACCACTATGAAAGATCGACATGGTTGACTCTGTGGCCTAACTTCAATGACTACAACTCAAGATTGTATTGGTTATATATAGTTTTCTATATTAAAAATGCTAATTGTGGGTGGACAAAATTCGGCCTAGGTTGGAACTAGCCCAAGACCCACAGACCCATAACTCAACCCACGAGTATAAGGGCCAAGCTAGATTATCACATAAGTGACCAAGCTAGGACCCTTGTTGGCCTCTATTACTAGCCAAGGAGGGAAAATAGTGCTAATGAGGGATGACGCGTTAGGGGAGCCGATTATTCGAGCACGATACTTAATGACAGGTTCAAGTTACAAGAGAATCATTGCAATGATGGAGTCATGAGGCCCACCCCTTAACATAAGATTGGACATGATGGAATAGTAGTTTAGACCTAAGGGGCCACCTAGATACTGTAAATGGTGAGGCCTATGTATAGTTGAAATATTCTCTCATCATTGTGAACCCATTAACGAAAGAGTATAAAAGAAAAGAGACATGGAAGAAGAAGGGGTTGGAACATTTTCAAGGGAGAGAGACACGAGAGAAAAGAGAGAAACTTGTTAGGTTCTAAAAGTTTAGAACAATTGGCAAACCATAAGCACAAACTCTTCTAGGTATAAATCATAGAGTCTATAGGGTATATTATGATAGGCCACAAACGTATTGACCCCTTGTGATTAAACCAATTAATTAATTAGCCAAGTTATTAATTAATCAATTTAACATGCAAATGCATGGTAGCACAAACAAATCACCAATAAACTAATAATGTAGCAGAAAATAAATGACACGGTGATTTGTTTACGAATGGGGAAAAATTTGACAGCAAAAACTCCACCGGGTGATTTTTAGGTCATCACTCCCAAAACTTCACTATTATCACAACAAATTGTTACAAGTAAAGAAATCCCAAGTACCTTACCAACCTACAGTTGAACTCTTACCCCAATACCCAATTGGACTTGTTCTATAGTGACAGTTCCCCATTTTGATGCACGGCTCCCAAGTACATAACTAACCAATTATGCAGATCCTAGTATGTGACTTCAATCACCAACTAGAAAGAGTTGTTGGCTACAAAGTTTTTTAGTTCATTGATAATGAAGATCAAGAAGATGCTTAGTCACAAAACCCAAAGGTGCACATACATAACAACTTCTTTAGAAGAGATGAACTAGGGCAAAACTTTGCCTCCGGTCACAATTTGCTTAAATAGAGTTTGCTCTATGCTTGTGCAACTTGTGAACACTTTGACGGCCCTTAAAACAATCCTTTTATATGTTTAGGATTAGAAGAAAAGAAGACCCAAAAACATATTCACGGATCCCAAGAAATCAGATCAGAAAATCTGATTTTATAAATCTCGACAGATAGAAGCTGTTGAGCAGCTATCGAGCAGGTGTCGAGTTTTAATGAATGTGCACTTCTTCAGCTTGTTTTTTGGACAGACATGATGACTTCAACACTTGATCTTGAAACCTTGTTTCTTGAAGTATTAAAAACATCTAAAACTACCCAATTACAAGTTGAATGCATTTTGTTAAAGGATGAGAAAATTACATAAAAGAATGATATATGTTCTTTAACAAGTGAAACCACATATGTCCTAACAATCTCCCCCTTTGGCAATACGTGACAAAACCACAACAAACAAATGAACATATGAGAGAAGTCATAAATCACTCAACTCATATTCACTTGTTGAATATAATAAAATCTATCCTAACACAAACTCTTTAAAAACTTTGCAAGAAGAGAGTTTATGACAAGTAGATTTTGACAACCTGTATTTTTGAAACACTTTAAACAAAACTCATCAAGGCATCTTTGTGTAAAACAGAAATAATAGATTGCATACAATAATAAGAAGTATGTGTATAAAGATAGAAATGAAACAACACATGAAGAGGTAGGCGAAAGAAAAATACATCCACATATAAAGAATATAAGTACAATGTATGTAAAACTGGTCACAAGACCTAATGTACAAGAACAATGTATCTAATAAGGTAGAAAAGAAAAAGATACATCATATCGCTTGTGTTCATTAGTTTTCCTAGGTCATCATATCGCTTGTGTTTTTTACTTTTCCGCTTTTTATGAAATGGTTTATTATTATTTAACCTAAATCTGCTTAATTGACCTAAATAACAACTTGGCTATTAAGTTAGGTTAAACAAACTATGTTTTCCAATGGTTTAAAACTTAACAAAACTATCAACTAGTATTTAGGAAAAGTGATTCAGCTCGAGACACTTAAGGGTTACTTCGGCTATCTGAGGTCGTCTTTGAGTAGCTAGAATAGCTTTCAAAACTATCTCACAACTGTTGTCAACCACCATTTACCAACCAAAATCCTCTTAGGACCTCCCATTGTGGGCTATACCCAACACATTACACAAATTGATTTGGGGTTTAGGTCAATGATCCCTATGTCATTGTGGTCTGTACCACCGCACTAATTAATATAATATTTTTATTATCATTTTAAAAAGTAAAAATATTATATTAATTAGATTTTTTTTTTCAATTCCATTAATTAGGAATGATTGAGCTAGCCTTATTCATTTCCGCATATGTATCTAAAATTCTCTGGAATAATGAAAGGCAAATCTTTTCAAATATATTAGTTCTCTCATTAAGCGGGAAGATTTATACCTGGGTATTTATGTCCCTGTGATATTGTGAAATATGCAATTTTGCCACATATGTGTTTACAGGTTTGTTCAAGAAGATGGATACAAGATCACTTTATATTGTTCAATTTTCTTTGATGACATTTGGAGAATTAGGAATCAAATAATATTTGAAGATTACAGTTCTAATTCTAGAAAAAATGTTGATGTAATTAATAGGGCTTATTCAAAACATATTGCAGCGTGGACATCTCACCTAGCATGTCCAGCCTTGAAATGGTTTCCTCCCCAACTTGGTTGGATTAAAATAAATTTTGATGTTGCAATTATACCCCATGCCACCATCTTAGCTGTTGTTGGGAGAAGTGAATTTGGAGATATTATTTTATTAGCTCATTCAAATCTTTTCCTTCCTTCTAATCTGACCCTTGGAGTAACACAAGTTGCATTTAAAACCCTCAAACTAGTAGTATTCTACAAGTATTCTTATGTTCTCTTTGAAGGAGACTGCAAAGGGGTTATTGATGCTTTGCAGAACATTCACTTGTCTCCTCCTTTGTTTCTTGCCTTTTATTTCCCAGATGTCAAAAGCTACTATAAGTTGTCTCTTTCGCTGAAATTTTTCTTTTGTTTCTAGGGATGTTAATTTTCTTTGTCACAAGACTCACAATTTGGCATGAAGGACTACTTTCTGTAATTGTGATGGATCAGTTTCCATCTCTTCTTTTCTTCCTTGGGTCCTTCCTTTTTTCTCTTTATAATACTATCTGTATCAAGGAAGAGGATACTATACCGTACCGGCTGATACAACTAGTATGTACTATATCGGTACGTGCATTGAAACTGAAACTCTAAATTTTCGTACCGGTTTAAATACAGGCCGATTTCGAGCGTTTCAGCCGGTACTGGACTTACTAGCCTGTATAGAAAAAGAATTTTTTTTTTTTAAGTTTTGTAATTTTCAAATTTTTGTAAGGGTAGAATGGTAACATACTTATATTAACTTATTTGTATTATTATTTTTTTAGTATGCAATGAACAATTAAGCTTTCTGTTTTTTATATTGTGTGTGTGTGTGTGTTTTTTTTTAGTTGATGTTAAAGTCTAAAACCATAATAATTTGTTATGAATTGAGGTAATTTTTTAAGTTAAAATTTTATTTTTATTTTATATTTATTTATATGTATATATATATATATATATAATATAATATAAAAAATAACGGTAAACTTTTAATGGTACACCAGTATTGACCGATACCGAAATATATCATTCCACTAGTCAAACTGGTACAATCTTCGATATGAGATTGACTCTCCTGGTTTGCATTCATAAATAAATAATTTTTAAAAGAAGAAGAAGAAGAAGATTCATACTTGGGTTTAGAACTGCAAAATAAAGCTCCTTTTAATAAGATTTTCCAAGGAATAAGTTGGCCCTAGCCGATGAATGGGCCTTACGAAAAATAAAACCCCACATCTTCACGGTCCAATCCAACAGTTCTCATTCTTTGGTAAGATTTTACATTCTTTTTCTTTTTTTAAATGAGGAATTTACATTCTTTTCTTTTTTCCCTTAGTATTATTTTGATTGAATTTGAATAAAATTGCTTATTCTTTTAAAAAAAATATTATCTGTATTTCCAAAAGAAGAAAGATTATTATATTTCAATTTGAACTCTAGATAGCATGATTGAATCTTGTCAAAGTGATTCTCTCACTTTTGTTCTATTTCCTTTCTTTCTTTTCGTGCTTTCTTTTCTCAAGTGTGAGTAAACGATAGGCACAAACACTTCTGTGGAGAGTTTCCAAAAATTTATTGGATGGCCATCCAAACCCTTCTCAAATCCCAATTCACAACTCCACCAACTAATCATTAATAATACCAATCTCCTGCCTGTCCTTTTTCACCAACAAAATAAAAACGGAGTTATATCCTCCTGCCTGTCCCTCACGGGCAACCCCAAAACTTGCCCATCCACTCTCAAGCCCACATTCCAAACTCAATAAAAGCAACCCCCAATACCAATGGCTCACTTTGGTCAGGAAAGAGAAAAGCCACATATATATAAATACAATCCAACTACATATATACATGTCCACTAAACTAAACACTATGCTTTGAGGTGTCTAGCAATTGAAACAAACACAAATATGCTGGCCTTTTCACACACCCAAAACAACTTCTAACGTGTTCTAGTTTCCTATCTTGCACTTGCCTAATTAAAACTGAAATATACCATTTGTTGTAACTCTTTAAAACCAAAATTAAAATCCACCCCATTATGTTACAAAAAGCAATGAAGAGCGTTTCAAGAAACAGGTTCTTGCTTTGTTTTCGACCCGTTGTTGATATGGAAGGCGTTCTTCAGGCTGAAAGTCTCGTTGATAGCTCGGCTAGTCAAGGTTTACCGTTCATCAGTGTGGAGAACAAAGAGGAAACGAAGGTTTCAATGTCTCCGAAGCGAACCTTTTCTCGGGTGGTTAAAGCTGTGATGTTTGGAACAATATTGGTTAGTCCTCTAAGCTTCTAACTCAACATATATACTACTCCATATGATAGTAACATTTTGGTAGTCTTTGAGTCCCCTTTTATTGATGAATGATGTGCATCAATATCATCCTTTCGTTTTCAGAATAAGAGAGTCCGTGATAGAAAAGGTTGTCATCAAGATTCATATCAATCAAAGCGTGGTCTTTCAATGAACTATGAAAGGAATCGGGCATCAGTGGATAATACTAATTCTGGGTTGTCACATTCATCTTCCTACGCTTCATCAGATTCTTCGTCTTGTTCAGGTTCAATATCAGAATCAAAGAATTCTTCCATCATAATAAAGGAAACATGCTGCAAAAATCAGGAGCTTGAAGAGAAGCCAGAGAAGGTTGACATGTTGGGTTGCTCTAGTTTCAACTCTGGCATATACTTGCTTCTTATTAGCCTTATAATAACAATACTGTTGGGGAAGCCTTGTGCTATTATTTTCACGTCAATTTTGGTATACTTTGTGCCTTGCCAGCGTTATGACCGACAAGAATACGTGATCAGATTGGCAAAACCAAAGTCCAGAGACTACAGGAAAGGAATCATACCCTGAAGAGTAATGGCTACTTGAAAGGAACCACTATAAAGGGCATTAAATTTTTGATGTGAAAATTCTTTGTTTCGTGCTAGATGCATCTTTGTCGAGGGCTCTTTTGTTTGCAAATGAAATCATTCTCAGAGCACAAGAGACAAACACTTCTGTTTCTTGTGTCCGGCATTTTTACACTTTTGGGGTGGAGAAGAACAGAACATTCTGTTCTTTATTTACTTCACTTGCTTTAGTTTTTCTTTTTCTTTTTTATTACTTGTATTTTTTTTTGGGTTATAATATTTGTAAAGGTATAGAAACAATTGTGCCGAGATTTTGTTCTTCAATGATTTCATGGTGGTTCATTGTTCTTAGTTTGTCTCTAAAATTTACAATAGTACTATAATTTTGATCGATTCGGATGTTTAATTCTCAATTGTGGTGATCATTTTGTATATGTCTTTTTATTTAGCGAGTTATGTTGTGATTTCAGGAGTTATTGATTGATACGTTCTGACTTTGATTGGGATTGACTATTATGAGAAATAAACTCAACTATCACTCCAAAAAAATATGCTAAGATAGAAATTATCTAACTCATTTAAAATAATAATAATAATAATAAAAATAAAAAAATAAAAAAAAAAGATCTAAAATTTCTTGTGGCAGATTGCGGTTCCCGTATCATATTATTATGCTTGCAACTGAAAATTAAGGGCGGCATTATTTTTCTATAACCCACACATTTTGTTTTAACATTATTAAGGACAAAATTTTGTTACAAAATTTGATGTTGTATAAAGTAATATAAGACTACAACTTTACTTAATACTAGTCACATGGGAATAACTATTGAATGAGTTTTGCACGCCGGGGGGGGAGGGGGTAGAACATCATTTTTGAGTTGTAGTAGTAAGCAAAAATACATGAAATTAAAAAAAGAAAATGATATTAAAAGAAATAGCACAAAGTGTTATTAGTTATGCAAAAGAAAGAAATGATGTTTTATTTATTAGTTTTTTGTGGGAATAAATAAGAGACAGAATATTGCGTCTCTAGATTAATTTGTGTTGTGTGTGTATATATATATATATATATATATAAAAGATAGGTTGTAATATATATGCCAAAAGGTGCCTATTGATAACTCATAACCATTCAAATTAGATATACCGAAAGTTGCTTATTGAAAAGTTATAACCCTTCATATTGAATATACCAAAATGTGTCTATTGACCGAAAATATTCCTATTGAATGAAAAGGTGCCTATTGACCTAAAATGTGCATATTGAATAAAAATGTGTCTATTAACCAAAAATATGTTTATTATGGTGTTTTTAAATAGGGTTGGGTTCAAGTTACACCTGGTGTAACTTTAAGCAATGTTACACTACTCAATATTTTTTAATTGGATGCAAATATTGATAAATCCACCGTTAGATTACATTATCTTCGTATATTCTTCATGCTTGCAAAATTTCAAGGAGATAAAAAATTAATAACCATATCATCAATCAATTGTTAAAATTCAAATTTTTATAGTTTAAAATAATGCATAAAAGATGAGTTTATGGATCAAATGGTAAATAGCATAAGATTGATATGAAAATTGGCATGCATGTTAAGAACATATAGAATATGTGATACAACGGTTGGATTTTCAAAATATTAATTTAATAATAAGTTATTGGGTGGTGTAACATTACTTAGAGTTACACCAAGTGTAACTTGAACCTAACTCTTTTAAATATATACATGGCATAAATTTATATAGCCACATAATGCAATAAGAAGTGGTCAACAAAAAGTCTAACATTTTGCTTTTAAATTATAAAAGCCCCATTAGTGTGCAATCTGCCTTTGTTTTATATTTTTTTTTTCAAATTCGACGCATCCAAATATTGGGCTTATACTATAATTTTTTTTTGAAATTATTAACAATAGCTCTCATAATGCTATTTTAATGAGTCCCTTGATGAATTAGTAAAAAGGCTAACCAATAACAAAATTGGCAACCACACCAAAAATGAGTCTAATAAAATAGATTCAAAATATTTGACTCTATTATATTGACCAAATTTTCTTTAGTCATCAAACCCATACACCTTTGCACATAAAAGGCCAAAGCTAGGGTATTAGGATTTATGACATGTTTAGCTGTCATTTACATCCACACAATCTTTCATAACATATCTATGTATTGCCAGCTAATGCATTTAACAAAAGATATCAACCATGTGTGTGTGTATGGATTCAGATCCTCTAGATTTTCTAAGGTACTCTACCAGTAGATTTCTTTAAATCCTAACCATTATTTTATTATTTTAAGAATATTATTAGTGGAATGCTGACATGGCAGAATCTTGACCATTAAATCATTAAAGAGTGGTTAGGATTTAAGGAAATCTACTGGTAGAGTACCCTAGGAAATCTAGAGGATCTGAATCCGTGTGTATCTATATATATTTATATATATATATATATATATTACTCATAGATTGCATGCCATTAACTCCTACCATTACAATCTTGCACATAAGTCAAGAATCATACCTTTTATAAATTATAATGGAGAAATGATATGTCTACAATATTTTTACAACAAATACTAAGTGGAAGGTTGTTACTGGTTGTTATTGTTGGGGTAAAAAAGTAATCTTAGTATCAATTTCAAATTTGAACCAATAACAACTAACTACCTCTAATTTGCTGTAAAATTGTTGTAGACGTAGCATCTCTCATTATAATGAAACTTATTTCTTTCTTTTCCACCATTAATTAACCCTAACCGGTACAAGGCTTGGGTCGTCAAACCGTTCGTGGTTTCATAAAATAAAAGAATTAATGGCTTCCAACTTAGACATGTATTCTCATCAAATACATATAGCCAATAAATCAATTAGGCGGTTTCACGCAATAAATAAATACATATAAGTCGCCCAAAGAATCCACCAAATATTAACTCAAAACCAATTTGATAGTTTCATGTATACTTCTCTATATCAAAGGCTAATAGCAACAATATATAACAAGTTTCGACAATTTGTTTTTCATACAGACTCTATTTACTGTATTCGTTTTATTGTTGCATTGTGAGATTGTCTAAGGTTGTTGTTTGAAAAAGGAATAATATTAGAAAAGAATAAACCAATTACGTTACTATGTAATCCAACATCAAAATCAATATCACCACCGAAAGTAATATTAACGCAAATATGAACATAAATCGCACAATAACATATACTTAGAACTCACGCAAATCCTTTGAGTTTATGAAACAAATACTGTGCTACGTTAACCCACTTTTTATTTACCATACATTTGAGGAGAGGTATTTGACCTTTAAACTTGTTTTGGAACTTTGCTGGCTGGTGCTATCAAAAAGAAAAGTCCTGTTGCAAATACTAAATTTCGGATAGAGGGAGAGAGAGAAGGGAAAGAAGAATGTTCGGTGAAAAAAATATAAAAAAAGAAGTGATGTTTTATTTATAACTACTGCCCCAAGAGTTGTGTCTCTAGTTTATAATAATAGGAAGTGTTTTTTTTTTTTTAGGTAAACGTTTAACTGAAAAGATACAGTTGTTGTTTCTAAAAAAAGTAAAGGTACAATTGTTGTGTTTCAATCATAGACGTGGCATTAATTTATGCAGCCACGTGATACAGTGAAGAGAGGTTAACAAAAAGTCAAACGTTTCAACTATTAGTTATTACTAGTCGCTAACCCGTGCTATACACGGGATTAGTAAATAAAAATTAAATATAATTATTTTATTTGAAAGTACATTTATTTAAAAATTAAATATAATTATTTTATTTGAAAGTACATTTATTTGAAAATGAATAAAATTAAGTAAAAATATAACTGTATGCAAACTGCTGAAGGAAGATAACAATATTTTGAATTTGTACCACTTCTTGAATCAAAACCATACAAAAATCTTTGCCTAGAAAGCAGTAACAATTTCAAATAAAAATGTGCAATATATGCACACTGCAGCAAGTGGAAAGGAAATATAACTACGCAATAATACATATTTTGCATTTAGATCCAACAGGAAAAAAAATCCCTTGAAGATGCCAAGCCTTGGCATATGATATGATATCTCTATAAAATGAACTTTGCTTGCAGCTTCATGCAGAGCTAAAACACCAACATAGAGATTTGATATAGCCCCAAACTTCCAGTGGTCAAATAATTTGGTGAAACATTAGAAACAATCACTTATTTAAGAAATTAGTACAACAGATCATATCAAATTGGACTATTTTATTAGTTGAAAATTTTTTCAGCAAAGCCAAAGCTTATCTTTAAAAAATTAGTGAATTCCAAATGGAATCAAAGGCAACACAAATAATGGTAACGTTTATTGCAATGGTAAATATCTCTATTGCACTTACAGCTCATAAAGGTAAATGTTTATTTCCATACCTACTATTTGTTTAGTATGTATGTAAAGTTGACTTAATATGTATCCTTCTCAATTGCACTACACACGGAATGTACAATTTTGAAGCAAGTCACATGGCTTAGTGAACCAAACAAAATCTAACACAAATAAATATCTAAAACATAACCAAATCTAACCTTTATACCTTTATCTAATCCAAATGCCTAAATCATAATCTATCCCAAGAAAATACCCAAACCTAGATCATATTTGTTAAAGAAAATATATACTATATTTAACAATATTTGATGCACAAAATTTTAAATTAAAAAAAAAAAAAAAAATACCAGGAAGAATATATGACCTTTAGTTTGGTATCAATAGTGACATAATGAAAACCAATCAATATATTAACTAACCCCTATGACAAAGAAAGATGACTCAAATCAGTAATTTTATTTGGTAGAACAAAATAGTATATAATTGACGTTAGGATGTGGTTGTTACTTAATGTCACCAATCACAACAATATAAAGAGAAGTACATAGGCTGCTAATCCAAGTATACTCTATTATCCATTAGAAACTGTTAGTAGAAAAAGACACATCTATCATCAAAAGCTTAGGTAACACACTAATGACATAAAACTAACCATCAAGTGTTAGTTTTAAAACCAACACAAGGTATGTAATAAACTAATAATTAAAAAGAAATGGTGTTCAAAGTGGGATATAAGCAAATAAAGGTATCATTAAATAGAGACACAACTACTAAAATGACTTTCATATCAATATCTAGAAATTCCTAAGGAAATAATATTCTCAAAAGTAACTGCACACCACTTTGACTCCAAGAAAATTTATAAAAAAACCAGGGTAAAAGTTCTAAAATTTTAAACCTCCTACTCATATCAAACAAATGCTTAGATCAATTACCACTACAATTTTAAATCTTATCCATCATAAATAACCTACAATTTACACATCCAAAACTACAAAAATGCTGCTTTAATATTAGAGGGAAAAATTAGAGCAAAAGATTATGTGCATAGATATGACTATATCTCAAACTCAAGATTAAACTTCAGCATTAATTATTTCAACAGCATACCAACTATGTTTTAAAAGTTAAGTTTGCATATGACAGAATTCAAGTAGCTAAATACATGCTGATCAAAATGAGCAATGTCCATTGAAGCAAAATTAAAAAGGGAAACTGAAAAAAGTCGGTCATGTTGCATACCAAACTTGCATTATCGATGACAGCAACATCTGCCTGTTTTAGTGCAACCAACTCAAAGGCTCCCTTAAAGATCCAAGTGGGAGTTTTGGCAATTACACCACAACATTAACCTATTGATCATTACTATCTCTAGATCGTGCTGGAAGCTCCAGTGCTTTATCAATAATATATGCTATCAGTATAATACCTCACTGAGTAAAAATATGTGTGTTTCAAGACTTCATCAATTAAATCAATATAGTAATCAGCATCAACCAAAAGAAAAGATAAAAATAAATAAATAAATAAATAATAATAAAAAAAGTCAATCACAATAACAACAAAAAAATCTAAAGACTTTATAAAACAAAACCCAATAACTATTTAGCATCAAATCAACTGTGCCTAAAATTTTTATTGAACCCCATAAACAAAACTATCTACAACAAACAGCCCAAATATATCATTGAAAATTTTGAAACCACAATCTACATCAATATAAATTAATTTTTCAGCCAAATAAATTAATCACCAGGCCGACTCTTAGGCCTTTCAAAAACACCAATATATATATATATATATATTAAATCGATACTATCTCCACTATGAAACCCATATCCACAATATTTTCTTAAAATACTTGTAGAATTGGATTTCTATGAGCATTTCCTTGACTTCAACAAAAAAAAAAAAAAAAAAAAAAAAAAAAGGAGGAAAAAGGGTTAGAAATTGAAATCCATAAATTGATAGAAAACCTAATTGAAGATATATAATAACTACTCAACTTCAAGGCTCTGTTCTATGCCCAGATCAATGACCGCTACAATTTTAAATCTTATCCATCATAAATAACCTAAAATTTATATTACACAAACTGCTTTACAGATGAATTGTATTTTTGTATGATGTAATGTAATTTTTTACGTAAAGGCAAAGTTAAATGATGATTCCAAAGAGCAACAACAAAAAGCATAGCGATGCGAAGGTCTATTGGCATATTTGAGACTTGTGATAGAATTTAACTTGCCTTTTTCTGTATACCTAACACTATAAAGAGAAAACATGACTTAATATGAATAGAAAACAGAAACTTGGAAAGAGAAAAACTTTTTGATAAAATTGTATTAAAAAGACTAAAACATGAATCCACCCAAAAATTATGCCCATGACGAACTAAACACGTTACAATTGAACAAATACAGCATAGCCTCCTCTTATAATACTTTGCCACTAAACACCCTTGCATTTTTCTAAATCCAAATATGTTGCAATGAAGTGCTATATTAATAAACCGACCATGTAAACCAACTGACTTGCCACCTCCTCATTACAATTAAGCTGCAACCAATTAAGATTTGAAGACTAATGTGCACATGAGTTTTGACATCTGACATGATTTATATCTATTTATAAAGAAAATTTCAACATTAAAAAATAGCATAAACCCAAAAATGCACACTCCTAACATAAATCAAAAGGAGTGGGAATATAAGCACATCAAATAGTCCAAACAATTAAATTTCCAATATTCAAACCCAAGTCAGCACATCCCCAATTTGCATAAAGCAGAATGTAACTACGTCTAAGATATTAAACATAAATATAGAACTTAGTGGGTAATCATTAGATAGTTTATGACAGTTCATCTATACTATTATCCCAACACATGTACAGCCTTTTAACTTACGTAGATGCAAAAATGCCAAGTAATACCAGCTGCTCTTAGAAGCATTTTGTTGAACTCCTAGTAGATATAACCAAGAAATAGAACTTGGTTAATCTACAGGTGTTGAAAATTGAGGGAACCATTCCAGTATTTAAGACATATTTAGAATAATGGAATTCACAATTCAAAACATAATGATATATCAAGTAAAATTTAAGGAACCAACATTAGACTACCCAAACTACTTCTAGAAATTTTTTTAAAAACAAATCAGGCAATAAAAAAGGTGACAAAAAACCTGAACTTGGGTTAGATATTGGAGTGTAGTAGAAGAGGGCAGAGAGCAGAGCAAACATTTTCTTACAACCACGCCCACATTTTCTTACTACATCACTTTTGCCTTGTTTTTCCTCATTAATTGGCAGTTTTTTCCTGTATCAATATTCATAAGCAAAAAAAAAAAAAAAAAAATGAAGTTTATATGATATCCCAAAGCATTAATAGGGAAACTAAATCAATTCCTTAACTCAACACAAATCAAACAAAACAAAGAATCAAACAAAGCACAAAAAAAAATCTATTTGGGTTTCTCATATATGATCCTAGAAACCAATGCTTATGACCAATCTTCAACCAACAATAATTCCCACAATTGATATTCGAAGAAGAAATACATACCCACTTGAAAAAGACTGCCCTTGGCTTCTGCTTAGGGGATTTTGTGGGAAGTTTTTTGGGACTATGTGAAATCAATCAAAAAGGGAAAAAATAGAAGCAAGAGATCCTTAAACTTAATACCTGATCTTGAATCAGTGGTAAAACAAAACAAAATAAATAAATAAATAAATTCAGATAATAATGAACAAAGAGTAACAGAGACAACTGGTAGTTGGATACTTGGGTTATACTTTGTAACCCTATGATTGATTGCCACCCTCTAGTCTAGACGGAAATCAATTTTCTTAGAAAAATTTCAGTATAACCAATCAATGTGGCAAATTATGCAGAGGAAAATCATTAAGGAATTATTACCTTTGCTTTTTTAAATTAGAATCAACCAAAGACGTCTTTCTAGGATCAACAACATGAGCCACGATCTCTATATTCCTCACTATGAAATTCTACCAGAATTCAAATATCACTTAGTTTAAATAGAAGTAATAAAAACTAACCCCAAAAAGTATCATTGTGGAAAATTCTTTTTTAACAAATAAATTCAAGCAATCAAAATCAAGCAAATCCATCTTCAAATTACAATTTCAGACACAATTACACAAACCCACTATGAAGACATACGCTTGAAATAAATTAAAAAAAAAAAAATGCCAATAAAGGAAAACCTAAGAAAAACCAAGAGAGAACAGTCTAATATGGAGGCTGGGTTGGAGATTAAAAACATTGGTACCCATAGTCATGCCCTTGCAAGCTTTCTGCAAAATAACTTGGGTCTATGTTTGAGAGAGGGTTAGAGGGTAGAGGTTCTATGCTTAACGGTGGACTGAAAGGGAAAAACAAAAGTAAAGGCAAAATTGAAGACGGAGAAATTGTTTCAATTTTGTGCAGTTATAGAGAGAAGAAGAGAGAAGACAAATAGAGAAGAATTAAGAAAGAAAAAGAAAAGTAAAGAAAGAAAAAGTTCTGACCGGTTATTCAAAAAATGAAAGAAAAAGTTTTTATATTTTTTGGGAAAGGAATATATATTAAAAGGCCAAAACGTTGTCTGTTTCTATAGTTTAGTATATTTTTCCAATTATAGGGTGTTATCTTTTATATAACGAAATATAAACTTAAATTATTAGGAAAGGTGTGAAATTTATAACTTCCCCCTGGAGCAGTGCAACTAAACACCAACCATAGCAAAAAATGGTGCTGAAACGTTACTCTTATTCTACCAAATGAAAAGGTACAATGTTTTGTTATTTTAAAATGTAAATATGGCATAAATTTATGTAGTCACATGGCGCAATGAGACGTGGTCAACAAAAAGTCAAACGTTTCGACTATTAGTTATTATACAAATATAGATAATAAACATCACTACGTATTTTTAAAATCTAATCATTAAATTGCATATTCTTTACGTTCTTAATAGACATGTCAAATTTTATGTAAATTGGATATTATTTACTATAAGATTTATAATATTATATTTTATGCATAATGTAAAACTACAAAAACTTGCAATTTAAACAATTTATTGATGACATAGTTATTGATCTTTAATTTTCTAAAAATTTTGTAAGTATAAAGGATATAAGAAGAAAATGTAATCCAATGGTGGATTTGTCAAAGTTCATCACTAATAAAAAGATATTCAGTAGGGTTGTAACTTAAGGCTACAACCATATTCAATTTTGTAACTAAACTTTGTCCCGTGATTAATAAATATGTCAATTTTATGTTGATTTTCTTAACCTGAATTCAATTATTCCCAATGACCCAATTCAATATTCATGTAAAGGCTAGTTTATCTGTTTTGAAACAAACATATTTCATTCATATAAATGTAATTTTTATCCAATGTTAGTATGAATTTTAAATATAGAATTGAGTAATCAAACAAGCTTTAATTATTAATTTGATAAATTATTCTTTGAAACTCTAAAGTTTCTAACCCTTTACCCACTAGAAAAATATCTCATTTTATTTGACTTTTCTTTTGTTGTTTATTTCTAAATTTTGACAAAATCTCATTGGGTTAAAATTCTTGATTATATGATATTAGTACTTTAATTGATATTATTATGAAATAGATAAAATTTGTACAAAATTTATTTGTACTTTATGTGCTTATAATATAAATATATTAATTATATTAATTACACATCTTGAAATGGATCATGTACGCGCCAACCCAATGCAAAATAGTTATTAAATGGTTTGAAATGGATAGTGTTTGTCTCAATTCACCACCACCTTTTTAAGGAGAAATTATATAATCCTCATGGTGGATCATGTCATCTGTCTACCATTTTAGTAAAAGACTCTCGCCTATTTAAAATTGCTGAGGCAGTATTCAGTTTTTATTTAAAACTCTACAGTTTTAAACAAATGGAAGTCTTTTACTAGAATAGTAGACCACATCACTTCTCCAGTATGAAGATCTTATAATTTCTCATTTTTTAGGTCATATATATCCACTTGCTTAATAAATTTGTCGTTCTAGGATTATAGACTTTGACTCGATTAATAAATAAGTCATGTTTATGTCATCATTTAATTGAATATCTAACAACATAAACATTACTTATTACTTATCAACACGAACTCCAACCTCAACTGAAAATTGCTTTGATCAATTGAGGGAATTTGTATTATGTAATAAATGGAGTGTTTATGCTTATATTTGTTCGACTCCATTATATAGGTCATTATTTAGCAAATTTGTAAATTTTTTTATTTTTTGAATGACTGATCTAACTCATTTAAAGCTTGATATCCATTCCCTTTGGTCTCTTATCAAGAATGAGTTGGATTTTTTTTTTTCTTTTTTCGAGTTCAATGTTTTGCCTCTTCTTCAAAATTCGTCATGATTTTGTCAAGGCTCAACTACATCCCCAAACTATATATTTCATAGTTCTTACAAAAAGAAAACACTTATCTCTTTCTTTTTTTATTCTTTTTCTGTCTTTGCCTCCCCTTTATAATTTATTCTTTTTATTTTTTTTTTGCTGAATCCCTTTAAAATAGATTCGACCATCGCTTTCATACTTTATTGCTTAAGGTCTTATAGTGTATGTTTTTGTAAGGGTTATTTTCGTATCCAATATGCGACTTTGGGCTCTCTTAAACTTGTTTATTTCAGCTTCCGATTAATAAGTGCTTACATTTTGATTTCAAACTTCAGGCTTTGTGCTTTGTCACTGTTTATCCAATATATTCACACTTCCTCATTTCAAATATAATAAGTTTATAGAAAAGTTGTATTGGAACATACGGTCAAGCTGGACTCCTTATAAGAACATAATTGCAATGGGAGGGAAGTTTTCAGGCCTGTATAAAGTATAAACTATAAAGGAGCTCAAGTTAGTGGCTTCTGCCCAATCAAAAAGTACGTGCAAAATTAAAGAGGCCAATCAACTTGAGGGAAAAAGCAGCCAAAGGAATAAAAAAAATAAAGCAAAGCTAAAGCCAAAAGGGTTTTTTTTTGTTTTTTTTTTCTTCCCCAAAAGATCACCAATTTTAAATTCATTAAAGGAGACAAACATGTTTTTAATCCGGTAGTAAAGATATTAGCTTGATTTGGAATTGACTAATTTTGGTGTCACATCTAAAATTACAATTTTATTTATAACTTGCTTACGTGGTGAGTTGTAATTGATGAAAAAGTGTCCTCACATAAACTTACTATCACCTTTCCATCAACCATAAATCGCCACATAGACGAGTTATGGGCAAAATTTTGGTTTTAAACGTAGCATCAGAATTTTTCTTTGGAATTATAGGTAGAGGTTAGAGAGTATCATTATTGCGGGCATTCTACAATTAATTACAATTAAATGGATGTCTGGCACGTTAGGGGTACTTGAAGAAAATGGTTACCTCGTGAAGCTCTTTAATGCTAAGTAAATATAAAGGTCTTTTTGAGATCTTCTTTTTCTTTTTCTTTTATTTTATTTTTGAGAAATAGATAAAGATAATATTTTTGTGAATCCCTATTAATTTATTTATTGTTTATTAATGGGATAGAAATTTAGTCTTCATCATTAAGGTTTCTCAAATTGTGGATCCAAGATGAATGCAAAATATAATACACAGTAAATAAGGAAAAAGATTTTTTTTTTTTTTTTTTTTTTTGAGATGGCATTATGGCAGAAGTTAACAGAGGCTTTGAGAGCATGAGCTTATGAAATATTTTTAGATATTTTAGGAAATATTTTTTAAAATTTTTTATTTTTATAGTTTTTTATATTTCCTATAAAAATAGTATTAAAATTTTTTTAAAATGATACTTAACAAATGTCCTAAGAAAACTTGTTAACTAAACCCTATAATTATTAATAGTATGGGATTCAAGTTATTCCAAAGATAGTAGCAATCTTAGCGATGTCTATTTTTTATGGATCAGAAACTACATCCTCTCCCTCACTCCTCTCCACTATCTTCTTATCTAAAAAGAAAAAAGAAAAAAGAAAAAAAAAGGTATTTTATGTCTAGACTCTAGACTAAGAAAGGTACGAATGGTCTCCCAACCGAAAACAGTAATTCCACACATCAAAAAAATGAAAATAAAAATTCACCCCAAATTTCACAAATTTATAACGACCCCTACGAGCGACATATGGGCCCACCAAAATTTTCTCCTAAGCTCGAACAATCAATTGGGGGAAAATTTTGGGAAAAATAATTTATCCATACAAAGTACAAACCTTCAAAGCTCCGTTTAGGTTGAATTAAGTCACTTCTCTTAAATACAACCTTGTCAATGACAGAAAGATCATGAGTTGGAGTTGCTCCTAAATTCCAAACTGGAAGCTCCAACAAGTCAGCTGAAAGAACCATTACAACTACTCTTAAACCTAAAGAAGCCATACCTATATCATCATTAGAGAGGGGATCGAGAGGTCAACCATTGTTAGTTTCTTGAGTGATTCTGGTGGCAGCTTTAAATTTAGATTCATCTATAGATATATATATATATATATATATATTTCTAAAAACTGAAACGTAATATTTATTGTTGATATGCTCTAGTTAAGCCACATTAGTGTCTACATAATTATATATATATTTTTTTTACAATTTTTTTATAATTGTTTTTAACAATTTTTTTTTTAATATTTACACTTTTCCAATTTTTCTGCATTCCTTACCTTTTCATCTCCTCATTACCTCTCCAACATTTCCATCTCCCTCCTACTTCTCTAACCTTTCTGTCTCCCTTACCTTTTTATCTCCCCACTATCTTCTATATTAATATCATTTTTCTTATTTCGCTTCATCTTCTTCTATTATTTTCTCTTCTTATTCACACCCTCTACTATAAATTTGTCACTATTTCTTTCATTTTATGCATAGTTTTCCCTCACAATAAAAAGGCTCTCTCTCTCTCTCTCTCTCTCTCAAAATTTTTTTTTTCTGGATTTTGTTTTCTTGCTTCTCTGCTTTAGGTTGATAATTTTTTATATTCTTTAAAGCTCTACGTTGGGTTAATGCGATTTAGTTTAGTTTTTTAAAGTGTTTTTGTTGTTGTTGTTTGTTTTTTGTTTTGTTTTTTTTTTTTTTTTTTTTATTGTTAAACGTTATCTTGCATTATAAAAAGTTAAATATAGCATATAAAAATATAATATAATTCTATTACATAGCATGATTTGGTTAATTTAGTATTTATTATATTACATAGCATGATTTTTTATAGTGCTCAATTTAGATGTTAAACTGTGAGACTTTACTAATTTTTGTTTATTTTTTAATTCTTTGTAGTGGACAAAGTACTCTTAATAGTTGCATTAGAAGTACTCTATAATACCATTTATTTAGAGAAAAGCAAAAGATAGCCAAACGAAAATAATAGGATAGATGACAAATTTTAGGTTTTGCAATTTTATTATTATTATTATTATTATTATTATTATTATTATTATTATTATTATTATTATTTTATAACAATGCATATATAGAAATTTTAATTCTTAGATTTTGCTAATAATTGTTTATTTGATAATATATTTTGGGTGGACAAAATTACAATTTCTACCAAAAAAAAAAAAAAACATTAATAAATTATCAACAGCAAATTGTTTTCCTAATTAGTCCAACTAATCTTTGTTATGTTTTATTAATTTTTTTAGTTACGTTTTTTGGTATTTTAGATTGTACGTAGAAAAAATAAAGTTTTTTTTTTTTTAAACTAAAAGAATAATTTCCAAATTTTATGTTCTTTTTAATGATTTACAAAATGTTATAAATAACTTTTATTATATATATATATATATATATATATATTTTTTGTTAACTTGCTTTTTGAATTTCTGAGAAAATTGTATTGTTTTCATTTATAAAACAAAATTTATATTTATAATTTATGATTGTTCCTATATTACATTTATGAGTGTTTCTATTTAAAAAAAACGATTATGAAATACATTACTCTTTATTATATTAGTTTAAATTGTAAAAAAAATTAACAAAACCATCATAAATAAAAATAATTATCACGCGCAACGCGTAGATTCGCAGCTAGTTAGAAATAAAATAAAATGTTGTGAGAAAAGTGCGACCTTTGACCCCGGTGATCAATGGGTTGTTAAATATTGTTTCTCTAAATGAGGATTCAACTGATGATACTATTCCTCCTAGATCAAGGCCTAACATTGCAGCGGCCACTTATTTTGTTAAAGTAAAGATAATAATACCAAAACAAATGAAACACCTTTCATTTATTAAAATTCTTGAATTTACATCGTATTAGAACATAAAATAGAAAGTTACAAACCTTTGTTTTAGGTACAATTTAGGAAAAGTAAATCGCTTTTAATCGCTTTTATTTCTAGTTATATGCTAAAAAATGCAAAATTATATGAATAAGCACTAGTCTCAAACGACCTAATTTCGAAGACTCACGTTACAAAAATGGGAAGAGCTTAGGCATACACTCCACCCGATCGAAGTTAGTCTTCTATGAGTTAATGTCCATGGATTCATGTCATGCTTACATGAACTAATGGAATATCATTCCGACATGTCACAAACAAGAAATTAAACATGTGATCATCAAAAAACGAATTGAGCACGTTAAGGTTTTGCAAAATCTTATTTTCATGTAAGTATATTTGAGTGTCATGTTCACAAGAGTGAACTCACCTTATAAGAGCATCTCCAATGGTGTAGTTAAAAGCAAAATAATCTCTATAATAGAGAATGAGACCAAAAAAAAATGGTCTCCAATAGATTCTTTAAAACTTAAATTTTTTTTTTGCTCATGAGCAATAGCTCATCAAATCTGATGGGATACTGTACATTAGCAATTGAAAAAATTCAACTAGCTACTATTATATCAATTCTTTCTCTCTCCTCTGGATTTCTTATTTTCTCTCGTTCTCTCCATTGCTTCTTTTTTTCTCTCATCTCTGGATTTCTTTTTTTTCTCTCATTCTCTCTCTCTCTCTCTCTCTGAACAATTAGGCCTTGTTTGGATTTTGCAAAACTGAGTTAACAAAACTGAGTTTTCTTAACTCATAACCCAAAATTCGTGGGGCCCACATATATAAACATTGTTTGGATAGTTTTCATGGGTGTCACTCACTTAACAAAATTGAGTTTTTCGAGGCATGAGTTAACAAATTCAAAAACAGCCTTGGCCTGTTTTCAAGTTATGAGTTATGTTAATTCAGCGGCAATAGGCATAATTCTAGTGACAATTGGGTCCTATAGTAGTGTCTCATCCCATCACTACGTAGAACTCAGCTCCAACGGGTCTTTTACCTCTGTACTTTCCCAACCACCTAGAGCACTTCTTCATTACTTTTACTTTCCCTTTCCCTTTCCCTTCTCCCAAAGGACCCAAACCCACAGCAGAAGCACAACCCTTGCTATCACTGTTAATCTCTTCAAAAATCAAAGACAACCATCTTTACAAAACCTTAATGGCTTTAAGCGTTCCTTTCTTTTCCTCTATAATCACCCCACTAACTCAAAAATTACATCCCAGTACTTTTCCCTCCATAACCCTTTTGAGTAACAAACTCAGAACCCAAATCTCATGCGCTAAGAAAAAAAAATCAGTGATGCATAGCTTGCATCGGAGTTGGCTTTGGAGGTGGCAAAGATAAACACCCATTTTGTGCAAAGAGAGGAGGCCATGAAGAAGAGCAAAGAGCTCCTGTTCATAGAGCTGTGCCAGTACCTAGCTTTGAAAGGAGAGGAGGTGAAGATGAACTGGAGGAAAAATGGGTTTTGGTTAAAGAGCAACCTGTTTATAGAGCTGTGCTAGTACCTTGCTCAGTGCCGGCTGAAGCTATAGGCGAGCTAGGCCACCGCCTAAGGCCCCACTTATAAGAGGGCCCCAAATACTAATAATATATTATATAATATTGCTTTCTCAACTGAAGAAAAAAAAAATTACAAACAGCCATCTCACAAAAAAAAAAAAAAATTACAAACAGCTATTTCATAGAAAAAAAAAATTACAAACCGCCATACCAAATCCCATCAAGCCATGAAGGCCCGTTTCTCTCAATAAAAAAAAAAAAAAAAAAAAAAAAAAAAAAAAAAAAAAAAAAAAAAAAACTCGGCCATCACCAAATCTTTAGCTTGCAGAAGGAAAGATTACAAACTGTAGAAATCTTCAGCTTGCAAAAAAACAAAAGATTACAAAAGGCAGAAGGAAAAGACAAGTAAGAAAAGGCAAGAAAAAAAAAAAGAAAAAAAGAGACTCACTCTCTGACTCTCTCCATCTTGATTCTAAAAAAAAAAAAAAAAAAAACTCTTTTTAGTTAGCTTACTCATCAGTTGGTGTTGGCAATAAACTTGGTGTGTTCACAGAGCTTCATTTTAGGTTCATTTTTGTTTTCTCTTCCTTTTCCTCTTTCGTCTTCTTCATTGTTTTCTGTTGGAGTGCTGCCCTACTGGGTTTTTGTTCTTTCTTTTTTGCTTAACTTGAGTTTGGTTGTTCTTGTACTCTTTCTTTTTACTGGCACTACTTTACACTTCACACTTTTTTTTTTTTAATGTCAATCTGAGGGTTCAGAGATTGAGTGTGAGGAGGGAACTTCACTCTTTTTTTGTTTGTCCTCTTACCTTCTTATTTCTTTAGATTTCTCTAGATTGTTATAGTCTTATAGAATGGTCAATGGTCCGAATGGACCCACTTGGCACTTAATTTTGTTTTGTTTTTTGTTTTTTGTTTTTTTTTTTTTTTTTAAGAAGTCAGATTTAGTTTGTTCTCTTACATTTTTATTTCTTTAGATTTGTCTAGAATGTTATAGAATGGTCAATGGTCCGGACCGAATGGACCCACTTGACACTTAATTTTGTTTTGTTTTGTTTTTGTTTTTGTTTTTTTGTTTTTTTTTTTTAAGAAGTTAGATTTAGTGGATGTGGATGGAAGTTAAAGTACTGTATTGATTAGTGAGATTTAGACTATTCTATTGGCCTTGTATTAATATTAATTTTAATTTATTTGTGCAAGTTTAAAGTATAAAGTGATCATATTAAGTAAAGTTGCAATTGTGCTTTTGATAAATTAGGTTCTACTATTTTATATATTAGATTTATATTATTCTAGTTAAATTGTAATTTCTTTTTTATTATAGATTGTGTTTCATTTATTCATAAATATTTTTTTAATTACAAATGTTTACTAGAAAATATCTATCTGCGTATGAAAAACTAAAAAAAAAAAAAAAAAAAAAAAAGACAAAGAGAAGAACTAATTGAATCTCAAAAAGGAGCTATGGACAAATTTATTACTAGTAAAAAACAAAATCTTGTAGAAAATTTGAGTGAAGGTTTTATAAATAAACAGGAAAAAAATAAATTTTAATTGAAAAAAAAATTTATAATTAGATATAATAAAAGGCCTCATTTAAAGCTTTCGTCTAAGGCCCCCCAAATTCATTGAGTCGGCCCTGACCTTGCTTTACCTCTATTATGCATAGAAGTTAGTGGTCACAAACCACGAGTTCAATACTAAAAGTAGATTTATTTTAGAAGAATACTGTAAGTAGAATTGGATGATGATGCTGATATTAATGATGACAATAACAAAAAGAAGTGGTTATGTTAATGATGATAGTGAGAAAAAAGAAAGGAAGCTCCACCTTTTGTTTTTTTAACTTGCTTGGAGTTTGAAAGGTGGGGAACATGAAATTTGATGTAGTTTGATTAAAACTAGTGGCATGTGTGTTACCTTTCCATCAATCCTTCATTTTTGTTTGTATGTAGCATGGTCATTGTAGCTTTTGCTACAATGAATTGATTTAAAGTCAGCTCACTTACAAAATGCAAAGAAGCAGCTCCCATTAGATAAACATCTCTGAACAAACATGTTAGTATAATGCTATATACTCACCTTGTGAATCCCAATGGGAATTTTAGCTCATGGTTGTGAAAAGGGAAATGAGTTTGCACTGATGAGTGAAAGGGGAAAGTGCTTTTTGTACACAATATTGTTCAATCCACGGGTAACCTAACCGTGTGCACAATGGTCAGCCTGTGGGTCCCAAAAAAGGTGTGAGTTTTTAGGCAAAAATAAGAAATGGGTTTAGTTGCCAAACAAAGGTGGAAGTGTTTTGGGGAATTTTAAGTTATGAGAAATCAGTGATAAGGTAATGAGTGATGGAATTTAAATAATGAATGCTGAGTTATTTATCACCCACCAACCAAACAAGGCCTTATTCTCTCCTCTTTTTCTCTTTCTACTACAAAGGGTGATCTGCAAACAATCACAGATCTCTCTCTTTCACATTAACAATCCTAGATTTCTCTCACAAAAGTTGAAATCAAACTTCTTGTACGTTTTTAGACCCCAACAAACACAACAGATTAACCTAGTTAATTAGCCAAGTTGATTACTTAGTCCAATTTTAGATCTAGGTTAACACAAACACATCATATTATGTAAAGTGCAAAAAATAAAGAACACAACAATATGATAACCCAGGAAACCAAACCGGTAAAAACCTGGGAGGATTTAACTTAGCTATCCTTAAGGTAAAACTGAATCAACTATGAAAGAATTGAAGTTTATAAAATAGTGACTTAGACCACTAACATTCTATTGCTACCACGACTAGGAAACTTGCTACCACGACCACATGATAACTCCGAATCCACAAACTACTTCTTTCTTAGATTCCCAGCAAGTACAAGCACTCCCGCTTGTGTATCCTTAAGTTCTTTATTGCAGCAACTGAATGATCATCAAGTTCTTGAATCAAATTCTCCTTCTTGATAATCCTAAGTATGTGTGAAGGCAAAAACCTCTAGATCTCACAAAAGATTCACACACACAACAAAAGGAACTCTTTAAAACATGGCTAGGGTTTTCCCTTTTATACTTAGGGCAAAACATAAAACCCTACATGTCATATGGGCTTAGCGCTGAGTTGGAAAATTTTGCAGAAAAACGTTCTGCCCAAGTTTTGATCGGTCAAGACTAATTCTTGATCGATTAAGCCAGGTAGAATCACACTATAACTTCTGCAGCAACTCGATTCCAACTTTACATAAAACACATACACTTTGAGCAAGTCTAAAGAAGACTAAAAACCTATTTTGATCATGGTTTGCCAACAATAAAAATTAAAGTTCTAATACATTAGTGTACTTAGAACCTAACAAACTCCCCATTTGGCAATTCGTGACAAAACACAAACTAAAATGCTCAAAGTTTACAAAGAAAAGCCCATTACACAAATAATGCCCAATATAACAAGTCCAACCTAACTACTATCTATCATTAGCAAGTGTAGACAGTAGCACGACTGAATCAACCTGTATATTTCCTAAAACACTTAAACAAAATGCATAAGCGCGTGTGTGGAAAATATAAGTAAAACACAACTAACTTCTTGATTTCACATAAAATAAAATAAAGACATATATCATGAATAACTCATAAATATAAATCAATAAGCAGTGAAACAAGAAACATATAAACAAAAACAATGTATCTCCCCCTATCAAAAATACATCAAGAGCAAAAAAAAAAAAGTAAATACACAATGAAGCACCTAGATACAATCTAAATAACTCCACAAGCTTCAAAACATTTAAAAAAAAAAAAAAAAAGGCTCCCCCAAAAACAAAAAATCTCCTCTACAAAGTACTCTCAAATATACTCTCCCTTTTTGTGACGGAATGCTAAAAGGCAATCAAAATGCATCATCAAAAGGAGGTGGTGAAGGCAAACATCAAAGATGCTCCGATCAGTTATTAAAGCACGGATCTCATCAAGCATGTCCACCAAAAGCTGACCATGAGCTGCTTGAATGGTCATGACAATCTTCAACGTACGTTGAATGTCAAAACATCCAAAGTAGATGGTGGAGGAACAGTAGTAGCAGTAGCAACATCAACAGGATCAGTAGACGCCTGACTAGAAGTAGTACCTATAGTAAAAGCAGGAGGGGGTACGGTACCAGAAGGCTTAACCCTAGGGCGTTTAAAGTTAGGTCTCAACTGAGCAGCCCTCTTCCTAAGAAATGAGGCACCTATGCGTTTGTGAATTTGAACCTAAATTTGAACCTAAATTTGAACCTATTCTCATTGCATTAGAGCACGCATCATGACATTTATCTATTCATACATCATATAGATTGTTATTCCTTTTTTTTTTTTTGGTGCCGACTTGCAGTCTGCCATTGGTTTTTCTTTTTTTTCCTTTTAGTTCTTTTCTGTGTGCCTTGTCCTTTCCTCAACACCATGCCTAGGAAAACTAAAGCCAATAGGGATGCCTCCATTTCTTTTGACCCACCTTTTGATAGTGAGAGATTTCCAAGCCTAAAAAACGAAGAGAAGTATATGAAGCTAAACCTTAAGAGAAAAATTTAGGTTGAGCGTCAGGTGTTGTTAGATAAGCTTGATCCTGCCATTAGGGCTAATTTTGAGCATAGGGGTTGGTTACCTCTTTTGGATATAAACCATCCTTCTTCTACTACCTTGATTAGAGAGTTCTACTCGAACCTCTCTATCCATATCTATGATTTCAACACTCTAGTTAAGTGTTGGATACAAGGTGTAGAATTCACTATTACCCCTTTGGTAGTGGCTATTGCTCTTAGGGTACTCATGGTCCAGGACCCTGTCTACCCTTATGATGAGTCTCCTCTCTTGGATGACATCATGTCATACATCACTAAGTCTTCTATCCAATGGGGTTCTGATCGTAAGATCACCACTACTGAGCTTTCTGAGATTCATTATCTTTTCTTTAGGATAGCTTGTCATTCTTTGTGGCCTACCTCTCATCTTCACATTATTCCTATTGAGCGATGTGTGTTTTTATACGCTCTTGTTATGGATGCTCCTATTAGTTTCCCTCATCTGTTTCTTCGTTCTTTGAACGAAGTTCACAGGAGTGCCTCCACTGGTCACGCTCTCTTCTTTTTGGTTTTCATTCATCGAATTTTATTACATTTAAGGTTAGAGGATTTCCACACTTCTGAGTCTGTTCATATTATAGCTCTCATAGGTGCCTCGTTTCTTAGGTAAAAGGCTGCTCAGTTGAGACCCAGCTCTAAATGACGTAGGGTTGAGCCTTCTGATACCATACCCCCTCCTCCTTCTATTATAGGTACTACTTCTGGTGAGGCGTCTACTAATCTTGTTGATGTTGTTGCTGCTGTTGTTGTTCCTCCACCATTTACTTTGGATGTTTTTGACATTCGACATACATTGGAGATTTTCATGACCGTTCAGGCAGCTCATAGTCAGCTTTTGGTGGACATGCTTGATGAGATCCATGCTTAGAGAGCTGATCTGGAGTATCTTCGACATTTGCCTTCGCTACCTCCTTTTAATGATGGATTCTGATTGCCCTTTGGTATTCCACCACAAAAAAATGGGAGCATATTTGAGTACTTTGTAAAGGAGATTTTTTTGTTTTAGGGTTTTTTTTTTTCTTTTAATGTTTTGGAGCTTGTGGAGTTATTTAGATTGTATCTAGGTGCTTCATTGTGTATTTACATCATTTTTTTTGCTCTTGAGTTATTCATGATATATGTCTTTATTTTGTTTTATGTGAAATCAAGAAGTTAGTTGTGTTTTACTTGTATATTCCACACATGCGTTTATGCATTTTGTTTAAGTGTTTCAGGAAATATACA
The DNA here is from genome assembly GCA_030445155.1 of Quercus variabilis. Lineage (NCBI taxonomy): Eukaryota > Viridiplantae > Streptophyta > Magnoliopsida > Fagales > Fagaceae > Quercus > Quercus variabilis. The sequence goes on along the minus strand of CP129452.1, from coordinate 33,965,558 downwards.
AGTTGATTCAGTTGTGCTGTTGTCTACACTTGCAACTAATAGATAGTAGTTAGGTTGGATTTGTTATAATGGGCATTATTTGTGTAATGGGTTTTTCTTTGTAAACTTTGAGCATTTTAGTTTGTGTTTTGTCATGGATTGTCAAAGAGCGAGTTTGTTAGGTTCTAAGTACACTAATGTATTAGAACTCTAATTTTTATTGTTGGCAAACCATGATCAAAATAGGTTTTCAGTCTTGTTTAGACTTGCTCAAAGTGTATGTGTTTTATGTAAAGTTGGAATCGAGTTACTGCAGAAGTTATAGTGTGATTCTACCTAGCTTAATCGATCAAGAATTAGACTCAACTGATTGAAACTTGGGTATAATGTTTTTCTGCAAAATTTTCCAACTCAGCCCTAAGCCTACATGACGTGTAGGGTTTTATGTTTTGCCCTAAATATAAAAGAGAAAACCCTAGCCACGTTTTAAAGAGTTCCTTTTGCTGTGTGTGTGAATCTTTTGTGAGATCTAGAGGTTTTTGCCTTCACACATACTTAGGATTATCAAGAAGGAGAATTTGATTCAAGAACTTGATGGTCATTCAGTTGCTGCAAAAAAGAGCTTAAAGATACGCAAGTGGGAATGCTTGTACTTGCTAGATATCTAAGAAAGAAGTAGTATGTGGACTCAAAGCTATCATGTAGTCGTGGTAGTAAGTTTCCTACTCGAGGTAACAATAAGATGCTAGTGGTCTAAATCGCTATTGTGTAAACTTCAATTCTTTTATAGTGGATTCATTTTTACCATAAGGATAGTTAGGTTAAATCCTCCCCAGGTTTTTATCGGTTTGGTTTCCTGGGTTATCATATTGTTGGCTTCTTTATTTTCCAGGCTTTACAATAATATGATGTGTTTGTGTTAACCTACATTTGAAATTGGACTAAGTAATCAACTTGGTTAATTAACTAGGTTAATCTGTTGTGTTTTCTGGGGTCTAAAAACGTACAAAACTAATATGCCAACTGCAATCATTTGAAATCATATTTCTAATTGGCTATTTTTTTAGTTTAGAAAAATGGGTTTATGGGTATATGATGGGTTTGTGTTATGTTTGCTATTGATCGAATTTTGGGGTTTCAAGGGAATAGGGTTGATTGTTTATTTCCAAGTTTAGGATTGAGTTCAAAATGGGTTCAAATTTAGGGTAATCTTGAAATGAATTTGGATTTGTGTTTGGGTTTCAAGCTCTAATAAAAAAATTTTGATCCAGTTATTTGTTTTTTCTAAGTTGCGGTCAACACTGTTGATTATGGATGTGTTCTTTGTTGCATTGACTTTAAAGAATTCTTGGTAATGGCAATGATGTTTAATCACTGAATTCATATTGGGTTTTGCATGTTTGTCATTTTTTCTTGGTGGGTTTTTGATATCTATGTGGTTGGAATGGTTTTTGGAAAATGCTTTCTAGGAATTCTTGTTTTTGTTCTTTTTAAAGAGCATTGTCATAATTTCCATATGATTCTGTGAATTTTTGTTTCTGAATGTGATTTTCATTGATAATGCGTGAATATGTGTGTTTCTGTAGCTAAAAATTAAAAGATTTATTGACAAATGTATGAGTTCCTGTTGCATTGAATTTTGTGAGCCATGAATTAAAAAGTAGTGAAAATCTTAGAGTTCTTGTTGCAATTGACTTGTGTAGCTGTGTGTGTGTGTGTGTAAATAATTCTATGAATGAAAATGTAAGTGACTAATCTAAGAGTTCATGTTATTGAGTTGTGTGGTTCTAGAATGTAGTAATTTCTGTTGTTTGTTTACATGAGATTTTGTGAAAATTTTATCTGAATGTACAATCTTAATTGTGAGATCTCTTGTGTGCTGTTAATATTTTGGGCTGAGAATGAAAAATTTATGGATAGCTTTGAGGTTGAGTTTTTTAGAATGTGGCGATCATTGTAGTTTTGTTCCTTATGGTTTCTGTGTAATTGAGATAAATTATTGTTAATTGCTTGAAATTGTGATAGAACTGGGAGTTTGATGCCAATAAACTATGAACTAGTGAGACTAACAAGTCCTGAAACCATGTCCTTACACTTTGCCTACCCTGCTATAGGCAATTTCTTTGTGTCAAAATTATTTTTGTATCCAAGGACCACACGTATGAAAAAGAGATGCTCCTTTATGTTGGGTTTTTGATAAGCATAATATTTTTTTTCCTGTACCTATAAGAGAGACACTGACTTTATAGTGGAAGGATAATTGCATTGCACCAAAGCAATAAGGTAATAAAGAATTTACAAGACACTGACAATAGGGAATAAACTTTGAGGAAATAATGGTCCAAAGTTTCAATTAGAGAAAGCTTAACCATTAAGTACTTGAGCCAATAGATAAGTGATACCCAGACCTAATTTATTATTGGTTTCTACATGTGTTATGGCTTTTTGAGCTCAATATATGATCTGCCTTAGGGGTTTCTGCAGGGTGTGAAATCTATCTAGGGGTTTCTTACAGTATACTTTATTAATTTTCTTGCTAGGGATGGATCCGCATATTCGAGGAGCTATATCTTTCACTAATCTTTTAGAAGATCCTAATAATGAATATGTGATAGGATCTTCCCATATAAGTGGTGAAGATAGTGTTCCACAAACTCAAGTAGTCAGCCAAATGTCTCCACCCCAGGTTGAATCCATACCTAAGAAACCACAACATGGTGCCAACTTCTCCATCCATGAAAACAATAGTTGCTATTGAAAAAGGATGCCTTACAAACCATGAGCAAGAGATGGCGCAAATCCATCTCGAGGATAGAAAACTTACAACCACACAAATGAAATTGGAATTGGAAATGGAAAAATTGAAAGAGGATAGGGAAATGGAAAAATTGAGATTGGAGAATATGAAAGAGGAAAAAGAGATTATGATGATGGATGTAAGTGCGTCGTCTCCAATGCAACAAGAATATATTCATCAACGCCAAATGAAAATCCTTGAAAAGCGAAGGAATTAGCTTGTTTTGTATAATTAGGAGAGCACTTTAAACTTATTTTGTTGCAATGTGATCAAACTGACTAGAATATACAGGGTCACTCATTTTATTTTGTTGTTGTTGTTGTTGTTGTTGCAATGTGATCCCACTGACTAAGGATAGTAGTTGTTATCTACTATTATTTGATGTATTAGAACATTTGCTTTTTATATTGCGAGTAGTCGATAGATTTGATGCTATTGTCATTTAAACTTTGCATTAGAAGATTATATATATTGAAAAATATGATCATTGCAATATTATTTATATTGAAAAATGTATGATCATTGGAAAAATATGATTGTTGAAAATGTATGATCATTTGAAAATATGATCGGATAAATAAAATAGTTGATAAATATGATTGTTGCAAAATTTGAAAGTGTAATGAAATTTAAAAAATATAGTTGCTGGGAATTTGAAAAATATAGCTGTTAGGAATGAATAAAGGAAGAATAAAGAAATATTAAAAAAAGAATAAAGAAAGAATAAAAAAGGAATGAAGAAATAATATTTAAATGAGATAGAGAATGGATAAAGAATCTGTTGAAAGTATATTTGAAAAAGTAAATTTGAAAAAGTAAGTAGTTAAAAGATAAAAGTCATTGTTCATTCTTCAAACAGTATAAAAATTTGAAGAATTTGCTGGAGATGCTCTACCTACACTTGATTCTAGTGCTTATGGGGACCTAGCATGAATCTTTGTGTCCATCCCAAATTTTTTTACTAGATTCCTTGCATACTTAGATTGATGAGATGTAAATATCCCATTTTGTGACTGTTTCACCTACCCTACTCATCTCAAACTGATTTTTATTTCATTAGAAAACTTATGAGCACATGACTCAATACTATAGCCAAACACAATGTCATCCGCATAGATCTATGCAATAACAAACTCATCCCTTATTTTTACAATAAAATTGTGCCACGTTGGTTGCCCCCTCTTACCCAATTTTTCATTCAAAAAATTTTTTAAAAAAAAATTTGTGATTCTAGAAGGAAGAAATGATGTCAACAATAGATCCATGTGCTTTTTAAAAAGAACATATACACAACAATTTTTATCATGACTCAAATGTAACTCCATTTATTTTTAATGTTCACAGTTAGCCACGTTAAAATTATGCATAACAATACGGAACAAAATGATCTCCACCAATTTTCTCCCCCGGAAAATATCATGTTTTATAGATAGGCTATAATAGCATTGTTTTTTGGTTATAGAAAAGAAAAGAAGGATGTAGGGATGTGCTTGTGTGTGTCATCTCATTTGCCTCCACTGAGTGCTAACCTCAAGCTTTAATTTCTTCTGACTATGGGCTGTGGGTGTCATCTGCAATGTTAGGGTGACTGAATTTGGATGTGTTTAATTGATATTATTTTTGTTTATATTTTTCTTTTCTTTTCTTTTTCTTTTTTGTAAAATTTGTACAACTAAATTTTTTCTAAAAAAAAAAAATAAAGGTTTCAAATAAATTATTTAAATACTTTATTCTCATAAAAGAAATTGTCATGAAAATCAAAAATCATAACAAACTTATGCTTTTGTTTTTTGGTATAAAATAGAAATTCTACTATAATCTAATCTAAGTGTAAATATGTGTGAAACTCTCTTCTAGAGATTTGAACCCTGATCCTCTCCTCCCCAACCCACAAGAACTTTGTATTTATAGAGTAACCATCACACCAAGTCTGTATGTGGTATAACAAACTTATACTTTATATGTATAATTTATTCTCTAAATTTTACTTTAAATAATTTGTTCTTCCTAAGAATTAAAATTTTTCCAAAAGTAATTTCCATCACTCTATTTTTACATATATATAATTTTTCTTAATTTTTTTATTGATATTATATTCTTTTTTAAAGTGGTCTATATTCCTCTAACCATTGTTGTTATGCATTATATTTGCCTAATTTTTTGGTACAGCTAAAATTTTTAAGTTTTAAAGTTCTTATTCAAATTTTCCTTCTCTTAAGGAAATTATTATGATAACCAAAACTTATCCTATAATTACAATTGATATTACTCAAATAATTGATAGTACTTTTAACCAAAACCTATCTTTTTCCATTCTCAAGTATATACCAAAATGGACCAAATGGACTGAAGTGAACAAATAGACCAAATTAATGAACAATATTGACCAAATTGGACTAAATAGACTGAATTGGACAGACGTGGGCCAAATGGATTGAATAAACCAAAGTGAATTGAAAGGAATGGACCGAAGTGGACCAAGTTGGACCAAAGTGAAAGAAGTAGATCAAATGGACCAACATGGACCAACGTAGACCAGATAGACCTCAGTGGACCAAACATGACCCAGTTGATACATTTCCTTTCTTTTTTTTTTTCTTTTTTTTTTTTAACTAAATTTTTTATGTTTCAAATATATTATTCAAATTTTTCTTTCTCTTTCTCTTAAAGAAGACTATCATGATAATCAAAACTCATTACAAAATTACACTTGATATAACTCAAATATTGATAGGCACATTCACATACATAGCCAAGATTGAGTTTTGATATATATTTAAATTCTCACCTCTAAAATGACTAAGTATTAACACAAATATAAATTAAACCATAGCTATAAGAGGGAGAGAGAGGAGTTGTGATAGGGAATTCAAAAAACACAGCACCAAAAAGTATTAACCCAAAATAGAGTTATAAGAAACACAATGATTTGTCAACCTGAAGTAGGGTTGCAAGAAAGAATGAAAAATAAAACAATATTAATCAAGAACTTAAAAGGTGAAGCATAAAAATATTGTTTCCCATATAATATTTATTGACAGAATTTTGTACATAAGCTATGTTGATAAGAATCAACAAGCATTCAAGGATCTATTGCATGTTCCAATTAGGCCTATTACTAAAGCAAGATCCAAGAAGATCAAAGAAACACTTAACGGGCTGATTCAAGAGATTTGGGCTAATCCTAATGCATGACATTTCAAGCTTAGCCCAAAGGAAGATGAAGGCATAATAAATTTAATCTAAGCTATTAAGGGCTGATCTGGCTTAATTGGGTGTGATTTATGGTGTGGATTAATGGTGTGGATTAATGGTTGATTGACTTTCCCTCTCCATATCAGTTAATAGACATTTTTCCTATTCTGGAGCTTATAATTTCAGACCAAATTTACCTTAATTTAGGGCTTTTATTATTTAGAACGTTTTTAGCTATTTTCCTATTTTGGATCTGCTAATTTCAAATCAAAATTAACTTTTATTTAGGGTTTTATTATTTGGTACGTTTTTTTTCAATATATATTTTCTATTTTCGGTCATGTCTTATAAATAGCATGCACTCATTGTAATAGGGAGATATTTTGAATAAAAAATCAAAAAAGGTGAGGCTTTGCTCTTCTTTTGGTTCTTCAAGAACTATGAACTTATCAGGAATTCTTCCTTGTAACGTTCAAACTTTATACCTTTGGTTCATAATTCAATTATAATCATTGGGTCAAGGTGTTACACTTATACCTTTGGTTCATGTTTTGATTATAAACATTGGGTTAGGGTTTCTATCAAAAATCTGAATTTTAGTTTTCTTGGGCAAGTATTCCAATATTTTTGTTGGGTCTCAAAGCATGTCGATTGAGGTTCGCATCATTTGGTATCAGACCCAAGTTCTAAAATTAGTTTTCTTTCCCTTTATCTTTTGTTTCCTATTATCATCCTATCTTATTCCTTTTGTGTTCTTTATTTCTCATTCTTATTTTGTGACATGCACTAGGTTAAAATCATGCACCAAGCTCCCAAAAAAAAAGAAATAAAAAAAGAGACTTCAGAAAAGAAATAAAAAACAAAAACAAAAACAAAAAATAGTTTGTAGTTTCAATTCTCTCAGACCAAAATATTATTTTCTTTTGTCCTCTTCCTTCGATTTAGTGTTTCTGTCATATTTTATTACTATTGGTATTAGTTTAAATACTACAGGTTGAATTTCTTGATCAAGTTTATTAGTTTAAGTAGAACTAAAAATGAGAAGGTACGAGTGGAAAAAGGCAAGAGAGTGTGAGACTAATATCGGGAAAAAGCTAATTTAAGAGTGAAACATGAATGTGAGTGACATAATTTGAGTGTAAACACGTGAGGGAGTATTGTGAGGAATTATTTCTAACATTTCTTTGTAGTTTCAAAATTATGTCTTTTAGGGGTGAAGCATCAAACAAAGGAGGGGAGGAGTCATTCATCATGTTGCAGGCTATGCAACAACAATTTGAATGTATGAACGTGGTGTTTAATGATATTCGGGATCGGATGGATAGGCAAGACGCTATTACTGCTTCTTTGCGTGAGGAGCATCCCCAAAGAGCCCCTAATGCTAGAAGGCAAGGAAGGCATGTGCGTGTGGATGATTCTAATGACTACCATGACGATGAGTTGGAAGATGAAGAGGATCAAGTTTCATTGAACAATGAGGGCAGGTTTACGCCAAAGGGAGAAAGGCATGGTAGAGGTTTTTGAAGAGATCCAAGATGGCAAAATGGGACTGATAGAAACCTAGGAAACATCAAAATGAAGATACCATCGTTCCAAGGGAAAAATGATCCAGAAGTGTACTTGGAGTGGGACAAGAAGGTGGAGTTCATCTTTGAGTGCCACAACTACTCTGAGGAGAAAAAGGTAAAACTAGCTGTTATTGAGTTTACTGACTATGCTATTATATGGTGGGATCAACTTGTGATGAACAGAAGAAGAAATTATGAAAGGCCTATTGAGACATGGGAGGAAATGAAGGCCGCCATAAGGAGGCGGTTTGTCCCTAGTCACTACTATAAGGACTTGTATTTGAAATTGCAGAGTCTTACTCAAGGCTATAAGAGCGTGGATGACTATCACAAGGAGATGGAGATTGCCATGATTCGGGCTAATGTAGAGGAGGATAGAAAAGCTACTATGGCAAGATTTTTGAATGGGTTGAATCGGGACATTGCAAACATGGTGGAGTTGCAGCACTATGTGGAGTTGGAAGACATGGTGTACATGGTAATAAAGGTGGAACGACAGCTTAAAAGGAAAGGAACTCG